>OY997262.1:459539655-460132155 GCA_963921465.1 Triticum timopheevii | reverse complement strand
ATTATGCAGCATTCGAAGCAACTAAAGCAAAAATATTCACAAAGAAACTAAATGCAGCAAATAAACTATATAAAAAAATTACTCAAAAATAAATAGAAGAAAATAAATAATGCAGAAAAGAAAAAATATATAAAGAAAAAATATTCACAAAGAAACTAAATACAGCAAAAAAACTACTCAGGAAAAATAAAGCAGAAAAGAAAAAAAAACTCTATAAATCAATTACTCAAAAATAAATAGAAGAAAATAAATAATGCAGAAAAGAAAAAAAACTATTTAAAAAATTGTTCGGGCGCTGTCCGGTGGGCCTGCCAGACCTAGGGTGTGCAAATTCAGGCCCAGAAGGGCCGGCAGGCTCACAGGGCAGCACGTCCTAGTTAGGCCCAGAAGCGTGCTATATAGAGGAGTTCGAAAGAGCAGCCACGGCTGGGTTTATAAACCAGTGCGGCTGCCCTTCGCTCGGCGAGGTGGGACTAAACATAGTGCACCGCATGTGGCAGCGCACGACCATTAGTACCAGTTGGTGGCTCCAACCGGTACTAATGGGTTGGCCTTTAGTACCGGTTGGAGCCACCAACCGGTACTAAAGGCCCTCGTTTCCCGCGGCCTTTAGTACCAGTTGGTGGCTCCAACCGGTACTAATGGCCCCTCCTATATATACTATACTTACGAAAAAACAGTTCCATTGTCGACCACTTCTCCACTTCTCGCGTGCGCGACATCTATCGCCGCCGCCGCCGCGTCGTCGCCCCTGCCGCCCTCGCCGCCCCCGCCGCGCGCCGTCGACCCCGCCGCGTGGCGTCGCCGTCGTCCTCGTCGTCGCCATCTCGCGCCACCGCGCCCAGAGTACGTCGCCGTCTCAATCGCGCCGTCGATCGCCCCCGGCCCGCCGCCCGTCGTCGCGCCGTCCCTGTCGCCGCCCGTACACCGCCGCCCGTATGCCGCCGCACCCCGGCCCGCTCGTACCCACACACACACACATACACACACACATACACACATACACACACACTACACACACATGTACACACGCATACACACACAGTACTACACACACACACATATTTTTTTACTTATTTTCTGTTTTCTATTGTTTAGATTAATGTTAGATGAATTTCGTAGATAAGAATGTTAGAATGTTAATTTTAGATGAATTAGATAGAAAATTTGTTAAATATTAATGTCAATTGTTAGCTAGATGAATATAGAACTAGTTTATTTTTAGTAAATGCTTAGTTGAACTAGTTGAATTAATAGAACTAGTTTATTTTTAGTAAGAAAATTTAGGTGTATGAGATTATTTGAACTAGTTGGATTAATATAAGTAGTTTATTTTTAGTAAATGCTTGGTTGAACTAGTTGAATTAATAGAATTAGTTTATTTTTAGTAAGAAAATTTAGGTATATGAGATTATTTGAACTAGTTGAATTAATATAACTAGTTTATTTTTAGTAAATACTTAGTTGAACTAGTTGAATTAATAGAACTAGTTTATTTTTAGTAAGAAAATTTAGGTATACACTGGTAGAAAACAGGGCATTTGTCCCGGTTCGTAAGGGCCTTTAGTCCCGGTTCATGAACCGGGACTAATGGGTCGTTACTAATACCTCATCCCATTAGTCCCGGTTCAAACACGAACCCGGACAGATGGTCCTCCACGTGGACGGTGTGCCAAGCCTAGGCAGGGGGGCCTTTGGTCCCGGTTGAAGGCACCAACAGGGACCAAAAGGCATCCACGCGTCAGCATTTCAGTGGCTGGGGTTTTTGTTTTTTTAAGGGGGGGTTTGGGGGTTTTGGGGGGTTAATTTAGGTGTTTCTTATATTGTGTTAGCTAGCTAATTATCCTCTCTTATGTCTGTGCTTGGTCGACGCTACGTACTATATACATAAGTGATCGAGAGAACCATTGAGTACAGAAGTTCATCATGCATACCGAGAGAAGTGATCGATCGACCTATCCTTCTCCGAGAGATTGGTCGAACAACAAGTTTTCGTATCATGTATCCGACGCTACTGGCTACATACATGTACAATATGTAAGATCTCTTAATTACAATCCCCTAGCAATTGAAATCAACTTCCACATGGTATTCTCCGGCTTTATTGATGACGTGGTCAAGAAAGAATCCCGCCAATTCCTCTTGAATTTGAAGAAGGGGGTTAATTAATACATATATATGAATGAAACTCCACAAAAATGATGGTGTAATACAATGAAATTGTGAATATTATTGCTTACGCACTTCATATTGTCTTTGAGAGTAGCCCCGCTTGTTTTTCAAAGTCGTGTTGTGGATGAACTCGCACACGTAGTATCCACAGAAATCATTCCCTTGTTCCTGCCACAAGAACTTTACGAGAAATAGAGGTCAATCAAACTGATAATGCCCCGCAAAAAAATCAAACTGATAATGAAGCATTATAAATGGCATTGATGAAAGTATAGCTATAGAATCAACGGGAGATGCGCGCAACTAGCTAGCCAGTAGTACTTACTGTCGGGTATGTATATCGCAGCTCCTTTGGCAGTCCCGGAGCTTCTGCGGTGAACTGTTTCCAAACCCTGCAAGACAAAGAAAATAATTATTATTACTTGAGATATCAGGAAATGAACAGAAAGTTGCCGATATGGTGCAATAATGATTGATTGAACTTACTTGTTGACCATTTCAGTCATGTCTGCATAGGTTTTGGGATCTTTCCATCTCGAGTCTAAGACGGTTACTAGTCCCCGCTCAAGCTTAATCTCCAGAAGAACATAGTGGTACCTGCGCACGCATGCATAGCTCATCAATTATATTACTATAACCTCGCTCGAGTAATAAGGGAAACCGAATATGCACACAACAGTAACACTCACTTTCCATTGTAAGGAAAGAGTATGGTATCTTTGTTTTGATTTTTGATCAACGATCGTAGCAAGTTGTCCTCGGCCTCTTTTTCGTGCTTTTTAACCAGAAATTCATCTATGAAATTTGTGTTAATGAACCCAATATCATAAATTTCTTGTTTTTTGCACTCGACGATCTTCAATCTGCATAATATATTGAGGATAATTAATTATAAATACATGCAATGAAAGAGCCGAGCTATATTTAGAGACTTAATGACAGAAATAGTACTTACAGGCAGTAGCAAAAGACCGTTAATTTATCGAGGGCCTTTTGATTGAAGAACGCGAAGAACTCCTCAAATGGAACACACAACAGATCAGTTCCAACGAGGTCGTGCTCCTCTTTAATGTTCAGATATAAACTATTCGTCCCCCAGACTCTCTGCAGGTTTTCATGTACCAAGTATGGAATCTTCGCATCATCGTTGTTAGAGATTTTTCATCTTTGATGAGAGGCTTTCCGTACTCGTATCTGTGTTCGTCCACCTCCATGAAATCAGGAAGTGCATCGTCAGGTAGGTAGTCTTGTAGATTTCCATAACCGGCCACCATCCCCGGAGCATTAGCGACGATGTCGCTGCTAGACACATTGAGCGGGGGGCACGATTGGTTTGCTTGTTCGCCGAGCTGGTCAATTTTTTTTGCAGCTGCTCGTTCTCTTGACCTTTGATGTCTGACAGTATTTCCCGACCACTCCGCTTGGCGATATGTCTGTTCAGTAATGCGCTCATAGTTGGTTCTTGGCGGAGACTTTGCCGGCTTCCTCAGGGCATCGAGAGTGCGCTTTGCTTTCACCGGATCTACCTTCTCCTCCGGAGGTGGATGTCTCTTTGCTTTCACCCCTTCAAAGAACTCCTTCACGTGGGTCCGCACGATTGTATCGTTTTCCTCCTCGGTCCTCTCATACGGTAACTTTTCTAGAGGCCTGAGAGGTGGACCGTATCTATATTGCCTCCCACCTCTAGCTGTGCTGCTAGACGCCGGAGCAGACAGACCGGCTGCGGTGTCTGTCTTCTTTCGTGCTTGCTTACGAGGCGAAGGAGAAGGACTACGACGCACCGGAGCATCCGGGGCGGCGGCGGGTCTCTTCCGCCCTTGCTGGCGAGGCGGAAAAGGAGGAGGCTGCTGGCTGCTCGGGAGCACCGGCACAGGCGGAGAAGGAGGCGGAGTGCCGCCACGCGCCGAAAAAGGAGGCGGAGTGCCGCCACGCGTGCCCTGATCGTCACTCGCCGGGGGAGGAGGCGGTGGAGGAGGCGGAGTGCCCTGACTCGCCGGAGGAGGAGGAGGAGGCGGAGGCATCCAGTTCGGAAGGTTGATGAGCTCCTTCCGCCATAGGGATGGAGTCTTCAGAGCAGAACCCAGCCTAGTCTCCCCTTCACCGGTAGGGTGGTCAAGCAGGAGGTCCTCAAATCCCTCCATTATTTCATCCACCATCACCTTAGCATATCCTTCTGGAATCGTCTGGCAGTGATAAGTTGCACCGGGTCCAGTAGGATAAACAGAGCCAACAGCCGCCTTGACCTTCAAATTCATCCATCGCGCCATAATGTGGCAATTTTGAGACTCCGTGATATCATCCACGGGATAGCTGGCAGGAGCCGTCAAGACATGCTCCGGCTGAAGCAGCTCGGTGGAAGCCATGCCGCTTCTCCGCTGAGATGGCAGGGTAGCTTCAGGGGAAGCTTCGGCAGGTCATTTGCTGCGATCTGCTGCTTCTCGTTCCTCTTCTCGTTCCTCTAGCCCCATTACCATTTCGTGCAGCGCCTGCAGTTGGCCCTGCTCCAGTTTCTTCCTCCTCTCATGGGTTTTGTAACCCCCTGCGTCCGGAAAACCAACCTTCCACGAAATGGAGCCTGGCGTGCCTCGTGTCCGTCCAGGGTGCTCAGGATTCCCGAGGGCCATTGTGAGCTCGTCCTTCTCCCTGTCTGGAATGAACGTCCCTCACTGCGCTGCATCGATATAGTGCCGATGGTTCTTGACTGGTATTTGCAGTTGCTCGTCCATCCAATGGCACTTCCCTGATACAGGGTCCAAGGTTCCGCCAGCCCCGAAGAACCAAGTCCTGCAACGGTCTGGCCAGTACATTGTCTTTGGTTCGATCCCTTTTTCAAGCAGATCATGCTCAGCCTTGGACCACTTAGGCCGGGCTTTGAGGTAGCCACCTGACCCCGTGCGACGGTGAAGCATCTTCTTCGCAGCATTTTTCTTGTTTGTCGCCGACATCTTCTTACTGTTTTCCGATGTCTTGTGGGCCACAAATGCGGGCCAGTGATCTTTGATCTTCTCATATTTGCCGATGAATTCTGGTGTCTTTTTTTTTGTCGACAAACTTGTTCAGCTCTTTCCTCCACCTCCTGAATAGGGTTGCCATCTTCTTAAGAGCACAACACTTGATTAATTGCTCTTTAACTAGCTTCTCCAGATCCTCCTCTGGCGGTAGGGTGAAATTTGCCTTCAGCTAAGTCCAAAGATCTTCTTTCTGCATATCATTGACATAAGACACCTCAGGGTCTTCCTCCTTAGGCTTATACCATTGTTGGATGCTGATCGAGATCTTGTCCCTAACAAGAACCCCGCACTGAGCAGAAAATGCACGCTTTGTCCAGATGGGTTCACTCGGTTCACCGTCGGGCGCGATTTCTATGATCTCAAACTTTTCATCCGAGCTCAACTTTTTCTTCGGGCCTCGTCTCCTTAACGAAGTTGTGCTCGATCCGGAGGGCTAGAAATTATAAGGAAGAAAGACGAGAGTAATTAATATGTGTACATATACCAAAACAATGGATGCATCAATTAACTAGTCGGCACGGGCTTAACTAATATATATATACCTGGCCGGACTTGGTTCAGTCACCGGAGCAGTCAGCACGGTCTCCTTCTTGTACCTCCATTGTGTCATCGGAGCCATCATGAACATAGTCCTCTTCTTGTACCGGCATTAATGGGCCGAAGCCATCATGAACATAGCCATCTTCTTCACCCAGTCCTTCCTGACCATCGGTGTCGTTCAGAAATGACGCAACTTCATGACTTCCTTGTGCGATTATGTCCCCCAACATCGCTTCTGTTTCTTCGTCTCGGGAGTGCTCCATAGTTTCTGCAAATATTTACAACATGTCAATTATTATTCAAACATGGTACAGATGGATATATATATATATATATATATATATATATATATATATATATATATATATATATATATATATTAGTGGCAAACGTAGAACTAGCTAGCTAATCACAATAAGGAATCATGTTAGTGGCCTCGACGCTGCTTCTCTAGGGTTTGGGGTCGCCTCGACACAACGCTTCAAGGGTTTGGGGTGGCCTCGACGACAACGCTCTTTTAACTTGGTAAATTTGGGTGGCTTCGAGAGAGTTAATTTGTCGGGTAGGGGCGCGGTGGGAGGGGGTAGGAGACCAACATCGTTTTCTCTCTAGGGTTTGGGTGTCCTCGAGAGTTTTGGTCGAGCGAGAGGGCCGAGGGGGGTGCTGCCGTTGTATAAGTTATCACGGTCGAGAGGGGGTATATATATCAACCGCCCCTCATGTTGAAGTTATCTCGAGGGGGTTATATCGACAACGACGCGACATACATATACATGGGAAAATAATGTTATCGGGGAGGGGGTATCGGTACCCCCCCTCGTGTTGAAGTTTCTTCTTTCTCCTCTATTCCTTTCTTTCTTCTTCTCCTCTTCTTTTTCTTCTTCTCCCCTAGAAAGGAAAATAATTAAGGAAAAGGAAGAAAAGAGGAAGAAGGAAGAAGAAGAAAAAAAAGAGGAGAAGAAGAAAGGAATAGAGGAGAAGAAGAAAAAATAGAATTTTTTTTTTCTATTTTTTCTTCTTCTCCTCTATTCCTTTCTTCTTTTTTCTTCTTCTTATTTATTTCTCCTCTTCTTTTCCTCTCCTCTTCTTCTTTCTTTCCTCTTCTTATTTTCTTCTTTCCTATCCTTCTTTTTCTAAAATTGTAACTTTTGCATATATAAAACTTTTCTAAAATTGTAACTTTCTATATATGAACAAAAAACTTTCTATGAACAAAAAAACATTTTTAACATATATATTTAGAAAATTATAGCCACATACATCACATACACATATACATTATAGCCACATACACATATACATCACATATGAACAAAAAAATAAACTAATAAAAATAAAAAAAACATATAGCAACATATGAACAAAAACATATAGCCACATACATACAAATACATTATATATATATTTGAAAAAAAAATTAAAATAATAAAAAAACAGAGCCGGGCAGAGGGGCATGGCGGCAGCGGTGGCGCCGGCGGGGCAGGGCAGGGGTGCAGGTGCGCGAGGCGGGACAGGGGTGAGGGAGCGAGGCAAGGCAGGGGCGCGAGGCAGGTGCTCACAGGGGGGTGGCGGGGCACGGCGGGCAGCGTCGGGGCAATGGGAGCGGCGCCGTCGTCGGGGCAGATGGCGTCGAGGGCGGCGGCGACGACAAAGTTGAGCAGCCTTACGGCATCGGAGGCGACGACGACGGTGAGGTGGACCAGCCTGACGGCGTCGGAGGCGGCGGCGACGACGAGGTGGAGCATCCTGACGGCTCGGCGGCGATGGCGACGAGGCAGAGCAGCGGGCGTCGGGCGGAGAAGAAAGGGATGGATTTTGGAGAAACTGCTAAGTGCTAGTTATATATGAAGAGCATTGGTCCCGGTTCGTGAAACTAACCAGGACTAATGCACCCTTTAGTCCCGGTTGGTGCCACCAACCGGGACCAAAGGCCTCTTTTCAGCAGCCCAAAGGGTGGGAAGCGGCGGCCTTTGGTCCCGGTTGGTGGCACCAACCGGAACTAAAAGGTTGGCATTGGTACCGGTTCGTGGCACCAACCGGTACCAATGCCCCCCCTTTAGTCCCGGTTGGTGCCACCAACCGGGACCAAAGGCCCCTGTGCTGCCCGCGTTGGGGCCAAAGTTTAGTCCCACCTCGCTAGTTGAGAGGGGCACGTAGTGGTTTATAAGCCCCACTGCCGCACCCCTCTCGAGCTCCTCTCCACTACAGGCTTGCGGGCCTACTTGCTACTGCTTTGCCTGATGGGCCTTCTGGGCCTACTGCGGGCCTGAATCCTGGCCCATGGTAGGGTTTCTAGTCGTATTCAGGCCGTGGGGGCCCAGTAGGAGGCATTTTTTGTTTTATTGTTTTCTTTACTTATTGTTGCTATTTATATTTTTTTCCAGTTTTTTTGTTTTGTTTTCTGCATTATTTATTTTCTTTTGTTATTTGCTTTATTTTTTAATTCTTTTTGCTTTTAGTTTTAGGAAAATTATAAACTTTCTGTTATGCCAAGAGTTTTCAAATTTGAAAACACTTTTTTTTGTTTTTTTGTTTTCTTTCTCGCTTTATTTATTTTATTTTGTTTCTACTTACAACAAAATACTTATTGTTGCTATTTTAAATTATTACGAGGGCCGAACCATAAGACATTAAAGCATTTCAAATGAACTCTGAAAAAGTTGAAAGTTGGCATGGTATCATAAATTCACCCACATAGCATGTGCATGTACAAAACAGACAATGGTATCATACTCGTCTGTTACAAAGTTGGCATGGTATCATCATAATAGTTGCGGGAGAAAGTCTTCACTTTTTCTTCGCTTGTGTCATTTGCTTATTGTGCCGTAACCATGGATAATCTTCATCGTTTATCAGGATGCTGGGATCAGCCTTGACTTTGAAGGGAGGAATTTCATGGAACTTTTCATAATCTTCAGACATGTCTGTCTTGCCCTCCACTCCCACGATGTCCCTTTTTCCTGAAAGAACTATGTGGCACTTTGGCTCATCGTATGATGTATTCGCTTCCTTATCTTTTCTCTTTCTCGGTCTGGTAGACATGTCCTTCACATAGATAACATGTGCCACATCATTGGCTAGGATGAACGGTTCGTCAGTGTACCCAAGATTTTTCAGATCCACTGTTGTCATTCCGTACTGTGGGTCTACCTGTACCCCGCCTCCTGACAGATTGACCCATTTGCACTTAAACAAAGGGACCTTAAAATCATGTCCATAGTCAAGTTCCCATATGTCCACTATGTAACCATACTATGTGTCCTTTCCCCTCTCGGTTGTTGCATCAAAGCGGACACCGCTGTTTTGGTTGGTGCTCTTTTGATCTTGGTCAATCGTGTAAAATGTATTCCCATTTATCTCGTATCCTTTCCAAATCAATACAGTCAAAGATGGTCCCCTGGACAACAAGTACAGCTCATCACAAATAGTGTTGTCACCTCTGAGACATGCTTCCAAACAACTGTTGAAAGTCCTGATGTGTTCACATGTAATCCAGTCATCGCACTGCTCCGGGTGTTTGGAGCGTAGACCGTTCTTGTGTTCATCGACATACGGGGTCACCAAGGTAGAGTTCTGTAGAACTGTGTAGTGTGCTTGAGACCAAGAATATCCGTCCCTGCATATTATTGAGTCCCTTCCAAGCGTGCCTTTTCCAGTCAGTCTCCCCTCATACCACGATTTAGGGAGACCTATCTTCTTAAGGCCAGGAATGAAGTCAACACACAACACGGCAGCCGACCACCACCGTCGTTGAACCCTCCAACGATGAAGAAGCACGACAAACCGCCTCAGCCAGCCGCACCTCGCGGAGACCACCGACGGCCAAACTCAACAATAGATGCCAGATCCACCAATGGTCGGCCGAACGCAGAGTCACCGGACGCAACGCGAGCCATCGTGCCCTACCAAGCACCATGCCGGCAAGGAGCAGAGGGGCGCTGCCAGAGGCCAAGAACCACCATGGTTCCGGGCTGCAGCCATACATCAGGCACGCCGACAGACAAAAGGAATATCTTTTTGCAATAAATTAGTTAGAGGCCCAGAGATTTTAGAAAAGTCCTTAATGAACCTCCTATAAAAACCGGCATGACCAAGGAAACTTCTTATACCTTTTATGTCCTTGGGACATGGCATCTTTTCAATAGCATCAACCTTGGCTTTATCAACTTCAATACCCCTCTCGGAGATCTTTTGCCCCAAGACAATGCCTTCATTAACCATAAAGTGACACTTTTCCCAATTCAGGACGAGACTAGTGTCTTCGCATCTCTGCAAAACTCGATCAAGGTTGCTTAAACAATCATCAAAAGAGGATCCATAGACAGAGAAGTCATCCATGAATACCTCACAAATATTTTCACAAAAATCAGAAAATATAGCCATCATGCATCTTTGAAAGGTAGCAGGTGCATTACATAAACCAAAAGGCATACGTCTATAAGCAAAGGAACCAAAAGGGCAAGTAAAGGTAGTTTTAGATTGATCCCCCGCTGAAACAGGTATCTGAGAGAAACCAGAATAACCATCTTGGAAGCAAAAATGTGTGTGTTTGGATAGCCTTTCTAGCATTTGATCAATAAAAGGTAAAGGGTAGTGATCTTTCTTAGTAGCTTTATTTAACTTACGGAAATCAATTACCATCCTATAACCTGTAATAACTCTTTGTGGGATCAATTCATCTTTATCATTAGGAACAACGGTAATACCTCCCTTTTTGGGGACACAATGGACATGGCTTACCCATTCACTATCAGCAACGGCATAAATAATACCTGCCTCAAGGAGTTTTAGTATCTCCTTTCTTACCACTTCCTTCATTTTGCGATTTAATCGTCTTTGAGGATCTCTAACTAGTTTGGCATCTTTCTCCACTGAAATTTTGTGTTGACATAATGTAGGACTAATGCCCTTAAGATCATCCAGAGTATATCCAATAGCAGCTCGGTGCTTCTTCAGAGTTTTCAATAATCTTTTTTCTTCTTTCTATGAAAGGTTAGCACTAATAATAACAGGATATATTTCTTTTTCATCAAGATAAGCATACTTAAGATTATCAGGTAATGGTTTGATTTCAAACACGGGATCACCCTTGGGTGGAGGGGGATCCCCAATAATTTCAACGGGAAGGTTATGTTTCAACATAGGTTCTTCTTTAAGGAACACTTCATCTATTTCTTCCCTTTCCTTCATAAACATATCATTTTCATGGTCTAGCAAATATTGTTCTAACGGATCAGTTGGAGGAACAGCAATGGAAGCAAGACCTGTTATTTCATCCCTACTAGATGGTTCCTTTTCACGATGTTGTCTACTAAACTTGGCAAAATTAAACTCATGAGATGTACCGTCTATGCCAACAGTGACAACCTTTCTCTTACAATCAATCTTAGCACTAGCAGTATTCAAGAAGGGTCTACCAAAAATAGTGGGACAAAAATCATCTTGTGGGGAAGCAAGAACAAGAAAATCAGCAGGGTATTTAATCTTCCCACACAAGAATTCAACATCTCTAACAATCCCAATAGGTTTAATGGTGTCCCTATTGGCAAGCTTAATAGTAACATCAATGTCTTCTAATTCAACAGGTGCAATATCGTGCATAATTTCTTTATACAGATCATAAGGTATTGCATTAGCACTAGCACCCATATCACACAAACCATGATAACAATGATCTCCTATTTTAACAGAAATAACAGGCGTGCCTACAACAGGTCTACGTGTCTTAGTATCGGGTCTAGCAATATTAGCAGTTTCACCACAAAAAGAGATAGCATGCCCATCTAAGTCCTCATCCAAAAGATCTTTAATCATAGCAATACCAGGTTCAACATTAATTTTCTTAGGAGGTGTATAAGTCCTAGTATTACTCTTACGGACAACATTCGAAGCTTTGACATGATATTTTATCCTAACAGAAAAAGGAGGTTTTTCAACATAACCAGTAGGAATAATGGGATCACTATAAGTAATAGTCTTCTCTTCGACTGTAATAGGTGCAACTACTTTAACTTCAATAGGAGGATTATATTTAAACCACTTCTCTTTAGGGAGATCAACATGAGTAGCAAAAGTTTCACAAAAAGTGGCTATACTTAGAGCTAAATCCACGGAAAGCATCGGTGTCCATAAAAGATTTAGCACAATCAAACTTAGGTGTCATACCTGACTCCTTACCATCGTCGGAACCCCAATCTTCAGAGTTGCGTTTAATTCTTTCCAATAAGTCCCATTTGAAATCAATAGTCTTCAGCATATAGGAACCAGTACAGGAAGTATCAAGCAGGTTGCGATTATCAAGAGAAAGCCGAGCATTAAAATTCTGAATAATCATTTCCCGAGAGAGCTCATGATTGGGGCATGAATACAACATTGACTTAAGCCTCCCCCAAGCTTGAGAGATGCTTCTCCTTCACGAGGCCAGAAATTATATATGTAATTACGATCACGATGAACAAGATGCATAGGATAGAACATCTGGTGAAATTCCAACTTCAATCTCTTATAATTCCAATATCTCGTATCATCACATAGCCTATACCATGTTATTGCATCTCCCTTCAAACATAATGGGAAAACCTTCCTTTTGACAACATCATCGGGAATACCTACAAGCTTAAATAATCCACAAACTTCATCCACAAAGATGAGGTGTAAGTCGGGATGCAATGTTTCGTCTCCTGCAAAAGGATTAGCTAGCAGTTTTTCTATCATACCCGAAGGAATCTCAAAGTGAATATTTTCATAAGGTTCAGTAGGTTGAGGAGCATCTCTTTGCTCTTCTGGTTGGGGTGAAGATACCCCAAACAAGCCCCTCAAAGGATTTGTTTCCATAGTGACAAGTAACAGAAAATTTCAGCACACTATATAAATGTTTCCTTACCAAGTTCCACTCACCAAGAGCGCTGCGCTCCCCGGCAACGGTGACAGAAAAGAGTCTTGATGACCCACAAGTATAGGGGATCTATCATAGTCCTTTCGATAAGTAAGAGTGTCGAACCCAACGAGGAGCAGAAGGAAATGATAAGCGGTTTTCAGTAAGGTTTTCTCTGCAAGCACTGAAATAATTGGTGATAGAAAGTTTTGTGACAAGATAAATAGTAACGAGCAAAAGTAAATAAAGTAAATAAATTGCAGCAAGGTGGACCAATCCTTTATGTAGCAAAGGATAAGCCTGGAAAAATTCTAATAATGAAGAAGGAGCTCCTGAGGACACATTGGGAATTATCGTCAAGCTAGTTTTCATCACGTTCATAAGATTCGCGTTCGGTACTTTGATAATTTGATATGTGGGTGGACCGGCACTTGGGTACTGCCCTAACATGGACAAGCATCCCACTTATGATTAACCCCTATTGCAAGCATCCACAACTACAAAAAGGAGTATTAAGGTAAACCTAACCACAGCATTAAACATATGGGTCCATATCAACCCCTAACGAAGCAACGCATAAAATAGGGTTTAAGCTTCTGTCACTGTAGCAACCCATCATCTACTTATTACTTCCCTATGGCTTCCTCTAGGCCCAAATAATGGGGAAGTGTCATGTAGTCGACGTTCACATAACACCACTAGAGGAAAGACAACATACATCTCATCAAAATATCGAACGAATACCAAATTCACATGACTACTAATAGCAAGACTTCACCCATGTCCTCAGAAACAAACGTAACTACTCACAAAGCATATTCATGTTCATAATCACAGGAGTAATAATATGCATAAAGGATCTGAACATATGATCTTCCACCAAGTAAACCAAATAGCATCAACTACAAGGAGTAATCAACACTACTAGCAACCCACAAGTACCAATTGTGGTTTTGATACAAGATTGGATACAAGAGATGAACTAGGGTTTTGAGATGAGATGGTGCTGGTGAAGACGTTGATGGATATTGACCCCCTCCCAATGAGAGGATCGTTGGTGATGATGTTGGTGATGATTTCCCCCTCCCGGAGGGAAGTGTCCCCGGCAGCACAGCTCCGCCAGAGCCCTAGATTGATTCCACCAAGGTTCCGCCTCGTGGCGGAGGAGCTTCGTCCCGTAAGCTTGCCCATGATTTTTTTTCAGGGGAAAACCCTTCATATAGCAGAAGATGGCAGCCGAAAGCCCACTAGAGGGCCCAGGAGATAGGGGGCGCACCCTACAGGGGGGCGCACCGCCCTGTCTCCTGGACAGGGTGTGGGCCCCCTGGCCTATTTCTTTTTCCCAAAAATTCTTATTAAATCTAAAAAGTTGTTTCGTGGAGTCTCATGTCTTTTGGAGTTGTGCTGAATAGGTTTGCAACGTTTGCTCCTTTTCCAGCCAGAATTCCAGCTGCCGGCATTCCCCCTCTTCATGGTAAACCTTGTAAAATAAGAGAGAATAGCCATAAGTATTGAGATATAATGTGTAATAGCAGCCCATAATGCAATAAATATTGATTTAAAAGCATGATGCAAAATGGACGTATCAACTCCCCCAAGCTTAGACCTCGCTTGTCCTCAAGCGGAAGCCGAAATCGAAAATATGTCCACATGTTTAGAGATAGAGGTGTCGATAAAAATAAAATACGGACATGAGGGCATCATGACCATTCTAATAACAGCAACACATATGGATTTTGTCATATGATTTCCTATGTTCAAGTAATAAGCAATCCACAATGTCAAGTATGGTTCAAAAACTTCATTAGGAACTAACAAACTATAGTCTCAGTCATTAAAGCAATTGCAATTTATCATAATATCAGAAAGAGTCAATAATAGAGCCTTTCAGCAAGCTCACATACTCAACTATCTTTTAATCCCCTATAATTGTTAACACTCACGCAATACTTGTGGTTATAGAGTTTCAGCCGGACACTGAGAAAGATAGGGGCTTATTGTGTTGCCTCCGAACATATTCACCTTTTGGTGATGTCAACAATAATAGCCTATGCCAACTTACATCCAATTGGATATATGCATCATGATCTTTTCAAACACGAGGAGCTTGCCAAAGGATAAAATGAAAAAGGGAAAGGTGAGGATCACCTTGACTCAAGCATAAAGTAAAAACATAAAGTAAAAGATAGGCCCTTCGCAGAGGGAAGCAGAGGTTGTCATGCGCGTTTAGGGTTGATGCACGAAATCTTAATGCAAAAGAACGTCACTTTATATTGCCCCTTTCATGTGGACCTTTATTATGCAATCTGTCGCTTTTATTACTTCCATAACAAGTTCGTACAAAGCTTATTTTCTCTGCACTAATAAGTCATACATATTTAGAGAGCAATTTTTATTGCTTGCACCGATGACAACTTACTTGAAGGATCTTACTCAATCCATAGGTAGGTCTCATGGACTCTCATGGCAAAACTGGGTTTAAGGATATTTGGAAGCACAAGTAGTATCTCTACTTGGTGCAAGGAATTTGGCTAGCATGAGGGGGAAAGGCAAGCTCAACATGTTTGGAAGGTCAATGATAATATACTTTAACTGAGATGTCGGAAAACATAAACCATTACGTTGTCTTCCTTGTCCAACATCAACTCTTTTAGCATGTCATACTTAATGAGTGCTTCACAGTCATAAAAGGTGTCCAAGATAATATATTTATATGTGAACCCCTCCTTCCTTATCACTTCCTATTAATTGCAACAATGACCAAGGCTACATTCATCAACTCTCAATAATTTTTATGCCTCATACTTTCTATGTGTGAAGTTATCACTATGCATAAGATCAATATGAACTCTTTTGTTCTTTCTACTTTTTCAAGATCATGGCAACATAGCAAAGCCCTTGACTCAACACTAATCTTTATTATAGATAGCACACGGACTCGATTACAGAAAGAGATCACAAAGCAAAACTCAAAACTACTTGATATCAAAAACTTCGAACTAATAGATCAAGATACTACTAAAAGGATCGAACTAAATAAAGCGGTAAAAATAGGAGTGTGATGGTGATACGATACCGGGGCACCTCCCCCAAGCTTGGCAGTTGCCAAGGGGAGTGCCCATACCAATGTGATTATTTCTCCTTCACGGTTGGTGTTATGATCTTCTTGGCGATTATGCCCTTCAGGATACGGTTCTCCTCCTCGAGCTTATTTACTTGTTGTTTGAGGTTCATATTTTCTTCACGGAGCTTGCCCGTGACAGAAAAAGCTCCTTTTATCCAAGGATGTTGCATAGCTTCTGGAGAACAAGTGAAACTCATTTTCATATTTTCATAAGAAAGAAATCTAGAGTTGAAAGGAGTGACCGAAGTAGGGACAGCCAGGATAGGTAGTTCCCCCATAGTGAATTCTGCTTCGAGGCGAGAGGTAACTTCTTGATCTTCCTCCATGGCATCTATCCTTTTCAAATCAGCCTCCATCTCGTCCTCCGTTGATGGTCCAAAGTGATAGGCATCGCTATTTGCTCCTAGACCTAGCATTGGGTGAGATACCCGGCTCTCCCCAACTGATTCCTGAGAAGACATCTTGCTTTGTTCTGCAACAAGAACAGCTTGAAATGAAAACAGAGGATATTTGCGTGATATTGTGGTAAAAACCTTCGGGAGTATATCTAATGAATTTTTACCGACCAAAATACGTAACATACAAGAAAACGGAGTCCAGGAGCCACACGAGGTGCCCACGAGACAGGGGCGTGCCCTACAGGGGGGCCCTCCTCTCTCGTGGGAGCCTCGTGCCCCTTTCGGACTACTTCTTTCTTCCTAAAATTCTTAAATAATCCAAAACTGATAAAAATTGCCATTAGAGTTGTTTTGGAGTCGGTTTACTCACTGTACCACGTACCTATGCCTTTTTGGAGTCTGGAACGTTCTGGAAAGTGTCTCTTATGTATTCATCGGGGGTTATGGTTTCAATAATATTAGTTTCAACATTGATAGGATTACCTGAAATATAATGCTTAATTCTTTGACCGTTTACCACCCTCGGATTTGTGCCTTCAAAGTTGTTGATTTTTATAGCCTCAGAACAGTAGACCTCCTCGATCACGTAGGGACCTTCCCATTTTGAGAGAAGTTTTCCTGCAAAAATTCTTAAATGAGAGTTGAATAATAATACATAATCTCCTACGTTAAACTCACGCTTTTGTATCCTCTTATCATGCCAGCGTTTGACTTTTTCTTTGAAAAGCTTAGCATTCTCATATGCTTGGGTTCTCCATTCATCAAGTGAGCTAATATCAAATAACCTTTTCTCACCGGCAAGTTTGAAGTCATAATTAAGCTCTTTAATAGCCCAATATGCTTTATGTTCAAGTTCAAGAGGTAAATGACATGCTTTTCCATAAACCATCTTATATGGAGACATACCCATAGGATTTTTATATGCAGTTCTATAGGCCCATAATGCATCATCAAGTTTTTTGGACCAATTCTTTCTAGATCTATTCACGGTCTTTTGCAAAATTAATTTGAGCTCTCTATTGCTCAACTCTACTTGACCACTAGACTGCGGGTGATAAGGAGATGCGATTTTATGATTGACATCATACTTAGCGAGCATCTTACGGAAAGCACCATGAATAAAGTGTGAACCACCATCAGTCATAAGATATCTAGGGACTCCAAACCTCGGAAAAATAACTTCTTTAAGCATTTTAATAGAAGTGTTATGATCAGCACTACTAGTTGGAATAGCTTCTACCCACTTAGTAACGTAATCAACAGCAACTAAAATATGTGTATAACCATTGGAGGCAGGAAAAGGTCCCATATAATAAAAGCCCCAAACATCAAACGGTTCAATAACAAGAGAATAATTCATAGGCATTTCTTGACGTCTACTAATGTTCCCTATTCTTTGACATTCATCACAAGATAAGACAAACTTACGAGCGTCTTTGAAAAGAGTAGGCCAATAAAAACCAGATTGTAGTACCTTGTGTGCAGTTCTATCTCCAGCGTGGTGTCCTCCATAGGATTCAGAGTGACACTTGCGTAGAATTTGTTCATGTTCATGCTCAGGCACACAACGTCTAATAATACCATCTACTCCTTCTTTATAAAGGTGTGGATCATTCCAGAAGTAATATCTTAAATCATAAAAAGAACTTTTTCTTTTGCTGGTATGTGAAACTAGGTGGTATATATTTAGCAACAATGTAATTAGCATAATCAGCATACCAAGCAACAGTACAAGAAGCATTGACGACCGCTAATTGTTCATCAGGAAAACTATCATTAATAGGCAGTGGGTCATCAAAAACATTCTCTAACCTAGACAAGTTGTCTGCAACGGGGTTCTCAGCTCCCTTTCTATCAATAATATGCAAGTCAAATTCTTGGACCAAGAGAACCCATCTAATGAGTCTAGGCTTAGCATCTTTCTTTTCCATAAGATATTTAACAGCAGCATGATCAGTGTGAATAGTAACTTTGGAATCAACAATATAAGGTCTAAACTTATCACATGCAAACACAACTGCTAAGAATTCTTTTTCAGTAGTAGCATAATTTCTCTGGGCAGTATCAAGAGTCTTGCTAGCATAATGGATAACATTCAATTTCTTATCGACTCTTTGCCCTAAAACAGCCCCTACAGCATAATCACTAGCATCATACATAATTACAAAAGGTAAATTCCAATCAGGTGGTTGAACAATAGGTGCAGTGATCAAAGCCTTCTTAAGTATTTCAAATGCTTCTACACAATCATCATCAAAGACAAAAGGAATATCTTTTTGCAATAAATTAGTCAGAGGCCTAGAGATTTTAGAAAAGTCCTTAATGAACCTCCTATAAAAACCGGCATGACCAAGAAAACTTTTTATACCTTTTATGTCCTTGGGACATGGCATCTTTTCAATAGCATCAACCTTGGCTTTATCAACTTCAATGCCCCTCTCGGAGATCTTGTGCCCCAAGACAATGCCTTCATTAACCATAAAGTGACACTTTTCCCAATTCAGGACGAGACTAGTGTCTTTGCATCTCTGCAAAACTCGATCAAGATTGCTTAAGCAATCATCAAAAGAGGATCCATAGGTAGAGAAGGCATCCATGAATACCTCACAAATCTTTTCACAAAAATCAGAAAATATAGCCATCATGCATCTTTGAAAGGTAGCAAGTGCATTACATAAACCAAAAGGCATATGTCTATAAGCAAAGGTACCAAAAGGGCAAGTAAAAGTAGTTTTAGATTGATCCCCCGTTGAAACAGGTATCTGAGAGAAACCAGAATAACCATCTAGAAAGCAAAAATGTGTGTGTTTGGATAGCCTTTCTATCATTTGATCAATAAAAGGTAAAGGGTAGTGATCTATCTTAGTAGCTTTATTTAACTTACGGAAATCAATTACCATCCTATAACCTTTAATAATTCTTTGCGGGATCAATTCATCTTTATCATTAGGAACAACGGTAATACCTCCCTTTTTGGGGACACAATGGACAGGGCTAACCCATTCACTATTAGCAACGGGATAAATAATACCTGCCTCAAGGAGTTTTAGTATCTCCTTTCTTACCACTTCCTTCATTTTGGGATTTAATCGTCTTTGAGGATCTCTAACTTGTTTGGCATCTTTCTCCACTGAAATTTAGTGTTGACATAATGTAGGACTAATGCCCTTAGGATCATCCAGAGTATATCCAATAGCAGCTCGGTGCTTCTTCAGAGTTTTCAATAATCTTTTTTCTTCTTTCTCTGAAAGGTTAGCACTAATAATAACAGGATATATTTCTTTTTCATCAAGATAAGCATACTTAAGATTATCAGGTAATGGTTTGAGTTCAAACACGGGATCGCCCTTGGGTGGAGGGGGATCCCCAAGAATTTCAATGGGAAGGTAATGTTTCAACATAGGTTCTTGTTTAAGGAACACTTCATCTATTTCTTCCCTTTCCTTCATAAACATATCATTTTCATGGTCTAGCAAATATTGTTCTAACGGATCAGTTGGAGGAACAGCAATGGAAGCAAGACCTATAATTTCATCCCGACTAGATGGTTCCTTTTCACGATGTTGTCTACTAAACTTGGCAAAATTAAACTCATGAGACGTACCGTCTATGCCAACAGTGACAACCTTTCTCTTACAATCAATCTTAGCACTAGCAGTATTCAAGAAGGGTCTACCAAAAATAATGGGACAAAAATCATCTTGTGGGGAAGCAAGAACAAGAAAATCAGCAGGGTATTTAATCTTCCCACACAAGACTTCAACATCTCTAACAATCCCAATAGGTTTAATGGTGTCCCTATTGGTAAGCTTAATAGTAACATCAATGTCTTCTAATTCAACAGGTGCAATATCATGCATAATTTCTTTATACAGATCATAAGGTATTGCATTAGCACTAGCACCCATATCACACAAACCATGATAACAATGATCTCCTATTTTAACAGAATAACAGGCGTGCCTACAACAGGTCTACGTGTCTTAGTATCGGGTCTAGAAATATTAGCAGTTTCACCACAAAAAGAGATAACATGCCCATCTAAGTCCTCATCCAAAAGATCTTTAATCATAGCAATACCAGGTTCAACATTAATTTGCTCAGGAGGTGTATAAGTCCTAGTATTACTCTTATGGACAACGGTCGAAGCTTTGACATGATCTTTTATCCTAACAGGAAAAGGAGGTTTTTCAACATAAGTAGTAGGAATAATGGGATCACTATAGGTAATAGTCTTCTCTTCGACTGTAATAGGTGCAACTACTTTAACTTCAACAGGAGGATTGTATTCAAACCACTTCTATTTAGGGAGATCAATGTGAGTAGCAAAAGTTTCACAAAAAGTGGCTACTATCTCAGAGTCAAGTCCATACTTAGAGCTAAATCCACGGAAAGCATCGGTATCCATAAAAGATTTAACACAATCGAACTTAGGTGTCATACCTGGCTCCTTACCATTGTCGGAACCCCAATCTTCAGAGTTGCGTTTAATTCTTTCCAATAAGTCCCATTTGAAATAAATAGTCTTCAGCATATAGGAACCAGCACAGGAAGTATCAAGCAGGTTGCGATTATCAAGAGAAAGCCGAGCATAAAAATTCTGAATAATCATTTCCTGAGAGAGCTCATGATTGGGGCATGAATACAACATTGACTTAAGCCTCCCCCAAGCTTGAGCGATGCTTTCTGCTTCGCGAGGCCAGAAATTATATATGTAATTACGATCACGATGAACAAGATGCATAGGATAGAACTTCTGGTGAAATTCCAACTTCAATCGCTTATAATTCTAATATCTCGTATCATCACATAGCCTATACCATGTTATTGCATCTCCCTTCAAAGATAAAGGGAAGACCTTCCTTTTGACAACATCATCGGGAATACCTGCAAGCTTAAATAATCCACAAACTCCATCCACAAAGATGAGGTGTAAGTCAGGATGCAATGTTCCGTCTCCTGCAAAAGGATTAGCTAGCAGTTTTTCTATCATACCCGAAGGAATCTCAAAGTGAATATTTTCATAAGGTTCAGTAGGTTGAGGAGAATCTCTTTGCTCTTCTAGTTGGGGTGAAGATACCCCAAACAAGCCCCTCAAAGGATTAGTTTCCATAGTGACAAGTAACAAAAAATTTCAGCACACTATATAAATGTTTCCTTACCAAGTTCCACTCACCAAGAGCGCTACACTCCCCGGCAACGGCGCCAGAAAAGTGTCTTTATGACCCACAAGTATAGGGATCTATCATAGTCCTTTCGATAAGTAAGAGTGTCGAACCCAATGAGGAGCAGAAGGAAATGATAAGCGGTTTTCAGTAAGGTTTTCTCTGCAAGCACTGAAATAATTGGTGATAGAAAGTTTTGTGATAATATAAATAGTAACAAGCAAAAGTAAATAAAGTAAATAAATTGCAGCAAGGTGGCCCAATCCTTTATGTAGCAAAGGATAAGCCTGGACAAATTCTAATAATGAAGAAGGAGCTCCTGAGGACACATTGGAAATTATCGTCAAGCTAGTTTTCATCACGTTCATAAGATTCGCGTTCGGCACTTTGATAATTTGATATGTGGGTGGACCGGCACTTGGGTACTGCCCTAACATGAACAAGCATCCCACTTATGATTAACCCCTATTGCAAGCATCCGCAACTATAAAAAGGAGTATTAAGGTAAACCTAACCACAACATTAAACATATGGGTCCATATCAACCCCTAACGAAGCAACGCATAAACTAGGGTTTAAGCTTCTGTCACTCTAGCAACCCATCATCTACTTATTACTTCCCTATTCCTTCCTCTAGGTCCAAATAATGGTGAAGTGTCATGTAGTCGACGTTCACATAACACCACTAGAGGAAAGACAACATACATCTCATCAAAATATCGAACGAATACCAAATTCACATGACTAATAATAGCAAGACTTCACCCATGTCCTCAGGAACGAACGTAACTACTCACAAAGCATATTCATGTTCATAATCACAGGAGTAATAATATGCATAAAGGATCTGAGCATATGATCATCCACCAAGTAAACCAAATAGCATCAACTACAAGGAGTAATCAACACTACTAGCAACCCACAAGTACCAATTTGTGGTTTTGATACAAGATTGGATACAAGAGATGAACTAGGGTTTTGAGATGAGATGGTGCTGGTGAAGATGTTGATGGAGATTGACCCCCTCCTGATGAGAGGATCGTTGGTGATGACGTTGGTGATGATTTCCCCCTCCCGGAGGGAAGTGTCCCCGGCAGAACAGCTCCGCCAGAGCCCTAGATTGATTCCGCCAAGGTTCCGCCTCGTGGCGGCGGAGTTTCGTCCCGTAAGCTTGCCCACAATTTTTTCCAGGGGAAAACCCTTCATATAGCAGAAGATGGCAGCCGGAAGCCCACCAGGGGGCCCAGGAAGGGGGGCGCGCCCTACAGGGGGGGGGGGCGCCCCTTGTCTCCTGAATAGGGTGTGGGCCCCCTGGCCTATTTCTTTTGCCCAAAAATTCTTATTAAATCTGAAAAGTTGTTTCGTGGAGTCTCATGTCTTTTGGAGTTGTGCAGAATAGCCAACGTTTGCTCCTTTTCCAGCCAGAATTCCAGCTGCCGGCATTCCCCCTCTTCATGGTAAACCTTGTAAAATAAGAGAGAATAGCCATAAGTATTGAGATATAATGTGTAATAGCAGCCCATAATGTAATAAATATTGATATAAAAGCATGATGCAAAATGGACGTAACACCGACGCGCCCCACGTGCGACCGCACGCCTGCCGGAGGCCAGAACCGAAGTGGCCGCAGTGCAGACTGAAGGCTGGGGGATCGAACCTTACTGTTGCAGCACCTCCCCAAAGAGTCGCAGCCGGCGCGACGCACACCACTAGACGAAAATCACCAGGCGAGGAGCACGGGCTGCCACCCCGAAGCTCCGGATCCAGCCACCACGAGCTGCCACCACCAGATCCACCCGAAGCTGCCACACGAGCTCCAGCTCCAGATCCGCCCAAAGCAGCCACCGCCAGGACCAAATGGGACGGCCCACCACACAGCTGCACGAGCACCGTCCCGCAGGAGGTCGCCAGATCTGAGATGGAACCGCCCAGAACCAGGTGCGCATGCCGCAGCACACCCAGGCGGAGACAGATAGGGGCGAGCCCGGGGAAGCACCGCCGCCTGGGACCACGGCCCGCGCCGCACAGAGGCCCCCGCCGCCGGACCATCCCCACCGCCGAGGGACACGGGATGCCCGTGACGCCACCGACCGCACGAGCCGGAGCGTCGATGCGGAGCCACCAGAACCTCCGTGCACGCACCACCGGGACGCCCAGGCTACAGCAGGTCATGCACGAGGCCATCACTGCGCCACCAAGGCACAGCCGCCGAGCGGGAAGCACACAGCCCAGCGCATGCCAGATCCGCGCGGGAACGGCCATGAGAGGCCAGATCCCGTCGCCGCCAGCCGCCGGAGGGCTTTGCCCGGCGACGTATGTCGGCGGCGGCGAGGGGAGGGAGGGGAGGGGGCTTTGGCGGCGGCGGCTGGGGTTTCCCGCCCGAGTCGCCTCCCTGAGACGACGCGGGGGGAGGGGCTCATGGAAAGTGAATTGTGGCCTGAACTGAAATCATAAGTCTACACAATCGACTAGCTAGAGATCAAGATCATCATATACAAAGTCAATTGACCGGTAAAGAGAGCCCGGCTTGGATCAACAACGCAGGGGGTTCAGGGAATAGCCGAAAATCTAGGGGAATTAAGGAGCACACGTACATCCATAGGAAATAAAATGCAACTCTTACCTAGGGGAGAAGCAAGCTTGGGCTCCGCGGCGGAGAGCTGGGGCGGCGGTGCAGGTCGACGAACAGGGGGAGCTCGGAGGTGGCTGGGGTCGCCGGAGAGGGAGAGCGGAGAAGGGGAGGGGGCAGTGGTGCAATGGCGTAACCCTAGTCCATGCCACTGCTCGCGGAGCGGAGAAGAGGAGGGGCGGTGGCTCGGCGGCGTAAACCCTTGCCCCCGTCTCTCCTCGGCGGCGGGGCGCCTCCTCTCGGTGGCGGCGGATGATATCGCCGCTTTGCCATCTTGTTCGCTGCGTGTGCCCTCGAGGCTTGGGAGACGCGTGGATAGAAGGGGGTCGAAGGGGGATGAAGGGGATTGGGCTGTCCAAACCAGGTGAAACAAATGGGTCGTCGGGGTTTTCAGAGGTTTTTGGGCCCCACGGGGTTGATCCTCTGGAAACCCCCTCAATCCCCTCGAACCAAATGAGGCCTAAGGCCTCAGTTGGTACAAGGGGATTTGAGAGGTTTTGGGAGGAGGGGATTCGGGAGGATTTGGTGAATCCCTTCCTTCCACCCAATCCCCTCAATTCCCCTCACATTCCCAAGTTTCCAATCCCCTTTCATAGAAACTTGTTTGGTAGACGGGGTTTGATATAATAGACTAATGGCAATAGTGCAGTTAAAATTTTAATCTTTGCAAGTTTAACAACTCTAACCATGGTCTGTTACAAGAACAACAGGTCCTCACAATATTCTGTTACAAGAACAACAGGTTACTCCCAGATTATTCTATTACAAGAAGAACATGTCCTCACAATATTCTGTCAACATAGAGTGGTAGCCATGCTTGTGTTTCGGTAGCTGAATTTGATGTTGCCGTGGGCAAGCGAGCTCTTTCCTCTGTTACCATGTAACTCCAGTCTAGGAAGCAGCAAATACTCATAATAACTCTGCATGAAAACATCAATCTTTAGTCCACATAAAAAACACAAAATAAACATCATCAGCATACACATCTATAAGTTGGAAATTGCACAAAGAGTTCCGACTTCCAAAAAATAATGAACTAAAAATCATCATCACACACACACACATCTACAAGTTGGAAACTGTACAAAGAGTTCCGATTTCAAAAAAGATTCAGAGGCGTGGGGAAGGCTGATGGTGATGGGGCGTGGAAGAGGCTGCAAGGTCCATTGAGGGAGAACACCCAATTTTTACAAACTGCGACGTTTACACTCGTTTTAGATCACAGTCTGTCATAGATAAGAATATTTCTTTGGATTATACTCATTTTATTTTTGCATTTTATTTATATGGCATAATTAATTACAACATAACAGATGCATGGTTATGCAAATATATTTTATAATAAACTTTTATACTTCTTAGGAACTTATGTTCATCATAGTGTACTGTTAGCAAGTATAATTTTTTGTAACTTAAGTGTCGAGAATTGATACATATTTTACAATATTTTTTGTCACCTAGTTGTAATGTATGGCATTATTGAAATTATACTTGTGTCGTACTACAATGAAATTATATCTATAAAAATTACTTCTTTCTTTTTTATACTTTCATAAACTAAATAGTTCTACACATTTATGGTAGAGATTTTTATAGTATAGGCCTACCAAATATTATAACAGATTTTTTGTGTGTGTATGATTAGGTAAGCAGATTTATAGAAACTTCCACATAATAGACTTGATTATTTATCTGTTTTTCATGGTCAAATGTGTTTGAAAGTTTCAACAATCACAGTTATGTGTCTGACATGATTATTTACCTGTTTTCCATGTTTAAATAATAATTTAACAATGCGTGCATGCATTGGGTTCAATATTTGAGTATCATCGCCAATAGTAATCACCTGCAGTCTGATGACCGGCTTGAAAATAAAAATTAATTCCAAGAACTCACACATAAAAATTGACGCTCCGGGAACTCATAATATAAAACTTATGTGTGTGAAACAAAAGACATTCATGTAGCCGATGTTGAGCTTGACCGAAGCGTGTCTGTGCATGGCCCTGTCACTGTCAGTCCAACTTGGCTTGATAGATTGGACGGTGGAGGTTGTATAGATCAAGTGCAGTAGAGCAGAGCATGCAGCTCACGATGCACGCAAGAAACAAAACCGAGAAAGCAGTTCTTGGTTTAGACGTATGGTTCGAGAGAGAAGAGATAAAATGCTTCATAATTCGGCTCACCCCATGCTTCCGTTATGTGGGAGGAAATCGCACCAAAACTCCTAGATTGCGACAAGTGTTGTACATGCAGTGCACCATGTGTCACCACCTAGAAGAAATGCGAGTAACCTACGCAAATGGTACCCCTTAAATAGCGATTTTACACTCATTTAGGCTATAAGAGATTACCTTTAAAAGAACATATTGTGCTATCGAGGACTGATTTTGGAGTCCAGATCAGGCATGTATTCAACCATGAACATTTGCATGACAAACACCTGCAGACCATTCTAGCTGGCGCAGTGAGCCGAATTATGAAGCCATCACGTCAGGCCTAGTGTTCTACGCTGACATGGGTATATCTCGCTCGTAGTGAGATGGACTGCCGTCTCGCCTCTATAACATGAGGCTAACGGGCCGACCGAACGGTGTAGCTTCACTGAGTGGGTTTGGGAAGCTTCTATGAACCTGTTTGGACCAGGTTTAAACCATTCTAATGACCATTTCTTTCTTTATTTTTATTTGTTAATACCGCTTTTCCTAGATTTTTTTTCTTTTTTCCAAATACAGGTCGATTATTTTTTAATACCCATTGTTCATTTTCATATACACGCGAAACAAATTTTTTGATACATGTTGCACATTTGTTCAATACACGATGAACCTTTTTTTTCAAATACACATTTGAACTTTTTTTAGACAAGAACTCGTTTTTTAAAATATATGTAAACATTTTTTTATACAAGATATTGTTTTCTTAAATATACATTGATTTTTTTGAATGGAAAGAAACATTTTTAAAATGATGTGCACATTTTTATACTATATACATACTTCTTAAAGATATCATGAACATATTTTTGAAATGCATGAACATTTCTTTGAAATGACACAGACAATTGTTTTAATGGTACCAATCATTTTTTTGATCAGATAAGCATATTTTAGAATGCGTGAATTTTTTTTGAATGGTGCAAAACCTTTGAAAATACTGCACATTTTTTTTTACATTGTTTAACATATTTAAATGGTACAAACTTCTTTCATAACACGTGAATTCTTTTTAAAACTGCACAAAGATTACTTTAATACTATCAACATTTTAAGAACGTAGTGTGAGCATTATTTTTTTCACTGCATGAATATTTTAAATTATATCTACACAAATAAAAATAAAGAGTAAAAAACAAATAAAAACAAACGAAAACCAATGAACAAACAAAGTGATGGGTTCCTATTGGACCGACACAGTAGAGGCTGCCATGAGGCGAGCACATGCTCTGTTTAATTGGAATGAACAATAAAATCAAACAAAAACGAAAAATGTTAAAACAATTCTTAATTTTTATATCAAACCTTGAAAAAGGTTTTGCATGCTTGAAAAATTCCATCACGAAATAAAATTCGTGGAAGTCATGGAAAAAATAACAAATCAGCACCCCAAAACGCTTCCGAAAATAGCATTTTTGGAGCATGGAGTTTTTTTCCACAACTTCCATGAAAGTTATTTTATGGTATTTTTTGCAAGCACACAAAACATTTGTCAAAGTTAAAAAAATATTATTTTTATTTTACTGTTCATCAGGGAGCATTTGAGCTCGCGTGCAGGTACTCCACCGGAAAATATTATATATAAAAATATTATTTTTATATATAAAGCACCGATACACAAGCATCACGATACAAACTCACGCCACCACCACACAAGACACACACACCCAAGGAGCGACATCGATGGATTAGGAAGCAGCAAGAGTAGCTTGTGTTTGATCTTGGTTCCTCTCCGTCGACCAACCCAATCAGTCAATCCCATTTGCATATGCGCCTCTACTTAATCTGATATTCCTTATTAGCTACTCCTTTCATTCAGAAATAGGATGTTTTGGATATTACAAATAGACTGCGTAGGACTGAAAATTTGACCGTGCTATCAACACCATCATGTCTGCGTTTGACTGTAGCTGGGCTGCCGCCATACCTCATCGATCAAACCCGGTTTGATTCATCTCAAGTTTTAGCAGCCTGCTTGAGACTGTTCTGCCGTCTTGTGCAATGCAATGGAACCATTTTTGCTTCCTTTTGTTTTGGCATGCAGGGCGTGCATGTGCGACTCTTGGGAGATGGGTTAACAGGATCGATGAATGTGCTAAATTAACGAAGCAATGCCGAGGAGTTGGCACAAATCATGCGGGCGTGCGCCCAAACTCGAAGGAGTGACCGACAAACATCTCCTCTGCTCTCATCCATCCTATTGTACAAAATCTTTTTTTTTTTTGGCAAGGGTCCTATTGTACAAACTCGATCGTGCAACGAACTTTTGACTACTGGGCTGGGCAGTATACTTTTATTCTTTGTGTGATCTTTTTTTTTTTTTTGATCTGCGAGGTACGTTTACCCTCCTGTAACTCGGTGTATGCGTACGTAATTCCAGTTGACATCGGTCGATTCATGCACCGGATGGCTCTGACGGTCGAGCAAGACTGGGGAAGAATCTTTCTAGGCGGAGAGCAATGCTGACTGACGAGCAATCGAGAACGCACGCGCTTGCCTCCATCGTAGGTCTGTGCTGCCCTCTGCGCATACCACAACGCGCTTCTTCAGCTGTGTACCTATCTGTAGCCGTGAGTCCGTGACCACCAGCAGTACGTACGGTACCGGTAGGGTATGCAGGGATTGGCTGGGCAGTTGGTGTGTTCTTGTCTCATGTCTGAACGGTCTTGATGTTACCTACCTACTCCCTCCGTTTCTAAAGTTAGTACAAAATTGAGTCATCTAGTTTGGAACGGAGGGAGTAGAAACTAAAAATGGATGGATGGATCATGGAGCTGGTTGCGAGTGTGAAACAAACGGCTTTCCTATAGCCAATGCAGTGCAAGGTTGTCTGCTGTGCAATGTGCATGGAGTTGCATTACATTGTCCAGCGCTTAGCTGTAAGGAGTTGCACAGTAGAGTGCATCGCCTTGCTGTCAGACGCTGCACAAAAGTGTCAGCAGTGAGAAATATTTTCAAAAACAATTTAGTTTGTGAAATACTTTCGCTCAGAGGTCAAATTTGTCAAATTTGCTAGCAGAGCACGCAGTTCATGCATGCACGCGTGCATGTGAGTCAGTAATATTCAGAGGCGGTATATAGAAACGCCACTCTCTCCACTCAGTGAATTTTCTTGCCTCTATATTTTCGTTGGCTCAAGCCATGCTAAGTCATTTTGATGCCCCTGCAGCAAGATACAGTGTGAACCTAGGTACACTTGCAACAGCGGTGCGCTGACCAGAAAAAGAGGCGGACGATGGTGCCTAATAAAAAGGAGAAGGACAACGGTGGTGTCTGGTGTGCAAGTCAAAAGGGTCGCTGGCATGGCAATGGCATGATTATTTTTGAATAAACGCCATCCATGCACCAACTGCTACACATACATACTTACAGAACTCTTGTCTTGTTCTTTGTCTTTCGCTTAAACAATCGTAGCTAGCTCCATGGGTAAGAGACGATCAGCTTAGCTGAAAGGTCTGAATGTGGCACTGGTCCAAACGGCATTTCCGCATAATTGCCATATCCTTTGCACCTGGGTAATCCCTTGACTTTGCACACCAAAGATCAGCATGCCAGGTACTGATGTACTAGTACGAAACATGCACTTTTAGATGTGTTCTGCTGACCAATCGCTTCATCCACCATCAGTATGGCACAACTCTCTTAGTAGTACTGTATATGGTGAGGGTGAATGCACGTTCTGAACATCTGAATGCCACAGTAGCTAGATAAAAAGAGCAACTCTATCTGTATTAATTTGTCCAATGAAATGCCGCACTTAGGTTCTGACAATGCTACTATGTACTATTTCAGTAAGTCACGTATATCCATATATTACTTGCTATACTTAATACAAGTGAAAGTAGCCACTCACTTTAGAGTAGCTACAATTTTCATGGAGAAAAAGCATAAATCCTTATCAGATAACCCAGTCCAAGATCCGCAAGAACAAGTCTAAGATAACACCAATGTAATCCCAATTCACAGAGAACGGTAATTCCTCTGACCATAAAGAGGATTCTTGGACCGTGTCTGCATGGCCGTCAGCACCAACACTCGCTACTCAAATCACTTTCAGCATCTATCGACATGACTTGAGCTTTCATATTACAAAAGCAAGGATCGACCGAGACAAGGCGAGTCCTTCAGATTACATAAAGAGGAAGGCTCCACTTTCCAAAGTAAAGAAGTGCAGGAAAAGATTACAGAAGCCTACCTTTCTATACCCTGTGTGTCTCTCAGTGCGGTGAGATCTTCCCATCCATTATCTAGCAACTATAGTAGCACTTGAAAGCTCTTGAAACCTTTGTTAATCAATTATATGTGCGGCTTTGCAACCCGGTCATGATGATGGTTTAGCCCGGTAAACCAGCGACAGTTGAAAACTTTGACGCTTATTTTGACAGTGATCAGAACGTGCCTGATTTGGACATGTTATTACTGTTGGATAAATGGCAACTGACTTTCACAGGAGGGCCAAAGGCCAATACATATACATGTGTAGAGTAAAGTGCAAGAGACCCCTTATACAATGGGGATAAACCGAAAAGGGCTATACACATCTAACACACCCCCCCCCCCCCCCCCCCTCAAACTCATGGTGGATCAACAACACTGAGTTTGGAGAGAAGAAAACTATGTTGCGCGCGAGTCTGAGCCTTCGTGAAGAAGTCCGCCAACTGTAACTCAGAGGGCACATAGTGAAGAGCAAGAGTCTGATCTTGCACAGCAGCCCGCACAAAGTGGGCATCCACACCGATGTGCTTGGTGAGCTCATGCTTCACCGGGTCACGCGCAATACTGATAGCACCAGTACTGTCTGACAATAAGGGAGTCGAGGTAGTAGCAGACACACCAAAATCCTCAAGTAGCCACCGTAACCAGATCACCTCAGCCGTCAGCATAGCCATGGCTCGCAACTCAGCCTCTGTACTCGAGCGAGAAACTGCAGTCTGTTTCTTGGTCTTCCAGGCAATAAGAGAGCCACCAAGAAAGACACAATAAGCAGACAGCGAGCGTCGATCAGAGGGATCACTAGCCCAGGTAGCATCAGAGTAGGCCTGGAGCTCAAGAGAGCTGGAGCGGGGAAAGAAAAGGCGCTGAGAGATCGTGCCACGAAGATATCGTAGAACACGGAGGAGATGACTATAGTGGACAGAGGTGGGGGCTGAGACGAACTGACTCAGAATGTGGACGGGATAGGAGATGTCAGGACGCGTAACAGCAAGATAGACAAGACTGCCAACAAGGTGACGATAGCGAGTGGGATTAGGGAGAGGGTCACCATTAGAGGCACGAAGCTGAACGTTGAGCTCCATGGGAGTCACAACGGTGCGCTCATCACCGAGAGCAGCACGAGCAAGGAGATCCTGAATATATTTTTCTTGGGAGATGTAGAAGCCATCAGAGGTCGAGGAGATCTCAATCCCAAGAAAATAGCGAAGTGGACCAAGATCAGTCATGAGAAACTGGTCGCGAAGGCGAGCCTTAACAAAGGCAATGTAATCGGAGTCGTCACCAGTGATGATCATGTCATCAACATAGAGAAGGAGAAGAGTCCGACCACGAGGAGATGTGTGAACAAACAACGCGGGATCATGATCACTGGGCAAGAAACCAGCGGCGATCACCACAGAGGCGAAGTGCTCAAACCAGGCGCGAGGGGCCTGTTTGAGACCATATAGGGAGCGGCGAAGTCTACAGACCATACCATCAGGAGCATAGTACCCCGATGGTGGCTGCATATAAACCTCCTCACGCAACTCACCATTGAGAAAAGCGTTCTGAACGTCAAGTTGAGAGATAGACCACTGACGGACAGAAGCCACAGCAAAAAGAGTGCGGACAGTGGTCATGTAGGCCACAGGAGCAAATGTCTCATCATAATCGCGCCCCTGCTCCTGCTGAAAACCACGGGCCACAAGACGAGCTTTGTAGCGCTCAAGAGAACCATCGGAGCGAGTCTTAAGTTTGTAGACCCACTTGCAGGTGATGGGACGGACATCGAAAGGGAGGGGAACCAGATCCCATGTGCCAGAGCGCTCAAGGGCAGCAAGCTCTTCGGCCATCCCAAGTTGCCATTCAGGATGAGTCATGGCAGTGCGATAGGAAGTGGGCTCAGTCATAACAGAGAGACCGTACCGATCAGGGGAGTAGCGATCAGGCGAGGGGCGAGGCCGAGCACGGAGGTTGTGAACCGGGGGAGGCGTGAGAGGAGGTGCACCAGAGGTGGAAGGCTCGTCAGAGGAGACATCCTCAGTACGAGATCGACGAGTATAGTGGAGAGGAAACGGGGAGAGAGGCCAATGGACTGGGGAGGATGGGGGAGAGGTGGAGGAGGAGGATGGAGAAGACGGGGTCGGTGGTGAATGAGAAGGAATGAGAGGTGTCGGAGGAAGAGGTGACACATGAGGCACATAACAGGGTGTATCGGGAAGGAGAAGGAAAGAAAGGTCGTCCACAGAGAAACTCGAGGAAGAAGAACGGGGATAGTAAGAACGAGACTCGTCAAAGGTCACATCACGCGAGATGCGCAAGCGACGACCCACTGGATCCCAACATCGATAGCCCTTGTGCTCATCACTGTAGCCAAGGAAAACACACTCAACCGACTGAGCAGTCAGTTTGGTGCGTTCTCGGGGGGCAAGAAGAACATAGCAGACGCATCCAAACATACGAAGAGCTGAGTAGTCAGGAGAGCGACCAGTGAGACATTCCATAGGAATGCCACCCTGCAGAGCAGTCGATGGCTGAATGTTGATGAGATAGGTGGATGCGGAAACAGTCTCGGCCCAAAAATGGGGTGGAAGGGAAGCAGCAATCATCAGCGCACGAGCCGTCTCAAGCAAATGACGATGCTTTCGCTCGGCAACGCCATTCTGAGCATGAGCATCAGGACAGGAGAACTGGGCAAGAGTACCCTGTTCCGCGAGGAAACCACGCAACAGCTGAGAGATATACTCTCCAGCGGAGTCAGCACGAAAAGTACGAATGGGCGTGGCAAACTGGGTGTGAACCATGGCAGCAAAACGTTTGTATATAGGGAGAACCTCGCTACGAGATTTCATGAAGTAGAGCCAAGTGTAGCGAGAGAAATCGTCAATAAACAAAACATAGTAGCGATGACCACCTTTCGAATCAAAGGGAGCAGGACCCCAGACATCAGAATGAACTAAGTCAAAAGGACACTGAGATACAGACTCACTAGTAGGATAAGGTAACTGAGTCTGTTTGCCAAGTCTGCAACCATTACAATGTAAGGAGACATCTCCAGATACAGACCCTAAGAGACCCTGACGAACTAAGGAAGACAAGCGAGAGCCACATATGTGACCAAGTCGATGATGCCACTGCTGGAAGGACGCAGACGAAGAGGCAGCAAGAGCATGAGAGCTGGTAGAAGCGGTGGCAGCGGAAGGAACACAAAGCCAGTCAACCTCCCAAAGGCCCTCTGACTCACGGCGCCGGGGGCCAGCACCAACCAAAGCCTTGGTGCGACGATCCTGAATGGAGCAAGAGTCGGTATCAAGAATGACACGACAACCAGAATCAGTAAGTTGGGCAGCGGAAAAAAGATTCATGGTAAGGCGAGGAACATGTGAAACACTCGGAACAGAAAAAGAAGGAGTGGAAAGAATACCACGACTAGCAATAGGAAGAGATGTGCCATCGGCAGTAAGAACATTAACAGGCGAATCAAGAGGCCGAAGAGAAGACAAGGCGGAAGAATCAGAAGACATATGAAAGGAGGCTCCAGAATCCAGAACCCACGAAGATGTACCTGACTGTGTAGATGCATGTGATGGTGAGGAGGAAGGGGCAGTCACAGCAGCAGCAGATCCAGTCGACGAGGAGCCTAAGGAAGCCAAAAGACGCTTGAGGCGAACAATGTCCTGGTCAGTGAGTGACGGAGTCGAGGAAGACACAGGAGGCCCGCTGGAGGTGGAGCGCCTCTGGTCTCGCTTCTTCTGGCGACAGTCAGACTCTGGGTGACCTGGCCGGGAGCAATAACCACAGACGGTGTCACGGCGCGACGTGCCCTTCTCAGCATAAGGAGGACGGCTGACCCCCCCTGGAGGAGTAGGCAGGAGTGCTGGAGCGGTGAGGCGAGCAGACGACACAGGAGCTCGGACGGCTAGCACTGACGGAACCAGAAGCAACCCAGCAGAGCGAAGGCGAGTCTCCTCAGCACGGAGCTCGGCAAGTACCTCCGAGATAGGAACACGACCACGAGCAAGCAAGTGAGCACGTCGAGGCTCAAACTCAGACCGGAGACGAGATAAGAACTCATGAACCCGCTGAAACTCCAAATCAGACCGAGTAGTCTGACAGCAACGACAGGTTCCACAAACAACTGTCCGAAGAGAGTCAAGCTGGCGCCAGATGGCAGAGCACTGTGAATAGAACTCATCAACAGAAGAATCACCTTGCTGAAGTGCATGCTCCTGACGCACCACAGATAGGTAAAGAGCATCACCAGAGGGCTGATAGCGCTGACACAGATAAGACCACATCGCTGCAACTGTGCCAAGTCCCATGAACTCCGAAGCAAACTGAGGGAGAACACTCGCAGTGAGAACAACAGCCGCTCGAGCATCATCATTGCACCACTGAGTGTAAGCAGACAAATCATCCCAGTAGACAGTAAGAGCATCAGAATAGACAGATACCTGCTGATCATAAGTAGCAACTGCAGCATCATCAAGAGTCTTGGCTGCATCACGATCAGCCTGAGAAGCATCAGGAGCAATCACCGGCGGTGCTGGCAGAACAGGCGCCACCGGTGCAACGGGGCACGGCGGACAGGGTACCTCGCCAGAGAGAACACCCCACAGCAGAAGGCCGCGCATATGAATACGCATGAAACCGGCGAACTCAGCATAGTTGGTGCCATCAAAGATCACCGAGCAGCGAGGAACAGCCACATAGCCCGAAAATGACATACTGAGGTATCCCTTTGTGTTGTTTCTGCCTTTCTTCTCTCTCTTTTTTTTGAAGTCAACGTGTACAGGAAAAACCCAATCTGGATCGAGAGAAACACGAGCGCTCGCTCACGCCCTCGCTCGGGCAATCGAGGCGAGCAGGGCCAACGGCTCGAGCGCGAGCAGAGCGGGTGGGTTGGAGACCCCCGCTCGAAGCAGAGCAGGCGGGTTGGGAACCCCCCGATCGAAGCAGAGCAGCAGCCGAGCAAACCCGATGGGACAGCACCCAGGCGGAGAACTCAAGCGGCGGCCGGCCTCAAGCCAAGCGGAGCAGGGGAGCACCAGCGGCCCGGCGGTAGGAGGCGCGGCAGCAGGGCCAAGCCGTGCAGCGGAGCAGACCGGGGCGGACAGAGCCGCGGCGAGGAGGTCCAGGGCGGCCAGATTCGTCGAGAGGAGAGCCAGGACGGCCGGAGCAGCAGCGAGAAGGTCCGGGGCGGCCGGATTCTCGGAGAGGAGAGCCGGGACGGCCGGATCCGCGGCAAGAAGAGCCCGACCTGGCTGTGGGCGAATCGGGGGAGGAGCTAGCACGGAGTTGCAGCGTGCGGGAGAGAAGGGAACCTAACATCTGATACCATGTTGGATAAATGGCAACTGACTTTCACAGGAGGGTCAAAGGTCAATACATATACATGTGTAGGGTAAAATGCAAGAGACCCCTTATACAATGGGGATAAACCGAAAAGGGCTATACACATCTAACAATTACAGTGGAATGTATACGGCTCTTGTATTGCACTACCGCTCGGTGCTTGCTGCTGCTTTTCTAGTAAAACTACAGGAGCCTCCGTTTGAACGTGGAAAAGATTCCATCTTTTTCTATCAAGAACTTGAAACTTTTTTGTGCTGATTTGGCAGGGCAAAGTAGCAAATGGGGTGTTGTTTCCATCACAGGAGCTATTCAAAGATTCTTATAGTTCATACAAGGATTTGTTTGGAAAATCTGTTTTGTCTTGTGAGGAATTCAGGGTGTTATTCTTCTGAATGAACCACTAGCTCAATATGCTGGATTGTTTCTTCCCCTGAGCTATTCAAAGATTCTTATAGTTCATACAAGGATTTGTTTGGAAAATCTGTTTTGTCTTGTGAGGAATTCAGGGTGTTATTCTTCTGAATGAACCACTAGCTCAATATGCTGGATTGTTTCTTCCCCTGAGCTTTTCAAAGATTCTTATAGTTCAGACTATGCATTTTCTAGAACCAGAAGAGTTCAGGAATTAGGATTGTTTCTTCCCCTGAGCTTTTATGAAATACGTATTATTTTCTATTGTTTCTTCCCCTGATACATGAAATGTTTATCCCTTTTTCTTGGACAGATAAATTAACCAGCGGCTCGCCATTTGAAGGAACTAGAAGGGTTCAGTAGTCTTGGGGAACCATGTGCTAGAACTTACAAGCAGTGATTTCAAAGATGCACGCCGGAGATTTTATCCCTTAATTGGAGAGATTAACAAGAGGCTCACAGTTCCAAGTTGAACCATGCCGGAACGCAGTCCAAGGGCTGAACCTTGACTTGGGGTGAGGTTAATTAGCTAGCTAGCCTCCTTGAGTCACCATTGCATCATGCCTTGCAAAACATCAACCATCGAGTTTTTGATTGAAAGAAAACTGCTCCTGTCTATAGGTGTTTTACGCCATAAGCAAACTGTCAGGCATACGGAATCTTTACTTGTTTTTAACTGTTGACCAGTTGATTTACAGGACACATAGTTTAATTACGAGAGCTCGTGGATTAAGGATCTTAGATCTTGTGCTTGCGTTGGAATCTTGGAGAAAGTTACATACAGTTCTCATTTCTAGACAGATATGATGTCGCTAGCTAGCTTAGCTCAGCTAGGTAGAGCTGTAGAAATATTTGTGTCGCTTGCAAGTACACTCTTTGATCTACTACCTCCGTCCGGGTTTTTAGGTCCGCTGAGCACCGCGTGGGCGTATCAAGTTTACAGGGCCGCTGCATCGATGGCCATGCAAAAAGTGAAAAGGCTTTGTTCCTGCCTCGGTCCCCACGTAGCTGGACACAACTAAATCATGCGAGAGAGAGGTGCTGAGTAATCAGCGTAGGAGAGAGAGTACTAGTCTGCGGGATTGCAGCTACATGCAATAACTGCGCTGTTTAGAGAGCGCATGCGCGCAAGCTCGTTGGCTGTTGCTTTGCGTATAATTCTCGTGCAGTTAGAGCCAGCTTTTACCTTGGTTCGTGAGATTTGGTGGGGGGCTTAAAATCCCGGACGGAGGTAGTATGTATCTATCTTTCTACATGTGGAAAAACAACTAGCAGAAAGGATGGTGATTTTCCAGGAAAGGCTGTGCTACTTTCTTGTCCTTACTCACCATCATTCCGATGAAGCCGAACCCACATACTATTATTACCCGGAAAATTTATCTAGCAAACTATTATTACCCAGAAAAAAATATCTAGCAAACTATCATTACCCGGGAAAAAAGTATCTAGCAAACTATTCTGTCGTTCCAAAAATATTACAACATCCAATCCATAATAAGTGTCGTAGTTTTGAACTAATCGCAGTTCAAAATTGCGACACTTATTTTGGATCGGAGGGAGTATCTATTTTGTATTTGATCAAGTTTATGAAATAATTATAGACTTTGTCGGAATCAGTTCACTTTTCTCTCTCCTCTCATCCATCTCCATCCAGGCGTTAAAGTAGAGCCTCAGTTCCTCACCAATAACCACTGGCATCGAGGCTTTGGGCGTCCCCCTCCCCCCTCCGACTTCCTCTCCGGTGGTGAGAAGTGTGGTGCCTCAATGTCAGTCTGTAGATAGGTTAGGGTTTTACGGCGGCGCGTTATTGGTGTCGGGGGCAGAGCGATTCAATGAATAAGATCCCCTTGAGCCTTCTCATCTCAATGGTGTCATCTGCGATAGTGTTGATGCCTTGTCGGGCTACATTCCCGCCGGCCATTCCAATCGGTTGGTTAGGGTTTGTCAGTGGCGGCTTCCCTTTGCAGTTGGGTCTCTGGCCTCGTCTCCGTCATGTTGGTGTGGCCTTCGATGCGGAGTGAAGCTTGTGAGAAATAATGGAGCTTTGAATCGGTGGCACTTCTGGCGGTCACATATTCTTCTTCAGCGTGTTGGTCCGACAGGACTGCGGCCTTGGCGACTCCACGTATGCGGTCAACAACGACGGCCTAACTCCGTCGACGGAGAGGTTTGCGGCGGTGCGTCATTGATCCATTCGGCGGGGAAAAAGACAGTCCGCCATAGGGACTTCTATGTAATTTTAATATTTTTAGGCGGTGTTTCTAGTGCTAGTTTTGAGAAGCGGATTATCCCGCTTTCAAGTTTTTTTCTTTTTGCGGGGGGTACCGCTTTCAAGTTAAATCCCGATTAAAAGTTTATATAGACTGTTAGACTGTATAGCTTCTGTAGTTGTATACGTATATATACGTATAATGTAACTTGTACCCCTTCATTATATATATATATATATGAGATAGGCACCCCTAGAGGGTTGAGCCGGTTCCCCCAATTCTATTGTCTTACATGGTATCAAAGTAGGTCAACCTGCTTCCGCCTAAACCCTAAACCTCGCCGCCGCGGTTTCCTACCGCCTGCACTGCGCCGCCGCCGTCCCTGTGATCGCGCCGCCGCCGCCGCAGCCATGTCGGGCTCCGCCGCCTCCGGCTCCACCACGGCTAGCTTCTTGCCGGCCTCCCTCGCGGCCCTTCTATCCCGACCCCTCGACGCCGCCGCGGCCTCAACCTCTCCGATCGGGACGAGGAGCATTGGGTCCTTCTTCTCCTCGTCGCCGGGGCACGCGATCGTGCCGTATCCTGCTGGTGCTACAGCGGGCGCTCCTTCGTCCGCCTCCCTCAGCGATGCGGCTCCTTCGTCCGCCACTCTCAGCGACGCGCCGCTCGCCCCGTCTAGTGGGGGCCAGCCGCCGATCGCCCCGACCAGTGGGGGCCCATCCTTCGCGCTGGTGGCGCCTCCGTCGGCCATGATGGCCGGCTTCGCTGCCTCGGGCTCGGCCCCTTCGTTGCCCGTTCCCGCGGCTGCGACAGTGCCTGCAACCGCGGTCTCTGCCTCTACGGCGTATCCGCCTCCGGCAGTCTACTCCGCGGGCTCTTTGCCGCCGCCGCCGTTTCACTTCGGGAACCTCATCACCATCAAGTTGTCAGCAGACAACTACATCTTCTGGCGTGCGCAGGTCCTCCCGCTCCTCGGGAGTAATTATCTCCTGGGCTACGTCGACGGTTCTCTTCCCTGTCCCCCTGCGCTGGTGGATAGCGTGCACGGCCCGGTCTACAATCCGGCGCACCGTGTTTGGACAGGGCAGGACCAGGCGAACCTCTCCTCCATCCAGGGGTCGCTCACTCCGGCTGTTGCCGGACTTGTTGTCTTCGCCAAGACGTCTCATGACACATGGACCATCCTCGAGCGCTCGTTTGCGGCGCAGTCTCAGGCTCGTGTCTCCACGCTTCGTCGCCAGCTTGGTGGGTGTCAAAAGCTGGACTCCACGGCCACTGAGTTCTACAACAAGGTCAAGGGCCTTGCCGACACGTTGGCCTCCATCGGACTGTTGGGGAACGTTGCAGAAAATTAAAAAATTTCCTACGGTTTCACCAAGATCCATCTATGAGTTCATCTAAGCAATGAGTCAAGGGAGTGAGTTTGCATCTACATACCACTTGTAGATCGCGTGCGGAAGCTTGCAAGGGGATGGTGATGACGGAGTCGTACTCGACGTGATTCAGATCACCGATGTCCAAGTGCTGAACGGACAGCACCTCCGCGTTCAACACACGTACGGGACGGGAGACGTCTCCTCCTTCTTGATCCAGCAAGGGGAAAGCAGAGGTTGAGGAAGATCGCTCCAACGGCAGCACGACGGCGTGGTGGTGTTGGTGCAGCAGTACTCCGACAGGGCTTCGCAAGCACGTAACGGAGGAGGAGATGTATTGGGGAGGGGAGGGGCTGCGCCTGGAAGATGTGTACAGCAGCCCTCCCCTCACCCCTCTATTTATAGGGGAAGGGGCAAGGGGGGCCGACCCCTCTAGATGGGATCTAGAGGGGGGGCGGCGGCCAGGGAGGGGGAACTTGCCCCCCAAGCAAGGGGGAAGCCCCCCTTAGGGTTTCCCCCCCCCCCCCAACCCTAGGCGCATGGGCCCAAGGTGGGGGGCGTGCCCAGCCCTCCAGGGGCTGGCTCCCTCCCCTTTGCGGCCCATGTGGCCCTCCGGGAGGGGTGGCCCCTCCCGTTTGTCCCCCGGAACCTCTCCGATGGCCCCGGTACAATACCGATAAGCCCCCGAAACTTTCCGGTGTCCGTATGACAACTTCCCGTATATAAAACTTCACCTCTGGACCATTCCGAAACTCCTCGTGACGTCCGGGATCTCATGCGGGACTCCGAACAACATTCGGTAGTCACATACTAGTCTTCTTAATAACCCTAGCGTCACAGAACCTTAAGTGTGTAGACCCTACGGGTTCGGGAGACATGCAGACATGACCGAGACCACTCTCCGGTCAATAACCAACAGCGGGATCTGGATACCCATGTTGGCTCCCACATGCTCCTCGATGATTTCATCGGTTGAACCACGATGTCGAGGATTCGATCAAACCCTGTATACAATTCCCTTTGTCAATCGGTATGTTACTTGCCCGGGATCCGATCGTCGGTATCCCAATACCTCGTTCAACCTCGTTACCGGCAAGTCACTTTACTCGTACCGTAATGCATGATCCCGTGACCAGACACTTGATCACTCTGAGCTCATTATGATGATGCATTACCGAGTGGGCCCAGAGATACCTCTCCGTCATACGGAGTGACAAATCCCAGTCTCGATCCGTGTCAACCCAACAGACACTTTCGGAGATACCTGTAGTGCACCTTTATAGTCACCCAGTTATGTTGTGACGTTTGATACACCCAAAGCACTCCTACGGTATCCGGGAGTTACACGATCTCATGGTCGAAGGAAGAGATACTTGACATTGGAAAAGCTCTAGCAAACGAACTACACGATCTTTGTGCTATGCTTAGGATTGGGTCTTGTCCATCACATCATTCTCCTAATGATGTGATCCCGTTATCAACGACATCTAATGTCCATAGCCAGGAAACCATGACTATCTGTTGATCACAACGAGATAGTCAACTAGAGGCTCACTAGGGACATATTGTGGTCTATGTATTCACACGTGTATTACGATTTCCGGATAATACAGTTATAGCATGAATAAAAGAAAATTATCATGAACAATGAAATATAATAATACTTTTATTATTGCCTCTAGGGCATATTTCCAACAGTCTCCCACTTGCACTAGAGTCACCAATCTAGTTACATTGTGATGAATCGAACACCCATAGAGTTCTGGTGTTGATCATGTTTTGCTCGCGAGAGAGGTTTAGTCGACGGGTCTGCGACATTCAGATCCGTATGTACTTTGCAAATATCTATGTCTCCATCTTGAACATTTTCACGGATGGAGTTGAAACGACGCTTGATGTGCCTGGTCTTCTTGTGAAACCTGGGCTCCTTGGCTAGGGCAATAGCTCCAGTGTTGCCATAGAAGAGTTTGATCGGCCCCGACGCATTGGGTATGACTCCTAGGTCGGTGATGAACTCCTTCACCCATATCGCTTCATGCGCTGCCTCCGAGGCTGCCATGTACTCCGCTTCACACGTAGATCCCGCCACGACGCTCTGCTTGCAGCTGCACCAGCTTACTGCTCCACCATTCAACATATACACGTATCCAGTTTGTGACTTAGAGTCATCCAGATCTGAGTCGAAGCTAGCGTCGACGTAACCCTTTACGACGAGCTCTTCGTCTCCTCCATAAACGAGAAACATGTCCTTTGTCCTTTTCAGGTACTTCAGGATATTCTTGACCGCTGTCCAGTGTTCCTTGCCGGGATTACTTTGGTATCTTGCTACCAAACTTACGGCAAGGTTTACATCAGGTCTGGTACACAGCATGGCATACATAATAGATCCTATGGCTGAAGCATAGGGGATGACACTCAGCTCTTCTTTATCTTTTGCCGTGGTCGGTGACTGAGCCGAGCTCAATCTCACACCTTGTAACATAGGCAAGAACCCTTTCTTGGACTGATCCATTTTGAACCTCTTCAAAATCTTATCAAGGTATGTGCTTTGTGAAAGACCTATGAGGCGTCTCGATCTATCTCTATAGATCTTGATGCCTAATATATAAGCAGCTTCTCCAAGGTCCTTCATTGAAAAACACTTATTCAAGTAGGCCTTAATGCTGTCCAGAAGTTCTATATCATTTCCCATCAAGAGTATGTCATCTACATATAATATGAGAAATGCTACAGAGCTCCCACTCACTTTCTTGTAAACGCAGGCTTCTCCATAAGTCTGCATAAACCCAAACGCTTTGATCATCTCATCAAAGCGAATGTTCCAACTCCGAGATGCTTGCACCAGCCCATAAATGGATCGCTGGAGCTTGCATACTTTGTTAGTGTTCTTAGGATCGACAAAACCTTCCGGCTGCATCATACACAGCTCTTCCTTAAGATGTCCATTAAGGAATGCCGTTTTGACGTCCATCTGCCATATCTCATAATCATAGTATGCGGCAATTGCTAACATGATTCGGACGGACTTTAGCTTTGCTACGGGAGAGAATGTCTCGTCGTAGTCAATCCCTTGAACTTGTCGATAACCCTTAGCGACAAGCCGAGCTTTATAGATGGTAACATTACCATCCGCGTCCGTCTTCTTCTTAAAAATCCATTTGTTTTCTATTGCTCGTCGATCATCGGGCAAGTCTATCAAAGTCCACACTTTGTTTTCATACATGGATTCTATCTCAGATTTCATGGCTTCAAGCCATTTGTTGGAATCTGGGCCCGCCATCGCTTCTTCATAGTTCGAAGGTTCACCGTTGTCTAACAACATGATTTCCAGGACAGGGTTGCCGTACCACTCTGGTGCTGAACGTGTCCTAGTGGACCTACGAAGTTCAGTAGCAACTTGATCCGAAGTACCTTGATCATCATCGTTGTTTTCCTCTACAGTTGGTGTGGGCATCACAGGAACATTTTTCTGAGCTGCACCACTTTCCCGTTCGAGAGGTAGTACTTCATCGAGTTCTACTTTCCTCCCACTTACTTCTTTCGAGAGAAACTCTTTTTCCAGAAAGCATCCGTTCTTGGCAACAAAGATCTTGCCCTCGGATCTTAAGTAGAAGGTATACCCGACAGTTTCCTTAGGGTATCCTATGAAGACGCATTTTTCCGACTTGGGTTCGAGCTTTTCAGGTTGAAGTTTCTTGACATAAGCATCGCATCCCCAAACTTTTAGAAACGACAGCTTAGGTTTCTTCCCAAACCATAATTCATACGGTGTCGTCTCAACGGATTTAGACGGTACCCTATTTAAAGTAAATGTAGCTGTCTCTAGAGCGTATCCCCAAAATGATAGCGGTAAATCGGTAAGAGACATCATAGACCGCACCATATCTAATAGAGTGCGATTACGACGTTCGGACACACCGTTACGCTGAGGTGTTCCAGGCGGCGTGAGTTGTGAAACAATTCCACATTTCCTTAAGTGTGTACCAAATTCGTAACTTAAGTATTCTCCTCCACGATCTGATCGTAGGAACTTTATCTTTCGGTCACGTTGATTCTCTACCTCATTCTGAAATTCCTTGAACTTTTCGAAGGTCTCAGACTTGTGTTTCATTAAGTAGACATACCCATATCTACTCAAGTCATCAGTGAGAGTGAGAACATAACGATATCCTCCACGAGCCTCAATGCTCATTGGACCGCACACATCGGTATGTATGATTTCCAACAAGTTGGTTGCTCGCTCCATTGTTCCGGAGAACGGAGTCTTGGTCATTTTGCCCATGAGGCATGGTTCGCATGTGTTAAACGATTCATAATCAAGAGACTCTAAAAGTCCATCAGCATGGAGCTTCTTCATGCGCTTGACACCAATGTGACCAAGGCGGCAGTGCCACAAGTATGTGGGACTATCGTTATCAACCTTACATCTTTTGGCATCCACACTATGAACATGTGTAATATTAGGCTCGAGATTCATTAAGAATAAACCATTGACCATCGGAGCATGACCATAAAACATATCTCTCATATAAATAGAACAACCATTATTCTCGGATTTAAATGAGTAGCCATCTCGTATTAAACGAGATCCTGATACAATGTTCATGCTCAAACTTGGCACTAAATAACAATTATTAAGGTTCAAAACTAATCCCGTAGGTAAATGTAGAGGCAGCATGCTGACGGCGATCACATCGACTCTGGAACCATTCCCGACGCGCATCGTCACCTCGTCCTTCGCCAGTCTCCGTTTATTCCGCAGCTCCTGCTGTGAGTTACAAATATGAGCAACGACACCGGTATCAAATACCCAGGAGTTACTACGAGTACTGGTAAGGTACACATCAATTACATGTATATCAAATATACCTTTGGTGTTGCCGGCCTTCTTATCCGCTAAGTATTTGGGGCAGTTCCGCTTCCAGTGACCCTTCCCCTTGCAATAAAAGCACTCAGTCTTAGGCTTGGGTCCATTCTTTGACTTCTTCCCGGTAACTGGCTTACCGGGCGCGGCAACATCCTTGCCGTCCTTCCTGAAGTTCTTCTTGCCCTTGCCCTTCTTGAACTTAGTGGTCTTATTGACCATCAACACTTGATGTTCTTTCTTGATTTCAGCCTCTGCTGACTTCAGCATTGAGAACACTTCAGGAATGGTCTTCACCATCCCCTGCATGTTGTAGTTCATCACAAAGCTCTTGTAGCTTGGTGGGAGCGACTGGAGGATTCTGTCAATGACCGCCTCATCTGGGAGGTTAATGTTCAGCTGGGTCATACGGTTGTGCAACCCAGACATCTTGAGGATGTGCTCACTGACAGAACTGTTTTCCTCCATCTTACAACTGTAGAACTTGTCGGAGACATCATATCTCTCGACCCGGGCATGAGCTTGAAAAACTAGTTTCAGCTCTTCGAACATCTCATATGCTCCGTGATGCTCAAAACGCTTTTGGAGCCCCGGTTCTAAGCTGTAAAGCATGCCGCACTGAACGAGGGAGTAATCATCAGCACGAGTTTGCCAAGCGTTCATAATGTCTTGGTTCTCTGGGACGGGAGCGTCACCTAGCAGTCCATCTAGGATATATTGCTTTTTGGCAGCTATGAGGATGATCCTCAAGTTCCGGACCCAGTCCGTATAGTTGCTGCCATCATCTTTCAGCTTGGTTTTCTCTAGGAACGCATTGAAGTTCATGTTGACATGAGCGTTGGCCATTTGATCTACAAGACATATTTGCAAGGGTTTTAGACTAAGTTCATGATAATTAAGTTCATCTATTCAAATTATGAACTCCCACTCAGATTAGACATCCCTCTAGTCATCTAAGTGTTACACGATCCGAGTCGACTAGGCCGTGTCCGAGCATCACGTGAGACGGACTAGTCATCGTCGGTGAACATCTTCATGTTGATCGTACTTTCCATACGACTCGTGTTCGACCTTTCGGTCTCCGTGTTCCGAGGCCATGTCTGCACATGCTAGGCTCGTCAAGTTAACCCTAAGTGTTTTGCTGTGTAAAACTGTCTTACACCCGTTGTATGTGAACGTAAGGATCTATCACACCCGATCATCACGTGGTGCTTCGAAACGACGAACTGTAGCAACGGTGCACAGTCAGGGGAGAACACTTCTTGAAATTTTTGTAAGGGATCATCTTATTTACTACCGTCGTCCTAAGTAAACAAGATGCATAAGCATAATAAACATCACATGCAATTATATAGTTGTGACATGATATGGCCAATATCATATAGCTCCATTGATCTCCATCTTCGGGGCTCCATGATCATCTTGTCACCGGCTTGACACCATGATCTCCATCATCATGACCTCCATCATCGTGTCTTCATGAAGTTGTCACGCCAACGACTACTTCTACTTCTATGGCTAACGCGTTTAGCAATAAAGTAAAGTAGTTTACATGGCGTTCTTCAATGACACGCAGGTCATACAAAAAATAAAGACAACTCCTATGGCTCCTGCCGGTTGTCATACTCATCGACATGCAAGTCGTGAATCCTATTACAAGAACATGATCTCATACATCACAATTCATCATTCATCACAACTTCTGGCCATATCACATCACATGATCAATTGCTGCAAAAACAAGTTAGACGTCCTCTAATTGTTGTTGCATCTTTTACGTGGCTGCAATTGGGTTCTAGCAAGAATGTTTTCTTACCTACGAATAACCACAACGTGATTTTGTCAACTTCTATTTACCCTTCATAAGGACCCTTTTCATCGAATCCGCTTCAACTAAAGTGGGAGAGACAGACACCCGCCAGCCACCTTATGCAACTAGTGCATGTCAATCGGTGGAACCGGTCTCACGTAAGCGTACGTGTAAGGTTGGTCCGGGCCACTTCATCCCACAATACCGCTGAAGCAAGAAAAGACTAGAAGTGGCAAGCAAGTTGACAAGATCCACGCCCACAACAAAATTGTGTTCTACTCGTGCATTAGAGAACTACGCATAGACCTAGCTCATGATGCCACTGTTGGGGAACGTTGCAGAAAATTAAAAATTTTCCTACGGTTTCACCAAGATCCATCTATGAGTTCATCTAAGCAACGAGTCAAGGGAGTGAGTTTGCATCTACATACCACTTGTAGATCGCGTGTGGAAGCTTGCAAGGGGATGGTGATGATGGAGTCGTACTCGACGTGATTCAGATCACCGATGTCCAAGTGCTAAACGGACAGCACCTCCGCGTTCAACACACGTACGGGACGGGAGACGTCTCCTCCTTCTTGATCCAGCAAGGGGAAAGGAGAGGTTGAGGAAGATCGCTCCAACGGCAGCACGACGGCGTGGTGGTGTTGGTGCAGCAGTACTCCGACAGGGCTTCGCAATCACGTAACGGAGGAGGAGATGTGTTGGGGAGGGGAGGGGCTGCGCCTGGAAGATGTGTACAGCAGCCCTCCCCTCACCCCTCTATTTATAGGGGAAGGGGCAAGGGGGGCCGACCCCTCTAGATGGGATCTAGAGGGGGGGGGGGCGGCGGCCAGGGAGGGGGAACTTGCCCCCCAAGCAAGGGGGGCGCCCCCCTTAGGGTTTCCCCCCCCCCCAACCCTAGGCGCATGGGCCCAAGGTGGGGGGCGTGCCCAGCCCTCCAGGGGCTGGCTCCCTCCCCTTTGCGGCACGTGTGGCCCTCCCGGGAGGGGTGGCCCCTCCCGGTGGACCCCCGGAACCTCTCCGGTGGCCCCGATACAATATCGATAAGCCCCCAAAACTTTCCGGTGTCCGTATGACAACTTCCCATATATAAAACTTCACCTCTGGACCATTCCGGAACTCCTCGTGACGTCCGGGATCTCATCCGGGACTCCGAACAACATTCGGTAGTCACATACTAGTCTTCCTAATAACCCTAGCATCACCGAGCCTTAAGTGTGTAGACCCTACGGGTTCGGGAGACATGCAGACATGACCGAGACCACTCTCCGGTCAATAACCAACAGCGGGATCTGGATACCCATGTTGGCTCCCACATGCTCCTCGATGATTTCATCGGTTGAACCACGATGTCGAGGATTCGATCAAACGCTGTATACAATTCCCTTTGTCAATCGGTACGTTACTTGCCCGAGACTCGATCGTCGGTATCCCAATACTTTGTTCAGTCTCGTTACCGGCTAGTCACTTTACTCGTACCGTAATGCATGATCCCGTGGCCAACACCTTGGTCACCTTGAGCTCATTATGATGATGCATTACCGAGTGCGCCCAGAGATACCTCTCCGTCATACGGAGTGACAAATCCCAGTCTCGATCCGTGTCAACCCAACAGACACTTTCGGAGATACCTGTAGTGCACCTTATGGCCAATATCACATAGCTCCATTGATCTCCATCTTCGGGGCTCCATGATCATCTTGTCACCGGCTTGACACCATGATCTCCATCATCATGATCTCCATCATCGTGTCTTCATGAAGTTGTCACGCCAACGACTACTTCTACTTCTATGGCTAACGCGTTTAGCAATAAAGTAAAGTAGTTTACATGGCGTTCTTCAATGACACGCAGGTCATACAAAAAATAAAGACAACTCCTATGGCTCCTGCCGGTTGTCATACTCATCGACATGCAAGTCGTGAATCCTATTACAAGAACATGATCTCATACATCACAATTCATCATTCATCACAACTTCTGGCCATATCACATCACATGATCAATTGCTGCAAAAACAAGTTAGACGTCCTCTAATTGTTGTTGCATCTTTTACGTGGCTGCAATTGGGTTCTAGCAAGAATGTTTTCTTACCTACGAATAACCACAACGTGATTTTGTCAACTTCTATTTACCCTTCATAAGGACCCTTTTCATCGAATCCGCTTCAACTAAAGTGGGAGAGACAGACACCCGCCAGCCACCTTATGCAACTAGTGCATGTCAATCGGTGGAACCGGTCTCACGTAAGCGTACGTGTAAGGTTGGTCCGGGCCACTTCATCCCACAATACCGCTGAAGCAAGAAAAGACTAGAAGTGGCAAGCAAGTTGACAAGATCCACGCCCACAACAAAATTGTGTTCTACTCGTGCATTAGAGAACTACGCATAGACCTAGCTCATGATGCCACTGTTGGGGAACGTTGCAGAAAATTAAAAATTTTCCTACGGTTTCACCAAGATCCATCTATGAGTTCATCTAAGCAACGAGTCAAGGGAGTGAGTTTGCATCTACATACCACTTGTAGATCGCGTGTGGAAGCTTGCAAGGGGATGGTGATGATGGAGTCGTACTCGACGTGATTCAGATCACCGATGTCCAAGTGCTAAACGGACAGCACCTCCGCGTTCAACACACGTACGGGACGGGAGACGTCTCCTCCTTCTTGATCCAGCAAGGGGAAAGGAGAGGTTGAGGAAGATCGCTCCAACGGCAGCACGACGGCGTGGTGGTGTTGGTGCAGCAGTACTCCGACAGGGCTTCGCAATCACGTAACGGAGGAGGAGATGTGTTGGGGAGGGGAGGGGCTGCGCCTGGAAGATGTGTACAGCAGCCCTCCCCTCACCCCTCTATTTATAGGGGAAGGGGCAAGGGGGGCCGACCCCTCTAGATGGGATCTAGAGGGGGGGGGGGGGCGGCGGCCAGGGAGGGGGAACTTGCCCCCCAAGCAAGGGGGGCGCCCCCCTTAGGGTTTCCCCCCCCCCCCCCCCAACCCTAGGCGCATGGGCCCAAGGTGGGGGGCGTGCCCAGCCCTCCAGGGGCTGGCTCCCTCCCCTTTGCGGCACGTGTGGCCCTCCCGGGAGGGGTGGCCCCTCCCGGTGGACCCCCGGAACCTCTCCGGTGGCCCCGATACAATATCGATAAGCCCCCAAAACTTTCCGGTGTCCGTATGACAACTTCCCATATATAAAACTTCACCTCTGGACCATTCCGGAACTCCTCGTGACGTCCGGGATCTCATCCGGGACTCCGAACAACATTCGGTAGTCACATACTAGTCTTCCTAATAACCCTAGCATCACCGAACCTTAAGTGTGTAGACCCTACGGGTTCGGGAGACATGCAGACATGACCGAGACCACTCTCCGGTCAATAACCAACAGCGGGATCTGGATACCCATGTTGGCTCCCACATGCTCCTCGATGATTTCATCGGTTGAACCACGATGTCGAGGATTCGATCAAACACTGTATACAATTCCCTTTGTCAATCGGTACGTTACTTGCCCGAGACTCGATCGTCGGTATCCCAATACTTTGTTCAGTCTCGTTACCGGCTAGTCACTTTACTCGTACCGTAATGCATGATCCCGTGGCCAACACCTTGGTCACCTTGAGCTCATTATGATGATGCATTACCGAGTGCGCCCAGAGATACCTCTCCGTCATACGGAGTGACAAATCCCAGTCTCGATCCGTGTCAACCCAACAGACACTTTCGGAGATACCTGTAGTGCACCTTATGGCCAATATCACATAGCTCCATTGATCTCCATCTTCGGGGCTCCATGATCATCTTGTCACCGGCTTGACACCATGATCTCCATCATCATGATCTCCATCATCGTGTCTTCATGAAGTTGTCACGCCAACGACTACTTCTACTTCTATGGCTAACGCGTTTAGCAATAAAGTAAAGTAGTTTACATGGCGTTCTTCAATGACACGCAGGTCATACAAAAAATAAAGACAACTCCTATGGCTCCTGCCGGTTGTCATACTCATCGACATGCAAGTCGTGAATCCTATTACAAGAACATGATCTCATACATCACAATTCATCATTCATCACAACTTCTGGCCATATCACATCACATGATCAATTGCTGCAAAAACAAGTTAGACGTCCTCTAATTGTTGTTGCATCTTTTACGTGGCTGCAATTGGGTTCTAGCAAGAATGTTTTCTTACCTACGAATAACCACAACGTGATTTTGTCAACTTCTATTTACCCTTCATAAGGACCCTTTTCATCGAATCCGCTTCAACTAAAGTGGGAGAGACAGACACCCGCCAGCCACCTTATGCAACTAGTGCATGTCAATCGGTGGAACCGGTCTCACGTAAGCGTACGTGTAAGGTTGGTCCGGGCCACTTCATCCCACAATACCGCTGAAGCAAGAAAAGACTAGAAGTGGCAAGCAAGTTGACAAGATCCACGCCCACAACAAAATTGTGTTCTACTCGTGCATTAGAGAACTACGCATAGACCTAGCTCATGATGCCACTGTTGGGGAACGTTGCAGAAAATTAAAAATTTTCCTACGGTTTCACCAAGATCCATCTATGAGTTCATCTATGCAACGAGTCAAGGGAGTGAGTTTGCATCTACATACCACTTGTAGATCGCGTGTGGAAGCTTGCAAGGGGATGGTGATGATGGAGTCGTACTCGACGTGATTCAGATCACCGATGTCCAAGTGCTAAACGGACAGCACCTCCGCGTTCAACACACGTACGGGACGGGAGACGTCTCCTCCTTCTTGATCCAGCAAGGGGAAAGGAGAGGTTGAGGAAGATCGCTCCAACGGCAGCACGACGGCGTGGTGGTGTTGGTGCAGCAGTACTCCGACAGGGCTTCGCAATCACGTAACGGAGGAGGAGATGTGTTGGGGAGGGGAGGGGCTGCGCCTGGAAGATGTGTACAGCAGCCCTCCCCTCACCCCTCTATTTATAGGGGAAGGGGCAAGGGGGGCCGACCCCTCTAGATGGGATCTAGAGGGGGGGGCGGCGGCCAGGGAGGGGGAACTTGCCCCCCAAGCAAGGGGGGCGCCCCCCTTAGGGTTTCCCCCCCCCCCCCCCAACCCTAGGCGCATGGGCCCAAGGTGGGGGGCGTGCCCAGCCCTCCAGGGGCTGGCTCCCTCCCCTTTGCGGCACGTGTGGCCCTCCCGGGAGGGGTGGCCCCTCCCGGTGGACCCCCGGAACCTCTCCGGTGGCCCCGGTACAATATCGATAAGCCCCCAAAACTTTCCGGTGTCCGTATGACAACTTCCCATATATAAAACTTCACCTCTGGACCATTCCGGAACTCCTCGTGACGTCCGGGATCTCATCCGGGACTCCGAACAACATTCGGTAGTCACATACTAGTCTTCCTAATAACCCTAGCATCACCGAACCTTAAGTGTGTAGACCCTACGGGTTCGGGAGACATGCAGACATGACCGAGACCACTCTCCGGTCAATAACCAACAGCGGGATCTGGATACCCATGTTGGCTCCCACATGCTCCTCGATGATTTCATCGGTTGAACCACGATGTCGAGGATTCGATCAAACGCTGTATACAATTCCCTTTGTCAATCGGTACGTTACTTGCCCGAGACTCGATCGTCGGTATCCCAATACTTTGTTCAGTCTCGTTACCGGCTAGTCACTTTACTCGTACCGTAATGCATGATCCCGTGGCCAACACCTTGGTCACCTTGAGCTCATTATGATGATGCATTACCGAGTGCGCCCAGAGATACCTCTCCGTCATACGGAGTGACAAATCCCAGTCTCGATCCGTGTCAACCCAACAGACACTTTCGGAGATACCTGTAGTGCACCTTTATAGTCACCCAGTTACATTGTGACGTTTGATACACCCAAAGCACTCCTACGGTATCCGGGAGTTACACGATCTCATGGTCGAAGGAAGAGATACTTGACATTGGAAAAGCTCTAGCAAACGAACTACACGATCTTTGTGCTATGCTTAGGATTGGGTCTTGTCCATCACATCATTCTCCTAATGATGTGATCCCGTTATCAACGACATCCAATGTCCATAGCCAGGAAACCATGACTATCTGTTGATCACAACGAGCTAGTCAACTAGAGGCTCACTAGGGACATATTGTGGTCTATGTATTCACACGTGTATTACGATTTCCGGATAATACAGTTATAGCATGAATAAAAGACAATTATCATGAACAATGAAATATGATAATACTTTTATTATTGCCTCTAGGGCATATTTCCAACATGGACAGCCCCTCACCGACTCCGAATTTAACTCGTTCATTGTCAATGGTCTCGATGAGGAGTATGACGCCTTGGTCGAGATCATCAACGAGCGGGGCAACTCGAACCCCATGATGGTGCATGAGGTCTTTTCCCGCCTCCTTCTCACTGAATAGCGGGTCGAGTCACGCCGCTCCAGGGGCAGTGGGGGCTCCCTCTTGGCCAACGCCGCCACCAAGGGTGGCCACCCTTCTTCCTCATCCAGGACTCCTTCGGGGCTGCCATCGCCGCCTGCCTCGGCCCCCCTGCTACCACGACATTACCGGGGGCTGGTGGTAAGCGCGTGTGCCAGCTCTTTGGCATTGAGGGGCACTGGTCCTCTAAGTGCCACAAACGCTTTCAGAAGAGATTTCTGGGTCTTGGCAATGATGGCAAGGACACGCGCAACTTTGCGCGTCAGGTGGCCATGGCAGATTGACCAGTGTCCACCAAGCAGCAAGAGCACACTCAGTCCTACTCTGTTTATCCCCACTGGTACATGGACTCTGGGGCCACAGAGCATCTGACGAGTGAGATGGGCAAGCTCCATACTCGCGAACCCTACCACGGCTTTGACAAAATCCACACCGCCAATGGAGCAGGTATGCATATATCTCATATTGGTCAAGCATCTCTTCTCACTAGGCATGCAAATAGGAGTCTTCAACTTCGTAATGTACTTAGAGTTCCCTCTGTGACACGTAATCTTCTTTCTGTTCCTAAACTTACACGTGATAATAATGTGGTTTGTGAATTTCATCCTTTTGATCTTTTTATTAAGGATCGGGGCACGAGGGACATTCTTCTTAGTGGGCGGTTGTGCCAGGGCCTCTATCATCTGGAGCATCCTACGGTCGCTTGCGTGTTCAGTGGAGTTCGGGTATCTCCGTCACAGTGGCATGCTCGTCTTGGTCACCCGGCCACACCTATCATTCGTCATGTTTTGCGTCGTCATGAGCTTCCTAGTGTGTCTAGTAATAAAGATGTAGCAGTGTGTGATGCTTGTCAGCAGGGGAAGAGTCATCAACTTCCATTTTCAGAGTCTAGTCGTGAGGTGAAACATCCTTTAGAACTTGTGTTTTCAGATGTATGGGGTCCTGCTCAGACTTATGTTAGTGGTCACAACTATTATATCAGTTTTGTTGATGCTTATAGTCGCTTTACCTGGCTTTATCTTATTAAACGCAAATCTGATGTGTTTGACATTATTGTTCAGTTTCAAAAACATGTTGAAAGTCTTCTCAAGCACAAAATTGTTCATGTTCAGTTGGACTGGGGGGCGAATATCGCAACCTCAACTCCTTTCAGTCGCTTGGGATAGCTCACCGTTTAGCATGTCCACATACACATCAACAGAATGGTTCTGTCGAACGTAAGCATCGTCATATTGTTGAAACTGGTCTTACTCTTTTGGCCCATGCATCGGTTCCGTTTTGTTTCTGGAGTGATGCTCTCACCACTGCATCTTTTCTCATAAACCGTACTCCCACTCGTGTTTTGAATATGAAGACTCCCATTGATCTTCTCCTTAATGAATAACCTAATTATACCTTTTTTTAAGGTCTTTGGGTGTGCTTGATGGCCACATCTCCGCCCGTATAACAAGCGCAAGCTTGAGTTTCGTTCTAAGAAGTGTGTCTTTCTTGGCTATAGCTCTCTTCATAAAGGATACAAATGTCTTCATGTTCCCACAAATCATGTCTATATATCTCGGGAAGTCGTGTTTGATGAGCATGTTTTTCCTTTTGCCAAGCTTCCTGTGTCCACTGCTAAACCACCATCTTTGCATTCATCCTCTATTGCAGCTGACCAATTTGATGATGTTGCATACTCTCCTATATTGTTGCCTAACCATGGTGCAGGCACTGGACGTGGGGCTCGTTTGGAAATTTTGGAGTTGCCATCGTCTCCCTCGCTGGTTTTACCAGCGGCTCACACCGATCAGGGTGTTCCCCTGCATGGCCTTGGTCCTCGTGCCCATGCACGTTCGGTCGGACCACCTGCCGCACCGTATGCTTCGGCGCCTCTGGCCTCGGGACTGGCGCCACTGGCCTCTGGGCTGCCTGTGTCGCTGCCTGGGTCGACCGGCTTGGCGCCCCTGGTCCCTGGGTTGGCCTCGTCGACTCGCTCGGACCCGCCGGCCTCGGCGCCCCTGGCTCCTGAGTCGGCTTCGCCGCTTCGCTCGGCCCCATCAGCCCCGGCGCCCGTGGCTCCTGAGCTGGCCTCGCCGCTTCGCTCGGCCATGCCGGCCTCGTCGCCTCCTTGGCCTGCCTCGCCGGTTTCCCCTGGGCCATCCTTGCCTGGGCCGAGCTCACCTGGCTCCAGTGTGCTCTCACCGGTGCTCTTTGAGGCCTCCCCTTCGCTTGCCGAGTCGTGATCTCCATCGCCGCCCTCATCACCTGAGTCCTCTCCGGCTCCTGTGCCTACTGTGGTCCCTCAACGACCACACACACGGAGTCGCAGTGGTGTTTTCCAGCCCAAACAACGCCATGATGGTACTCTTGCTTGGTTGGCTGCCTGTCTGGCTGCTGCTCGTGCGAATCCTTCCTCTGAGCCTCGTACGTATCAGGCTGCTCTGAGTATACCTCATTGGCGACAGGCCATGGAGCAGGAGTATCATGCTCTTCTCCGTAACAAGACATGGACTCTTGTTCCGCCACCACCCCATGTGAATGTCATTGATTCCAAATGGGTTTTCAAAATGAAGAAGCATTCAGATGGTTCTATCGAGCGCTATAAGGCGCGGCTGGTTGCTAGAGAGTTTCGGCAGCGTTATAGTCTTGATTATGAAGACACCTTCAGTCCAGTGGTTAAACCTACTACTATCAGGCTTCTTCTCTCTCTTGCAGTTACTCGGGGTTGGTCTCTTCGTCAGCTTGATGTGTAGAATGCTTTTCTCCATGGTGTTCTGGAAGAGGAGGTATATATGCGGCAGCCTCCAGGGTTCTCTGATCCTGATCGTCCTGATTATCTGTGTCGTCTCACTAAAGCACTCTAAGGTATGAAGCAAGCTCCTCGTGCTTGGCATGCTCGTCTTGCGACAGCCCTTCATGCTCATGGTTTTGCATCATCAGCTGCTGACTCCTCGTTATTTCTTCTCCAAAGGCCTGAAGTTACTATGTATCTGCTTGTTTATGTGGATGATATTATCCTCGTCAGTTCCTCTCAGTCGGCTGCTGCTACTCTTGTTCGGTCTCTTGGTGCTGATTTTGCGGTCAAAGATCTTGGGCAGCTTCACTACTTCCTTGGTGTCGAGGTTGCTTCTGTTTCAAGTGGTCTTGTTATGACGCAACAGAAGTACTCTTTGGATCTGTTGCAGCGGGCTGGGATGCTTAAGTGCAAACCGACTACTACTTCTATGTCTGCTACTGACAGGATTACTGCTGCCGATGGTGACCTCCTGCCTTCTGCTGATGCGACACAGTACATGAGTATTGTTGGTGGGTTGTAGTACCTGACGATCACACGTCCTGATATATCTTTTGCTGTCAACAGAGTATGTCAGTATCTTCAGGCACCTCATGACACTCATTGGTCTGCGGTGAAGCGCATCTTGCGCTACATTCGTTTCACGTTGTCCTATGGTTTGCACATTCGACCGAACCCCTCCGGGGTCATTTCGGCGTATTCTGATGCAGATTGGGCTGGCAGTCTAGATCATAGGCGATCCACGGGGGGGCTATGCTGTGTTCTTTGGTTCTAACTTGATTGCCTGGAGTGCTCGGAAACAGGCTACTGTTTCGCGTAGCAGTACTGAAGCTGAGTATAAGGTTGTGGCTAATGCAACTGCAGAAATTATCTGGATACAGTCTTTGCTTCAGGAGTTGGGAATATCTCAATCACAGCCTCCTATTCTTTGGTGTGATAACATCGGTGCTACATACCTATCTGCTAATCCGGTATTCCATGCCCGAACGAAACACATTGAAGTGGACTATCATTTTGTACGGGAACGGGTATCTCAGAAGCAACTACAGATCAAGTTCATCTCTTCCAAGGATCAACTTGTAGACATCTTAACCAAGCCATTACCTCTTCCACAGTTTGAGACTTGTAGGTGCAATCTTACCCTTCTAGATTCTTTAGGAAGTGGCTAAGATTGAGGGAGGGTGTTAGACTGTATAGCTTCTGTAGTTGTATATGTACATATACGTATGATGTAACTTGTACCCCTTCATTATGTATATATATATATATATGAGATAGGCCACCCCTAGAGGGTTGAGCCGGTTCCCCCAATTCTATTGTCTTACATAGACACAATAATAGCATCTTGCTGTTATGTTTTATCTGTTGTTGAGAAAATAAGGCCAACTCCACCGCGCGACCCTATCCTGTCCACCCCCGTCCGTTTGGTGTAAAAGGGACAAACGAGACGGCCCAGCGCGCAGGCACAAACGAACTTTGTGTCCGCTTTGTGTCCGCTTTCGACCCATCCCCGTCCCAAACTTGCGTCGGTTTTGGGGTGAAACGGACAGTGCGGGGACGGGCGAGACGCGCGCGCTTGTCCTCCCCTGGCCCGCCTATCGGTGGGAGAAACCAAACCCCCCCCCCCACGCCCATTTGGCGCCATTTGCCCCAAACCCTCCCACATCCCTCCCGCCGCCCCCTCTCTCCCCCGTCCATGGCCGACGCCCCGTTGAGTTCTAGCGGCCTGGCCGTCGACCCGCCCGCAAAGGTGAAGAAGAAGGCACCAAGGAAGCCGCGGTCGGAGTGCACGCCGGAGGAGATCGCCAAGTTGGACGCGGAATCGGCGAAGAGGAGGGAACGGAGAGCGGTCGTCAAGCTCAATGCCGCCGCGGCCAAGAGAGCCACCATGCGCGAGGAGCTGGAGGCCGCGCGGCGCAAGGCCGTTGCCGACAAGAAGGAGGACCTCGTCAACAAAGCGCACACCATCCTCATGCTTGGCATGGGCCGTCCTGCCAGGTTCCCTGCAGCGGCCGTCGGCCCGGCGAGCACCGGCTCGTCGGTCGCCCAGCCTACGCACTGCCAGTCGCCGATGTCGCGCACCACGCCCATGTCGCCCGGCTTCCCTCCGCCAAGGCACGACGGCCAGACCCGTTTCTCGGGGTCGCCGGAGGTGGGCTTGTTCGCGCCGTCCACACCGCGCCCCGCGGCCGTCATCGACCTCAACGTCACGCCCGGGTCCAGCAGCGGCGGGCGGGCGGCCGTCGAGATGCTAAGAAAGCAGGCACGGGCACCATGCCGGCCCCCCGTGTCTTGTTTGATGGAATGCCAACCCTAGAGCCAGCGGTCGATGACCCCTTCTACAACCGGTACATGGAGGACGTGATCTTCGACGGTGGGCATGGCCGTACCTACGACCCCGATGAGACCCAAAGTCAGGATGGCCATGCCGAGTACGTCCCCGATGAAGAGGCCAACGACCGTGCTGACTACGACCATGGTGACTCATGGCATGAAGACGATGACATCTATGTCGAAGGTGATGAAGAAGAAGAAGAAAGCAATGACTTTGATATTAGTGGTGCGCCATTGTTCATCGACGAGCTCACCCAAAGAGCCGAGGCACAAAAGAAGAGGAAGAGCATTCGCACGGGTTCATATACACAAGATGAGGACAAGTTGATTTGCCAAGCTTGGATGGAGATTAGCCAAGATCCGAGGACCGGCGCGCAACAAAAGGGCATTGTTTTTTGGACGAGAGTCCACAAAACATTCCATGAAAGGAAGATGTTTGAGCCCTACCAAATTACAAGAAACCGTGGCATCGGCTCGATTCAAAAAAGATGGTTGTTCATCCAACAAGAGTGCAAAAAGTATTGCGCCGCATTTGAGAGCATTGAAGCACGGCCCGTGAGTGGTCTCGGCGTTGGGGACATGGTATGGTCTCCTCTTTCTAGCTCTTTCCTTGCTACGGCCATGAGGCTTCGGCCGTGTATATGTTTGCATGTTCACTTTTTGTTGATCATGTGGTGTAGGCATTCCAATCTTTGGAGGCATTCAAGGCCCGGCACAATGACAAGCCATTTAATCTTACGCATTGTTGGACAATCATCAACAATTGCCCCAAGTTCAAGGACCAATACCGTGAACTTCAAAGAAAGAGAGGCAAGAAGACGGCCAAGTTCGCCGGAGGTGGGGATGGCGAGGCGTTGAAGAGGCCGAGGGGCAAGACCAATTCCAAGATGGACGACATACGTGACGCCTCATCCATGGCCTTGCATGAGACTTTGCATGGCATGATGTCCCAAAAGGATGTGAGGGACGAGAAGAAGCGACAAAGCAAGGATGAGCAAATGAAGCAATACCTAGACCTTCAAAGACAGAAGCTTGAGATGGAGGAGGCGACCAAGAGGAGGAAGATCGACATGGAGGAGGCGGCCCGGCAAAGGCAGCTCGACATGGAGGAGGTGGCCCGGCAAAGGCAGCTCGACATTGAGGCCACCAATGCCGCCACCAAAGCGAAGGAGGTGGCCCTTGCGATCATGAGCGTGGACTTGTCGAAGATGAGCGACAAGACGAGGGCCTGGTTCGAGGCCAGGCAGAAGGAGATGCTCGACGCCAAAGGCCTGAACTAGGTCATCCGATCGGCGTGGCCGTTCTTTTTGAGGGGTGCCGCCCGCCCGTCGGGCCGCTGGCAGTGTGCCGGCGAGAAAACATTCATTTTGGAGGCCGGTTGTGTTGCCGGCCGCTGGCTGTGTTGCCGGCAAGAAGAACTATTCATTTTGGAGGCTGGCTGTGTTGCCGGCCGCTGGCTGATGCCGGCGATGGACGTGTAGGCCGCTGGCTCTGTTGCCGGCGTGATGAACCGGGGCCGCTGGCCTGAACTACGGCTTGGCATTTGAAATGTTGCTTTTAGTTTTTTAAGTGGACGCGGACAGGATGGGGCAAATGGATGCGGCTGTGCGCTGGGTGCATGGCCATCGCATCCCAGGACACGCCCAAACACGACCCCAAACCCCTACCCAAACGGACAGAATCCGGACAAAACCGACGTCCGTTTGGGGTCGCGCGGTGGAGTTGGCCTAACACCTTGGCACTGGAGACCGGATTGTAGGCTTGTAGCGCAGGAACAACGGGATGGTCCGCCGGCGACCGGAGAGAGGCGCAGCATTGAATATTCGGATTCCAGAAACAAGAGCTATGCTATTCATAGCCCCGTTCAAAGGCAAGAATGGTTGTCATGCATGTCCAAGTTTGCCCGGCCGTAACCAAGTGTACGTAACGAGTACACTCTTTGGTCAGCATTCTCAGGCGTAATCAGTCTCACTCCGTGCTCTCTCTTCCATCTAGAACCACCACGTTGCCGAAGCAGAGACGGATGGGATTCCACGTCAAAGCAGGCTAAACTATATAAGATGCTACGGCAAATTGAAAACATATGAGAAGAACAAACCAGTGAGTTGGTAGGATTGTGAGATCCCCCTCCCCCGAGCCCCCTCCCCCGAGCCGCTCCTGCGAGCGACCTCGGGGGAAAACCCTAGCCGCCGTGTCCTAGCTTCCTCCTCCAGGCGTCCCTCCCCCCGCCGCCGCCGCGAGGCGGCGGGGCGCCTCTCCCTCTCGGCGCGAGCGGCTCTAGGCGCGGGTATGCGCGGAGCGCGGGGGTGTTGGGCTGCCGCGGGGCCTGGCGGCGCGGTGGCGGGCTTGCGGGGCGGCCGGTCCTCTGCCTTGCGGTGGGGGTGCAGCGCTCTGGGGCTCCGACGACGCGTGACATCTGCGGTCGGCTTCTCTTCGGGTGGTGGCGCGGGATCAACTTTGTCCAAATCTGGCCGGGTCTGGCGCCGGCGACCTGTCGGCTGGCCAGGGCTGTGGGCAGCAAGGCCCACGGCCGTCCCATCCCTGCCGCTGGCTGGGGTTGGGGGTTGTGGTGGTGGTGAGTGGTGGTGCGGACTGGGGGTGGTAGCTGGCTGCGATGCGGTGGTCTGTGCTGCGCCTGGGTGCCGAGGGCTCTGGTTGGCTTGGGCTATGGTCGGCTGTGTCCTCCGGGCGTCTCGGCGGAGGTAACAACGGCGTGGTGGTGGTGGTGGTGGTGGCGGTGCGGACCCGGCGGCTCCGTCGCTTGGAGCTCGCCGGGCGACGCGGGTTGGGCAGCGGCCGGGCGTGGCCGCTGCTCTGGCAGTGGGCGGCGGCGTGAGGAGGTCCGAGGCGTGGTTGTGGCCTCCTGGTGTCGTGGTGGCTTCACGGTGGCTCGACGGATCTGCCCTCGGCAGTGGCCGGCTTCTCCGGCGTCGGCTCGTCTGCATTCGGGACGTCTCGACCTTCGCCCCATCTCCTCGTCTCCCGGGCGCTATTCCCATCAAAGGGCTGACCCTCCCCCAGCTACGGTCCACCGCTCGTCTCGCACCCGGTGCTGCAGGACCGAGCTCGTCTTGTGCACGGTGCAGCAGGACCGAGCTCGTCTCGCGCACGGTGCAGCATGACTGACCTCGTCCCCCTCACGGCTCTGCAGGACCAAGCTCGTCTTGCGCGCGGGGCTGCAAGACGGATAGGTGGATGCCAGCTCTGGCCGCCCTATTGGGCCTCGACGCTGGGGGTTGCCCAGGGGTGCGAAAGGTGGGACCTTTCCGTTCGTCTCTTTGGTTGGGGTTGCGGCGGGTCTCGGGCGAGGTGGTGTCAAGGTCTTGGATGTCGGGGTGGCGGCCCTGGTGGTGGTAGCGCGGTGCTCTTGGGCAGAGCCCGTGGCTTGGTGCTGCACGGTCACCATGGTCGTGTGGGCGGCGTGGTTGCTGGGGTGTGGCGTTCGGTGGCGGTGAGTGTTGGCCGAGGTGAAAACCTGTTCTATCTTCAGATGGACCGGCGGCGGTGAAGATCGTTCTCTTCCTGAAGGCGTCGTCGCGGCTCTTATTGCCCATCATGCGGCTCCAGGGGAAACTCTGATCCTGGATCGGGCGGTGGCGGCGCTCCGGTGTCGTACCCTTCCTGAAGGCGCCGCCTTGAAGCACATGGTTCGTCATATGTAGCTGCATCTCTTTGTGGTAGTAGTGCTAGGGGTGGTGTTGCTGCGCTCAGCGCCTATGTATCTTGTCCTGGGTGTGTGCGTGTGTTGCGGTGATATGCGTTTGTACTGGATGCTTGATGATCGGTGCTTATATATGAAGCGGGGCGAAAGCCTTTTTCGGTAATTGAAAACATATAGAAATACAATCATGTATCTAGGAGGATGGTGGTGCTTGCTGTCGTAGCGATCGATGAAGAGTAGGTGAGGATGATGCTGAACTATTTTACTATCTCAAAACTTTGTAACAATGTCAAACCTCTGCAGTTAGGACCGTACATGCGCCCTCACCACAAAGGTACCAAGGATAAATTAATTAAGGTGTTTGGACTCTGGCTAACTTGCTAAACGAAGAACTAAAATAAGAGTACATATGGGTTTGTAGCTTAGCAGCTTGGTCTGGCATTTGACTTGCATGCTGTTGTGTTGCTCTGTGTAAATATATTATCAAGCAAGCTAGCTACCAGGTCGCATGCATCAACTGGCATTTCTTTCTGGGACAAAATAAAGTATCCTTGTTTTCTTGTTTCCTTGAGGAAATTAAATAAAGTGTCATTGTTAGTTAATCTGTGGAGACATCGGTTGTCCTCGCCCTGTAGATCTGCATTTGACTCTGGTTTGGCCGGTTGAGACAGTTTATGTTTTGCCTGACAACAGCAGTGCCGATGACTCTTGGCAAACCGCCTAGTTAGTAAACAGTCACAAAGATTCCTACTCCATTGTAGTGCTCGCATACTATAATTAATTAATTAGATTAGATTTTTCACGTACTATGTCAGCAATGTATGTGTGATGTGTCTCAACTACTCTGAATCTCGTTGCACGTCGAGTATAGTGTCTTGACTGATGAAGAACTTCTATTCAGACCAAGCGTTGATGGGTTTCAACATTTTATTATATATGTGGATGGCATTGACCTAGCTATCTGATATTTTAGGTGTAGATGCCTGTGAATTATTGAGCTACATATATTCAATTTATAGATGAATTCTTCTAGTCTTCGAATCTCAAAATTTTTTAGGAACCAGGCTGCCTCGTTGATTTTCATTGAACAAACAGCTAGCTCTCATAAAACCGAGCCGCCTTACTCAAGAGACTTATGTTTTGGATTACAACCCATGTTAAAGCCAAATTCAGAACACATCTCCGAATAACGGCACCATCATCAGAATGAAGTAAAAGCAAGCAAAGATGAAGGTATCGTAGGATCCCAGCCATGCCTCCTTGTTTAGACCACCCTTTTATCTTGTGGCCTTGTGCACTTTTATTTATAATGCTTTTTTTATCCTGACTTCAGATTATGACATATGGTAAAAATAATTGTAGCAACATCATGCATTTCTGGGGTTTTCTATTTGAAACAACATTTCTGGGTTTTTTCTCGAAACGGAAACAACATTTCTGGTTTTAGTACTTGTTCACTGTACATCTTGTCTTCAGAATATAACATAGTTTAATTCTTGATGATGTAAACATAAATAAGCTAACTAAAAGTTTCTCATATATTCTGGCACTATAACTTGTGGTTGCAGCATGAGAGCGGATACTTCTATATCTTGATTAGAGAGAAAAATCGGGAGGGTCCCGACGAAAGGGTCTTCGACCATCCATGGCGGGTCCCGACCATAGCTCGCAGAGGTCAAAGAAGGATGAGGTTGTGTCTTGGCGGCTCGGGCGGAGGGAGATGGGGCTAGGAGGTGGTGCATTTTGTGTCATGGCCCGGGGCCTTTAAATAGTAGCGGGAGCCTAGGCAGATGGAGTGACGGCTTGAATGCATTCCGCTGGAGTTGGCTTCTCATTCGCCGTGCTGACGTGAACGCCGGGTAGGAAGACAGAAGGTTAGCCCGCTTGAAAGTGGTAGGAAGCCGCCCCTGTCGGTACTAAAACCGGCTGATCTCGGGTAGAGGGTCCCGAGTTGTGGATCTAGGATCAATGGATAACAGGATACATTGGACACGATATTTACCCAGTTTTGGGCCCTCTCGAAGAGTTAAAACCCTACGTCCTGTTTTGATTATATTGATGTGATGGAGTATCGAGTACAAGATGATCTACATTGAGATCGTATGTTGTGTTCTAAACCCTAAGGCTTGTAATTGTGCCTCTACAGACTAAACCCCCCGGCTTATATAGATGCCAGGGGTACCTAGGTTTAACATATGGTCGGTTGACAACTAGGGATAAACATGTCGGATACAAGAGTGGTCCTTGAAGTACACGCCAAGTCTTCGGTGGTTTCCATCTTGCTCACGGCGAGGGTCACAACTTTGGCCATCCTCCAGGCGGTGGCCAGTGGGCCTCAGTTCGGCCCATAGGTGGTAGACCCTTAGTCTCGTCGTCTTGCCCAATCACATCCACTATGAACCGACCTTAACGCACCCCAGGGAGCAAGCGCACGTGCGCGAGCGGTGGGCTGAATAACCTTTCCCTACCACTGCATCGGTGTGACTGCCACACCATTTGGGTGGCATGTGGCAGTGACTGGCCACGTCCACTTGGACCGACATGGATACGGCACAGAGAGCGAAGTGTGGGTTCGAGAGGAACGGGTGTGGGGCGTTTTGTCTGGGCCCTAGGTGTCGAAGGCGGTGGAGGTCTGGACGCCTACAAACTTCTTCTAGCTTTGCTTTGCAATTTGTGGGATTTCGGACATCCGATGGACGTGCTACACGAGGTTAGATGACCTAAAGTGTCCGGACAGCAAGATCCAGACATTAGCAGGCGACATTTTTTTAGGATACATAAGCATGCGATTTAGTCCATGGAGTTTGAGTTGCCCTTACCAAAGTTGACCTCCGGTAAACACGCAGCTGCATGCATGCATGCATGTGTCAGTGCCACTGCCACGCACGCGCTTGCCTCCATCGTAGGTCTCTGCTGTCCTTTGCTGATACTGCAACGCGCTTCTGCTGCGTACCGATCGATAATCTAGCCGTGACCACCACCAGCAGCAACGTACGGCGTGAGTCTGCATGGATTGGCTGGACCAGTTCGTGTGCTCTTGTCTGACTCACGTCGATACTGAATGTGTTTTGTCGCCTACGAACTAAAGATCGGTCGAAAACTGGTTGCGAGTGTGAAACGCCCTCTACGTAGTCGATGCAGAGGTTGACCACAGAGTGTATCTGTGCATGGGCATGGCTCTGTCATTGTCAGCGCAGCTTGAGCTTGGCCTGGTTGTACAGTCAAACAGTTGAGGCAGTAGAGACCAAACAGTCGTGGCCCTAGTCTGTACAGATCGAGTGCAGCAGAACAGAGCATGCAGTTCATGCACGCACGCGTGCATGTGAGACAGTAACATTCAGGGGTGATATGTGGAAACGCCACTCTATCCACTCACTGAGTACTCCCTTCATTTTTATTTACTTTGCATATTAGCTTTGGTCAAAATCAAACTTTGTAAACATTAACAAAATTTATAGACAAAATATTAACATATACAATAATAAATCAATACCCTTAGATACATTATTGAATATACTTTCACATGATATAGATTTGTTATTGACATGTTCATATTTTTTCTATGAAGTTTGACTTCAGTCAAATTTAATATACAAAGTAAATAGAAACGGAAGGAGTAATTTGGATGTTCCCTGCAGCAAGATGGAGTGTGAACCTATGGCTGCGTTGTGCTGATCCAGAAAAGGAGGCAGAATATGCCCTAAAACTAAAAAAACAATAAAGGTGAGCCACTCAAAAGGGTCCCAGGCATGGCATGATCCATGCACACCACCAACTGCTACAGTGATCAGCCTAGCTGAAAGGGTCCGATCTCCAATGTTTATACTATGTGGCACTGGTGCAAACGGCATCTCCATAGATCGAATTGCCCTTTGCAACAGGGGTCATCTCGTCCCTTGACTTTGCACACCAAAACTCAGCTTGCCAGGTACAGAACATGTACTATTAGTTCTGTTCCGCTGACCAATCGCTTCATCCACCCATGAGTAGCTTTTCATATGTAAATGGTGCGAGAGAAGACAGGTTCTGACCATCTGAATGAATGCCACAGTAGCTAATATGAACAGCTCTATCTGTATTTATTTGGCCAAAGAAACACACTATATGTGGCCAAAGAAATTCAGTAAGTGGCATATGGCCACTTTAGAATCGTCACAATTTTCTCGGAGAAAAAGCATTGGCGATAGATAACCCGGTCCATGATCCCCAAGATTGAGTCCAAGATAACACCAAATACAATCCCAATCCACAGAGAACGATAGTTCCTCTGACCAGAAAGGAGATCCTTGGACCCTGTCTGCATGCATGGCCGTCAGCTCCAGCTCTCGCAGCTCAATCACTTTCAGCATCTATCGACAGGACGTGAGCTTTCATACATAAAAGTGCAGAAAGAGATTACATGCGGCCACCTTTCTGCATCATGTCTCTCAGTGGGGGTAATATGAGAAGATTTCGGAATATGAGAATAGATCTTCCCACCCATAATGTAGCCACCACCAGCACCTGAAAGCTGCGGCCTATTTCTTAAGCTTTCTTATGCGGCTTTCAGGCTTTGCGACCCGGTCATGATGATGGCTTGGCCCGGTAAACCAGCGACAGTTGAAAACTTTGGCATTTCTAGCTCACCTTTTGACAGTGATCAGTGATAAGAACGTGCCTGATTTGGACATGTTGCTACAGTGGAATGCATACGGCTCTTGTACTACTGCCGCTGCTTTTCGAGTGAGGCTCCATGAGTCTCCGTTTGAACATGGAAAAGATTCCCGCTTTTTCTGCAGCTTTGTTTGTGTGCCTCATGCTAATTTGACAGGGCAAGGCAGCAAATGGGATGGTGTTTTCAGAGATTCTTGATTCAGACAAGGAATAGTTGGAAAATCTCTCTTGTGAGGAATTCAGGGTACGTATATTATTCTTCTGAATGGACCAGTTTTTCCTGATAAAAGGGTACTTCTATTGAATTCTGAACGAGCCATGCATGTTCAAAGATGCATGCCTGACATTTTACTGACTGTTGTATGGAAATTCTATCTCTTTCTTGGACTGATAAATTAATCAGTGGCTCGCCATTTGACGGCAGCGACAATATGGTCACTGGTCCAAGTTGAAGCATGCCGGAGCGCAGTCCAAGGGCTTAACCTTGACTTGGGGTGAGTTTAATTAACTAAGCTAGTAGTCCAACTATTTAACCGGATTCAGTCAAGCTACCTACTAGCCTCCTTGAGTCATGATTGCATCATGCCTTGCAAGCATCAACCATCTAGTTTCGAATTCATTTTCCCTGCCCCGGTCTCAATAGGTCTCTTACGCCATAAGCAAACTCTGAAACATACGGAATCTTTATTTGTTTTAAACTGTTGAGCAGTTGACATGGTACACTCCTACGCTTGGATTAAGAAGAATCTTTGATCTTGTACTTGCGTTGGAATCTTGCAGAAGTTACATATTTACACTTCTTATTTCTAGATAGATATGATGTCGCTAGCTTAGATTAGCTAACTAGAGCTGTAGAAATATTTGTGCCGCGTGCACTCTTTGATCCATGTACCTTTCTGCATGTGGAAAAACAACTAGCAGAAAGGGTGGTGAGTTTCCAGGAAAGCGTGTAGTACTTTCAGTAGGCTATTCATTCCGATGAAGCCTAACCCACATAGCTCCAATTTAGCAACTATTCTTTTGTTATGCAACCATAGAATAGTTTATCTATTTTGAGTTTGATTGAGTTTATAGAATAGTTACATACTTTCACGTTTGGAATCAGATTATTTTTATCTTCGCTCTCCTCTGCCCCATCAAGGCGATAAAGTAGAGCCTCCATTCCTCACCATGCACCGTCGGTGTCGAGCCTGTGCCCCCCCCTACCCCTTCGACTACCCCCTAGTGGCGAGAGGTTTTGGAAACATGGCGCCTCAATGTTGGCTTGTAGATAGGTTAGTGTTTCATGGCGGAGCGTTTGCGGTGGGGGCAGCACGGTCCAATAGATGTGGTCCCCCCAAGCCTTCCTATATCAACGGTGTCATCTGCGTCGATGTCGATGGCTTGATGGGTAGATTCCTGCCGGCCATTCTAATATGTTGGTTAGGGTTTGCAGGGTTTGTCATCGATGGGTTCCCTTTGCCGTCGTCTTTGTCATGTTGTTGCGGCCTTCGATGCGGCATGAAGCTTGTGGGAAATAATGAAGGTTTCGAACTGCGGCTCTTTCGGCGGTCACATCGGGCATTGATTCAGATAGACCGCGGCCTTAGTGATATGTGAGATCAATGACGACAGTCTAACTCCAGCGATGAAGAGGATTGCGGCGACGCAGCATCGGCCCTTTCAAGGAAAAAGAAGGGCGGCCATAGGGACTTCAACGTAATTTATTTATTTTTCAGCAGTGTTTCTAGTGCTTGTTTAGTAAACATCTTCGAGTGTTTTAAAAAATAGTTTACAAAATCAACATATGACTATAGAAAACCGGATTACACCACTTTCAACTAAAATCCCGATTAAGTTTACAGATAAAATAATAACATCTTCTTGTTATTTTTTGTGTGTGGAGAAAATACTACTACTTTGTTATTGTTTTTTTATGGCGGTAATTGTTCGATGGTCTTAGATTCTCGATGTCATTTGTATTGTGTTTGAGATGCTTTATACTTTTGGTAAACTTTCACAATAAATCTGATCCTTCTCCGAAAAAAGAACAGCTTGTTGCAGACCGGATTGTAGGGCGGTCGGCCGGCGGCCGGAGAGAGGGACGTGTGCACAGCACCGGATTCCACGAACAGGAGCTATGCTATCGCTGGCCCCGTTCAAAGGCGAGAAGAGTCGTCTTGTCCAGGTTTCCCCGGCCGTGACCAAGCGTACGTAATTCCTACACTCCTTTGGTCAGCATTCTCGGGCGTGATCAGTCTCACCCCGTGCTCTCTCCTCCGTCTGGAACCACCACATGAAACTATCTTCTCCAAAAAAAACTTTACTAGCCGCCGGCTGCCACCACGAGAAGGAATCCTGCGACAATTCATCGGAAAAACTACTGGTCTGAACCCACGAGTGCACTGTAAATCTGAATCCAAATAAAAACTCCGAGTTTTCTGACGTGTCGCCGAAGCAGAGACGCATGTGGTTCCACGTCGATGGGACCTAAGCTATATACAAGATGCTACCACAAACTGAATGACAACATATACAAAAATAATCATCATATATCTTGGAGGAAGAGAACGACCATGATGCTTGTTGTCGTAGCGATCGATGCAGATTACGTGAGGATGGGATGGCCCCAACTATTTTACTACCCCAAACTTTTGTACAATGTCAACCCAAACGTACATGAGCCCTCACTACAAAGGTAGCCACTCAGGATAAATTAATTAGGGTGTTTGGACTCTGGCTAACATGCTAAACTGAGCACTAAAATAAGGGTATACATATGTGTTTCTAGCTTGGCAGTTTGCTCTGCCATTTGACTCGCATGCTGCTGTGTTCATGTGCGTAAACATATTATCAACCGAGCTAGCTACCAGGTCGCATCGATCATGTCACTAAATAAAGTAGTATCCTTTCTTTTTTCTAGAAGAAGTTGCTGTGTCATTGTGGACACCAGTGACCCTGCTGCCTCCGATGCAGATCTGCATTTGACTCTGGTTTGGCCGGTTGCAACTGCAAGTTGCAGCTGTTTATGTGTTCTGTCTGACAACAGCAATGCCGAAGACTCTTGGCAAACCGCCGAATTACTAAACAGTGGCAAAGATTCCTACTCCATCCTAGTGCTCCTATACTATACTAATTCGTCGATCAAGTGATCTTCAGCCATGTCCGCGTCTCAACTACTCTGAATCTCTTTGCGGATTAGTATTAGTGCCTTGACTGATGAAGCACTTGCATTCAGACCAGGCGTTGATGGGCTTCAACGCTTGACTATATGTGGTGTAGATATCTGTGGATTACCAACTATAAATACAAGTTATATATTTGCATGTCAATTTTGTTGCAATCTTGAAATTTCATTATTGACATGGTTGTTGAATGTTGAGTAAGCATGAACAGCTTAAATTAACTTTGATGACTGATAGAAAATGTGGCCGTGTTGTGTCAAGACCAAGTCATATGTGTCGAATCGATGAATGTGTCACTCATTTCATCTGATGTCCTAATTCAAATAGTCAACTTAATTACCTTGAGATTCTGTTAGATGTGAGAATCTTTCAATCATATATGCGTACATATGTCATAATTAACTATATATACTGGCAAAATGTCAATTTTGCAGCCATCATTACATGAGTAAACATTTTTTACCGTCATTTTACTCGTGCGGTGTGGCATCTAGTCTATGTGACACCTAACTGTTACTAATATGGTTGGTAACTGGATATGCTGACTTAACTATAAGCTCAGGACTCTCACCTTGGCTGGAGCTCGCTGATCTTTGTTGGTCACCATTTTTTTGACAAATGATGGATTTATCGACTTAAAATGAAGCATCAAGAGGATACAAACACAATGAGAAACACACCCGACGCACATGACCAACACTAACACACATATACAAAAAATACGCCAGCAAAAGGTCATATAAGACCAGCTACGGGTAAGCGGAGAAAAAAAAAAGATAAACCGGTCATATCCTTGATTGCAAACTACTGGAATGACCATATATGCACCCACCATCTCATGACACCGCACGGCGACGAGGTTCTTGTGTCCGCCTCAGATGATGTTCCTTCATGTCGTGTGTGTGGGGTCCTTTAGTCACCTTTTGACCTTTTGTTCTGTGGTTTTCTCTTAGTTTCTGACAGGGCTATCTGGTTTTGGCTTAATCTTATCTATAATACCTAAATAGTTCATCCCCACTATCTATTTCTCTTAACATGCAACCTATCCACCTCACCATATGTGCCCCCCACATGCCACCTCATCTCTGAATTTTTTTTAATTTTATTTGTTTTTGTCAAGAGCCATGTTATTTTCAGTGGCACGAGTAATCGCGCAAAACTATTCGTCTTCGTCTTCCATTTACAGACTAACAGGGAGACACAATAGTTCATGAACAGTTCATGACCATTAATTTACTCCGCAAACTGACGGGAGATGGAACAGTCCGTTCATCACCTTCGCCCATATGTACTCCATCCAGACGCCCTCAACACGTGGACTGGGATGCAGGCCTCCATGCTCCTCCATACCACAGCCTTGAACTGAAGGCCCGCCCCACCATCTTGCACTGCACTACAATGTGAGCTGCAGTCGCTATCCTCCTCTGTATTCTCCTTCTGATTTCTTTCATATGCAACATCTCTCCCTTTTGACCTTCACTATCTCTCCTCTGTATTTTTTGTCGGCGTTCAACACAAATGGGTAGATCTGAGCGACCTGGCACAGTTTGGTTAGTCGATGGTAATCCCATCTTATTCTCCTTTTCTCTAGCAAGGGGACTCATATTTTTTATTTCTTCATGTGTTTCAATGAATGCCGATCTTCTCCTCCTGCAGTTTTCATGTGCACCCTTTGTTGGCTGTATTAATTATGATTATTATGCTAACACACTCATTTGTGTTGATGGAGCGAAAGGACAATTGCATACATGAAATGGTTGCTATGCTAATACACTTCCTGCTGGCGTTCTTTATTTCGACTTTTAATATAGCCCGTTAGACAAGGCATCTTCTATTGGTATGCGCATATTCACTTTCTATTTTAATTTTTTTTGCATGGATGTTCATTGACAGATGAAAAATGCACAATATCTTAAAAGCTATATTTTCTTCCGCTAGCTACTATAGCTTTTTTGGTTGTTCCCATATACAGTTGCATCCAAGGCTATAAAATTAACAGTTAATATTTCTGGATTTCTTTTTTCTTTGGAATGTGTAATCAAATTTCTTATTATTGAAAACCCAATTAACAATCTTTACGAATTTCTTGAGTGATTTCCTTGCTTCCCTGCGTATTGTTTCGAACAAAATATATCGAAGGCAACAGCCCTCTAGATTAACTAATTAATTATTTTTCTTAGTGTATATATTGTATATTGAGAATTATAGCTGGTGTAATTCAGATTTATAAACAATTTGTTGGTGCATACATACACCAGTAGCCAGTTTCCAGTATGTGTATCCCTGATGTCTGAATCTCCATGTAGTATTAATAAAAAAGTAAGATGTAATTGCTTTTCTTCATATACTCCCACCGAGTCAGATGTTTAGTGGATCTTACAATTTAAAATGTGTTTTCACAACATGTGTTCTTACTGGCTCTGATGTTTATTGGATCTTACAATTTAACATGTGTGTCCGCAGCAACGCGCGGGGTATCTTCTAGTATACCTAAATAGTTGATCCCCATTAACTCAATTATCTTTAACATTCAACTATGCCAACTCACAATGCCACTAGGCATGAAAAAAACAACTTAATATGTACCATGCATGTTGCTAAATTCTATAAATACTGTAGAATTAGCTAATAATCAAACATAATAAATTATATGCACTTTAGTTCAGTTCTCATATGACTAATTCAAATGCTAAAGTTTTATAGTGACAAGTCACAATAAAATAATTGCACCAACTCCCGCAGCAGCGCGCGGGTACCGTCTCTAGTTCCCTTATAAACCACTTTGTATTTTGTCTCTTTAATCATCAAAGCTCTGGCCTTGCATTATAAAAAAAATGGAAACACATATGCATGCTCAAAATTCTTGGGGGCTTGGGGTTATTGATTCGTCTCCAATGTATCTATAAATCTTGATGGTTCCATGTTGTTATATTATCATTCTTGGATGTTTTACATTCATTTACTAAGTAACTTTATATCTTTTTTGAGACTAACCTATTGACATAGTGCCCAGTGATGAAGCCATGTACCTAGGGTAGGGTCATGGACCTGTCCAAGATACCCTCCCCAAGGACATCTCTAGAAGAAACCACCTTTCAGTCGACCTAGAAGTGTTCCACTCGATGGAATCGAAGACACTCGACCATGAAGTCAACCACTCGACTGCCAGGAGACTTAAAGTCACTCTGCACGCAAACGATCTGTCATTAAGTAGCTTTTATGGTCATCATAGCACTTTATTTGTGGCGTTATCAGTAACGCCTGACCTTAATGTACCTTAAACCCTGCATAACTGAGGGCCGGAGGGGTCTGGCGGACTCTATATAAGCCACCCCTCTCCTCAGTGTAAAGGGTTCGCACCCCTGTAACTCATACATGTATAATCCAGTCGACCGCCTCCGGGCTCCGGGACGTAGGGCTGTTACTTCCTCCGAGAAGGGCCTGAACTCGTAAACATCTTGCGTATACAACTACTCCATAGCTAGGATCTTGCCTCTCCATTCCTACCCCCCTATTCTACTGTCAGACTTAGAACCAAGACAGTTGGCGCTCACCGTGGGGCAGGTTTCTTAGCGACTTATTGGAGAAGTTGCGATTGTTCCGATCTCCTTCATCATGGTTTTAGGCGGAGTTTTGGTTGAGGGCCGCGAGATCCGTCTCGGCGCGCTCACGTTCATGGCCGGCGACTCTGCTTGGCTTCAGGAGGCTTTGCTCGACATCGACGCGCTCCCTGTCCGCGGGGCGACGCACTTTCGCGCGTGCGTCCGCGGCGTCCTCCTGCGGCAAGCGTCGACCCAGTATCGGTCGGCCCTTGTGTCGTCCTCCCTCCCTGTCTCCCGCCGGCGCAAGCGCTCTGGTCGGTCGAGGCTTTAGCGGTGGGTGAGGCACGCGGTGGCTCGCCAATCGGCCACCCCCTAAGTCGCGGCGATTGAGCCCGACGAATCTCTCTACGGCCTGTTCGACCTGTCGACTGGCTCCGCAGAGACTGCATCCGAGTGCGACAGTAGTGATCCAGCGGCGGAGGTTCTGATGGTCAATGGACCACGCAGTCCTCCTGGCTTTCCCCGCGCCGACGGAGGCAACGGCGGAGGCGATCCGGCGCAGGTTCACAAAGAGTATCAATCTGAGCCCCTCACTTCGCTGCAGAGGGAAGAACTTCGCCGCCGGAACATGGATGCGCTACACACTCCTATCGTCGGAGAAACCCTTGAGGCTCGTGCCTTAGAGGATGCGCGCTTGGCCAACTTGGCTAAGCGCACTCAACTGGAGAACCTCCAGCGAGCACTCGACGAGCGTGCGCGGTAATGGGTTCCAAACTCTAGTCGACGTCAACTCTTTCCACCACCGACTCAGGTATATCGAACTCCGATTCAGAATTTAGCAGCTGCAGCCCGTACAGCAGAGTCGATTCAGCCTTCCCAGTCAGAGGCTGGCAGAGGTTTGTTACAGATCAGAGCATTACTCCGGGCAGCAGGAGATCAAAATTCAGCTATCTCACAGTCATGGAACAGGATTCACAGCAGATCCGTCGCTGTAAATACAGTCGAGTCGGTCCATAGCCCAAGATCGCCCCCGAGGCATGAGGAATGTGGAGACTGACGTGATCAGTACAAGAACCGTGAGCAGTATGATCACCGACTCGATCGCAATGATCGACGTCGAGTGCCCACCCCTCCCCCAAGGGGTGGACCGTACGCGACTCGACAGCAGGATGACAGACGTCAGCACAGTGTTGGGCGAAGGATTCCAGTCGACCCTAGAGAACCAGGCTTTGATGCGAGATCCATTATCGTTCAAGGTTTGGTCGACATGAACAGAGCTCACCGAGAAGGTCATGACAGAGATGTGCCTACCAGCAGCAGAGTACACGTTTCAGGGCCAGAGTGCTTCAGCGGAGCCATCAGGGCCGCGGTGATTCCTCCCAACTTCAGGTTGGCGACTGGAGTCAGTAAGTTCACCAATGAGTCCAAGCCTGATACTTGGCTTGAAGACTATCGAGTGGCTGTTCAGATTGGCGGCGGCAACGATGAGGTGGCCATGAAACACCTGCCTCTTATGTTGGAGGGCTCACCCAGAGCATGGTTGAATCAGTTAGCACCCAGCAGCATTTACACTTGGGAAGATCTTGCCCGAGTGTTTGTCAGAACATTTGAAGGAACTTGCAAGTGACTAGCAAGGTTGACAGAGCTGCAATCTTGTGTGCAAAAGTCGAATGGAACTCTGAGGGATTACATCCAGAGATGGATCACATTGCATCACACGGTCGAGAATGTATCTAATTACCAGGCAGTCTGTGCCTTCAAGGAAGGCGTTAAATACAGAGAGTTAAACCTGAAATTTGGTCAAACCGGAGACATGTCTCTGAGTCGAATGATGGAGATTGCCACCAAGTATGCCAATGGTGAAGAAGAGGATCGGCTCCGGAGTGGCAAGCATAAGTCAGTCGTCCACGAAACCGGAAGAGGGAACTCCAGTCGGAAGCAAAAGCGGAAAGCCGAGCCAGCTGCTCCTAGAGAAGACTTGGCCGTGGCTCAAGGAAAGTTTAAAGGGAAGCCCAAAGGGTCTTGGAACCCTAAGAAGGTGAAGGACAAGGAAGGGAATGACGTGATGGATTTGCCGTGCCACATCCACACAAAGAAAGATGAGGAGGGTAAATTCATTTATCCGAAACATACCACTCGACAGTGTCGGCTCTTGATCCAGCAATTCCAGGGGAAACAGCACAAGGATAAGGAAAAGGAGTCGGATAAAGTTGAGGACAAAGAAGATAGTGATGATGGATATCCCCAGGTCAATTCCACCCTGATGATTTTTGCTGATGTAGAAAGCAAAAGTTGATTGAAAGTTATCAACCGAGAGGTGAATATGGTTGCTCCAGCGACACCCAGTTATCGGAAATGGTCTCAGACTGCCATCACATTCGACCAGTCCGATCATCCGACACACATAGCCACCCCTGGGAGGCAAGCTTTGGTGGTCGACCCCATCGTCGAAGGTACTCGACTGACTAAAGTTTTGATGGATGGTGGCAGTGGCCTGAATATATTGTATGCAGAGACGTTGAAAGGGATGGGCATTCCGATGTCCAGACTCAGTACTAGCAACATGAGTTTCCATGGAGTCATTCCTGGAAAGAAGGCTGAGTCACTCGGTCAAATTGCCCTTGATGTGGTTTTCGGTGATTCCAAGAATTACCGCAAAGAAAAGTTGACGTTTGAAGTTGTGGATTTCCAGAGTGCTTATCACGCTATTTTGGGCAGGCCAGCTTATGCACGTTTCATGGCTCGACCATGTTATGTGTACCTCAAATTGAAGATGCCTGGTCCCAAAGGTGTGATCACTATTACTGGCAATCAGAAGAAGGCGGAAGAGTGCTTTCAGAAAGGCTCAAAGATCGCCGATGCTCAGATGGCGGTGGTAGAGCTGGAGGAATACCAGAAAACTGTAGACCCGAGTGATTTCTTGAGAGCCAAGAAGCCCGCTGCGAAATCAACATTTCAGTCGTCCGGTGAGACAAAACCGATTCACATTCACCCGACCGACCCCAGTGCTACTCCGACTCATATCTCAACAACACTCGACTCCAAATAGGAAGAAGCGCTCGTCCAGTTCCTCCATGAGAACTGGGACATCTTTGCATGGAAGCCTTCTGACATGCCGGGTGTTCCCAGGGGGCTGACTGAGCACCGTCTATGAGTCGACTCAAAAGTGAAACCTATCAAGGAACATCTTCAATGGTCCGCTGTCCAGAAGAGAAAGGCAATTGGCGAGGAGGTGGCTCGGCTCTTAGTAGCATACTTTATCCGAGAGATTTACCACTCCGAGTGGCTCGCCAATGTTGTCATGGTTCCCAAGAAGGACAAGTCACTTCGCATGTGCATTGACTTCAAACATATCAATCGGGCCTGCCCGAAAGATGATTTTCCTGTCCCCGCATTGACCAAATAGTCGACTCGACTGCGGGATGTGAGTGCCTGTCTTTTTTAGACGCCTATTCTGGTTACCATCAGATCTGTCTGTATGGACCCGACGAGATCAAAACAGCTTTCATCACTCCATTCCGGTGCTTCTGCTATGTCACCATGCCATTCGGCCTCAAGAATGCCGGAGCCACGTTCATGAGGATGATTCAGAAGTGTCTTCTCACTCAAATATGTCGGAATGTAGAAGCATATATGGATGATATTGTGGTCAAGTCACGGAAAGGTTCCGACCTGCTGACTGACCTTGCTGAAACATTTGCCAACCTCATGAGGTATGATATCAAGCTTAATCCATCAAAGTGCACATTCGGAGTTCCTGACGGAAAGTTACTCGGTTTTCTCGTTTCTGAACGAGGAATCGACGCCAACCCAGAAAAAGTCGGTAGTATACTCCGAATGAAACGCCATGTGCGTGTGCACGATGTCCAGAAGCTTACTGGATGCTTGGCTGCTATAAGTTGATTCACCTCTCATCTCAGTGAAAAGGCATTGCCTCTTTACCGACTGATGAAGAAATCAGACAAGTTTGAGTGGACTCCCGAAGCTGATGCAGCGTTTGCAGAGCTAAAAGCCCTGCTCTCCACCCAGCCGGTGCTTGCTGCCCCAATCAGCAAAGAGCCTTTGCTGCTTTACATTGCAGCCTCAGGACAAGTCGTCAGTACAATACTTACGGTCGAGCGGGAAGAAGAAGGAAAAGCCTTTAAAGTTCAGCGCCCAGTATATTATCTTTCTGAAGTTTTGACCCCATCAAAGCAAAGATACCCTCATTATTAAAAGCTTGTATATGTGATTTATATGACCACGAAGAAGGTTGCTCATTACTTCTCTGACCATTCCATTACAGTCGTCAGCGATGCCCCATTGTCAGAGATTCTGCACAATAGAGATGCAACTGGTCGAGTGGCAAAATGGGCGATTGAACTCCTTCCCCTTGATATCAAGTTTGAGGCAAAGAAAGCCATCAAGTCCCAAGCAATAGCAGATTTCATCGCTGAGTGGATTGAACAGCAACTGCCGACTCAAGTTCACTCGGAGCACTGGACCATGTTCTTTCATGGCTCTAAGATGCTGAATGGATCCAGTGCTGGGGTAGTGTTGGTTTCCCCCCGAGGAGATAAGCTCAGATATGTGCTCCAGATTCACTTTGATTCCTCCAATAACGAAGCAGAATACGAAGCACTTTTGTATGGGTTGCATATGGCCATTTCACTCGGCGTCCGTCGCCTCATGGTCTATGGAGACTCAGATTTGGTGATTAACCAAGTGATGAAGGAGTGGGACGTCAGAAGTCCGGCCATGACTGGTTACTGCAATGCAGTGAGAAAGCTGGAGAAGAAATTCGAGGGGTTAGAGCTTCATCATATACCCCGACTGAAAAATCAAGCGGCTGATGATTTGGCAAAAATAGGTTCCAAGAGAGAAGTCGTTCCCAGTAATGTGTTTTTGGAACACATCCACGCACCATCAGTTCAAGAGGATCCTTTCACTGAAGAAGCCCCGCAGCCAAAAAGTGTCACAGATCCGACTGAAGTTGAGGTCCCAACTGTGGTCGACCTGATCATGGAAGTTTTGGTCATCACTCCCGACTGGACAGTGTCGTACATCGCGTATATCCTAAGGAAAGAGCTCCCGGAGAACGAAGAAGAGGCTCGACAGATCGTCCGTCGATCCAAGGCCTTTATTGTGATAAAGGGACAGTTGTATAGGGAAAGCGCGACTGGAGTCAGCCAGAAATGTATAACACCAGAAGAAGGTCAGATAATTCTTGACGATATCCACTCGGGGACTTGTGGTCATCATGTGTCCTCTCGGATCATTGTGGCTAAAGCATACCGAGCGGGATTTTACTGGCCAAGAGCAAATGAAATGGCGAAGGAGATAGTCGACAAATGTGAAGGATGTCAGTTCTATTCCAATATGTCACACAAGCCCGCCTCAGCCTTGAAGACCATTCCACTTGTCTGGCCCTTCGATGTTTGGGGGTTGGATATGGTTGGACCACTAAGAACGGGCAGGAGCGGCTTCACTCACTTGCTAGTGGAAGTCGACAAGTTTACTAAATGGATTGAAGCTAAACCTATCAAGAATCTCGATGCTTGCACTGCTATCAGTTTTGTCAGAGAGTTCATATTCAGATATGGAGTTCCGCATAGCATCATCACTGATAATGGGTCGAACTTTGATTCCGACAAGTTCAAAGCCGTTTGCGCCTCTCAAGGCACACGAGTCGACTACGCTTCAGTCGCTCACCCCCAGTCGAATGGACAAGCAGAAAGAGCAAACGACCTAATTCTCAAAGGACTGAAACCCCGGTTGATGCGTGATCCCAAGCACGCAGCAGGCGCGTGGGTCGACGAACTTCCATCAGTTCTTTGGGGATTGAGGACCACTCCTAATCGGTCGACTAGGCGAACTCCATTCTTTCTGGTCTATGGAGCTGAAGCAGTTCTGCCGAGCGACTTGCTTCACAATGCACCCCGATTCGAGCTCTACTCTGAAGATGAAGCAGAACAAGCCCGACAGGATGCAGTCGACCTCCTAGAAGAAGAAAGAGAGATGGCCATGATCCGATCGACTATCTATCAGCAGGACTTGCATCGATTCCATGCCAGAAATGTGAAGAGTCGAGCCTTGCAAGAAGGAGATTTGGTCCTCCGAGTGAATCAACAGAAGCCACACAAGCTCGCTCCTACTTGGGAAGGTCCCTTCATCGTCACCAAAGTTCTCCACAATGAAGCGTGCCGTCTTTACAATGTCGATCGCCAGATTGATGAGCCACGAGCTTGGAATGCGGAGCTGCTCCGCCCATTTTATACTTAAATACTCACTCGATGAGATGTAATAAAAAGTACCTCTGTAGTTTGTTTATCAAAGACAAGAGTGTTATGATTTTCCCAGTGATTGTTGTTGCTTTTGTTTACGCGAGAAATCCCCCAGTGGATGGCTTAGCTGCAAATCTGTTTCGGCTAAGTTTGTAAAAAAAATCCCTGCCGAGTGACGAGCAAGCCTCTCACTCCTGGGCTTAGCTGCGAATCGGTTTCGCCTATGTATTTGAAAATCATACCGAGTGGTGAGCCGGCCTCCCACTCGGGGGCTTAGCTGCAGTCCAGTACTCGCCTAAGTATTTGAAAATCCTACCGAGTGGAGAGCAAACCTCCCACTCGGGGGCTTAGCTGCAGTCCAATACTCGCCTAAGTATTTGAAAATCCTATCGAGTGGAGAGCAATCCTCCCACTCAGGGGATTAGCTGTAGTCCAAATACTCGCCTAAGTATTTGAAAATCCTACCGAGTGGAGAGCAATCCTCCCACTCGGAGGCTTAGCTGCAGTCCAGTACTCGCCTAAGTATTTGAAAATCCTACCGAGTGGAGAGCAAACCTCCCACTCGGGGGGCTTAGCTGTAGTCCAAGTACTCACCTAAGTATTTGAAAATCCTACCGAGTGGAGAGCAAACCTCCCACTCGGGGGCTTAGCTGCAGTCCAAGTACTCGCCTAAGTATTTGAAAATCCTACCGAGTGGAGAGCAATCCTCCCACTCGGGGGCTTAGCTGCAGTCCAGCACTCGCCTAAGTATTTAAAAGTCCTACCGAGTGGAGAGCAATCCTCCCACTCGGGGGCTTAGCTGTAGTCCAGTACTCACCTAAGTATTTAAAAATCCTACCGAGTGGAGAGCAATCCTCTCACTCGGGGGCTTAGCTGCAGTCCAGTACTCGCCTAAGTATTTAATCCATTCCGATCTGCAAGGACGACGAGGTGTAGGTCGACTGCTACCTTCTCCTTCGGAGCTACGCCACAAATACAATGTGCGCTCTGCAAGGATGACGAGGTGCAGGTCGACTGCTACCTTCTCTTTCGGAGTTATGCCACAAATAAAACGTGCACTCTGCAAGGATGACGAGGTGCAGGTCGACTGCTACCTTCTCCTTCTGAGCTACGCCACAAATACAATGTGTGCTTCATCCTGATCCGGAAGGACGCAGGTCGACTGCAATTTGTGCTCCATCCCTACCTGCAAGAGCGATGAAGTGCAGGTCGACTGGACTTTCCACCTCAGAGCTGCGTCTCAGGCACTAAAGTATATTCCGAGTGAAGAACAAAAGTTTGCTTGAATGCAAATGCAAGCATATTCAACGATAAGCCAAGTTCAGATAACATCCTATGGATTCAGAAGTGCTCAGGCGTCAAGCCTGTAAAAGTTTATCGATTACAAAACCACTCGACATTCCAAGGCAAATTTAAGTCGAAGCACAGAAGTTTTTAAATCCTCAGGTGGAGGACTGGAGGGCGCGAAAAACTGGTCCAGGTCAATTCCGTCAGCAATCCGAGTGGCAGCGGCAATGAAGGTCTCCATGAAAGACTGGAAGTCGTGCTTCTTGGTATTGGCCACTTTGATGGACGCCAGCTTGTCCTCTTGCGCATCCTTGCAGTGAACACAGACCAGAGACAGAGCAACGTCAGCACCGCACCTGGCAGAAGACTTATTCCATTCTTGCACTCGACCTGGAACTTCATTCAGTCAAGTCATTAGAGACTCGAGGTCATTTTGAAGCGTCTCTCCTGGCTAGAGTGTCGTATCGATTCGCGACGCCGCAACCTTCAGTCGAGCAAGGTAGTCAACAACTCCAGCAACACGAGACTCCAGTCGGAGCACGTTCATAGCGACTTCATCCTTCACAGGAGAGTTAATGGGGTCCAAGCTTGTCTCCACTCGACTGGTCTCCTCCTCGAAGTTTTGACAGAAATCTGTAAACACAATTCGAAGTTAAGACAACAGTTCTATGATGAGTCGATGATAACAAATCAGTCGGATAGAAGAGATTACCTTCAAGCATGATGAATAACTTCTTGGTGAGCCCTCCCATATAAGCCTCCAGATCGTTCTTCTTCCCCGCCAGTTCGCTAGCCTTGTCACTCAGAGCTATCTTATCATTCTTCAGACGGCTGACCTCCTTGTTGGCCGCGTCGAGAGCAGATTTCAGATTGGCGTTCTCCTCTTCAAGTTTTCCGACTGAAGCCAGTTTTTCTTCCGCAAGCTTCGTTTTGTCCAAAGCCGCCTTCTACGCCTCGGCGAGGTCATGGTCCTTCTTCTTCAGAGCCTCCTTCAGTTTATCTGCAAAGTGACAATGAGATCAGAATCAGGAATGGACAGAAAGATAAAGACAGTCGTCAAGATTTTCACCAAACATACCTTTTGCTTCATCCTTCGCCTTCTTAAAGTTCTCCTGAACAAGCTTCAAGTCAAGGTCGAGCTGGATATGCTTGTTTTCCAATTCAGTATAGCGATCCACAAGCTCGCAAGATTTCTGCAAAGGGTCAGTCGACAGACATCAAAGATAGGTTGCTTTCGAGTGACTAAGAGAAAAATCGTAACATTTCTAAGACTACAGCCAAATCAAAATATCCAACAGTAGTCTCGGGGACTACACCCAGTGGGTGCACTCAGCATGCCCCACTGGTTCTACCGACTCGGTCCGATCAGTCAACCGAAAGAGACAAAGAGGTTATGATCTTAAAACTATAGCATTATAGCTAACTGCCAGCAGTCAGCCATGATTACCAAAACAAAGAGGTTCTTCAGACCTTAGTCGACTGCCTGCGGTCGACCATGGTCTCGGGGACTACACCCAGTGGGTGCACTCAGCGTGCCCCCACTGGTTCCAAGATTCCATTCGACATGGTCCGACCAGACCGAGTGAAGAAATTCAAAATGCAAGGACTACAGTCGACTGCCAGCAGTCCACCATAGTCTCGGGGACTACACCTAGTGGGTGCACTCAGCGTGCCCCCACCAATCCAAAACTTCAATCGACACACCTAGTGGGTGTACAGATACAAAGATCTTCAGAAAGAAAATCTTCAGATAGCATATCCTAACAGAACAAGCGGTGACCAACTAACCTGGACGTTGCTCTGAAGGGCTGAGCTAGCATCATAGGCCGCTTGGCTGGCTTCCCGGATCGCCTTCTCCTGCTCTATCATGATCCCCGCCTGGCGTATAGCTTCCTTAGAAGCACTCGCTTGGTCCTCTAGGACGTGGTGTGTGGCAAAGAGGGAAGGCGGGTCAGCAGTCGACGACGAAGGTCGAGCACTCATCAGCGGCATAGCAAAGGACACGGAAGTCCGAGTGACGTTGCCACCCTCTTGAACCAGCGTCTCGGGCACTAATGCAACCTGAGCGGTCTTGCTAGCCAGCGCCTTTCTATTCCTCCTCGGCCTCAGTGGCGCCTCGTCATCATCATCAGGGAGATCAATGACATGAGGAGGAGCTACAGGAAAGATCCAAAGTTAAAATCAAGAATCCAATCGACCAACAGCGAAATTATAGAGATCATACCAAGGTTTGAGGTGGCAGCGTCTTCCATTTCCTGGTCTTCGTTCTTGGCGGACGTCTCGGAGGTAGCAGCACTGCAGATTTCAGAAACCAGTCGGTTAGTCAACGAGTCAACCAAGAGTCTGTCCATGCTAAATGAGAAAACACAAGTTCTGCGGTTACCCGGAGATGGTGGGAATGGTCATTCTCATCTTGGGCAAGGCCTTCGGCGGCTTCGATGACGCCGCTCGTGGATGCTTTGGCGCTTTTTCAGTCGGCGCCGGAGAAGTCGTCCGAGGATGTTTTGTCGACTGCCCAACGGGCGTAGTCGCTTTGCCACGCTCGCTCGCGGGGTCGTGGGTGAGCTTGGATCGCCTTTCCGAGCAAGGAGGATCGACTTCCTCCTCCTCCTCTTCACTAGAGCCGTCGTCATCCTCTTCCCCCTCAGCATCAGATTGCCACTCCTCACTTTCGCCTCCGCTCGCCTCCTCCTCCTTAGCCTGTTCTTGCGCCCCGTTGGACATCGAGTACATCTCAGTGGCAGCCTAGAAGACAACAGACAAGACAAATGTCAGTCGACTGATTTTTAGCAAGCAGAATGAAGAAAGCAAAATCACAGTCGGAGATGCAGAATTGGACCTGGTCTACTTCGTATGATTGGTTGAGTGGAGGAATCCTCCTGGCTCCTCGGGGGTTGTCTTTGTTCCCTGTGATGGCCATCAGCCACCTCTCCAGCGTGGCATCCTCGACCTCCTCCGAGTGGATCCGAGTGGTGTCCTTAGTGCCAGAATACAACCACATCGGATGGTCTCGAGCTTGAAGCGGCTGGGTGCGTAGTTGGAGAAGACCTCCAAGAGGTCCATGCCGGTCACCCCGTCACGGATAAGCTGGACAACACGTTCGACCAACACCTAAACATGCACCTTCTCTTCCAGGATCACCTTAAAAGAGGAAGGCTTCCTCACTCGGTCCATGGAAAAAGGAGGAAGTCCGGTCGGCTGCCCTGGCGTCGGCTGGTCTTTGCAGTAAAACCAGGTCGACTGCCATCCACGGACCAAGTCGGGTAGGACCATGGCCGGAAAAGCACTTTTCCCCCTCATTTGAACCCCAAGATCCCCACACATCTGAATCACTTGTGTTCTCTCGTCACTCGGATTGGCCTTCTTCACCGTCTGGGAGCGACAGGTGAAAATGTGCTTGAAAAGACCCCAATGAGGCCGACAACCCAAGAAATTCTCGCACAAAGACACGAAAGCAGCGAGGTACACGATGGTGTTGGGTGTGAAGTGGTGGAGTTGCACCCCAAAGAAATTCAAAAATCCCCGAAAGAAATGATGAGGCGGCAAAGAAAACCCACGGTCGACATGGGTGGCCAAGAGAACGACCTCACCCTCCTGAGGCTGCGGCTCAGACTCCTTCCCCGGAAGCCGCGGAGATCCATGGGGGATCAGTCCTCCATTGGCTAGGTCGTCAAGGTCTTCTTGACGAATCGTCGAGCGGATCCAGTCGCCCTGGATCCAGCCCTGCGACAGGCCGGCCCTCGATGAAGATCCGCCCCGACAGGTCGCCCTTCCCTTCGCCTACGCTGTCGCTTTCTTCGCCCGCTCCAGGGCCGCCGTCTTCTCTTTCACCATCGTCGCCGCGAGACGTGCACGGGGCAGCGGCGCTGAGACGGAAGCGAATGCGGCGGATAAGTCTGAGGAAGAGGGGAGGAAATGAGAACGCACTGTTCAAAAACCCCCGTCCGGTGCCTTATATGAGGTTACTTCCGAGTGACTGACTTGTAGGCCCAGGCGATCCTGTCAAATCCCGCAACAGTCGCGCGCGCGATACATGGTGAAAAAGGTGGCGCGGGGATCGAGGCGTCCCTGCCTTATCCCATCCAATTACTGCGTCCTCCTCCGCCCCGCGCGCTTCCCGAAATTTGAATCCTCCTAAATCCGCGGGCTGCAGAGCAACTTATCAGACGGAAGATTTACTCCGCTCTGTCGTTCGGAGTTCTCCAAGTAAAGAAATTCACTCGACGGATAGAAAGAATGGATCAAGGCGACTGAAAAAGAAGTTGGTGCCGTCACCTAAGTTCATTGGTCCGGAACAAGACATACTCATAGCACGAAAATGGGTCGGAAGCATGTTCAACTCCTTCCCCACTCAAACCTCGATCCATTCGGGGGCTTATGATGAAGCCATGTACCTAGGGTAGGGTCATGGACCTGTCCAAGATACCCTCCCCAAGGACATCTCTAGAAGAAACCACCTTTCAGTCGACCTAGAAGTGTTCCACTCGATGGACTCGAAGACACTCGACCATGAAGTCAACCACTCGACTGCCAGGAGACCTAAAGTCACTCTGCATGCAAACGGTCTGTCATTAAGTAGCTTTTATGGTCATCATAGCACTTTATTTGTGGCGTTACCAGTAACGCCCGACCTTAATGTACCTTAAACCATGCATAACTGAGGGCCGGAGGGGTCTGGCGGACTCTATATAAGCCACCCCCTCCTCATTGGAAAGGGTTCGCACCCCTGTAACTCATACACGTATAATCCAGTCGACCGCCTCCAGGCTCCGAGACGTAGGGCTGTTACTTCCTCCGAGAAGGGCCTGAACTCGTAAACATCTTGCGTATACAACTACTCCATAGCTAGGATCTTGCCTCTCCATTCCTACCCCCCTATTCTACTGTCAGACTTAGAACCACGACACTCAGTGCCGGTTGCTGGTTTTTTCTTGTTTTTAACTTCGCGGAATATCCATATCAAACAAAGTCCAAATGCAGCAAAACTTTTTGGAGATTTTTTTGTGCCCAGAAGACACCCAGGAGGCCCAAGAAGTGCACCAGAGGGGCCCTGTGGGGCCCACTAGCCAACGAAATGAAGCACACCCTCTCCTCTTGGCTGGGGTTGGGGAAATTCTCGGCCAACGCATCTTCGCCCATGGTAGCAAATCCCGCCTGCACGGGGACTAGATCCACGGGAGAGAGATACCCTTGTGTCTGAAGTCAACTCAGCTGAAGATGGGATAGCGCTTCGCCAGTCCCCTTCCTAAGGATCATGGGGGCGGGAGGAGGACCCAGGGGCGCTTACCATGGTTCAAAGTTTTTTGTTTGTAATTCGCTCTGACGCTCTTTGGGCAATGTGAGGTGGCGTTTGGGGATCTAACCTCGTTATATAGGCGCCACCCGCGCCTGGTGAAGGGTTAAATTGTAAAAAAGCATGGACCGTTCGCATTCGCTTAAACACATGGAAATCGAGGTGACGACAGGGAAGAATCATAAAGACAGGGCCTGAAGGACGATGCGGGACTGTCATCAATCCAGAGTCTGGTGGAGAACCCGCCTTGCAAAGCCGAAGACGTTAACCTGCATACTACATCATCATTGAAGGCAAGTTCGGGGGCTACTGAGGGAATCCTGGTTTCAGGGGTCCTCATGTGTCTGGTTCTAGGATGTGTGGGCTGGACTAGATGGGCAATGAGGGTAAAGCTAAGGAGCATCACTTCGTGTTCGGGAAGGTCTCCTATATGCGTGGACGGCAAGATTAGAGTCCGGGTGTATTGTTTCTTTCCCTTGTGGAACCGACCTTGTACAAACCCTAGGCCCCTCTGGTGTGTATATAAACCGGAGCGGTTAGTCCGTAGAGGTTATCATCATAACATTCATAGGATATAAAATCTAGGGTTTAGCCATTACGATCTCGAGGTAGATCAACTCCTGTAACCCCTATGCTCATCGAATATAATCAAGCAGAAAGTAGGGTTTACCTCCGTTAAGAGGGCCCGAACCTGGGTAAACATTGTGTCCTTTTCTCCATTGTTACCATCGATCCTTAGACACACAGCTTGCCCCCCCCCCCCTACCCGAGATCTGCCGGTTTTGACACCGACACCCGCCTTGTTACTCCCGCTTAGTAAAACTCCCATGCCTAGAATCTGCCTGGTTTTAGGTAAAACCACAAAACTCCGACTGCGATGGCAATGCGAGCACAAACGAGTAGTAAGGATGAAGCGTTTGGGATAATCGAGATATAGAAAACGGTTATATAGGGGCAACTGTATGCATCAAGGCTCCCTATCCCCGACGATTTCTGGATCGTGTGGGAAGGACCCCCCCCCCCCCCCATCGCCCACACTCACTTGGCGACGGTTCCAAATGATGTTGCCGAAAGGGGTTAAAAACCGTTTGTATAGCACCTCGTTGTACTAGTGCGATTGATGAGGTCTCGTAAAAAGATAAGCTCATGATCGTGGTTTCGAACATATTCCACTTCCACTCATTTGTGTTTCCCACTTCTATCCAATGCTCATATGAACCCCATGCGCATGCAATTAGCCATGATCATTTTTTCAGCAATATCTCATACAGGCCAACTAAACCATTACAAGTGTCATCTATGCCACCGGATGTCTGGTATACATTGGATGTACGGTACATCATCATTGCAATGGATGTCTGGTACATCACCTCATGTCCGCTCTCACCTTCATCTAACCAGAGCACCATATTCAAGGTCGGACTTCTGGTCTGTACCAGATGTCCGACATCTACTTATGCCATCGGATGTCCGCTACTTATGGGAAATCCATACCCACCTATCTAGAGAGCATGCACTCCAGGCCAGACTTCTAGTACCCACCAGATGTCTAGTGACCACATATGCCACTCAGCCACTGGATGTCTTGTATATACCGAATGCCCCCCCCCCCCCAGTTGTTGGAAATATGCCCTAGAGGCAATAATAAATTAGTTATTATTATATTTCCTTGTTCATGATAATCGTTTATTATCCATGCTATAATTGTATTGATAGGAAACTCGGATACATGTGTGGGTACATAGACAACACCATATCCCTAGTAAGCCTCTATTTGACTAGCTCGTTGATCAATAGATGGTTACGGTTTCCTGACCATGGACATTGGATGTCGTTGATAACGGGATCACATCATTAGGAGAATGATGTGATGGACAAGACCCAATCCTAAGCCTAGCACAAAGATCGTGTAGTTCGTATGCTAGAGCTTTTCTAATGTCAAGTATCATTTCCTTAGACCATGAGATTGTGCAACTCCCAGATACCGTAGGAATGCTTTGGGTGTACCAAACGTCACAACGTAACTGGGTGGCTATAAAGGTGCACTACAGGTATCTCCGAAAGTGTCTGTTGGGTTGGCACGAATCGAGACTGGGATTTGTCACTCCAATTGACGGAGAGGTATCTCTGGGCCCACTCGGTAGGACATCATCATAATGTGCACAATGTGACCAAGGGGTTGATCATGGGATGATGTGTTACGGAACGAGTAAAGAGACTTGTCGGTAACAAGATTGAACAAGGTATCGGCATACCGACGATCGAATCTCGGGCAAGTATAATACCACTTGACAAAGGAATTGAATACGGGATTGATTGAGTCCTTGACATCGTGGTTCATCCGATGAGATCATCGTGGAACATGTGGGAGCCAACATGGGTATCCAGATCCCGCTGTTGGTTATTGGCCGGAGAACGTCTCGGTCATGTCTGCATGGTTCCCGAACCCGTAGGGTCTACACACTTAAGGTTCGATGACGCTAGGGTTATAAAGGAAGTTTGTATGTGGTTACAATGTTGTTCGGAGTTCCGGATGATATCCCGGACGTCACGAGGAGTTCCGGAATGGTCCGGAGGTAAAGATTTATATATGGGAAGTCCTGTTTTGGTCACCGGAAAAGTTTCGGGTTTTATCGGTAACGTACCGGGACCACCAGGAGGGTCCCGAGGGTCCACCAAGTGGGGCCACCGGCCCCAAAGGGATGCATGGGCCAAGTGTGGAAGAGGACCAGCCCCAGGTGGGCTGGTGCGCCCCCCCCCCCCCACAAGGGCCCAAGGCGCCTAGGGTTTGGGGAGGGGGCGCCTCCACCTTGCTTGGGGGGCAAGTTTCCCCCTCTCCCCCCCTTGGCCGCCACCCTAGATGGGTTTGGGGCTGACGCACCCCTTGGGGTGGGAACCCTAGAGGGGGCGCAGCCCCCTCCCTCTCCCCTATATATACTTGAGGTATTTGGGGCTGCATACACAAGAGTTTCCACCTCTCCCTGGCGCAGCCCTACCTCTCTTTCTCCTCCTCTCCCGCGGTGCTTGGTGAAGCCCTGCAGGATTGCCACGCTCCTCCATCACCACCATGCCGTTGTGCTGCTGCTGGATGGAGTCTTCCTCAACCTCTTCCTCTCTCCTTGCTGGATCAAGGCATGGGAGACGTCATCGGGCTGTACGTGTGTTGAACACGGAGGTGCTGTCCGTTCGGCACTAGGATCTCCAGTGATTTGGATCACGACGAGTACGACTCCTTCAACCCCGTTCTCTTGAACGCTTCCGCTTAGCGATCTACAAGGGTATGTAGATGCACTCTCCTTCCCCTCGTTGCTAGTCTCTCCATAGATAGATCTTGGTGACTCGTAGGAAAATTTTGAATTTCTGCTACGTTCCCCAACAGTGGTATTAGAGCTAGGTCTATGCGTAGTTTCTATGCATGAGTAGAACACAAGTTATTGTGAGCGTTGATTTTGTTCAATATGCTTACCGTTACTAGTCCAATCTTGTTTCGACGGTATTGTGGGATGAAGCGGCCCGAACCGACCTTACACGTACACTTACGTGAGACAGGTTCCAGCGACTGACATGCACTTGTTGCATAAGGTGGCTAGCGGGTGCCAGTCTCTCCCACTTTAGTCGGATCGGATTCGATGAAAAGGGTCCTTATGAAGGGTAAATAGCAATTGACATATCATGTTGTGGTTTTGCGTAGATAAGAAATGTTCTTGCTAGAAACCCATAGCAGCCACGTAAAACATGCAAACAACAATTAGAGGACGTCTAACTTGTTTTTGCCGGGTATGCTATGTGATGTGATATGGCCAAAAAGTATGTGATGAATGATATATGTGATGTATGAGATTGATCATGTTCTTGTAATAGGAATCACGACTTGCATGTTGATGAGTATGACAACCGGCAGGAGCCATAGGAGTTGTCTTAATTTATTGTATGACCTACGTGTCATTGAACAACGCCATGTAATTACTTTACTTTATTGCTAAACCGTTAGCCATAGTAGTAGAAGTAATAGTTGGCGAGACAACTTCATGGAGACACGATGATGGAGATCATGGTGTCATGCCGGTGATGATGATGATCATGGAGCCCCGAAGATGGAGATCAAAAGGAGCAAAATGATATTGGCCATATCATGTCACTTTTTGATTGCATGTGATGTTTACCATGTTTATGCATCTTATTTGCTTAGAACGGCGGTAGTAAATAAGATGATCCCTCATTAAAATTTCAAGAAAGTGTTCCCCCTAACTGTGCACTGTTGCGAAAGTTCGTCGTTTCGAAGCACCACGTGATGATCGGGTGTGATAGATTCTAACGTTCACATACAACGGGTGTAAGCCAGATTTACACACGCGAAACACTTAGGTTGACTTGACGAGCCTAGCATGTACAGACATGGCCTCGGAACACAAGAGACCGAAAGGTCGAGCATGAGTCGTATAGTGGATACGATCAACATGAAGATGTTCACCGATGATGACTAGTCCGTCTCACGTGATGATCGGACACGGCCTAGTTGACTCGGATCGTGTAATCACTTAGATGACTAGAGGGATGTCTATCTGAGTGGGAGTTCATAAGATGAACTTAATTATCCTGAACGTAGTCAAAAGGTCTTTGCAAATTATGTCGTAAGCTCGCGCTTTAGTTCTACTGTTTAGATATGTTCCTAGAGAAAATTTAGTTGAAAGTTGATAGTAGCGATTATGCGGACTAGGTCCATAAACTGAGGATTGTCCTCGTTGGTTCGTAGAAGGCTTATGTCCTTAATGCACCACTCAGTGTGCTGAACCTCGAACGTCGTCTGTGGATGTTGCGAACATCTGACATACACGTTTTGATAACTATGTGATAGTTCAGTTAAACGGTTTAGAGTTGAGGCACCAAAGACGATTTCGAAACGTCGCAGAACATGTGAGATGTTTCGAGGGTTGAAATTGGGATTTCAGGCTTGTGCCCACGTCAAGAGGTATAAGACCTCCGACGATTTTCTTAGCCTGCAAACTAAGGGAGAAAAGGCTCAATCATTGAGCTTGTGCTCAGATTGTCTGAGTACAACAATCACTTGAATCGAGTGGGAGTTGTTCTTCCAGATGAGATAGTGATGTTTCTCCAAAGTCATTGCCACCAAGCTGCTAGAGCTTCGTGATGAACTATAACATATCGGGGATAGATATGATGAACCTTGAAATATTCGCGATGTCTGACACCGCGAAAGTAGAAATCAAGAAGGAGCATCAATTGTTGATGGTTGATGAAACCACTAGTTTCAAGAAGGGCAAGGGCAAGAAGGGATACTTCATGAAACAGCAAATCAGCTGCTGCTCTAGTGAAGAAACCCAAGGTTGAACCCAAACCCGAGACTAAGTGCTTTTGTAATAAGGGGAACAGCCACTGGAGCAGAATTACCCTAGATACTTGGTAGATGAGAAGGCTGGCAAGGTCGATAGAAGTATATTGGATATACATTATGTTAATGTGTACTTTACTAGTACCCCTAGTAGCACCAGAGTATTAGATACCGGTTCGGTTGCTAAGTGTTAGTAACTCGAAATAAAAGGCTGCGGAATAAATGGAGACTAGCTAAAGGTGAGCTGACAATATGTGTTGGAAGTGTTTCCAAGTTTGATATGATCAAGCATCGTATGCTCCCTCTACCATCGAGATTGGTGTTAAACCTAAATAATTGTTATTTGGTGTTTGCGTTGAGCATAGACATGATTGGATTATGTCTATCGCAATATGGTTATTCATTTAAGGAGAATAATGGTTAATCTGTCTTTTGAATAATACCTTCAATGGTATTGCACCTAAAATGAATGGTTTATTGAATCTCGATTGTAGTGATACACATGTTCATGCCAAAATATACAAGATAGTAATGATAGTACCACCCACTTGTGGCACTGCCGTGTAAGTCATAAAAACGCATGAAGAAGCTCCATGTTGATGGATCTTTGGACTCACTCGTTTTTGAAAAGTTTGATACATGCGAACCATGTCTATTGGTATGTACGCATGAAGAAACTCCATGCAGATGGATCGTTTGGACTCACTTGATTTTGAATCACTTGAGGCATGCAAATCATACCGAATGGGCAAGATGACTAAAAAGCCTCGTTTTTAGTAAGATGGAACAAGAGAGCAACTTGTTGGAAGTAATACATTTTGATGTGTGCTGTCCAATGAGTGCCGAGGCACGCAGTGGATATCGTTATGTTCTTACTTCACAGATGATTTGAGTAGATGCTAAGTGTATTTACTTGATGAAACACAAGTCTGAATCATTGAAAGGTTCAAGTAATTTCAGAGTGAAGTTGAAGATCATCGTGACAAGAGGATAAAATGTCTATGATATGATCATAGAGATGAGTATCTGAGTTACGAGCTTTGGCACGCAATTAAGACATTGTGGAAATTGTTTCACAATTAATACCGCTTGGAACACCATAGTGTGATGGTGTGTCCGAACATCATAGTTGCACCCTATTGGATATGGTGCATACCATGATGTCTCTTATCGAATTACCACTATCATTCATGGGTTAGGTATTAGAGACAACCGCACTCACTTTATAGGGCACCACGTAATTCCGTTGAGACGACACCGTTTGAACTATGGTTTGGAGAAACCTAAGTTGTCGTTTCTTAAAAGTTTGGGGCTGCAACGCTTATGTGAAAAAGGTTTCAGGTTGATAAGCTTGAACCCAAAGCGGATAAAATGCATCTTCATAGGACACCCAAAACAGTTGGGTATACCTCCTAATTCAGATCCGAAAGCAATAAGGGATTGTTTCTTGAATCGGGTCCTTTCTCGAGGAAAAGTTTGTCTTGAAAATTGAGTGGGAGGTGGTGGAGACTTGATATGGTTATTGAACCGTCACTACAATTAGTGTGTAGCAGGGCACAGGAAGTGGTTCCTGTGGCGCCTACACCAATTGATGTAGAAGCTTATGATAGTGATCATGAAGTTCCGGATCAAGTCACTACCATACCTCGTAGGGTGACAAGGATGCGTACTGCTTCAGAGTGGTACAGTAATCCTTTCTTGAAGGTCATGTTGCTAGACAACAATGAACCTACGAGCTATGGAGAAGCGATGGTGGGCCCAAATTCCGACAAATGGTTAGAAGCCATGAAATCCCAGATAGGATCCATGTATCAGAACAAAGCATGGACTTTGGTGGACTTGCCCAATGATCGGCAAGCCATTGAGATAGATGGATCTTTAAGAAGAAGATGGGCGTGGACGGTAATGTCACCGTCTATGAAGCTCGACTTGTGGCGAAGAGTTTTTCACAAGTTCAAGGAGTTGACTACAATGAGATTTTCTCATCCGTAGCGATGCTTAAGTCCGTCAGAATCATGTTAGCATTAGCTGCATTTATGATACAAAACGAGTTTCCTTACCAGTTTTCGTAAGGAAAGGTTGTAAGTGATACAATCAGAAAGGTTTTGTCGATCCTAAGGATGCTAAAAGGTATGCTAGCTCCAGCGATCCTTCCATGGACTGGAGTAAGCATCTCGGAGTTGGAATATGCACTTTGATAAGATGATCAAAGATTTTGGGTTTATACAAAGTTTATGATAAACTTGTATTTCCAAAGAAGTGAGTGGGAGCACTATAGAATTTCTGATGAGTATATGTTGTTGACATATTGTTGATCAGAAATGATGTAGAATTTCTGGAAAGCATATAGGGTTATTTGAAAGGTGTTTTTCAATGGAAAACCTGGATTAGGCTACTTGAACAATAAGCATCAAGATCTATAAGATAGATCAAAATGCTTAATAGTATTTTCGAATGAGCACATACCTTGACATGATCTTGAAGGTGTTCAAGATGGATCAGTCAAAGAAGGAGTTCTTGCCTGAACTGTAAGGTACGAAGTTAAGACTTAAAACTCGACCACGACAGAAAAGAGAGAAAGGATGAAGGTCGTCCCCTGTGCTTTAGGCTCTGCAGTATGCTATGCTGAGTACCGCACCTGATGTGCCTTGCCACATGTCTGGCAAGAGGGTACAAAGGTGATCAAGGAGTGGATCACCAGATAGCGCTCAAAATTATCCTTAGAGGAATAAGGATATGTTTCTCGGTTATGGAGGTGATAAAGAGTTCGACGTAAAGAGTTGCGTCGATGCAAGCTTTAACACCTATCTGAATGACTTTGAGTAGCAAACCGGATACGTATAGTGGAGCGACCATTTGGAATAGCTCCAAGTGGAGCGTGGAAGCAGCATTTACAATATAACCTAGAGATTTGTGAAGTACATACGGATCTGAATGTTGCAGACCCGTTGACTAAAACCTCTCTCACAAGCAAAACATGATCAAACCCTAGAACTCATTGAGTCTTAATCACATGATGATGTGAACTAGTTTAGTGACACTAGTAAACTCTTTGGATGTTGGTCACATGGCGATGTGACCTGTGAGTTTTAATCACATGGCGATGTGAACTAGATTATTGACTCTAGTGCAATTGGGAGACTGTTGGAAATATGCCCTAGAGGCAATAATAAATTAGTTATTATTATATTTCCTTGTTCATGATAATCGTTTATTATCAATGCTATAATTGTATTGATAGGAAACTCAGATACATGTGTGGGTACATAGACAACACCATGTCCCTAGTAAGCCTCTAATTGACTAGCTCATTGATCAATAGATGGTTACAATTTCCTGACCATGGACATTGGATGTCGTTGATAACGGGATCACATCATTAGGAGAATGATGTGATGGACAAGACCCAATCCTAAGCCTAGCACAAAGATCGTGTAGTTCGTATGCTAGAGCTTTTCTAATGTCAAGTATCATTTCCTTAGACCATGAGATTGTGTAACTCCCGGATACCGTAGGAATGCTTTGGGTGTACCAAACGTCACAACGTAACTGGGTGGCTATAAAGGTGCACTACAGGTATCTCTGAAAGTGTCTGTTGGGTTGGCACGAATTGAGACTGGGATTTGTCACTCCGGTTGACGGAGAGGTATCTCTGGGCCCACTCGGTAGGACATCATCATAATGTGCACAATGTGACCAAGGGGTTGAGCATGGGATGATGTGTTACGGAACGAGTAAAGATACTTGCCGATAACGAGATTGAACAAGGTATCGGCATACCGATGATCGAATCTTGGGCAAGTATAATACCACTGGACAAAGGGAATTGAATACGGGATTGATTGAGTCCTTGACATCGTGGTTCATCCGATGAGATCATCGTGGAACATATGGGAGCCAACATGGGTATCCAGAACCCGCTATTGGTTATTGGCCGGAGAATGTCTCGGTCATGTCTGCATGGTTCCCGAACCCGTAGGGTCTACACACTTAAGGTTCGATGACGCTAGGGTTATAAAGGAACTTTGTATGTGGTTACTTAATGTTGTTCGGAGTCCCGGATGAGATCCCGGACTTCACGAGGAGTTCCGGAATGGTCCGGAGGTAAAGATTTATATATGGGAAGTCCTGTTTTGGTCACCGGAAAAGTTTCGGGTTTTTATCGGTAACGTACCGGGACCATCGGGAGGGTCCCGGGGGTCCACCAAGTGGGGCCACCGGCCCCAAAGTGCTGCATGGGCCAAGTGTGGGAGGGGACCAGCCACAGGTGGGCTGGTGCGCCCACCCACAAGGGCCCAAGGCGCCTAGGGTTTGGGGAGGGGGCGCCTCCACCTTGCTTGGGGGGCAAGTTTCCCCCTCTCCCTCTCTTGGCCGCCACCCTAGATGGATTTGGGGCTGCCGCACCCCTTGGGGTGGGAACCCTAGAGGGGGCGCAGCCCCCTCCCTCTCCCCTATATATACTTGAGGTATTTGGGGCTGCATACACAAGAGTTTCCACCTCTCCCTGGCGCAGCCCTACCTCTCTTTCTCCTCCTCTCCCGCGGTGCTTGGCGAAGCCCTGCAGGATTGCCACGCTCCTCCATCACCACCACGCCGTTGTGCTGCTGCTGGATGGAGTCTTCCTCAACCTCTCCCTCTCTCCTTGCTGGATCAAAGCATGGGAGACGTCATCGGGCTGTACGTGTGTTGAACGCGGAGGTGTCGTCCGTTCGGCACTAGGATCTCCGGTGATTTGGATCACGACGAGTACGACTCCTTCAACCCCGTTCTCTTGAACGCTTCCGCTTAGCGATCTACAAGGGTATGTAGATGCACTCTCCTTCCCCTCGTTGCTAGTGTCTCTATAGATAGATCTTGGTGACTCGTAGGAAAATTTTGAATTTCTGCTACGTTCCCCAACACCAGTCATGTTTTCACCTAGTTCTTCGTATAGCTGTGTACACTTTACAACCACGGGATGTTCTGTACTTACAGGCTATTCTACAATCAAACGACCACATTTGGTCGGACTATATATACCCGTGTCCCACAACGGAGAGGGTGGAATACCCACTTTGAAAGAACCCTAGAACACCAAGTGGTCCCTCTCACTTCCTCCTACACCAAATCCAAGATCTGGGAATGATTTGTGAGAGTTCTTGATGGATTTTGCACCAAGTGATAGATCCACTCCTTCCCCACCTCTTGACCAAAGGACTTCTTGATTTGAGGGACTCTTGAACTTTCCCCTCTTGTTCTTGTTAATCTTGGATGTTGGAGACTCCTAGGTAGTAGAAGTTTTTCGGAGAGGAATAGATTGTTGTGATTACCTCAGAAAAATTTGTGAAGGTTTGGAGATCGCCTCAAGGTCTACCACTTGGGGTTGAGAATCGCCTTCGTGGTGATATCTCAAGGGGAGAATATGGTGAGCCTTCGTGGTGTTGGTGCGCCTTCGTGGTAACATCTGCCCCTCCAACGTTGACTGGCTTCCCTCCAAGGAAGTGAATATCGGGATACAATCGTGTCTCTAGAGTTTTGGTTATCCCTAACCCTAACTCTCTACTTGTGACTATTTGTCTTCTTGTCTTTACTAATATCATATTATTCTTGCTTGCCTCTCTACTGCTTGTTGTTGTTGTTGTTGTTGTTGTTGTTGTTGTTGTTGTTGAATACATTGCTAGCCCTTGAATCGCCTTTTTCAATGGTTAGGCTCACTTTCATATTCTGTTTAATTGCCTAAAATTGCTACATAGAAATTAAAATTTATAATTGTACCCAATCACCTCCGCCCCCCTCTAGGTCCATCTTGATCCTTTCACCAGCGAGCCGAGAATCACGTCCGCCGGCGCCATCATGTTGTCTCCCTTACGATTCCTCGTATCCCTATCCGGCGCCGCACCTACGCTGCCTGCAGGCCTGTTTCTCCTCCGACAACCATGTTTCCTCTTCTGACAGCAACCATGTTTCCTCTTCCGACAGCCTCCTTCCTCGGCTCAACCTCCCTTCCCATAGCGTATAATGGTGACGGGTCGCCGCGCTCGCGCTAGAGCTCCATGCGCAGCTCCCAAACCATGGCTCCTCTGCCACCGCCTCACGCTTCACGTGCCAACACCTACTCGCCGCATCGAGAATCAACGGATCTATGGAGGTCGCCGCATCATTGACCCCAGGGATCGCCGGTGTGAAGAGAAATCAAATGGGGAGAGGAGAGTCGAAGGGGGAATGTAGTGGAGTTGTTCTGGCTAAGAGTATAAGACGCGAAAGAACAAAAAAAAAGGGTACGTTCGCGTCAAAAACCGCTCATCGCACTTTTTTTTGGCTGACATGACACCCTTCCCTACTTTAAGATTTGTGCTTGTCATCCAACGGTGTTGAGCACGTTCAACCCCAAATGGTAAACATCTGTTGTCAGATTTTTAGTTTCCGAAAAGAAAGTACCACTCCACTCCTCTACTCACAAATTTATCTTTGAGCATCGTAAGTAAGGATTGGAAACATATGCACCGGTGTAGCGTGCACGCTCGATAAATCTGTGGAGCGCACGTGGACATTTACACGGCGGGCATGCATCCGTCCCCGCGGCCGCCGTCCGTCCCGGCCGCGCGCGCCGGCGCCCGAGACCAGCGTAGCTCTTTGCTGGCAAGAAGAGGGCCATGCAGGAAGTCGCCGTCGCATGGTCGGCCCGCCCGCGACCAGCCCCGCTCGTGATCGAGATCGACGGCTGGCCCGTCCCGTCCCGTTCCGTTCCACCGCCGGAGACCTGAGGCCCTGGGATCAGCATCGCACGGCCGAGGATCCCGCCCGTCATGCACGGTGGCGGCGTCACGCTCGCGCCAGCCCGGACGTGGCTCGTCGTGGGCCACGGGGGCCGGGCCAGGGTCAAAGCGGAGGCGGACACGTGTCTGGTCTGAACGGGTTGACCCGGCGCGCGGGTTTGGCCGGCTTCCCGCCGGTGCGTGGCCGTCATCCATGGCTGACTCGTCGGGAAGAGGAGAGCCGTGTGCGACCTCGCACTGGTCCGTACGGCCCAGTGTTAATTACCACTTGGAGTGTGCACTGGTGCTGTGCTACCCGTTCTTCACCATGTCGCCTCCCAGCAAATCTGGCTCCTATTTAAGCAACTGTTTCTTCATTCTATTCGATCGAAATTGCAATATTCCTCCGGCCTTCATGCACCGTGGTGGACCAAAAACTACATTTAACAGGGGTTGAATAAGTAACATGCGACATTTTGAATCGGTAAAACCTACTCTAGTAACGTAGTAGTAAAAAACTAGCCATGCTTTGCATGTGAGACCAAAATATCCGAGCAAGTGTGCATGTACTATACTACTACCTCAATTGACGAAGCAAATGAATTGTTAAGAAGAACCATTCCGGAAGGAGAAGCACTTTCCCCGCAAGAAGAAAGAAATAAAGATGAAGAAGGCCTTGACCATGCACCCCCCACCCAACCACCTATTCATCCATCGAAACCATCCATCTTTCTCCACACACAATCACACACTAGCCCAGCCTTCTACTCGTCGTGCTAGCTAAGCTTCCTCTCTCTCCCTCCCCAGACCCTCACACACACCCCTCTCCTCCCCTTGCCTCCCCCCTCCACTGCACCACCACCTCTACACATCCGCTAGTACGGCAAGAACCAAGAAGGCCGCCGGGACTTCGGTCCGATCGATCCAGCTACCTAGCTCCAGCTCCGATCTATCCATCTACCCAACCATCCATGTCGGGGGCGAGCCATGACCAGCACCGCGGCCACCTGTCCGGCGACTTCCAGTTCCACGACGAGCTGGCCTCGCTCTTCGCGCAGCGGCCGGCCGACGCCGCCTCGCCGTCGCCCATGATGCAGATGCAGCAGCCGCAGACGCCCTGGTTCTTCCCCGACTACCTGCAGACGCCGGGGATGGACTACGACGACGCCTTCGCCAGGGACTTCATCGGCTCGCCGGCCGCCGGCGCCGGTGGCGTCGAGGAGGTGAAGAGGGAGACGCTGGCGAGCGAGGGTGCCGCCGGCGCTGTTGTTGTGCCTGGCGGCGGGCCGGGCGGGACGGCGCACAGCATGTCGGTGTCGTCCACGTCGAGCGAGGCCGGTGTCGGCGGCGGCGGCGCGGTGGAGGATGAGGCCGGGAAGTGCAAGAAGGAGGAGGGTGAGGGCGACGACGAGAGCAAGGAGGCGGCGGCCGATGGAGAGGCGGACAAGACGAAGAAAGGGTAAGATACTAAGATCTGATTTGATTTCTTGCAGAAACTTTACTTGCTGATCTTGGCTTCGAGTTCTAGTTCTAGATCAGATACGTGTACCTTAGAGGTTGATTGATTTGCATACAGTTCACTGATTATTCTCATCTAATTTTGTTCTAGATTTTGTTCGTTCATGTTGGATTGTTGTTGTTGCTAGCTTGATTCGTTCTTCACTGATCCAAAATTTTCCAACCGGCCCGCCGGGCTAGCCAATCCCCTTTCCACGGGATTAATACTAGGATCATTAACCAGTTCATACCAGATATATAGCTGGGTGGATTTATATTTAGTTAGTAAGTCAGTTGATCGATCCGATTTAATTAGATCTACCATGCAGCATGCATGTGTTGGATCCTTTCCATTCCATTCTAATCTCCTCTTCTATTCGGTCAATGCACCGTATGAACTCGATTTGTTTCTAGGGTTTCCCACCAGCTAACCTGTTGGTCCTAGATCGAATACAAAATTGTAGTACTACTGCTGGTGCAAAAAGGGCTTCATCTTTAGGGTTCGATCAGCTGCAAAAGGTTGATGAATGCATGGTTGTTGCTGCATATATATGCCCACAGCTTTTTGATTAGACCAGCTTTTCTCCCTTTCATGATTTCTTCATAGCTTGTGTTCATCGACATCCACTACTTTCAAGTCTTCGAATTTGACTGCACCAACCCCTGCTGCGTCCTTGTTAATTAATCCACCAACAATATCACGTTAATTAGGAAATGACTTAAAAGATTCTAGCTACGTCCTAAAGATACTCCGATTGATCCATCAACTATCAGATATCTAAGCTACTAACACCGATCACTTGATAGTTCACTTTCATGGAAAATTACTTCACAGCTTCTATGGTCACATCGGATGTACTTCTGCGAGTGACCATATAAGCATGATGGGTCGATAACCAAATCCATCCATATCCATGAGTACAAAATAAGAACTGTTACTACTGTAGTAGCAACCAAAAGAAAGATTGGGATAGTTGGTGTACGGTGTGAACTTAAATCATCCATGTGTGTATGCATGCAGTATGTATGCGCGCGCCAGCTGTGCCGTACACACACACACACCTACCTAGACTAGACATGATGTATACGTACGTACAGCCACCATGTTTGAACGGACCATGCAACTACTCCCTCCGTTCCCAAATAATTGTCTTTCTAGCCATCTCAAATGGACTACAACATACGGATGTATGTAGACATGTTTTAGAGTATAGATTCACTCATTTTGCTCCGCATGTAGTCACTTGTTGAAGTATCTAGAAAGACAATTATTTAGGAACGGAGGGAGTAGTTAGCTAATATAATCCCTCTGGTATAGTATGAACATGCATGCACGCATGATTTCTCTGTACCATGTGATGCGCATGCAATGGCCGTCGATCGTTAATTTGGTGCGTCCAGTTCAATTTCGAGTACTGCTAGATCAATCGTTTGCTTTGTAGTACTAGTGCACTTTGATTTGATTTCTTGGTAGTAGTATCTGTGTGGGTACAAGTTGTATAAGATTGACCGATCGAGAGTTGATTGATTGCAGGGCGGCCAAGGGGAAAGGGGCGGCCAAGGTCAAGGGGGAGAAGCGGCCGCGGCAGGCGCGGTTCGCGTTCATGACCAAGAGCGAGGTTGACCACCTCGAGGACGGTTACCGCTGGCGCAAGTACGGCCAGAAGGCCGTCAAGAATAGCCCATTCCCCAGGTACCTAACGATTAGGGTTACGATAAGCACGGGGCGATGCATGCATGCGACTAACTTCGGATGATGCAGGAGCTACTACCGGTGCACGACGCAGAAGTGCCCGGTGAAGAAGCGGGTGGAGCGGTCGTACCAGGACGCCGCCGTGGTGATCACCACCTACGAGGGCAAGCACACGCACCCCATCCCGGCCACGCTGCGCGGCGCCAACCACCTCCTCGCCGCGCACGCCCACGCGCATGGCGGCGGGCTCATCCACCCCGGCATGTTCCGGATGCCGGCGCCGCCCGCCGCCTTCCGTCCCGGCGACGCGCTCGGCAGCTTCCTGCAGCAGCAGCACGCCGCCATGCAGCACCAGCAGCAGGTCGCCGCGGCGGGGATGGCGATGCGGCAGGCGAACGTCATGGCGAGCAGCCACATGCAGCAGGCGCCTCCTGCTGATCGTGGCATGGCTGCCGCCATGGCCGGTGGCACGACGGGGAACAGTACCCATACTGTCAGCAGCAGTAGTGCCGATCCGCTGCGGATGGAGCACCTGATGGCGCAGGACTACGGCCTGCTGCAGGACATGCTCATGCCGCCGTCCTTTGCCCACAGCGACGGCGCCACCAACAGCAATAACAACGCCCACAACCGCCATTGATCGAGAGAGATCGAGCTTCCAGCTTGCCCTGACAGCGATCCATCGATCGATTCGGCGCCCTTTGCTTGTTAATTGACTCTTTTTTGCATGGTACTGATATCTATCTATAATTGATGAATGATATGCGGATACGATCTAGCTTAGCAGCAGCACGGAGAGGATGCTTGCGCACGTACGTGAGCAGTAGTTGCATGTTAGTGTAGTGTTAGTACTAAGAGTCGTTGTAAATTATGCATGCATGCATGCGTGCATGTGTACCTGATTGATTCTGATGAGCTCGTGCACTGCACTTCGAGCCGTATCTATCTATCTAGTAGTGCTACCTGCTGCACTGATGGGTAGTGTGGTGATGATTTTGCTTGATCATCTTGCTCCGTTTCCTTGACTTTGAACCAAGTACAAAAATTATGTGATGCTTACTAGCTTTCAAGGACTGCATGCATGCATGCAAGATTAATTGATTGTTTCTTGATGACAAGATGATGTACCACCGCATTATTTGCTACCTCTGCCATGATGGGAAATCAGGACGATGTTCTTGCGGCACGTTGGTCCATGCAATAATGCATGATCGGTACAAAAAATTAGTTGATTGATGTATGTGTATGGGGGGGCTACCTAATTTTGCTTCTCGCGTTCGGTTTGATAATCATGAATTATGCAAAAGTGCAGCAAAGTACCGGGACCTCGATCAAGCTACTAGTCCTTTTGTTCACTTGATGATTACCTTCACTACTAACTGTTGCAAAACGTGATTAATTTGCAGACATACACGTATACATGATGTTGAAAGATTGGTACGGATCAGGAGAGAGGCCGGTCCAGACACGTAACATGGGAGAGACCATCATGTAGCTAGAGCTATAGAGCTAGCTAGTAGTGTGTGATTGCAAGCTAGCTACCCGGAACGGAACGGAAGGGGGGAGACTATTGGAGGCTCAGGTCAAAAGTATTCAAGGCACGCGCGGTGCAGCGACGTACGCTTCTCTCGCAAAAAGACACTGACTACGACGGTGCACGTAGACTACTCTGACCATGTACGCACGTAAGTTGAAGCCCAGGTTTCCCTGAGGGCGACTATTCTGCACCCTGCACCCAGGCTCATCTAAAAATACTACAAATTTTGGGAGTCTGCAAAACTTTGAGAAAGAACATATTCGGATTCGATTTTGTTTTGTTTGTACGAGCTCCTCATATGTCTAAATACCACCAAAATTTCCACGCATCTTGCGCACATGAGCATCTTGAATGGCTAAAAATTCAGTATTTCTTTTTGAATTGTCTAGTTTACTGTTCACCGGGACAGATACTCATCAGAATACATATCTTTCCTAATATTGCGTCGTAGTATAAGCTGTCGTTTTTGGACTAGAGTGGAGTCAAACCAATTTTTCTTTTACAATTAGTATATTTATTACGAGTACCTACTCCCCTCCGACTCAGTTTACAAGTCCTACGCGTATATCTAGGTTGTCAATTTTATCACTCTAATATAAACTATATAACACAAAAATATACCTTCCGAAAGTAGAACATCTAAAGTTTATTGCAATATATGACTTGTACTCCCTCCGTCTAGGTGAGTAAGTCATCTTAGGTTGTGCACCGTGACCAAGGAGGAGGGGAAAACGAGAAAACTTAATGTTTATTTGCTAATTAATAGCATTGCATGCAATGAACTAACCACTGCATGTCGTGTGTGGTAGTCTCAAGTCATTAAAAGCATGCACACCCCACATCTCTTATTGGTTGATATGTCAAGAAACAAGAAACGAGGTAGAATTTAATGCACCGCGCCTAAGTGTTTTGAGATTATTTGGTTTTCGTAAGATGACTTACACACCTAGACGGAGGGAGTATTAGGTTGGTCAAATTGACGACCTAGGGGTACGCGCACGCCCTGTAAACTGAGTGAGAGGGAGTATCTTTGATTATTAAATTTCCTGCATGTGTTTTTTTTAAAAGCCCACCAAATCTATATTCAAGGACCAACAGAAGTACAAAGCAATCCAAAAAAACAAGAAATTACATCCAGTTCTAAGGAGCACCTAACAATCTAACCTATTGGAGTGAGTCGAAGGGGCGCCACCGCCGCTTCTTTATATCCGAAGTTGGCGTGACCATGTTTTGCACAAGATGTTATGCAATCCAGTTGGACCAGCACACCGTAAGAGACGACGTCCCCGTTCTGGAGACATGGTGATCAAGAAAACTTTCGGATCCATAGATAGGCGGGCCACCCTCCTTGCTCATCCCGGCATCATCGCAAAGGAGGGGAGAAGTGATGGATCCATTATTCATACGGGCATCAGACCTCCACCAAAACGATACCCCATGAAGCAAAGCGAACACTCTGGTCTCTCGGTTCCCCCCTCCCTCTCGTCGCCACCGGAGTGGCCAAGGGAGGAAAGGGAAACCCCGGCTTTGCTGGTGGCTGGAAGAGGCAGTTGCCTGGTCATTCTCCTGTCACTAGCAGGGGAGAAGAAAATATCTTTCTTTCATGTGAATTTATCTCAAAATGTACATAAGATCTTTGAGTAAATAGCATAGAACTACTACGACTGGTGTTAGGGCACACACAAAAAACCACACTTTCAAAATCTTGACTGATACCTACCACTTTTTTGTAAATTTATTGCAAAAAACTCCAGATGGCCGGTTTGGTTAAGTTTTCCCCTGATTCTGATAGGTGAGTCCACTTGCCAGGGTCACAAGGCAGCAAATATTAATACTGTTAGATTGAAATGTTAAATTGAATGAGGGCCCACCCGTCAGTTTCTTCTTTCTCCGCTTTCTTCTCTCTCCAAAAGCTTGGTTGCCTCGATGTCGTGGATGACGCCAACTTCCTCCTCAACGGGGGCAGCTCGAACGTCAGCGACAATCTAGACGGAGGCGGCTTAATGCTACGCCACCAGAGGAAGGAGGGCCAGGAATAGGAGAAACAGGGGAGGGTCTGGGCCTCCTCAGCCGCGCTCGCCATTGGTGATCCCCGACACGGCCGGGCGGGAAGAGTCATGGACTGGGATTGCGGCGTCATCCCAAGCCGTGTTGGGGGTGGGGGTAGGGGGTGCGGCTACAATAATCCACCTTTTTTCTTCGTTTTTTTAGCCAACCGACTTTTGTTTATTGTCACCAGCAAAAAAAAGTTTTGTCTATTGTAAGTACCTATTTCTTTATACTACTATAAAAAGAAGTTTATCAAGAATCCAAGCCAACTGGTTGTCCCCAGCTATGCCATGTGGTGCAAACTGGTTGGCCGCGGTGAGAAATATTTTGAAAAAAAATTAGATGAATATGTGTATTATTAGAAGTACGAAGCAACCCAAAGAAACCAGAAATTACATATCCAGTTCCAAGGAGCACCTAACAATCTAACCATTGGAGTGAGTCGAAGGCACACCACTACTGCTTCTTTACATCAGAAGCCGGCCGGACCATGTTTTGCATGACACGTTATGCAATCCAGTTGGACCAGCACACCATAAGAGACGTCATCCTCGTTGGGGAGACAAGGTGGTCGAGAAAATTGTCGGATCCGTAGATAGGCAGGCCACCCGCCTTGCTCATCCCGGCATCATCGCCATGGAGGGGAGAGAGTGATGGAACCATTATTCATACGGGCGTCCGACCTCCACCAAAACGACGCCCCATGAAGCAAAGCGAACACTCTGGTGTCTCGGTTCCCCCTCCCACTCGCCGCCATCGAACTCGCCAAGGGAGGAAAGGGAAACCCCAACTTCACTAGTGGCTAGAAAGAGGCAGTTGTCCGGTCATTCTCCTGTCACTAGCAGGGGAGGGGAAAGTATCTTTCTTTCATGTGAATTTATCTCAAAATGTACATAAGATCTTTGAGTAAATAGTATAAAACTGCTATAATTGGGGTTAGGGCACACACAAAATACCACACTTTCAAAATCTTGGCTGATACCTACCATTTTTTTGTAATTTCGTTGCAAAAAACTCCTGATGGCCGGTTTGGTTAAGTTTTACCCTGATTATGATAGGTCGGGTCCACTTGCCAGGGTGAGAAGGCAGCAAATATTAATACTGTTAGATTGAAATTTCCAATTGCATGAGGGCCCACCTGTCAGTTTCTTCTTTCTCCACTTTCTTCGCTGTCCAAAAGCTCGGTTGCCTCGATGATGTGGATGACGCCGAATTCCTCCTCAATTGGGGCGGCTCGAACGCCGGCAACAATCTAGACAGAGGGTTTGGGCCGCCTCGGCAACAATCTAGACAGAGGGAGGAGAGACGGGAACAGGAGAAACAAGGGAGGGTTTGGGCCTCCTCGGCCGCGCTCGTTGCTGGTGATCCCTAACACGGCTGGGCGGGAAGAGTATTGGAGTGGGATCGTGGGCGTCATCCCGAGCCGCGTTTGGGGGGGGGGGGGGGGGGGGGGATTGGCTACAATAATCCACTTCTTTGTTTTTTTTAGCGAACCAAGTTTTGTCTCTTGTAAGTGGCCATTTCTTTATACTCCTAGTACCATAAAAAGAAGTTCATCAAGAATCCAAGCCAAAAGAGTGGAGTACGAGACACGCATTCCATCGGTGCCCCCTATCGTTTAATTGCATTAACATTTCGCATTCAAAACTCATCAGCGTCGCTAACTGCACTGCATTTTGCATTCAAGTCGTCAACGTCGCCACAAATGGAGATTGATGCCTGCCATTAAGCCGGGTAACGGGCCGGGGATAGATTTGAACCAAAGGAAAGTCAGCTCCATCGCCGGCCTCTCGCCCGGCCGGCCGGGCAGCCAACCGTGCGCCACGCATGACACCGACCCAGCTTGGCGGCCGGCTACATAACTCGGCTCGCAGCACCAGCTAGAACGCTTCTTGTGCGGGTGTTATTGGGACTACGAGAGGAGTACTTCAGTGCTTAACCATAAAGACAGACTGCGAGACTACTACGAGAGTGCTGTGAATGGCCAGGTCTAGGTCAAATGCATGATCTGGACATGACCCCGCCGGAGGAAACGATCAACCTCGCCGTGCCCAGGCCGGTTTGACGTACGTTCGTGTCACGTCACGGTCACATCGCCTGAGACGTCCGGCAGGTAGTACGTGCCAGCCTTCGGGAAGACTCAAAGTGCACCTCGCTCGCGCGCAGTTATTGGCGTGGCCGGCGCCGTACGACTGCTGCGTCGCAACGCGAGACGGACGGAAACGGAGACGTCGACGGGAGTGGTGGCGTTGTGGCGATGGGTCCATGGATCGATCGATCGCACGGCACCGTCAACAGCACTTCGGTTGCAGAAGCCACGTGCGTCCGTGACCCAGCACGAACTGTCCTCCCCTCCCCACGTGCGGCAAGTACGAATATTTAATGGAAGGTTGCTGATGAGATATTGCTATTGCCTGCTCTTAGTTAAGCTTCGTGTTTGCATGAGTACTCTACAAGATTATGTGAGCTTTTTTCCCCTAAAGGACGGCATACCCTGGCCGAAGATATTTTTTTTCCAGATAAAGGACGCTTTTTATTGACTGAAAAGGTAGCATCAAACGGATACAGAGCACATTGAGCAACATCCGACCTCTGCATAGTTAAGATGCACAAGAGCAATACCAACAGTCAGACAAAATGAAAAAGAAAAATCAACATATCGGCAGCGGAAGTCATATGACAGACACTAAAGCCTATGTCAAAGGGGGTTGTGAGCCGATCCGGAGATTATGTTGCCACCCATGTTGGGTAAAACCCTTCATAGCCACCTTCTTCAATCGCGTACACACCACCTTGAATAGCGGTTGGCATTTCGTTCGATGTAGCATAAACAACATAGGAAGCAAGTGCGTACAACAGAGAATAACCTACAAAGAAGAACATTTTTTGCTATTAAAGCCCAAATTATTTCTGCATAGCCAAAATGGCCATAACATTGTATACGCTCCCAACCTTATTAGCGTTTTAAACCTATTTGAAACACCATCCAACCAACGACCAAAAATATCGACAACACATGTTGGCGGAGGCAAATTGGACGCTACTTGGATGACTGACCATGTAGAATGCGCAGACCAGCCACAAGATATGTGAGTGAATATGTGACTTACAAAATGATCAAATTTGACTTATATTAGATCCATAGGATAGAGATAGTATCTTCATTTTAGGAGATAGCGTTGGAGATGCCATAAGCTACAACTTGAGCAAGAAATTGAAGGCGTCCATTGATAGGATATTTTTGGTCGTTGGTCGGACATAGTCATCCATTCATGCCCCTCAAATAGGGGCATTAAACCCCGACATTTTGGAAAGTGGAGCTAAAAAGTCCGAGTCAATCTTATAATTAGCTAGTAAAACATCAGGCTTCATGCTCTTTATACACCCAATTCAAGAATCCTGCCTCCGCCAATGCGGTTCGTACCGGATGTACCGTCAGCGAGGGGAGCCGGAACCCTAATAGCCTCTAGATTGCTTGTGGAGGGAGAGGGGAATGGTTGGGGAAGAACTTTAAAGTACTGAAGTTAACTGTTTTCGAATTAGGACATCAGACGAAATGGGTGACGCACTCATGGATTCAGACACATTTCGAATAGACAAAAACTGCTATCAAAGCTGTTATGTTTGTAATGAACCTATGTACCGAGATACTTTACATCATTAAGTGCTCGGATCTACAACGTACCACGACTCGGTCTTGACACACCACGACCACAATCTACGTGTCAGCAAAATTATTTTAAGCTGTTGATGCTTACTCAACGTTCAACAACCATGTCAATGATTAGATTTGAAGCCCATCAACGCTCGGCCTGAATGGAAGTCCTTGATCAGTCTCAGCTGCAAACGAGATTTAGAGCATCTCCAATAGTCGAGCAACGCGCGGCGCGTTAAAAAAACATTTACAGCGCCAGATCTGCAAACGAGATTCAGAGTTGACACACAGACATGGCTGACATGGTACGTGAAAAAAACTTGTTAGTTAATTATGGTGTAGGAGCACTACTCCAAATGGAGCTGGAATCTTTTGTCACTGTTTACTAGCTCGGCAGTTTGCCGAGAGTCATCGGCCCTGCTGTTGTCAGACAAAACATAAACTGTTGCAGCCGGCCAAACCAGAGTCAAATGCAGATCTGCATCAGATGCAACAGGGTGCGTGAGGACAACCGATGTCCATAAATTAATTAAGAAGGACACTTTATTTAGCTGATGTCAAGGAAAACAACAAGGATACTTTATTTTTGTCCCGGAAACAATTGCTAGCTGATGCGACCTGGTAGCTAGCTCGCTGGATAATATATATGTTTACACACAGGAACACAAGGGCATGCAAGTCAAATGCCAGACCAAAGTGCTAAGCTACAAAGCCATATATGTACCCTTATTTTAGTGCTCAATTTAGCAAGTTAGCCAGAGTCCAAACCCCTTATAATTATTTATTCACCCTTGCTACCTTTGTGGTGAGGGCGCACGTACGTTGTAACTGCAGATGTTTGACATTGTTGAACAGTTTGGGATAGTAAAATAGTTGGGCCCATCCCATGCTCACTAATCGGCATCGATCGCTACGACCAGCAAGCATCATGGTCGTTGGAACCTCCTCCTAGATATATTCTGCTTCGGCGACACGTCAGAAAACTCGGAGCTTATTTGGATTCAGATCAACAGTGCGCTCTTGGATTCAGATCAATAGTGTTTTCGATGATTTGTGGCATGGCATGACTCCTTCTTGTGGCGGCAGGTGAAGTTCTTTTTTCAGAAAAAAGGTAGTTTCATGCGGTGGTTCTGGATGGACGGATGAGAGAGCACGGAGTGAGACTGATTACGCCTGAGAATGCTGACTGAGAGCTGTACGAATCACGTACACTGGTCACGGCAGGAGAAACTTGGACATGCATGACGACCATTCTCGCCTTTGAACGGCGCTAGCAAATACTATTACATAGCGGATCAGAAAAGAGGTAGGTTCAAATGGTCAAAGATGCAGTGACGGACCGAAACCCTTCCCTCCCCGCGCCGCCACCCGTGAGGCGGCCGGCGAGGGCCCCAGATCCGCCCGCCGCGAGCCTCCCCTCCTCCTCCTCCTTCCTCGCCGCCGCCAGGGGGCGCGGCCGGGCGAAGCCCGACCGTCGCCGGCGGCGGCGGGGCCTGTTCTTCCCCCGGCGGGACGGGGCGGCGCGGGCTGCTTCTTCGGGTGCGGGCGCGGTGCGGTCGCGGGGCACCGTGGCGTGGCGGCGCGCGGCCTCCTGGCGGGCGTGGCGCGGCGTGGCCGGCTGCGTGGTGGTGCGCGCCTCGCCGTGGCGGTCGGATCCGTCCGGCAGGCGGCGCGGGCTGCGGCTGGGGTCCGGCTTCGGGCCCCCGGCGGCTGCGTTGGTTCTTCTCCGTCGCGGGCGTGCGGTGGTGGTGCGGCTCGGCCGGTGGCGGTCCGGCGACCTGGTGGTGGTGGCCGGCGGTGCGCGTGCACTAGTGCAGAACCGGGCAATAGCACCGGTTCGTAAGGCCCTTTAGTGCCGGTTCCATAACCGGCACTAAAGTGTGGTCACTAAAGCCCCCCCCCCCCTTTAGTACAGGTTCAGCACGAACCAGTGCTAAAGGGCAACCACTTGGCACGAGCCAGCTCCGGGGGCCTGGAGCCCTTTAGTACCGGTTGGTAAGACCAACCGGTACTATAAGGTTTGGGGGTTTTTAGTTTTATGATTTTTTTTCATTTAATTTTGTGTTTCCATTTTAATTCTTTTTCGTTTCCTGGTATTTTACGATACTACACATTGTAAGTGTTCAACATGATTGCCATGATATTATAAGTGTTCATATATAATACCACAAAAGCAAATCACTTAAGTTCAGAACGAAGAACACGGACATGAAAGGACAAGTACTAATTAAGAGCAGCATGAAGAACTAGCTAAATCACTCCTGCTAGCTACTCTCTCTTAGGTAAAATAGCATAAAACATGTATAGCTCTCCTGATTGATCATACTGGAGCATGCCGATGAACCTGTCTCCTAATCGTGGGCTGCACTTCTCATTGCTGCTCCCTAGTACTTCTCTGCAATCATTAACAATTTTCCTCCAATCTTTCACTATTAAGCATTCATCGCTTCTAGAAATCCTGAATGCATTCATGTGCAATGCAGGATATCTTGGCCTTAAGCTAACAATTGACATCTGACCTTTAGTCTCGATCCCCTGAGGCACAACTGTCATCGGGAGTCCCTGTTGAAGAACATTGTATAGTACTTAATTAATATACTTACCAATGAAAGTTTCGCAAAAAAAATATGTTTGCAAAATATGCACTGAGGACAAATAGTAAATATCTTACCATCATTCCTAAATAGATGTCACCGTAGTTCAATACCATCACTATTGGTCGCACGTTTTGAGTACTAACATTTCCAAGTGCAGGAAAAAAATTTGTCTTGACAGTATGAAGATCCTCAAGCCATGAAACATAATGACTTATCTCCTCGCAGTTTACTTCAGCTCCGGGACAGTAGAAGGTGCTATCTACCAAGCGCCGGACATGTTTGGTTGAATGGAGATAAGCTGTCAATAGAAATTAGTTGTCAGTTATTTTTGAAATAAGCAATATCAAAGACAAAAATATATTTGAGAAGAACTCACATAATGGTAGAACTGGAGGTGTCTGCACATCGACCCATATGTCTCTATTACCTTCAATATCATCTTCCGGACGAATATCAAAGGTGATAACCATACCAGGCTCAAATGCATAAGCCTTGCATAGTGTTTGCTAAGTTTTGCATTCAAAATAGGTGTACGTGTGTGCATTGTATACTTTAACGTTGAAAGTATAACCATCATGCTCAGTTTTCAGGTAATCTCTCTTTACCTCCATAGTTTTCATATCTTTGAAACCTATCTTATCCAAGACAAAAATTCTTGCATGGCATGGGATGCGCTAGTAGAATAGTGAAAATTAAAAATTATAAGTCAGGCAAATGAAGCATATATAAGTCATGCTTAATTACGAAAACAGACTTGCCGTTGTGACTTACTGTATCGAATTCGAAAGTCTCATCCAGCTTGATGCTGAATCGCCTACCATCAACAAGGAAATTTCTGCCGCACTGGCCGCGCTCGTCTTCACAGTATGTGCACATACCGAAATTTTTTCCGTCGTCAGACGACATTTTCTATGTTCATATTAGGCGAAACATTAAACACTTACTAATTCAATTAATTCAACTACTTCTATTAATTCAACTAAGCATTTACTAAAAATAAACTAGTTATATTAATTCAATTAGTTCAACTAAGCATTTACTAAAAATAAACTAGTTATATTAATTCAATTAGTTCAACTAAGCATTTACTAAAAATAAACTAGTTCTATATATTAATTCAACTAGTTCAACTAAGCATTTACTAAAAATAAACTAGTTCTATATATTAATTCAACAAGTTCAACTAAGCATTTACTAAAAATAAACTAGTTCTATATATTAAATCAACTAGTTCAACTAAGCATTTACTAAAGATAAACTAGTTCTATATATTAATTCAACAAGTTCATGGTGGCCGCCGGGGGCGAAGGAGAGGGGTTAGAGGGGGAGAGCTCACAGCGGGGCGACGGCGACGGCGAGGCGACGGCAAGGCGACAGCGACGACGGCGGCGACGGGGACGGGGGCGGCGACGAAGACGAGGGCGGCGACGGGGACGGGGGCAGGCCCGGGGCGGCGACGTAGACGACGGCGGCGACGGGAACGGGGGCGGCGACGGGGACGGGGGCGGCGACGGAGACGATCGAGGGCGGCGGCGACGGCGACGGAGACCGAAACAGAGGAACAAACAGAGAGGGAAAACAAAATTTTTGGACGTGTTGTATATATAGACCCCCCCTTTAGTACCGGTTGGAGCCACCAACCGGTACTAAATGACTGTTTTGGCCAGGCCAAGCGGCGGGAGGCGACCCCCTTTAGTACCAGGTGGTGGCACAAAACGGTACTAAAGGCCCCCCCTTTAGTGCCGGTTTGTTCCACGACCCCGTACTAAAGGCCTCGCGCTGCCACCCCAAAGTTTAGTCCCACCTCGCCGGGCGAAGGGCAGCCGCACTGGTTTATAAACCCAGCGGCGGCTACCATTTCGAACTCCTCTATATAGCAGGCTGGTGGGCCTAAAATCTGTGCGCTGCCCTGTGAGTTTGCTGGGCCTTTAAGGCCTGTAATTACACACCTGTGGCCTATCAGGCCCACAGGGCAGCGCCCAATTTTTTTTATAGTTTTTTTCTTTTCTGCTTTATTTTCTTCTATTTATTTTTGCGTAGTTTTTTGTATAGTTTTTTCTTTTCTGCTATATTTATTTTCTTCTATTTATTTGTGAGTAGTTTTTTTATATAGTTTTTTTCTTTTCAGCTATAGTTTTTCTTCTTTTCTGCTATTTTTTCTTTTCTGCAAAACTTGATGGTCAAAGTCTGGAGTTATAACTTGATGGTCGACGTGCGATTAGTTTTTGCCATAACAGAAGAAGTCCGGAGTTGTAATAAGTTATTAAAAATAAAAAAGAGGTGCAATGCTTGTTAATATGCTTCAAGCCTTTCGAAATAGTGTAAACTGCACTGCGCATAGCTCCGTGTAGTCTACCGTATTCCTGAAGGCTTGAAGCTAAGCAACGTGAGCATTGAGCCTCTTCTTCATCGTCTCTGCACTCAGGGCTTATAAACCGCTCCTAGTCCCTCTCACTTCGCGAGCTGGGACTAAAAAACAGCTTACTAAGAAACTGTAGTACTGGTTCATCCATGAACCGGTACTAAAGGTGCTCGTGGGGCCCAGCCTTACCTGACACAACTTCATTAGTACCAGTTCGTGGCACGAACCGGTGCTAAAGATTCGCCACGAACCGGTACTAAACAGCTCCTCCCGCCTAGCAGTTGGTGCATACTGAACACAAAAAATATAAGAGCATTTACACTAGTAGAAAAAGGGTCAAACGTGCAGCACATTAGTGCCAGTTCCAACGGCTAGCCGGGCCGCTCTAATTAGTATCGGTTCGTGGCTAACCTTTAGCACCGGTTCGTGCCACGAACCGGTACTAATGAGGGTGGTGGCAGGATGTTGTCAGTCTGGGCCCCCTCCAGCACCTTTAGTACCGGTTCGTGGCACGAACCGGTACTAAAGGTCCTCCTGCATATAAACCCTTCGTCCAGCTCGCTCTGTTCTTCCCCCTTTCCCCTCTCCTCTCCTCTCTGTTCTTCCTCTTCTCTCCTCGAGCTCATCACACATTTTGCCCAAAATTTGTCAAGATTTGAAGGCCCCCATCCATTCAAGTGATCACAAAGGTTAGCAACTTTGTCCTTTCATCTCTCATTACTAGATTAGCTCTTGCAATGCTTTATATAGTTACTAATTTGTGAGTTTAGTAATTTGGGAGGAAATATATATATGTGCTAGTATTTGATTTATATGCAATTTGAGGTCAAAAATAACACTTAGTTTGCATATGTAGGTGTGGTTTACTTAGTGCCTTCTAAATCTCCGTCGTAACCACCGTCGATCGCCCGCACCGTCCCGTCGCCGGCACCACCTTGTGGTGAGCCTCTTGTTCATGAAATTTTATATAAAAAATTGATGTTTGTGTGATTTGGATATATAGTTAATCATGTAATAATTATCTTACCCGTACGTTGTTTATTATACATAGTGCCATGGTTTTGATATCCGTCCCCGTCGGCCCTCGTCCTTGTTATGATTCGGATGTGGTATATTCTCTTTTAAAACTATTTGTTGCATTTCGTGTTTATGACAAATTATGCCCATCAAGTTGACATAGATATTTTTATCTAGGAGGTATGTGAACCGGAAATTTCAATCGACCGTATTGTCGAGAGGTTAAATTTAGTTGAAAGAGAAAACGAGTACTTGAAAGAAAAATTGAAAAGAATTGAGGGGGAGAAGATGGAATTGGAGTTGCATGTTGCCGATGTCGTTGATGATCACAAGATCAAGATGGATAAAATGCGCTTGAAGAATAGAAAGATTAGAAAATATGCCATCGATAGTGAGGCTTGGTATCATTATGCTGTTGGATCAATTGTTACCTTAGTTGCGATCTTGATCGCATTTGTTGTTGCATTTAAATGCTTTAGCTAGAGAGTTATTTGTTTGTTGCATTTAGGTGTTGTATGAACTTTATGTATGAATTTGTATTAATCTGGTCTATTCGGTGTTGTGTAATGAAGATGAGCCGGCAATGAATGTACGATGACCGATGCTCTCCCCAGTTCGTTGAGGGCGTGCATACTTTTCTGCTTGCGGCTGAGGCAAACAAACGGGCGGATGGTTTTATGCCTTGTCCATGTGCTGGCTGTAAGAATGGTCACAATTACTCGACGTCAAGAACCATTCACGTCCACCTGTTTGAGTCCGGTTTCATGTCCCCACTATAATGTTTGGACCAAGCACGGAGAAAGAGGGGTTATGATGGAAGACAATGAAGAAGAAGAGGACGACGGCAGTTATCCTGGCCATGGGTTCCCTGAATACGATGATACAACAATGGGGGAAGAAGCTGAGCCGGTAATGCGGGAAGAAGCTGAGCCGGCAATGCGGGAAGAAGCTGAAGAAGAGGCATCAGATGAGCCCGTTGATGATCTAGGTCGGGCCATTGCCGATGCAAAGAGAAACTGCGCAAGTGATTTGGAGAAGAAGAAGTTGTAGCGCATGTTAGAGGATCACAAAAAATTATTGTACCCGAATTGCGTAGGTGACAAGAAAAAGCTAGGCACCACACTAGAATTGCTGCAATGGAAGGCAGAGAATGGTGTATCTGACAAGGGATTTGGAAAGTTGCTGGTAATGATAAAGGATATGCTTCCAAAGGACAACGAATTGCCCGAGAGTACGTACGAAGCAAAGAAGGCTGTCTGCCCTCTAGGGTTAGAGGTGCAGAAGATACATGCATGCCCTAATGATTGCATCCTCTACCGCGGTGAGTACGAGGATTTGAACGCTTGCCCGGTATGTGGTGCATTGCGTTATAAGATCAGCCGCGATGAGCCTAGTGATGTCGAGGGCGAGCGCCACAGGAAGAAGATTCCTGCCAAGGTGATGTGGTATTCTCCTATAATACCATAGTTGAAACGTTTGTTCCAAAACAAAGAGCATGCCAAGGCGATGCGATGGCACAGAGAAGACCGTAAGAAAGACGGAAAGTTGAGAGTACCCGCTGACGGGTCGCAGTGGAGAAAAATCGAAAGAAAGTACGGGAAGGAGTTTGCAGATGACGCAAGGAGCATATGGTTTGGTCTAAGCGCAGATGGCATTAATCCTTTTAGGGAGCAGAGCAGCAACCATAGCACCTGGCCTGTGACTCTATGTTTGTATAACCTTCCTCCTTGGTTGTGCATGAAGCGGAAGTTCATTATGATGCCAGTGCTCATCCAAGGCCCTAAGCAACCCGGCAACGACATTGATGTGTACCTAAGGCCATTAGTTGAAGAACTCTTACAACTGTGGAATGGAACAGGTGTACGTGCGTGAGATGAGCACATGGGGGAAGAATTTGACCTAAAGGCGTTGCTGTTCGTGACCATCAATGATTGGCCTGCTCTCAGTAACCTTTCAGGACAGACAAACAAGGGATACCACGGATGCACGCACTGTTTGGATGATACCGACAGTATATATTTGAATAGTTGTATGAAGAATGTGTACCTGGGACATCGTCGATTTCTTCCGAGCAGGCATCCCGTAAGAAAGAAAGGCAAACATTTCAAAGGTGAGGCGGATCACCGGACGAAGCCTCGCCACCGTACTGGTGCTGATGTACATGATATGGTCAAGGATTTGAAGGTGATATTTGGAAAGGGTCCTGGCGGACAACCTGTTCCGAAGGACGCGGACGGACGCACACCCATGTGGAAGAAGAAATCTATATTTTGGGACCTGCCATATTGGAAAGACCTAGAGGTCCGCTCCGCACTCGACGTGATGCACGTGACGAAGAATCTTTGCGTGACCCTGCTTGGCTTCTTGGGCGTGTATGGGAAGACAAAAGATACACCTGAGGCACGGGAGGACCAGCAACGTATGCACGGAGAAGACGGCATACATCAGGGTCATGCAAGCTACGCTCTTACCAAAGAAGAGAAGGAAATCTTCTTTGAATGCCTGCTCAGTATTAAGGTACCGTCTGGCTTCTCGTCGAATATAAAGGGAATAATAAACATGGCAGAGAAAAAGTTCCAGAACCTAAAGTCTCATGACTGCCACGTGATTATGACGCAACTGCTTCCGGTTGCATTGAGGGGGCTTCTACCGGAAAACGTTAGATTAGCCATTGTGAAGCTATGTGCATTTCTCAATGCAATCTCTTAGAAGGTAATCGATCCAGAAATCATACCAAGGTTACAGAATGATTTGGTGCAATGTCTTGTCAGTTTCGAGTTGGTGTTCCCACCATCCTTCTTCAACAAAAAAAATAAAGCAAAAAAAACGAAAAAAAAGCCCACCTACTGGGCCAAAGCGGCCTACATACGACTAGCGACACAACCTTTCGTTGGGCCAGGATGCAGGCCCGCGAAGGCCCAGTAGGCCCACAAGGCGAGGAGGACAGGTAGGCCCAGTAGGCCTCATTAGGAGAGGAGCTCGAGAGAGCTACCGCACTAGGGCTTATAAACCAGTGCGGTAGCCCCTTGACTAGCAAGGTGGGACTAAACTTCCGCTCCGCACCTGCGCCAGCACACCCCCTCTAGTACCGGGTCGTGGCACAAACCGGCACTAAAGGGGGGCCTTTAGTACCGGTTTGTGCCACCACCCGGTACTAAAGGGGGTCGCTTCCCGCCGCTTGGCCTGGCCAAAACAGACCTTTAGTACCGGTTGGTGGCTCCAACCGGTACTAAAGGTCCATCCTATATATACAACACTTGAAAAAATTCAGTTTCCCTCTGTTCTTCCCTCTGTTTCCTCCCTCCCTCGCGTCGCCCTGCCCCGATCGTCGCCGCCCCCGCCCCTCGTCGCCGACCCAGTCCGTTCCCGCCCCTCGTCGTCGCCCCCGTCGACGTCGCCGCCCCAGCCGTCCCCGTCCCCGTCGTCCCCGTCGCCGCGCCCCGCCCCGCCCCGTCGTCGCCGCCCCGTCCCGTCGCCCCGACCGCCCCGCCCCGTCGTCGCCGCCCCGTCCCATCGCCCCGTCGTCGCCGCCCCGTCGTCGCCTCGCCGGTGAGCTCGCCCCGGCCGCCATGTCCACACACACACACAGTACTACACACACACACACATAGTACACACACAGTACACACATTAGTTTGTTTGTTATAAATGTTTTCTTTTTTTAGTTATATAAATGTTAGAAATTATTCTATTTTTTAGTTATATAAATATTAGAAATGTTAGTTTTATAGAAATGTTATAAATGTTTTCTATTTTTTAGTTATAGAAATATTTATAGAAATGTTAGCAATATTTCTGTTTTTTAGTTATATAAATATTAGAATTGTTATGGAAATGTTAGTTATATAATCAGGAAATTTTAGAATTAGTTTTAGTTAGATGAATTAGATTAATGTCAAATTGTTAGAATTTGCATATATATAGAATTTTAGTTATCACAATCCAATCATTTAAAAAATGTTACTTTTTGCGGGCATATAGTATTTGTTGTCGACGATATGCCCGGCCCGCATCCTCGCCGTCGACCCGTCCGCGACGACGTCCAGCTGACCCATGTCCGGGACTGGGCTCCGCCGGGCTGGCACTGGGAGGTGCTGCTTGGAGGGGCGCGCAGCTTGATGAGGAACCCGGCCGCGGGTCCAGTCGTCGACCCTGATCTCGTTTGGTGGCGTTCGCGTGGGCCAGTTTCGGTGCGGAGGGACCCGGCCCCGTCGGAGGTGGTACGTCGCCGTGTCAGGGAGCAGGTTCTCCAATACGTGGCAGTATCTTCGGGGATCTCACTTCAGCTATGATCCTGTGAGGGTTCGTTCTCTTTGGGTGTCCATCGCCCGCGCCGGAGGAACCGCGAGTGTCCTATATTCTTCTGTAGTATTCGATCTTTATTAGCTAATAGCCAGTGATGTACTATTAAATATTATATATTATTCGAGACGATGTATTCGAGATTATATCTATTATTCTAGACGATGTATTCGAGATTATATCTATTATTCGAGACGATGTAATTTGAATACTAAATTGTTTTATATTTCTTTTGGATTAGTTAAACAAAAGCTATGGCAGACAATACCGACAGAGAGGGATAACAGACCATGTTCGATATGATACGCGGGCCAGACGATAATCAGAATGAAGAAGATTATGACGGCTCCGAATTTCTAAGCAACACCGGAGAGGGTGATATGATATTCGATCGCGACGACAAAATTGATGAAGTCATGAACTACGATTATGACGATGACGAAGAACATGTTGATCCTGAAACAACAAAGACCGGCGAGGTATATATATTTATATAAGCAGGCATCTGGTGATCATCCCATGTTTTAAATGACTTGAAGATATATTAACGAATCGATCTTTGTTCTTTCAGCCATCCGGATCGAGCAAATCTTCAGGCAAAATGACGAAACGAGGCCCGAACAAAAAGTTGAAGGCGGGCGTAAAGTACAATATCGAGGCATGCAGCCCTACTGGCAAACCATTAGCGCCTAAGAAGATTGCGGACAAGTTCGTTCGTTAGTGCGGAGTTCTTGTGAAGGACCAACTCCCGATCAAACTTCAAAAATGGAGAGAGCCAGCAAAGCCACGTCCAGATGTTACTTTTGTCGACAAGAATCAAAAAGATCTGCTTTGGGATACTCTCATGGAACATTTCACCCTACCAGATCATTTCACAGAAGCAGATGTGCAGAAAGTCAAGGAGGCTGCTCTTAGGATGATGGCGATTGCATTCAAGAACCACAAGAATCGTGAATGAAAGAAGTACGTCAAGGGAGGAAGGAAGACTCCAGTATTCAAGGGAACACTAGAGAACCAACGTGATCATTGGGACGATTTCGTGAAATTCAAGGATTCGGAACTAGCTAAGGAACGGTCGAGAATAAACAAGAAGAATGCTGAAAAAAAGGATAAGTTCCATAAGCTGGGCCAGGTGGCTATGCGGTGGCAATGCCTAAGTGGGATAAGTCTGAGAAAGAGATGGAGGATGCAGGTGTCACTCCGGCTACTAAGAGCTGGCCCCCCAGGGTCAGGACTTGGTTCTATGCGCATGGGGGGGGGGGGAGTTGGACCTGGAGACAGGCAATGTTTCGACGAGGGCAAGTCTGAAGGGAGCCGACGATGCGATACTTGTTGCAATAGAAGAGGCACGAACGGGGGTGTTCCAGCCCAACAGAGAGAACGACGAGCTTACGCGTGCCCTGGGAAATCCTGAACACCCGGGAAGAACACGAGGCATGGGCGCTATTCCGTGGTATGAGGGGTTTTCAGACTGGAACACCGACTACAGAACCCGTGCGAGAAAGAAGATTGCGGAGGAGAAGAAGAGGAAGATGGAGGAGGAGCAGAGGAAGCGGGACTATGAACGCCTTCAAGGCCTAGAAGCAAGTCAAGCGGAATTGGCAGTCAAATTCCAGCGGCAGCAGGAGCAGATCGACTCACTTACCCATCAAAGGGGGTCTCAGCAGCTGCAGCAGCTAGCGGATGATCCAGCATTGGATAGCACCGGCCCATCCATGCCGAGAATCAGCGTGGGTTCGGCCGCCCCGGACGACGCAATGCTGGCGGGTAGATACCCCGTGGATGACATCACGGAGAACACTAACTGCGAGCTACACGTCAAAATGAAGAACATATCCATGAAGGTGGCGGACGGCTGTGCTTTCACAAATCCCCCCGAGGCAACCTTCCATTGCAACCCGATTCTAGCGGGCTATGCTCGTGTCTTGGTTGATGAGGTGGTGGACCCACCATATTCGGGGCTACAGCTTGACATTGCTGGAGGTGACGGCGAGCGCTTTCTCGGAGAGGCCAAACATCGTATCATCCTATGGAAAAAGGATTGCATCATCTTTCGAAGGCCACCGACACCGCGTCAGCTGACTCCTCGTCGAAGTCCGCCACCGAGTCAGCAGTCTCCCGCTCCTGCAAGTCCACTAAGTCCGGCAAAGTGTCAGGCCACTCCTCCTCCTCCAAGTCCGGCAAAGTGTCAAGACAATCCTCCTCCTCCAAATCCGCCACAGCGTCAGACGTCCACTCCTCCTCCAAGTCCGGCACAACCTCAGGCCACTCCTCCTCGTCCAACTCAGTCCCGTCAGCCGTCTCCGCCGCCTCAGCAATCGCAGAAGAGACACCCCGCAGCTATGGTGCGTAGCGGTACGAGTCGAGGTAGTACAGGAAGTACAGGTGGAGGCAAGCGATATAAATATGGTCCAAGCCTCAAGCCTCTTCCGCAGAGGTCTTATGACAGGTCCGAGGAGGAAATCACAGCCATATCGAAGGCCGAGGTGGAAGCCCATTTTGCACCGAAACCGCCACCGCCGCCAAGGGAGAAAGTGCCTGAGGAAACGATTGACCACTTCATTCGTATGGCTCAACCACCAGCTCCCAAGCCTGTTGACACAGACTATGAGCGCCACATCAGGAAGTTAAATCGAGCACGTCTACAAAGGGAGGCGAGCACGTCTACATCGGGATCGAGCAAACAAGAAGCAGCTGCCAAAAAATGCGGGAAAACCATTCCCCAGCTGGGAGAACAGGCGGCGCAATTGATCCCCTCGCTTGTTGTGCCAACAACAGGTGACAGTACGCGCGCCCAATATTATTGTGGGCAAACAGTGCATGTTCCCGAGGTGGGCAATGTGGTAATAACGGAGGAGCATATAATGCAGGCTGAAGTTCTCAACATCACTGTTGGATAACTCCTCGAGATCGAGCCCATGCCTTTGCTTAGAGAGGATGAAGTAAAACGGAAATATGTCCGGGGCCAACCTTTGGTCGCGCCAGACAAGGTCAAGAACCTCCCAACGAGAATGTATGAATTGCATCAATGGTACATGAACATTACCAAGATTTCAGATCGATTGTCCCTCATGGTGAATGTCAAGCAGGACCATTACTACCATGAGAAAGCTTTGTCCGTTGAGTATTCAGAACTGTTTCAGTTATACAATCAAGACGCACTCGACAAATCTATCGTCAGTTGCTATTGTATGTAAGTGATTTCTTTCTATAATTTAAGTCTCAAGCTAGCTGTAGTGATCCTTTTGATCAATCATTACCTGTAATTATCCTCACTATATTCTTTTCTGTGGTATTATGCAGGATGAAGATATATGAAATGAGAAAAGGTGGACGCTTTGGCATTGGGTTCATTGACCCAAACACCGTTAACGAATACTTATGGAAGATGAATCAACGTTATGCAAAGGAAGTAGAGGACAACATGCTAGAGTTCTTGAAGCGCCTCAAATACAATGATGATATACTACTTCCTTACAACTTTCAGTGAGTCACACTGTCTTGTACTACAAATTCTCTATTTTTGCCTACTAGCTAGCTACATGTTTTTGCTTACATATGCCCGCTTAATTAAGACATGCAAACGTGTGTGCATGCAGATTTCACTGGGTCTTGTGTATCATTAAAGTTGACACCGGAACAATTGAAGTACTGGACTCACTAATCTCAGAAAAAACTGACTATAACATCTTGTATGGGATAGTCAACAGGTAATTTCAATCATTATTAACTATATATCTCGGCCTATTTCATTCGTCATTTCATGATATGAACTATTTAATAACCCCTTTATTCATTTTCTTTGTCGGCGGGCAGGGCTTGGACAAGGTTCATCGCCGTCACGCCCGGCGAATGGAAAAAAAAGCTTAAATGGTTTCGACCCAAGGTAAGCAATTAAGTAGTACTATAGCTCTAGCTAGCTAGCTGCCATCTCTTTAATTATCATAATTGATTAATTTTTATCTAATCAAATTTCATTCTCGTAAAGGCCCTGAAGCAGTCGCAGGGGACTGATCTGTGTGCATTCTGCGTTTGCGAGAACATTCGCATGATGGCGTCCGAAAGGAGCAGATCTTAAAGACAGGAATGGGTACGCTTGTCAGAACACAATTCATAATTTTTACACCATTATCGATATCTAGTCACACAACTAATACACATGCATATTGATCTCCTTCTTAACAGTTCAAAGAGGTGCGGGAGAAGCTCATAGAAACGGAGCGCGTAGAAGCACTTCAAGAGGAAATAGCGGGATTTTTGCTAGACCAGGTCATAAATCCGAAGGGAGAATTCTATTACCCGCTACCGCCCGAAGGCACCAAAGGCACCAATTAGGCTAATGCCACTGGCTCCGAAGGCAACATTCATATGTAAGAGAAATTGTATATAGCTATACATGTGTGTATGTGTGAATTAATTAATATGGTGGTTTGTGAGACATTGATGATATATATATGCATGATTGGTTCTACTAGAAATTCTATATATATATATATATATATATATATATATAACGTGTACAATGTGTAGTATCGTAAAATACCAGCAAACGAAAAAGAATTAAAATGGAAACACAAAATTAAATAAAAAAGAAATCATAAAACTAAAAAAAAACTCAAACCTTATAGTACCGGTTGGTATTACCAACCGGTACTAAAGGGTTCCAGGCCTCCGGAGCTGGCTCGTGCCACGTGGTTGCTCTTTAGCACCGGTTCGTGCTGAACTGGTACTAAAGGGGGGGGGGGGCTTTAGTGACCACAAATTAGTGTCGATTACATAACCGGCACTACAGGGCCTTACGAATCAGTGCTAATGCCCGGTTCTGCACTAGTGTTAGATCATGATCTTATATTTCTTTACAGTCTAAATTGTCAATATGATCTTATAACATCAAAAATACTTTGATCATCAATGATCTTTGTGTGTACAATCTGAATTGTCAATATAAGTCATCAACGATTTATAAACCGATGAAGACTCATATTGCGGCCACAAATTTTACACATAGAGTTCAATGAAGACCAAGTGCTTGTGATAGTTTGAGAAATAACATATTTAAGGTGGTAAAAGGCTTGTTAGGGGAGCGAGGTGGGACTAAAAACAGCTTGCCATAACCTCATTAGTACCGGTTCGTGGTACGAACCGGCACTAAATGGTGATGGTGGGGCCATAGCCTGACCGCAGGCTGACACAGCCTCTTTAGTACCGGTTCGTGGCATGAACCGATACTAAAGGTTCGCCACGAACCGGTGCTATTGATCACCGCCACGAACCGGCACTAATGTACACATTAGTGCCGGCTGAAATTCAAACCGGCACTATTGTGCTTCACATTTGACCCTTTTTCTACTAGTGGTGGAGGTGGTGCTTCCACTTGGCGGCTCTCTGTGCAGGGAGGCAGGGGAGCGGCTTGGTCAGGGGCGGCGGCGTCGACGGCGTGCCGGCTGCAGCGCGAAGGCGGGAACTTTACAGGCCTCGGAGATCCCGGCCGGGCCTGTGCGACCACGGGCCTGGTATGTTCCTGCTATTGCGTCCGGTCAGCTACCGTCTTCGACGGTGGAGGTGGGGCCCTCCCGCGTGCCGACGGTGCTGCTGCCCTAGTCCCGGCTCCTCTCCCTCTTTGTGCGGACCATGCTTCACGGTGCCGTGGTGAGACGACGTGGGTAGCTTCGTGACCGAGTTGGCGCTGGGTGAGGGTCTATTTGGTGGCGAGCTCTGGAGTGCCTGAGGTGGAGGTTGGGGTCGGGAGAAATCCTTGTTGGCTTGGCCGACACCGACGCGGTGGCGCTTGTGGGTACCGCCTGACCTTCCTGAAGGGCGTCGGGGCTACCCTTCCTCTCTCTCCTCACTGCGTACCGGGGGAAACCCTTGGCAGCAGCGTCGTCATCGTCGCGTCCCTTCTTGGAGGTGCTGATTGGTACCGGTGCTTCGGAGGCTCGGCGCTGGGTGGGCGATCTCCGGTGGTGCAGCGGCCACGAGGCTTCTTCGTTTTTTTGTCGATCCGCCGTTGTTGACATTAGTTTCTCTTGTATTTTCTCTTTCTTTTCTTTTGGGCGTGACTGCGCTGCTTCCGCCTCAGCACCTATCGTTGGATGTTCGGTTGGTTGCTTTGTATACAAAGCGGGGGAAACCCTTTTTCGGCAATACTATTACATAGCTACTGTTTCTGGGAAGCCGGTGCTCTGCCCAAGTCCCTCTCCCTGGCCGCCGGCAGACCTTGCACCCTCTTGCTTCTCCAGATACAAAAAAGATGTCCCCTTGCACCCTCCGGCATTGTTCAACTTGGACCAGTGACCATCTTGTCTCTGTCTTCAAATAGCGAGCCAGCTCTGATGATTGGTTACTTTACCTGTCCAAGAAAGGGACTAAATCTTTGGCATGCATCTTTGAAATCACTGCTTGTAGGGAAGGGAAGAATCATGAACCCTTCTAGTTCTACCGCATGGTTCGTCCAGAATAACACCCTGAATTCCTCAAATGACAGATTTTCCAAACTAGTCCTTGCCCTAACTAAGAATCTCTGAAGAGCTCCTACATATTCAAACGACGCCCCATTTGCTACCTTGCCATGGGCTGGAATCTTTTCCATGTTCAAACGGAGACTCCTGCAGTCTTACCAGAAAAGCAGCAGCGAGCAGTAGTGCAGTACAACAGCCGTATACATTCCACTGTAACAACACGTCCAGATCAAGCACGTTCTGGTCATTGATCACTGATCACCACTAATCCAGTCAAAAGCCGAGCTAGAAACAAACGCCTGAGTTTTTCTAGTTTGCCTGGCTAAGCCGTCATCGTGGCCCGGTCGCAAAGCCTGAAAGCCGCATATAGGAGAAAAGCTTAAGAAACATTATGCAGCTTTCAGGTGCTGGTTGCTCGGTGATGGGTGGGAATATCTATGCTAACATTCAAAAATCAGATGAGGATTTATGGTCAGAAGAATATCTCGCAGACAGGGCCCAAGAATCGTTTTTATGGTCAGAGAAATTATGGTTTTTGAGAACTGAGGATTGCATTTGGTGTTATCTTAGACTTGTTCTTGCGGATCTTGGACCGGGTTATCAGATGAGGATTTATTCTTTTTCTCCGAGAAAATTGTAACGAGTATAAAGTGGCCATATGCCACTTACTGAAATAGTACTCCCTCCGTCACGGTTTAGAAGGCGCGCTTGGAAATTCTCTAGGACCTAGGTGGTTACCTATTGGTTGTGAGATGGGCTAAAAAATAGCATTCACACTACGCATGCATATAGAAATAGTACTCCGGAATACTAATTAGCTACTAGAAATAAATGCAATGCGCCCTAAACCTTGTCTATTGGGGAAATGCACGCGAATTTAACTGTGCCTTCTAAACCGTGACGGAGGGAGTACTGTATTTCTTTGGACAAATTAATGCAGATGGAGTTGCTGATGTGGCATTCGTTCAGATGATCAGAACATGTCTTGTCTCTCACCATTTACAGTCAGAGAGAATCCATAGATCAACAGCTACATACGAGAGGTAGTTATGGTGGATGAAGTGATTGGTCTGCAGGACAGATCCAAAAGCCGTACGTGTTTCTGTGCATTAGTACATTGGCATGCTGAGGTTTGGTGCCCAAAGTCAAGGGATGAGATGACCTTGTTGCAAAGGAGATAGCAATTCTGCGAAGATCCTATTGACCAGTGCCACATTGTAACCTTTCGGCTTGCTAGGTTGATCACGCCCTATACGACCTGGTCGTACGCAGCTGAACAAGACGAGAGTTTTGCATGTACTTGGTGTCTAGCTTGCACCAATAATCATGCCTATGTACATCTGGGACCCTTTGACTTGCACGACATTGGCACCATCTGACTCTAAGCCTCCTTTTCAGGATCTTACATCGAGGTTCACAGTGCATCTTGCTGGGGCAGGAGCATAGTTCAGTGAGTGGAGAGAGTGGTGTGGTGTTCCTATATATCTTTCAGAAAAAGTCATCGTACATCAAAAGCCTCAAATACGTACCATGCATTGATCTGTTACATGTGTATACAAACCCCAAACGCATGCATACGCACGACATGGAACATCAACACACTGAATTGTGTTTTCATCACACATGCACGCGTGCATGCTCTGTCTGCTGCATTGTATGATGTGCTGAATTTGTACCAAGCTCGCACTGAGCCGCTGACGGTGCCATGCACGCATGGGCCTTCTCTGGTCAACCTCGATCTGCATGCATCGACCATTTGAACCGGCTGTTCACACTCGCAACCAGTTCCATCTTCGAACTGTTGAGGGTCGAGATGAGACAAGAAGGCGTGCGTCGTGATCACTATGCATGGCGCATCACAGATCAGATCACACGCCCACATGATCGATCGGGCTAGATTCCTCACCTCTCCAGTCACTGCTCCTCGATCGGGGCCATCCGTGCATGCATGGACGTAGCTGACTCCCCGATGTCAACTACACTCCACTGGACAGTGCTCAGTAGCAACTGGAGTAAAATATACATCTACACCGAGCCACGGGAGGAATATTAAGATACGCATATATAGGTTACATCGTAGGAGTAGATCACATTAAGAAGTGGCAGTCAATGGTCATGGCACGAGTGATCACGTACAATCATGCATAAGCATGGAGAGGAGATGTCTGTCGGTCGCTCCTCCGAGTTTGAGCGCCCGCGCGCGTGATTTGTGCTGCCACCTCTTTCTTTGAGCCGTGAATTTTTAATGGACAATAGCGTGCATTATGCCGACTGGTCGACAGTACACTAATGGATTCAGAACAGTAGTATTTTCGATGATTTGTCGCGTGATCGGCAGGTAAAGCTATTTTGAAAAAGATAGTTTAATGTGGTGGCTCTAGATGGAGGACAAGGCACGGAGTGAGACTGATCACGCCTGAGAATGCTGACCAAAGGAGTGTACGAATTACGTACGTTGGTCATGGCCGGGAAAACTTGAACAAAGCTAGGTGACGATGACTCTTCTCGCCTTTTTTTTTTTGAATGTTGGCAAGCTGCCAAATTCGTTGATCAGAAGAAGGTATTACAAGAACACCCCCAAAGAAGGAATGCACCGCATAAAGGCGAGTGCTAAAAAGGAAGAAAGGAAAATAGGGCTGCTCGGTTAATTGAGGGAAACCGGGCTAAAACCAAAGCAGCGCCTAGATAAACTAGGACTAAAGCACCACAACATATACAAAAACGCCGGAAAGCCAAAACCCCACAACACACCCGGGCGGGCACTCGAGCGCCTACGCTGCTACCAGAGTGCACACCGACAACCGTCGTATTGTACCGGGCTGCTACGAGCATATCCGCAAACATCGAGGACACCGGAGAGGAACGATACATCCGAAAGAGCGAGACATATGCCGCTCCGATCCCACAAGGCTAGCTGACATAGCTCGCCTGGCGCTACTTGCATACAAAGGGTGCTCTTGCTCCTCTCACCGTCGACCGACGATCCACTCCAAACGGACGCACCACCAATGCTCCATGCTCACCAAGACGCTGCCCGCTCCAGATCCACCACACCACCACCAACCAGATGCTTCCAACACCAGACTTGACTCCAAGGCAATGCTTCCAACAAAGTAATGACGCCAAAGACGCCACCATTGCACACGGTTTTCACCGGGAGACAAGAACACGGAGCGGGGAGAGGTGTCGGACCCCCTTGATGGCACCTCCAACAAGGGAAATCACACCCGAAGGCGTCATTTGCCATCAGCTCAAACCAGAGTCGAGCATGACTTTCGTCAGGGAAACTGAGCACCTATGTTGCGACGACTTCGCAAACACACCACCACCAAACCGGAGCAGCAGGTGCCACTTGTTGCACCGCACAAAACTAGCCGGAGCACTGCCGGCGACACAAGCCTAGAGCGTCCCGAAGGCACAGCCCAGACCACGCCACCCCATACCACCATCCCGACATGGAGCTACCACAGTCCGCTTGGAGTCAGTCGCCGTCCGAGCCACCTCCGGCCGCCATAGCGCCAGATCTGACCTACAGGGCCCGTCAGATCCGGCCGCTCAGGCCAGAGGCCACCAGCTAGGGGAGCCCGCGTCCCCCAGCATCACCCTGCGACGACGACGCGCACGTCCGCACCGCCCCTGGGCATCCCCGCAGCAGTGACTGCGCCCAACCCCATCGACACGCAGCCAAGGGCGCGCGCACCAGGCGTTGGACGAGCACGCGGCCAGGCGCCTCCACCGCGCAGCCATGGACGCGAAACGCGCGGATCCGGCGCGCAACCACAGATCCCAGGCTCCAGCAAGCGCCGGCGGATCTCCATGGACGCGCAGATGCAACCCCTCTCGACGCGCCAGACTGGACAGGGATAGCACCCCCCCCCCCCCCCCCGCCGCCTTCCTCGGGGCCGGCCCGGGCTTCGCCGGCGGGCGCCCTCTGGCGGCAGCGAGACAGGTGGGGGAGGGGGCGGGGACTGTGGCAGCGCTAGGGTTTCTACCCCCGTGTCGCCAGAGCTAGGCGACGCGGGGGTCGGGCGGGGGGATGCTGTTCGTTACACTCTTCTCGCCTTTAAAAGGTGCGAGGAATAGCATAGCTCCTGAATCTGGAATCCGGTGCTGCGCCCACGTCCCTCTCTCCGGCCGCCGGCTGATCACCCTACAATCCGGTCTACAACTACAAGATGTTATTTTCTCAACAACAAAAACAAGGTGTTATTATTTTGTCTACGAACTTTTTTATGTCTATAAACTTTATCCGGATTTTACTTGAAAGTGGTGTAATCCGGTTTTCAATAATAGTCACATGTTGATTCTGTAAAAGAAAAATTAGAAAAGCACTCGGAGCTATTAACCAAACAAGCACTAGAAACACCAGATACGCCGACCACGATATTTGGAGTTTGCAGCAGGTGATCATACTTGACTTTGGCTTGAACCTGCAAGTGCAAAGGGTGTGATGCGCTTTTAGTGAAGAAAATAAACAAGCACTAGAAACACCACTGAAAAATGAAATTACATTGTAGTCCCTATGGCCGACCCATTACACCCTAGATGGGTCGACGGTCCGCCTTTCAAACATCTCCATCGTTGGAGTTAGGTTGTCGTTGTTGATCGCGTATGTGAAGTCGCCAAGTCCGTGGCTCTGTCGGACCAACACCTTGAACAAGAATATGCGAACGCCAGAAGAGCCACATATCCAAACCTCCATTATTTCTCACAAGCTTCACACCGCATCGAAGGCGGCACCAAAATAACAGGGATGAGGCCAAAGGACCCAACTACAAAGGGAAGCCTCCGCTGACAAACCCTGCAATCCCTAACCAATCGATCATAATGACCAACATGAATATCTACCCCATCAAGCCACTGATGCCATTAGAGATGACACAACTGAGATGGGAAGGCTCCAAGAGACCTTATCCACTGGACCGCGCTGGTCATACCACCAACAACTCGCCACCGTGAAACCCTAACCTATTTCTTGGCCGGCGATGAGGCACCGGGGTTTTCTGCACCTCTCACCACTGGATAGGCAGTCAAAGGGGGGAGGGGGGCCCACAGGCTCGACGCAGGCAGTGCACGGTGAGGAACGGAGACTCTACTTTATTGCCTCGATGAGGCCGAAGCTGAGGAGGGAGAAAAGTGAAGTGATTCCCAATGAGAAAGGGTGTAATTATTTAAAAAGTGTACAACCCACGTCAGCACACACGCATCTTATAGCATCACATCCAATGGCTGTAAGAGGTGAATGGGACCAAATTATATCTCATCTAGATGAGTTCTAGCAAAACTGATAAACTTAATCAAACTCAAAATAGTTAAGTTTTTGCAGGGTTGTATTTTTGGAACGAGATAATAGTATGCTAAATTGGAGGCATGTGGGTTAGGCTTCATCAGAATGAGCAGCCTGCCGAAGGACCCGAAAGTACAGCACGCTTTCCCCGCCCTTTCTGCTAGTTGTTTCTCCAGATACAGAAAGATGCACGTATCAAAGAGTACAGTACTTTGCACGCGACAGAAATATTTCTATCACTCTACGTAGCTAGCTAGCGACATCACATCTGTCTAGAAGTAAGAAGTGAATGTAACTTTCTACAAGATTCCAACGCAAGCACAAGATCAAAGATTTTCAATCCAAGTGTACCGTGTCAACTGGTCAAGAGCTAAAAACAACTGAAGATTCCGTACGCGTGACAGTTTTCTTATGGCGTAAGAGACCTATAGATTGGAGCAGCTTTTGTTTTAATCAAAAACTTGATGGTGGTTGATGCTTGCAAGGCATGATGCAATGGTGACTCAAGGTCTTGAAGGAGAGGGTAAGTAGCTAGCTTGACTTAATCCAGTTAATTAACCTCGCCCCAAGTCAAGGTTCGGCCCTTGGACAGTGCTCCGGCACGGTTCAACTTGGACCAGTGACCATCTTGTCTCTCTGTCTTCAAACTGTGAGCCTCTGGTTGATTAATCTATCTGTCCAAGAATGGGATAAAATCTCAGCCATGCATCTTTGAATTCAGTCAAGAACCCTGAACTCTCCTACTTCTAGCACATGGTTCGTCCAGAATATAACACCCTGAATTCCTCGCAAGACAGATTTTCCAAACTGTTCCTCACAAGACAGAATCTCTGAAAATCTCCGGCATATATATGATGAAAACGACATCCCATTTGCTACCTTGCCCTGTCAAATTAGCACAGAAAAGCTGGATCATTTCCATGTTCAAACGAAGACTCCTGCAGTCTTACTCGAAAATTAGTAGTGCAGTACAAGAGCCGTATACGTTCCACTGTAACAACAGGTCCAAATCAGGCACGTTCTGATCACTGATCACTGTCAAAAGCTAAAGCTGGCTAGAAACAACCGCCAAAGTTTTCAACTGTCGCTGGTTTACCGGGCCAAGCCACCAGCATGACCGGGTCGCAAAGCCGCGCATATAATTGATTAATGAAGGTTAAGATAATGGGTTGGAAGATCTCACCCCACTGAGAAGTATAGAAAGGTAGGCTTCTGTAATCTTTTTCTGCACTTCTTTACGTTGGAAAGTGTAGCCTTCCTCTTTATGTAATCTCAAGGACTCCGTCGATCCCTGCTTTTGTAATATGAAAGCTCACATCCTGCCGATAGATGCTGAAAGTGATTTGAGTTGCGAGCGAGTTGGAGCTAGCTGACGGCCATACAGACAGGGTCCAAGAATCCTCTTTATGGTCAGGAGAATTATCGTTCTCTGTGAATTGGGGTTGCATTTGGTGTTAACTTAGACTAGTTCTTGAGGATCTTGGACTGGGTTATCTGATAAGGATTTATGCTTTTTTTCCAAGAAAATTGTAACGATTCTAAAGTGAGTGGCTACTTTCACTTGTAAAAGTAGCAAGTAATATATGGATATATGTCACTTACTGAAATAGTAGTAGCATTGTCAGAACCTGAGTGCTTCATTTCATTGGACAAATTAATACAGATAGAGTTGCTCATGCGTCGACGTGGAATCCCATGCACCTCTGCTTCGGTGACTCGGAGCTTATTTGGATTCAGATCGACAGTAAACTATTGCACTCATTTTTTTTATTTTTTATGCGAAAAACTATTGCACTCATTTTTTTTATTTTTTTATGCGAAAAACTATTGCAGTCATAATCAAACATTCTTAATCGAAGAGCATTCATAATCAACTCTGCATCCAGTACCACCAGTCAGTGTACCGTGTCAACTGGGTCAACAGTTAAAAAACAAAGATTCCGTACGCATGACAGTTTGCTTATGGCGTATACGTGACCTATATACATAGACAGGAGCAGTTTTCTTTTAGTCAAAAACTTGATGGTTGAAGCTTGCAAGGCATGACAATGGTGACGCAAGGAGGCCAGTACTAAATCCGGTTAATTAGTCGGACTAGTTAATTAACCTCACCCCAAGTCAAGGTTCAGCCCTAGCTTGGACTGCGCTCAAAAGCATGGTTCAACTTGGACCAGTGACCATCTTGTCTCAGTCTTCAAACTGTGAGCCTCTGGTTGATTAATCCATCTATCCAAGAAAGGGATAAAATCTCAGGCATGCATCTCTTTGAATTCAGTCAAGAACCCTGAACCCTCCTAGTTCTAGCACATGGTTCGTCCAGAATATTGAACCATTCTACTAGCACATCTGCACATGGTTCATCAAGAATAACACCCTTAATTCCTCACACGACAGATTTTCACGTTCCAAAATCATCTTATAATGCATCCCGCTGAGAGACATGAAGCAGTAAGGTAGCATTTTGCAATACTTTTATCTGCCCCTTTTCCTCTTTGGAAAGCGTGGCATTTCAGAAATCTGAAGGGCTCACTCTGCTTTTCTAGTACTATGAAAGCTCATGTTCTGTCGACAGATCTAAAAGTACATGTTTAGTGCTTGGCATGCCGACGAGCTTTGGTGCGCAAAGTCAAGAGATGAGACGACCATGTTGCAAAGGAGATCCCGTCTGGACCAGTGCCACATTGTAAACTTTGAGCTAGGCTCATGTGTCTTCGTGCACACAAGCATGGTTGTTAAGCAGCAAATAAAAATGGAGAGATGGGGGGAGAGCGATCCGGACCTTGGAGATGATGTGTTGGGCGTAGGCGAGGTGGGAGTCGCAATGCTTGCAGCGGTAGATGGTGCCGGTCGCCGCCGCCAGGCTGGTCGATCAGGAAGAGCCGCCCCATCGGCCGATCCCTCTTCCTTCTTGCTCCCATCGGGCGGCCTGCCCACCGGCTGTCGATCCCCTCCACTCGCATGACGACGGCCCGCGTTTGATCGAGGAGCTCCCTACGTACGTCTTCCTCGCCCCGCCTGCCCGACGCCATGCCGCGCCATCTCGGACCTCCTCGATGAACCCGCACTCCGCCGTCGATCGCATGGTTCCCTAGGTCTAGAAGCACTCACCGGCGATTGACCAATGATGCATGGGGTGAGGAGCTCGGAGGAGAACATCGCCTCGCTTCTCGCCGGCCGACGCCCAAGTCATGGCTGCCTGCGGGGAAAATGAGTTTCTATTGTTTGGAGCAACAACAGAACAACAGTCCCAATTGTAGGCAAACAAGTGTTGGAATCCTCATGAACCAAAGAAGCTTAATTAGTGGCAGGTCACATTAGATAAAAAAGGTATATTCTGGACACACTTGCATAAGGATATTTAATAATTTCAAATACAGGAAGCATTTAATTGTTTTCTTTTCAAAGAGGACATTCACTTGTTAGTTCAGAAAGCCCAAGTCTCAAGTCGTAAGTCGCACGCGCACCCCGCACGCGGATGGATGTCTCTCTCTATTATAAATAGAGATGGTCGGTCATCTTAGAAGGCATGATGAAGAAAGAGAACTAGGAGGCTGTGGTGATGCGGATTACTGAGGTGGCGCCTCCCTGGCTGCCTGATGGAATCCCTAGGCGCTCATTATTTCACTTACAGGAAAAGATAATTAAGTGACATGCTTGTTTACTGGTAGACTGTTGGCATTCTTTTGCGGCTATTTGCTAGCCCAATTTCCAAAGGTCGATGACTGGAAAGACAACTGATACGTCATTATTGGTTCCTTACATTGAACTACAAAGGCTGTTCATTTCTTTGGCTCATCGCCCGCCATTGTCCAACACGCCTTCCCCAAGAGTCCTGCTATAGCTAAGGACGAACACGCTCTGCACAACCCATGCCCGACCCAAGAGATCAAATCGTCCATGAGTCGATTCAAGATGCACCACACCATAGATGTTGCATTGTGTACTCCCTCCGTTCGGAATTACTTGTCTCGAAAATGGATGTATCTAGAACTAAAATACGTCTAGATACATCCATTTCCACGACAAGTAATTCCGAACGGAGGGAGTATATGAGGGTCGAACATGGGAACATGGGAGTATATTGTGTACTCCCTCCACACACCATGTTTTCAAACGTGCCTCGTTCATGAGACGGCCACAAAATATTATGCACACTCAGTTTGAAATATAGTGGCCCATCCCATCTTGATTGAACCACCCAACTACTTGCAGATAGACGATGGACCCATAATTCCACGTTCCCATTTGAGAGATTCATCAAAAATGTGTAACTAACTGGAAATTTTCGATCCTTTCGCCGAAAAATTCATTGCATTGCTTGGTTGGGTACAACACATACATAAAACAAACAGGGATACTTGAATTTCCTTCCAGCACTAGCTTAGCTGGTTCATGACGAGTTCAATACCACCTGCCTCCCAACACTTGGGCAAAACAATTGTACACCACGTGCACAACACTATATCAACACCCATATCAACAACTAGCAGCACTTCGCCAGCAAACAACTAGACAATAAACAATGCACAGGTTAACACGGCCGGCCGGCTCGCCATGCCATGCCATGCCATTTCATCTGCTTCTTTCGAATCTCGAATCTGGGACGCACTTCTCTCCTCAACACCTTGCGACATCATCATGCATCATCAATCTCAATGGCACCAAACCGTCACCGCCGTGCATCTGAAAGCACGAATCAAGTCAGCAGCAGTTTAATACTGCCATAAATCCTAGAATTTATGAAGGAGGCATGTAAATCTATGTGTTGAACGAGATACATCTTAAATCTAAATATACGGAACTAGCTAGTCCAACGAGTCATGTTCACACTGTTTTGATTCAAATCTAAATATCTATCTAGCATATATCGTACCAAAACACAATATAAGATCCAAAAAGAACTACAACCGAGCCTAACTTGCTGAATCAAGTAAACTTTTCCTGTTGGCAGATTACAAAGTATCAGCACCGACCTCATGTAAAGGCAAAAGGAGAAAAGAATCTGACTAAATAAAGTAAATAAACAACTCGCATATGTATCGACGTTCAAACTATTCTGATTGGAATACAAAAACTTATCTAGCATATATGGTAACAAGACAATATAACATCCAAAAACAACTACGACCAAATCTAATTTGTCAACTTTTCTGCTGCTGTAGTTTACAGAGTACGAGCAATTGAAACAAATCATCGCAAAGCAAATGGAAACAGGGCAAGAAGGTACATATTGCGCAACAGATGAAAAAATATCTTACCTGCAGGAAAGGTACATATCTCACACAACAATCACCTCATCGTGACTAAAAACATGCCCTTCAGCCAAATGACCTCGTTGAACTATACAAATGAAAAAAAAATCTAGATTCATGCACTGATATTGGTGATTCCTTACGATGAAAAATTGAAACAAATGAATTAAGTCGTTACCTCTTCATGCTCTAGGTGTGCCTGGAACTGCATATAGGTTGTCCCTCAAAGAGGAAGAATAATAAGCATCAACGCCAGGACAAACCCATTCCTTAGATCGCAAAAGGCAGGAGGAACATCCTACATTACCCAAGAGTACATAGTAATAATACAAAGTACATATCTCAGGAAAGAAGCACCTCGTCGTGACTAAAAACATGCCCTTCCAGCCTAAGGACCTCGAGGAACTATACAAATGGAAAAAAAATCTAGCTTCATGCAATGATATTGGTGATTCTTTAGGATGAAAAAAAATGAAACGAATGAACCTCTTCATGCTCTAGATGTGCCTGGAACTGTGTATGGTCTGGCCCTCAAAAGATGAAGCAGAATCAACCCATTCCGAGCAATGCGCCCTCAGATCACACAAGTAAGGCAGGAGGAACATCCTACATTACCCAAAAGTACATAGTGAGAATCTGGTTCCAATATCGCCAGCAAATCAAGTTTCAGATCGAGCAAAGAACAAACAATGTACGGGAGGAGTGGATGAACTACGTTCTTAGTTCAACTTAGTAGGATGACTAATGGCAAAGATGAACTACGGCCAAATAAGGTGGATAATGGGTAATAATTTTCTAACTATGTCTCTCAATGCATCAAGGATAACTCCAGGGATTTGGATGAAAACATCAACGACAAATAGACTGATTCTTACTGCCAGCATGGTCAAAATTGAGCAAACAACATCTAATTGAGCAAAAACATCACCTCTCTGTTCAGTGGACAAACAGTTCAGTTAATCAGTGATGTCCTTTCAGGACCAAAAAGAAATCAACGGTGTCGGCCTTGAGCCAACTAGAAACAATGCAAGAGGTGATCCTCCTTTATGTTAAAAAATATCATCGCCCAATCAAAGCTAGAAACGACCAAGGATGAGCACGGGTTATTACCTATTTCATTGGCACTTGTGAATTGATCTTCAATCACCAACTCTTGTTGTTTAGGTGCAGGCCTGCTATAGCTTGGACCACCCAGCTTGTTTGCGCCTACCTTTACCATTCCTGGTTCTACCTTTCGCTTCAATCTTCCGACCTTGCTGTGATAAACCAAAGGTGCAGGGATGCTGCCACTCATAGACAAACCCACATATTAGTAGTAGAATCTCAAACCAAACAAAAAAGAAAGTAAAGGCCAAGGCCTCTCTAGTTAGCAATATAACTGAAGGACATCAATGTAATATGTAATGTTACTGCCAAAACAGAGATTTCAATATAACTGGAAAAACAATGGACATTTCAAGATTTGAAAGGTCATACTCAACCATAGACACAATGTTTTTCATAGCAAAACAATCTACAATTTCTGCCACCAAATCGTACAACATGGAGACATGTATCTCTCATTAGGACACATATAAGTTACATGCCTATCATCTCGAATGAGACAGACTACAGCCCACTAAAAGACTTGGCAAATGATGGTACATCATGGGAACAACAGATCACTCGATAGCATCATGCATGACATTTTGTTAGCCTGGATCAGCAAGAGAGAGAGAGAGAGAGAGAGAGAGAGAGAGAGAGAGAGAGAGAGAGAGAGACCAGTGGTTTACATGTGCTGAAATAGAAATCAAGAGGTAAAACCAAGTGTACTATCATGTTCTTGATTCTAGAAATACATGAAACAGCCATGGGAGCAATCAAATCATAGAGAACCACCTTCTTTGATTTTAAACCATCAAATGCATGTAAACAGTCTAGAGGAGGAACTCGTCTAATTAAAATCCGTATTCTGTGGCAGGCTTTTGGTTTACATGCCTATATGAAAACAAAGTAAATTTAGGTAGCACTTCATAGGACAAAAAGCAGTCCACACCTAGCAGTCCAGCATTCAGAAATTCAATTATACATCACACAGATGATCTAATTGCTTGTTGTCAAACTCAAACAATAACTCGGAATAGAAACTTACATCACACAACTGAGTGCACGTCTCGGTCATTGAGATGGATGTTTGGGGATCGGTGGCCAGGTCAGAGGAGTCTCTTCATGGTGCAGCGCTAGCCTTGTTGAAGGTGGCCTACAAACCAGGTCATTCCAAAATGGGTTACAAAAGAATTTTGGCAACACAGGAAATAATTTTCTACACATGATGCTCGACTCCCGAGAATGCTTAAAAAGTCTCACTCTTGGAGAATCACCACTAGAACAAGTTGAACATCCAATAGAAACATAAATTTTTCATTAACAAAGCAAGTCATGGATTCAAACTCCTAATCCAACGAACAAACCAAGTCATAGACCAATATAGGGACTGCAGCGGCATAGAACCATGCAATATTTTACATATGTTTCACAAATAAGAAACCTACAAATCAAACAGGGTGCATGCTCACATAATATACAAGTGAGGAAGATCCATGGGTCTAAAAAGAATGAAAGCACTATGCACATCACCTACAGTACACAAGCCTTGGTAAAAGGGCAATAAATCAAATATCATATGTAAGTTCTAGTATCACAGTTCATGAAACTTTAGAGACCAAGAGATAAAAGCAATTGTAGTATTATGTTCTTGAAATTCAGCATGATTAAAGGCTCCCAAATTTAGCACTCAAGGCCCGTGAGCACAGAGCATGAGAGAGGAGAGGAAAGGAACTGGTAGCTTACCTGTGTTATAGTAGAAGAAGAAGTGGCCACCGGAGTGAGGCGTCGGAGCAGGCCGACGAACTCGCTGGTGATGTTCACCAGGATACCATGCCCCTACACGTCCATCTCCTTTTGCAAACTCTTCAGTTAACCAAAAAGATGACACTTTTAGTTACTATAACTGTCACAAGAATGTAGCAGTATCAGAGGAGTAGAAATACAATGTGTAACTTTATAATCTCAAAAAGAAAATTTTAATAGCTCTGCCTATTTTCTTTGCATTTGGATGATATCTAAACAACTTATGTGATTCCGTGAGTCGTTTTCATCTACTTCAATGCAGTAAGGAGGTTAACGATCAATATGGCCTAAGCTGCACATATTACAAGGAGGTTACCATACTCAATCTTAGAAACAATATGTTTCATAGCAAAACAATTTAGAATTTATGCCACCAAATCATACAACATGGCTGACATGTATCTCTCTCATTATGATATATATGAGTTACATGCCTACATCTCTAATGAGAGGCAAGATTGTGTTGCAACCCACTAAATTACTTGACAAATAATGGTACATCATGGGCATAGCAAATCACTAAATTGAATAATGCATGACATTTATTTAGCCTCGATCAGTGGCATATGGCACCAACAACAACATGTAATTTCTTGATAACCATGTATAATATCACACGGAGTATTGAGAGAGGAAGAGAGAGAAGAGGAAGCGGTGGCTTACATGTGCTGGAGTAGTAGAAGATGAAGAAGCGGCCAGTTGAGAGAGACGTCGGAGTGAGCGCCGGTGCAGGCCGACGGACTCGCTGGTGACGTTCTCCACCGTGCACACTTGTACTCCTGGCCTGCATGAGCAAACCGCAACTGGGTAAAAATCGAAAGGAATCAAACAAGACAGAAGTATGTTCTCCTGTAATATTCAAAAGTCAAGTCATGTATCTCTATAATGAACACAACACAAGAGAAAGGTGAGGGTGCATGCTGACAAAAAATTTAGGTGAGGAAAGGCCCATGGCTGTAAAAAGTGTAATGCTAGATATTCAAGCCGGATAAATGCTATGCAGGACACACAGACTTGGTAACAACACAACTTCATAACAATTTAAGAAATATCACCTACACTATCACATGCCTTGCTAAAAAGACTATAAATCAAATATCCTCTACTACACAGTATGAAGTAGACAAAACAGTATGTTCGATTACCACAATTTCTTCATCAAGTGTGTTGTGGAGGGTGGCAACAAGGGTGTGTATCCTGCAGTCCAGCACGCCTTCCTCTTGGCGCACCTCCGACTCAGGCTCATCAAGTGCATTGTATCAGGAGGCCAGAGAGGAAGTACAGGAGACAGGCGGTGTAACTGTAGGCAATTAAAGTGTGAATATACATACATATCAATCGTTCTTGGTTGGAGGATGAACAAAAGGACCTCCTAGGGTAAGAAAGTGACTAGATTTGGTAGATAGATACCTTTGATTGAGGGCTGGATCGTGGATCTTGGGGCATATCCCATGGTTACTCCAACCAAGTAAAAAAACCTACCTTGCTCCAACATTCAGGCCATCCCTTGATCTCTCATGTACGACTAACAAGAGAGCTTAGCATTGATATATCCACCTGATAATATGGCATCACACTATGATTAGATAGTCATACTATAAACATGGCCTTGATGCCATAAAACAAAGAGATGTATTCAACTTTTGAGTGCGGAAAAAAGAAATTTAGTAAAATTACAACATACTTCAATGATAAGTTTCACAAAACGAATTGCATCACTGTTGCGATCAACGGTTCCATATGGGAACAACAGAAACATGTACGACAGTGGGTGGAAACAACAGGAACATATAGATAGATAGATGATGGATATAAAGGTCCATTTGCGCATGCAACAGGTAAGAGTGAAAAATTGGTAAGATCAGATACAGAACATCAGCAACTAAGCATAGTATCAGCAACTGGAGGTCGACTAGAGCTCACAAGAGAGAAGAGGTGGTGATTAAGATTGGAGGGACCTTCGCAGTCACAACAGCTAAGATATAGAAAAGTAGGAACTAAATCATGAAAAATCCATCACAGTAGCACATATTTCACCGTGGACGCCCAACTTCCCAGCCACATGAGGTCTCCTGAGTCCCCGCCCCCAAGATCCCCACCCCAAACCGCCACCCCCTGTTTTTTCAGCCGACAAGTTAGTACAATGGGCGTGACAGGAAGGGTAGCCCCATGAAGCGAAGGTCCAAGGCCTCCAGGGTAGGGAATACAACAGGCGTTACCACCAGAACCCTTCCTCATTGCTACCTCTCTCTCATAGGTGAAGCTTTAGAAGGACATAGGGATGGCAAGCATCAAAGTGGAAGTTAAAGAGGATTACAATGTTAAATACTCCCTTTATTCCAAAATAAGTGTCTCAACTTTGTACTAAAGCAGTGAGGCACTTATTTTAGGATGGAGGGAGTATCATAGAAGAAACATTGATAATGGATGCAAAAATTGGAACAAAAAACCGAGTAAATAGCATCAATAAGAATCTGCTCTTAAATTGGTTTAAATAAAAAAGATATTGCCACCCCACCTTCCCAGAAGGCCCACACAAAGAACCAAAGCCATAGGTAACGCCAGGTTCACTTTTCAAGCTACATTCCAGAATCTACAGAATATATACAACTTAATTTTCACAGTGAGCCCATAACCACAATTGCCAAATAGGTTTTCTTACAAATCAAGAAGAGGAAAACAGAAGTTATTCAGGAAAATAAAGTTGTTTTCTAGAGTATATTCCAAAAGTTCTCACTGATCAAATAACTATAATCAGACAGTGTACAAGTATCAGACACAGGTATCATAACAAACACATGGCGCACCAGGAATAGTTTGCAAAATGCAGGCATATTTTAGTGTACAAGTTGAATGGCTCGGATTTACCACACCATGAATCAGCGATGTTGGAAAATGCTTCAGGTAGTACTCGAAGCCTTTCAGTCCCAAACAACAACAACAAAGCCTTCCAGTCCCAAATAAGTTAGGTAGGCTAGAGTTAAAAATCATAAGATCTCCAAACCTAGTCATGGTTCTAGCACATGGATAGCTAACTTCCATGGCTAGTTCTTTGTTGATATTCCAGTCCTTCAGGTATCTCCTTACCATCCGCAAAAAAACTCCCTTTCTTCACCCAGCAACAAATAGCCGCAACTGGTAACTTGCTGCGAGCAAGGCATCCTAGTTTAACAACTAATTGTCTAGCTGAGCAAAGTGAATGGAAGCAACCTAGGGGCAAAACCATCATAGCCATTCAATAACAAATACATCTCATCAACACACAATAAAAAAAGTGTTGTCTCCAGAAGTTAATTCGAACATTGTACTGAATGACAGGAGCAAATTGACATTTGTTCACTTCAGATGAAAGGAGTCACTACCAAATAAAAACTTGATAACATAAACTTTCATTTTTGAACTAGAAAAAAAGATAAGCTTGCAAACCAGGTTATCACAGCATCAGCCAAAAGGAATGTTTTACTTAAAACAGAAAACGGAAGTGCTCCTCGCTAGTTTATCCCACAAAAATGTTGTTCCGATGCTAAACAATCAGTATGTGATATTGTACAGTGGCAATACTATTCCACCATGAAATCAACCAGGTTATCACAGCATCAGCCAAGAGGAATGTTTTACTTCAAACAGAAAACGGAAGTGCTCCTCGCTAGTTTATCCCACGAAAATGGAGTTCTGATGCTAAACAATCAGTATGTGATATTGGACAATGGCAATACCATTCCACCATGAAACCAAACACATATTAGTCCAACCTTTGGCAAAAAGAAAAGAAAACCAAGGCAAGAACACTGAATAAATTTAACCACAATAAAAACAGAACCGGAGCATTATTTAGCTCTTGCCTACCAAGTTTTCAGAAGTCACAAACGAGACATGCAACAAGATTAACAACAAAAGATGTTGAAAAGCACATGATAAACAAGATAGCACCAAATATTTCAACTTCATCATCCATTTACAGTAACTTCAACTTCGTCATCCATTTTTGATCTGAAAAACAAGCACAGAAATCAATACAGATCCAATTTTACAAGTTCCCACTAAGTGCCACCTGACTCCGAAGTACAGATTAACAACGGCTCGATGGCCATGGGAACATGAGAGAGCAGAACGGAGGTGCTTACCTAGTGCACCAGACGCTCAGGCAGGGGAGGCCGGCGAGGAGCTTCTGGCGGGCCAAAGGTGTGGGGATGGCATCGGCTCCACTCTAAGGTACGACCAGCAACAACCAATGCTGGTGTGCACTGCTGCGGCTAGGGTTCGCCACTGGACGCGTGCGTGCACCTGCATGAGGAAGGAAATATGTCTCAGGCACTCAGCACAAGCATTCTTGAAGCAGCAGGAACAATGGGAATGAAAGATAATTAGACTTGAGTTATACTCAAGAAAAAAATGAAGACGAGCATCTGACCATAAAAATCTCGTAGCACTGAAGGAACAGCAGGTCACACATATAAATGTGCATAACGTGGAGAGAAGCAGCATTTTTCACGCACTTACTTATTTAAAGCATCAATTTGACTTGAATAATATGTTACATTTCCTACTATCAGGAAGAAATTGCATGATTGCTAACGATATTCGGTCATAGAGATTCATGGTAACCCAGTTGCATTAGCTTTTCACAAACCTCTGTACATCTTGACAGAGTGAAAAACTGTAAATTTGATTATTTGGTGAGTCAAACAACATTCTTAAATATCCTATAGGATGGCATCCAGCAAACATGGTTTTCGAGTCGCGACTCATGCAAGTCGCTCTGGGGCAGCAGACTCAGAAGACGTCGAGCCTGTGTTGTGACTAGTCGCGACTCAGAGTCGCGAGTCGACACAAAGCTGAGTCGACCATATTTTTGCGACTCATAGACTAGTCGTCGACTAGTCGCGACTAGTCGAGCGACTCGAAATCCATGCCAGGAAATGATTACAAGATACTCCTAGCAACAAATACTTCAACTTCACTATCCATCTCATCTGTAGTAAATTCAGCTTGATCATCCACTTGGGATTCAGAAAAGAAGCACACATATCATCACTAGCAAACATTCCCTTTTACAATCGAGTTTCCACTAGCTCCAAACATGTATGTGATGGCCATGGGCATATGAGAGAGATCAGATCAGAGGCGCGGTCAGGGGAGCAGTAAGAGCTCCGAGGTACACAACCAGCCAAAAGTGTTCCGGGGACGACCACTCCGAGGTACGGCCAGCGACAACCAAAGCTGGTGCGGCTAGGGTTCGTCACCATTGCTGGACGCGTCTATAGAAGATATATACATCATAAAAAAACTAATTGTCCTCATATTTGTAGGGCCTAGCTAACATAGTGGCATTGGTCAAACAACCGACGCTGCTGCACCTCGAGTCACTGCCAAGAAACTCCAAGGCAGTGTTTAACAAGGAGTGCGTGCTATCTGCGAGACAAGGACATCATTTCCTTGGCAATTTAGCTAGTACCACATGCATGGAAAAGATCCCGACTTTAGTTAGCTAGCTAGGGTCCATGGCTACCACATAACCACAAGAATCAACTCACCTAGCTAGTTGTGAGCAATTCCTTGACGGAAAGATGGTAGTATGTCTAAACCAACAAGTTGGAATTGGTGCTCTTGCACTCGAACTGAACCTGAAGTTGCCACATTTGTGCTTCATTCAGGGAAAGGCACCGAGACCTGAAGGAAGGGAGAAGAGAGTGCCGGTGTTTGTGGGTCCAGTTTGCAGCATGGAAGTTTATCTTTCAAGAAGTGGACAAACCAGATTGAGTTTATCGTTCCTTTTGGAAAAAATAAATAGACTAGAATGTACCAACTAATCGACCATCACAGTAGGTTTCCAGAAAAACAAAACAGAAGAAGAAGAGGAAGAAACTAGACCCATGACCGTACGTCATGGGTCTGTGTGTCATTTTCCTGCATGGTGCTCATCACATCTAAGACGGCATGTGCTCGCCTGCAAACGATAAGCGGTAGTGATTTTGCTTGCAATTTCGTTTTCACCGCAACAGCAGCTCGCCACAAAGTGGGAGAGAAAGGACAGCAAGGTTGCGAATTTTGGATTACTGACCTGTTTGTACGGGTGTGATTAACCAGAGTGTGATAAAGGTAAGATGGCCTGCCAATATGACCATGCATACAAGGTGCTCCATGAGTGGCAGGAATACGGCTGCATCTCAGGTTGTCAAACACACACACCTCCTCGAGTGATATGTCCTCCTGCACAAGTGCATAGCAACATGAACTTCAGGAACAGAGCAACAAAAAATACCATGTCATAAACCGTAAGTGTGTTTATGCAGTAGTATGTAAGCAAGATAAAAAGAACTTGTTCAAAAGTTGAGATGTCTCTGACATGATATACTAGTAGTGCTGCTGTAGACTAATATATAAACATATTCATTTAGCCAGCCACTAAGTCCGTCGTGCACCACAACTAACAACCATCACCAAACTCTTGAACCAATCTATACAAGTTCAGTTAGGTATTCACAATATGTGAGTAGAACCAAAACCTCACCTCCTCCTGCTGTGTGTGCAGCTCGACTCGACTAATTAGCGTACGCTATAGGGTGCCTCCCCTGTTGCTGCATGCACGGTAGAGCTCATCGGATCGCTGGACGATTAATTAGTGTGCATCAAATCGTAGTACGCCCGCCCGCCCGCGCATGCTTGCGATTTGCACAAAAATCAAACCCAGAACATTTCCGTCAGGCAGGCCGATTAGTTTTCTTTCTCCCATCCAAATCCTCACACGGAAGAGCAGCCCGAGAGACCTCCGCCGCGTGATGACGGCGTGGGTCCTGGCCGCCGGCTCACCTGCGGGCCCGACGACGTTGACGCAGCGCCAGAAGGCTCCGGGGCCTGGGGTTCGTGTCCACCGCCGCCGCCGCCCCCGCGCCGTTCGGGGTCAGCCTCATCGCCGGTGGTGTGGATCTGACCTCGCCACCCTCCGCGAGCAGAGGAGGGAAGGTTTTGGGGAAGGCGTCAGAGATGGCGATGGGAAGGGGGATCCTTCCTTCCGGCCATGGCCTGAGGCATAGCGAGCACGCAATCTCCTCACATGGAAGAGACCTCGGTTGCGTGATGACGGCGTTGGTCCTGGCCGCTGGCTGACCTGCGGGTCGATCTGGGACTGGGAGAGAAGGTAGATGTAGGGGAGAGGGGAAGGCCGGTGGGGAGGTCGCCGGGGTGGTGGGCAGCGGCGGCGGCGGCGCCGTGGGATGGGAGCGAATCGTGGGACTGGGAACGGAAGAGACAGACAGAGAGCTGCGGCTGTTTGTTTCGCTAAGATAATAAGAAAAGAAAACCTTCATCCCATCCCATGACATCTCACCCGTTGGTTGCTCTTTCCACATCAAACCATCCGACGGCACAAAACCTGCATCACGCGGATCACCCCCTCCCCTCCTATACTCCCTCTGTTCCATAATATAGTGCCTATAGATCTTTTAAAAAGTCAAACCTCACAAACTTTGACCAAGTTTGTGGAGAAAAATATTTACATCTAGAATGCGAAACATATATCACTAGATTCATCATAAGATGTAGTTTCACATTATATAATTTTGCTATTGTAGATATAAATATTTTTCTCTACAAACTTGGTCAAAGTTTGCAAAGTTTGACTTTTCAAAAGATTTATAGGCACTACATTATGAAACGAAGGGAGTACTACGCTGCCAGTAATAATCACTTGCCTCGAAGTATGGTGCTAATAATAAAAGAGGAGAGATGCGGTGTGATGTGATTGATTCAACCCTTTCCGACTCATTGGTCAAAATCTTGCCTCACATGGGTCGCCCCATCACCTCCAACCGCCGCTCTTTTCTAGACCAAACGATCCAACGACACAGACCCCCACGTCACGCAGATCACCCCCTCGCATTAAAACCAATCAAAAGAATAAGAAGAAAACTTTTCTTTTTTACTCCTCTCCATCAACTCCGGTGTAAGTTTCAAAATGTACTACTCCCTTCGTCCCAAAATTCTTGTCTTAGATTTGGACCTAGTTAAGCTAGGAGAGGGCGGTGGAGGTGTTAGCTGCACATTGGTGGATCCCGAGGAAGTGCTCCTCGCGTCAGTCCTCCGCCACTCCCTGATAACGGTGGAGACGGTTGAGCGGCGGCTCCGCCGCAAGAATGCCAAAGCGCTCTCGAAGCGTCAACGACGGAGATGGCAGCCAAGCGAAGGCATCCTAACACGCAAAAAGGAGCAGGACCACTTGCTCTGGAGGTTGACGGGTCGAATCTGCTTCGATGACGACTCGAAAGGCACCTACAGCTCCAGCTCCGACGATGATACCCATCCGGCCGCCGACGCCTACATGGGCGGGCACTGTTGCACCGACGACCGCAAGGGGAAGGTGTACTGGATTGTTTCTATTGAGTGTGCTTTTAGTCATTTTTAGTCTGTATTTTTATTCTATTAAACATGTTCATCTATGTAGGGGTGCATGGGTTGCATGGATTTGAGGGTTTGGATATGAAGGACACCGGACACAGCTATGGGAGCAGGCAAATGAGGAGTGCATGGTCACTTCCTGTAGTTGTCCTCGGACACGTCCGCGGGTGCATGAGGGAGCAGATTAGATATATCCGGTTGTAGATGCTCTTAGGGCATCTGTAATGTCGGCCCCCAAATCGGACACCGTATTTGTCTGCAGACTGGTCTGGACGTCCGCTGACAGTGATGCAGGAGTCGACCATCCAACGGTGCCCGCATATATTTCAAACCGGATTTGTACAAACCGGGCAGTTACATGCAAACCAGATGATTTTCATTTAAACCGAAGCGCATTCATTACATTTTTGACGCGTTTCATTGAACAAAAGCGACCGGACCTAAAACTAGTCTAGGTCTATGGCAGCACCCATCCTCGAAGTCCTTGTTGTTCCCCACCAGCGTTGTCCATGTCCATGTCCGGCGGAGATGAGACTTGTGAAGTGAAGGTGCGGTCGCCCGTGAGGAATAGTAGGACATGGGACACGGACCGTCCCGCTTTGGACTCGAGGTCGTGCCACCTACCATGCACTACTACTCCTCGTCAAAATCCGTGACCTACCCTCTAGTTGGTGGACGTGAGGTCGACAATGGACGAGGCCGGGGATGGCCTTGTTGTCGAACTGGCGCCAACGAAGAACAGTTGGTGGCGCCAACGACGCGCAGCTGCTGGCGTTCTCGTCCGAGATCGCCTGCACCGTCAACACCCCCTCCCCGTCCGGCTACGTCGCGGGTGCAATGCAGCAGGCACAAGCACGCGTGGCCTCGTACAACGCCCGTTGCTCTGCAACAAAGTTATGGTTCTCCGCAGCCATGGCCGCCACGGCCTCCTCCCTCGCCAGCTCGCCATATACTTGGCCCTTTGCCAGCTGATGTTGCTCGAGGAGAGAGAGGTTGTCACTTAGCGTTGCCTTGCAGGCTTGCACGGCGCCCAGAGGTCAACTCTTGTAATAGGACTTTCTTTTCCTCTGTTCCTGTGAATGTGTGAAAAACTGATAACCGGCCCTGTTGATCTCTAACTGAATCTGCCGTAATTTGTCAGAAACGAACATACTTTGACATGTTTCACTGGTCATGTAAAATCAAGACACACGTGAAGCGATGGATGCCAAGTTTATCTTGGGCAACCCTGCAGGCAAATCGATGGACTTATGCCTTTTCTTTGCAATATGGACATTTTCTGAAAAACTTCCACAAATTTTTGAAAATGCGAACATTTAGAAAAACTGAATTTAAAAAAAATCTTAAAAATGGACATTTTGGAAAATAAAAATATAAAATAAAGAGAAACCAAACAAAATCTGTAAAAGAAGCAATTGGAAAAAAGAAATAGAAAAAAAAAACTAGACCTGAACTTAAAGTGTATGACTATGTGTAGTTATTTATGACTATGTGTTGTTGTTTAACATTTTTATGGGTTGTTTTATGGGCAAGTTTTTGTTTTTGTTTTTGAGAATGTGTTTATGTACATTGTTGTTTAAAATGTGTTGCTATTAATAATTTATGATTATACTTTGTTTTTTACAACTATTTTTTGCTCAATCTCATTTGTTGTAAATGCGGGTATTTTTACCCGTGGGTACCCATCTATCCTGTCGGGTGACGGGTATGAAAAAAAGTTATACCCTTAAAGGGTATGGATATGAGTGATAGGTAAGTTCAAGGTGGACGGGTAAGGGTATAGGGTGGCTCCATCCATACTCATACCCTGCGGGTGCTATCCCTAACGTGAAGCAACACATAGCTAGTGTTGGATCTGGATTGGTGGTGGTGGTGGTGTGCTTGGTATGTCATCCCTGGGTCAGGTGTGCAATTCCTAGGGATGAAAGCCCTAATCGACTTCTGTCATTGTTGGTGGCACGGCTCGTTCCTGTTGACGGTGTTACCTAGGAGATCCAACACCTCTCCTACCTCAAGATCTTCTCTTGAGATCCATTTTATTGGATTGGTGATGGAAGCGGCCTTACATTGTTACTTCGTTGAAAACATCATCATGGAGTTAGATCATGTGGTGGAAGCAGTCGGTGTGTGGTGATGTGGTTGGTCGTATGCCGACGGGATCGTGCTTAGCATGGTGTTGGTCGGCGTGCATCCGTTTGGGACTGGTCGCTTGGACGATAAGGGTTGGCAGTAGGAGCACTCTCTACGTGAGGTGCGTCGGGTGAACCATGCTAGCCGTCCTTGTGGGATCAGAGTGGCACATGTCCGACCCCCTTTGTACAAGTCGTTCCTCTTGGTATCGACATGGTTGACAAATATGCTTGTGGCAGATCAGATCAATGCGACGATACGATGCACACTTCGATAGCAGCGAATCGACTCTTGACGCCCCGCTCGCGAACGCCCGCTCCTAGGGTTCCCTCGCCGCCGCCGGCGGCTCCCTCGCGCGGGGCCGCCGCCGCGGCCGGAGCCCGTCGCCGCCGCTAGCCGGAGCCTGCTCCTCTCCCCCTCCCCTACCCCTTCCTTCCCTTTCCCGTACCCCCGCGTCGCCTCCCCGAGCGGGGCGACCGGGGGCCCCTTCGCCGCTCCTCCCCAGCGCCCCTCCCCTGCCCCTGCCTCCTCCCGCCGCCGCCAGCGAGCGCCGCCGGGCTTCGGCCGTGTGGTGCTGGCGGCGGCGGGCCTGCCATTCCCCGCGCGCGGCTCCCTCCGGCTCGGACGGTGGTGGCTTGTGGCGGTGCTCCTTGGCCGGCATCGGTGCGGCCCGTCGGTGGTGGTGCCGCGGGCCCGGTGGCTCTTGAGCGGTGGTGCGGCCGTTGGCCGTGGGGCGGCGCGGTGGCGCTGTGGCTGGCGGCGCCCGCCCAGCCCAGATCTGGGCCCTTTTGGGCCCATCTGGGTTGGCGTGGGCCGGTGGCTTGGTGCTCGGCGGCGATGTTCCTTGGTGATGGCGTGGTGGCGGCGGTCTCGGGCGGTGAGGACTTCGTTGGCCGACGTGCTGCAGCGTGGTGACAGGACTGTCCGGGTCCATGTGGGCCCGGCCGGGCCATCGAGGCCTGGCAAGTCCTCGTCGCCGCGTCCGGTCGGCTCCGCTATGGCGGTGGAGGCTGTCTCCTCCTTCCGGTCGAGTTGTGGTCACTCCCGTGGCTGGTGTCTCCTCTTCCTCTCCAAGCCTCGTGTTGACAGCTCTAGTGAAGGGGGGAGGGTTGTTCGGTAATCGTGGTGGCACAAGCTGGTGGGTGGCCGAGGAGGTGGTGCATTTCGAAATGCCTGAGGTGGTGGTGGTGGTGGTTGTGGATCGGGAGAAATCCCTGTCGGCCTGGCCGGCACCGATGCGATGACGCCTGCGGGCGCCGTCGGACCTTCCTTAGGGGCATCGGGTACACCCCTTCCCCACTATCCCTCGCGTACCGGGGGAAACCCTAGAACTTGTTCGGGCAACAGTGGTGGCATCGTCACACTCCCTCTTGAGGGTGTTGCTTGGGGCGCGGCGCTTCGGGATGCTGGGAGCGTGGTGGTACTTCTTTGGAGGGTGCAGCGGTTGCCGGACTTCCCTTCTTCGTTGATCTGCCGTTGTCAGCATTTATTTCTCTTTCTTCTTCTTGTTTTTCTTTTGGGCTTATCTGTGCTGCAGTCCCAGCAAGTTGGATGTATCGGATGTTTGCTTTATGATATAAAGCGGGGGAAACCCTTTTTCGTCAATAGCAGCGAATCGATGCTCGAGTGCCCGATCATGTGTGTTTATGATGTTGTCGACCTTACCGACATTTTATATATCTTGTGGTGTTTTACATCTAGTTTAGCTAGGAGAGGGCGGCGGTGGTGGAGGCGCTGGTCGCGCACCCGTGGATCCTGAGGGAGCACTCCTTGCGTTGGTCCTCCGCCACTCCCTGATGACGGAGGAGAGAATGCGCGGTGGCTCCTCGAGCCGCTGTAGCGCAAGATAACAGCGCTGGCGGCGGCCCGGCATGCAAAGTAGTAGGACCGCCTACTCCGGAGGCTGACGAGCCAAATCTGCTCGGACGACGACTCAAAAGTCACCAATAGCTCCAGCTTCGACGATGACGCACTTCTGGCCGCCGACGCCTACACGGCGGGGCACAGCTGCACCGATGACCACAAGGGGAAGAGGCACCGGATTTGTCTATTAGGCGTGCTTTTAGTCTTTTTAGTGCCTTTGTTGCTATTAAACATGTTCATCTATGTAGCGTTGCATGGGTACATGGATTTGGGGGTTCGGATATGAAGGACACTGGACACAAGTGTGGGAGCAGCCAAATGCCTGGTCATTGTCCGTGGGCGCGCCCGGACACGTCCGCGGATGTTTTAGGGGCCAGATTAGATATATCCGTGCCGACCCCCAAATCGGACATCGTATTCGTCTGCGGACTGGTCAGGGCCAGTCCACGGACAGTGATGCGGGAGACGACCATCCAACCGTGCCCGCATATATTTCAAACCGAATTTCAACAAACCGGGTGGTTACATGCAAACCAGATGATTTTCACTTAAACCGAAGCACATTCATTTCATTCAACAAAAGCGACCGGAACTAAACCTAGTCTAAATCTATGGTACCACCCATCCTCCACGTCCTTGTTGTTTCCACCGGCCGTGTCCATGACCGGCGAAGATGAGACCCGTTTAGTGAAGGTGCGGTCGCCGGTGAGGAATAGTAGCACAAGGGACACGGACCGTCCCATTTTGGGTTCGAGGTCGTGCCGCCTCCCATGCTCTACTCCTCCTCGTCGAAATCTGCAACCTGTCCTAGTTGGTGGATGTGAGATCGATGATGGACGAGGACGGGGGCGGCCTCGTCGTCGAACCGGCACCAACGAAGCACAGTTGGCGGCACCAACCACGCACAGCTGCCGGCGTTCTCGTCTGAGATCGCATGCGCCGTCAGCGCTTCCTCCACGTCCGCCTGCGTTGCGGGCGCAATGCAGCAGGCACGAGCACGCGTGGCCTCGTACAACGACCGCTGCTCGGCGACAAAGTTATGGTTCTCCGCAGCCATGGCCGCCACGGCCTCCTTCCTCGCCAGCTCGTCATATATTTGGCCCTTTGCCAGCGGTGTTGCTCGAGGAGGGAGAGGTTGTCACTCAGCGTTGGCTTGCACGGCGCTATGTCAACTCTTGTAATAGGACTTTCTTTTCCTCGGTTCCTGTGGGTGTGTGAAAAACTGATAACCGGCCCTGTTGATCTCTAACTGAATCTGCCGTAATTTGCGAGAAACGAACACACTTTGACATGTTTCACTGGTCATGTAAATGAAGATACACGTGAAGCGACCGATGCCAAATTTATCTTGTGGGCAACCCTTGGAGGCAAATCGATGCCAAGTTTATCTTTTGCATACTCAGTTTCCATCACCAATATCTTTATTCTTTATCTTGAAACAGGTCAATCATTCACCATCATTAATTATTACGCGCAAGATTAGCGACGGTAACTGGGTTGGGGAGCTACCTCACAAAAAAAAAAACTGGGTTGGGGAGCTAGTGAGAGGGAACCAAGCTAGTTGCGCCGGCCAATTGGATTGTGCAGGAGTATGGAATCGAGATGCTTGTTGACTTGGCCGGCTTATATGAATTAAGGTGATGTTTATTGCTCAAACTACACCGCTGTTAACATATATGCCTAATTAATATACACCATTATATAAAGTTTTGTGCCCAAATTTTTTGGGTGTACAACTGTCCACCCATGACCTTATGTGGATCCGCCTCTGTCTCCGCAGCCATGGCCGCCACGGCCTCCTCCCTCGCCAGCTCACCGTACATTCGGCCTTTTTGCCAGCTGGTGTTGCTCGAGGAGGGAGAGGTTGTCACTGAGCGTTGCCTTGCACGGCGCCCAGAGGTCAACTCTTGTAATAGGACTTTCTTTTCCTCTGTTCCTGTGAATGTGTGAAAAACTGATAACCGGCCCTGTTGATCTCTAACTGAATCTGCCGTAATTTGCCAGAAACGAACATACTTTGACATGTTTCACTGGTCATGTAAAATCAAGACACACGTGAAGCGATGGATGCCAAGTTTATCTTGGGCAACCCTGCAGGCAAATCGATGGACTTGATGCATACTTTTCTTTACCAATATCTTTATTCTTTAACTTGAAAACAGGCCAGTCATTCACCATCATTAATTATTACGCGCAAGATCGACACGCTCGGATAAACATTTCAGTAACCACTACGACGACCAAGCTAGTTAAGACCGATCACTCCGAGGGCAGCCCGTTGTTGTCCATCTACGGTTTTAGACAGCAGCACGTATCGTAGAACTCGCCTTTAGTGGGAGGGCTACGCTCACAGCGCGTCTTGGGGTCCTTGTACCCCAGCTTTTGGCAGTGGATGTAGCACGCACTGTCTGTGCACGGCAGGATCCGGTTGCACTCCTCTGCACCTGCAGTGTTTGTGCATGCACACACAAACTTTTTAGTACTCGATTGACCACAATGTACATAAACATATACGACGTATACTAGGATGAGATATGAATAAACTAACAGGACATGATGACATGTACATATAATCACTTAGTACTACCTTGTGCAGCATAGCATGATGGCATGGCCATGGCGGTAACAACAATGGCCGCCAGGAAGAGAGCTCTGGGATCCTTGAGAAGCGCCATAGAGTAGATGAGGTAGCCTTGGAAGGTTACAACTTCTTGTATGTTTATTAGACCTTATTCTTGAGTTCTGATGCGGGGTTGCTATGCCTCCTAGCTTGGTTGTGTTTATATACAAAATGCAAATCTGGTAGGCAGTTAATTCTTGGCACTCTATCATCTACTCCATTTATGGTCCACTAATTAATGCATGTGCATTAAAAGGGCATCTATTTACTCTGGTAGGCAGTTAATTCTTGGCACTCTATCATCTACTTCATTTATGGTCCACTAATTAATGCATGTGCATTAAAAGGGCATCTATTTACTACCCATTCATTTATAAAGAGGTTTGTGTTTTTAGCCATTAGTTAGATTTCATATCTGAATGACACACTAGTGTAGTGTCAAAAACACTTTTATATTATAGGACGGAGGGAGTATCATTTATTAAAAATCTAAGTTAAATCAAAGTGTTTTTGATGTTGTTGATGGAGCCCGGGTCAAACGGAGCCGTGCATAGTGGAGACAATGTCATGAACCAAGGACATAAACCGTTGGCCAAAGAAGCCCAAGTCTATATTTATATCTATATCTATATCTATATCTATATCTATGTCTATGTCTATGTCTATGTCTATGTCTATGTCTATGTCTATGTCTATGTCTATATCTATATCTATATCTATATCTATACCTACTAATAATGTAAGGTGCGTTTCTCCAATTTTTTCATCCGTTCACCGCTAAAAGATTTTTTGTTTTTATTCGAGGTGGTACTAAACTTTCGTACTCCATCTGTTAGCAATTTGAGGTGGTACTAAACTTTCGTACTCCATCTGTTAGCAAAGGAAAAACGATTTGTGGAGAATTTCGTACGTGGGCCGCGCGTCCTATGGCCCAGTAAAGTCAGCCATTTTTCCCTGCCCACGCAGCAATAAAAGAGTCCTATTTTTCGCTCAATGCGGCATATAGTTTCAGCTACGCACAGGGCAACCAAGACACGGCGGCCCATTTTTGTTTGTGTTTCGTTTCAATTTTTTTCTGTTTCTTTCTCTTTTCATTTCCTGTTTCTTTTTACCTTGGACATTGCAGTTATATTTTTAGAAAATTTCTGAAATTCCATAATTTTCAAAAAATGTTTGCAGTTTCAATTTTTATTCACAATTTCGTAAAGAGTTGCAAATTACAAAAATTTGTTCCTATTTTAAAAACTGTTTTGATTTTTGGGTCGTGCCAAAATATGTTTAAATTTTAAAAATATTCCCATTTTTAGTAAAATGTTTGTATTTTTCACAAAAATTCAAGAGTTAAACTAATATATTTTAAAAAATGTTCCAAATTCGAAAAAATTTAGATATAGGTTTCAAAATTGAAAATAATGTTTGCATTAAAGAAACACATTTTCTAAAATTCTTCTGCATGTTTAACACATGTTCCCATTTAAAAAAAATTGTTCACAACATAAAAATATTCATATTTTTATAAGAATGTTCAGGTATTTAAGAAATATTTGCGAATTTCAGGAAATGTTCTATTCAAATTTTTTGTTCTTGCTTTGTCCAAAAATGTACGTAATTTTCAAAAAACTGTTCAAAATTTTGAAAATTGTTCATGTTTTCAAGTATATTTGGTAGTTCCTATTATCAATTCCAAAATTCTGTTCCTATTTAAAAAATGTTCGTAATTTTAAATTGTTATCATTCTGAATTTTTTTAGAGTTTTAGAAATTATTCCCATTTTTTGGAAAATGTTTGGGTCCAAATTTGTGCAAGATTTAAAAATGTTACAAATTTGAAAAATATTCTTACTTTAGTGATATTTTCGAAAATTGAAAATAATTTTTGCATTAAAAGACATATTTTCTAAATTTCTTCCATATGTCTAAACTTCTAAATTATTCACAACTTAAAAAAATTGTATTTTTATAAAACGTTCATGCTTTTAAGAAATGTTTGTGAATTTCAACAAATGTTCTGTTCAAATTTTTTGTTCGTCTTTTTTTAAAATGTATGGAATTTTTGAAAAAATTGTATTTTGGAAAATTGTTCACGTTGCCAAGTATATTTGGCATTTCATTGTTATTAGTTTTTGAAAAGTTCCAAAAAAAGTTTTGAATCTGACGTTGCATTAGATTCTTTAATATTAACGCTAACCAGAAGAGCACTGCTATACATCCGACAATGTTTAGACGACATGCACACGACTTTTCCATCCAGCCATTTGTACTTTTGTTCCTAAAGCATCTGACGGTGCAGAGCAATTATCGGCTGGATGTCGTGCACAAAACATCGTGTGTACATCAATTGCGATAGCAGAACGTATTTGTTTGAGTGACTAGCAACATGTGGTTGGGTCTTTGAGGTCGTGAGTTTGATCACTCCCATACTGGGTCTGCTCCGCATCCGGCGCATCAAGCTAAGTCGGCTTGTTTAGAATAAGGGACACCATAAATTATTGACAGTGGTAGCTTCCAGTCGTCAATAAAAGAGAATATGTCGGTTAATTATAATTAAAAAAAAATTATAGGCACGTGCCAATAAAAAAAGAATATATTGGTTTGGCTCTAATTAAAAGATGCTATGTTGAACTAGAGAATACACACGCGCGCGCGCGCGCACACACACGCACGCACGCACGCGCGCGCGCACACACACACACCAGGGATCAAAGAGAAATTAATTGTCTTATATATTCTTCCTTGGCTCTCCTTCATTCCCTCATGGCCAACTCCCTCGTCCTTGCTGCTGCTGCTGCCTACCCCTAATTTTGTGTTCCTCTTTATATCATGTATTCACATACTTGTGATAAGAGAGGCAGGCCCGCAACAGATAAATTGGTTAATTTGTTTGTACGTGCTCTTGATCGGGACAAAATGAGGGGCCACAATAACAAAAAAAGACAATAGATTAACTAGAGAGGCATGGGCGATCAGGATTGGCTGATTGGGTGGACAGAGGTTCAGAGATCAAAGCTATTACTTCTGTGCTGGTGGAGTCAGCATGCTTGACTCGAGAGGCGGTCGTGTGCTTCCTACTTAATGGGGAAAGTATCATGTGGAACCAAACACATATTTACAAATTCAAATTTAAACTTTTCATTTTTTTTAAAAACCTGAATACACTTATGTTTGGAACCCCTAAAAAGTTCAGATTCAAACACGAAATACATATTTAGAAACACAAAAGACAAATCCATCATGAATAGTGTCAAAAGAAGACAAAAGCTGAATTGACACTATACACATATACCTCTCCATGGGTATTTTGAATTTTTTAGGGGTTGTACACACTTGTCTTGTTTTTTTAGAAAAGGAGGATGACCCCCGGCCTCTGCATCTGGGAGATACATACGGCCACTTTATTAATTATTCTCACAAGACCTTACAAAGTAATACCACAATAAGACTAAAGCCGCCGTCTAAGCAACAAACTGTCGCTACACCTATCTTGTTGATGAAGGGGCGCAGATAGCCTGGGCCAAATAGCAAACAGACATCACAGGCAAACCTAACATTTAAGACCTGAGGACCCATCCAGGACGCCTGCCGGGCATGGATCTCGCCGGTCCGGCGTGCTCTCAGAGGCCGCCGCCGCCAACTGCCACTGCTCCATCTTCAGAACTGTACTGATGCATCAACCTTGGTCGGTCTAGCTATCGTCGACGCCACCACGGCGCCCAACGTCACCTCCTCCTTGCGTACAAACAGCTGTGCACGTCGCGGTCGCCACTGATACACCTCAGCACCGTGCTGCCAAGTACCACCAGCCGACACAACTTGAAGTCTTTGGAAGATCTGTCGTGCGTAGCACCTGCCGACCAGGCATGCCAAAGTGTAGCACCTGTCGGTCAGGCATGACTTGACATCTCCATCGAACCTCCATGCAAGACGAAGCCGCTCCACCTCCTGCCACTGACTTCCAGCGCTGCTCCACAAACGATGCTCCCAAGAGAGAAACGACACCGCAGTGCCACGATCGTCCGATCTGGAACACCAGATCCTAGGGTTTCCCTCAGAGCAGCAGTAGAAAACAGGGCATACGTTTGGGCCTGGTTAGCCTATTAGTCCCGGTTCGGTCACGAACCGGTACCCATGGGCCCATTGGTCCCGGTTCGTAAGGCCAGGGGCCTGCCGGGACTCGTGGGGGCATTGGTCCTGGTTCGTCTGGGACCTTTGGGCCCGGTTGGTGGCACGAACCGGGACTAATGGTCCTAGCTCCTGGCCCACCTCCAGTGGGCCCAGTTCATGGCACGAACCGGTACAAAAGGCTGACCTTTAGTCCCGGTTTGTGCCACGAACCGGTACAAAAGGCTGACCTTTAGTCCCGGTTTGTGCCACGAACCGGGACCATTGAGTTGCCTATATATACCCCGCGCCCGCGAGCAGAGCACTCATAGTGCTCTGTTTTTCCTGGCCGGCAAGGGGGGAGCTTTGTGGTGCTCTAGCTCACCTCCTATGCATACCAGGTGTTCGATGGAATTCCCGAGGCACACTACTTAATCTTTCTCCTCTCCAAGGTCGACCTCCAAGCTCCATTTTCCTCAATATTTGTTTAGGTTTAGCGGTCCGTCACGTCTCGTCCCCGTCTTCACCACCGTCGATCACCCGCGCTGATCTCGTTGCCGGCACCACCGCGGTGAGCCTCTTGTTCCTATCTTCTTACTGAAAGGAAAAAAATCTAACTTGTATGTTTATATATACTTGTATAATTTTATTACTTTTATTGTTGCTTCTTATTATTTAGTGCGATGGTTTTGGTATCTGCCCCCGTCGGCCCTCGTCCTGTCTATGATTCGAATGTGGTATATATTATCTTTATAACTATTTGGTTCATTTATTGTTTATGACAATTATGCCGACCAACGTGACATAGATTTTATTTATCTAGGAGGTATGTGAACGGAAATTCCAACCGACCCTATTGTTGAGAGGTTAAATTTAGTTGAAGAAGAAAACAATTTGTTTAAGGAAAAACTAAAAAAATTGAGGAGGAGAAGATGATATTGGAGTTGCATGTTGCGGATGTCATCGATGATCACAAGAACAAGATGGATGCAATGCGCTTGAAGATTAGAAAGATTAGAAAATATGCCATTCATACCGAGGCTTGGTATCATTATGCCGTTGGATCAATTGTTACCTTGGTTGCGATTATGATCGCATTTGTTTTGGCATTGAAATGTTTTACATAGTTTCAATGTATGGTTTAATTAATTAGATGCTCTGGAGAGCTATATGTTGTTAGATGAGAACTATGTATGTACTTTGGTTTTAATGTGAGATGATGAACTTCTATTAATTTGGTAACTTAATTATCTATTCATGATGTTCTATAATGGTTTTTGACACACTTAATTATATATAATGCACGCAGATGAACCGGCAATGGATGTTTGGTGACAAACACACCTCCGAGTACATTAAGGGCGTGCATGATTTTCTCGAAGTGGCTGAGGCAAACAAGCAGAATGGTTTTATGTGTTGTCCATGCCCTGTATGTGGGAATACGAAGTCTTACTCTGACTCGAAAATCATTCACACCCACCTGCTTTATAAGGGTTTCATGCCACACTATAATGTTTGGACCAAGCACGGAGAAATAGGGGTTATGATGGAAGACAACGAAGAAGAAGAGGATGATGAGAACTATGTGCCCCCTGAATACGGTGATGCTGCAACGGGGGAAGCTGTTGAAGATCAAGAGGAACCAGACGATGTGCCCGATGATGATCTCCGCCGAGTCATTGTTGATGCAAGGAGTCAGTGTGAAAGTCAAAAGGAGAAGGTGAAGTTCGATCGCATGCTAGAGGATCACAAACAAGGTTTGTACCCCAATTGCGAAGATGGCAACACAAAGTTCGGTACCGTACTAGAATTGCTGCAGTGGAAGGCAAAGAATGCTGTTCCTGACAAAGGATTTGAGAAGCTACTGAAAATATTGAAGAAGAAGCTTCCAAAGGATAACAAATTGCCCGACAGTACGTATGCAGCAAAGAAGGTTGTACCGGGCTGCTACCAGAGTGCACACCGACAACCGTCGTATTGTACCGGGCTGCTACGAGCATATCCGCAAACATCGAGGACACCGGAGAGGAACGATACATCCGAAAGAGCGAGACATATGCCGCTCCGATCCCACAAGGCTAGCTGACATAGCTCGCCTGGCGCTACTTGCATACAAAGGGTGCTCTTGCTCCTCTCACCGTCGACCGACGATCCACTCCAAACGGACGCACCACCAATGCTCCATGCTCACCAAGACGCTGCCCGCTCCAGATCCACCACACCACCACCAACCAGATGCTTCCAACACCAGACTTGACTCCAAGGCAATGCTTCCAACAAAGTAATGACGCCAAAGACGCCACCATTGCACACGGTTTTCACCGGGAGACAAGAACACGGAGCAAGAAGCCCCTTGATGGCACCTCCAACAAGGGAAATCACACCCGAAGGCGTCATTTGCCATCAGCTCAAACCAGAGTCGAGCATGACTTTCGTCAGGGAAACTGAGCACCTATGTTGCGACGACTTCGCAAACACACCACCACCAAACCGGAGCAGCAGGCGCCACTTGCTGCACCGCACAAAACTAGCCGGAGCACTGCCGGCGACACAAGCCTAGAGCGTCCCGAAGGCACAGCCCAGACCACGCCACCCCATACCACCATCCCGACATGGAGCTACCACAGTCCGCTTGGAGTCAGTCGCCGTCCGAGCCACCTCCGGCCGCCATAGCGCCAGATCTGACCTACAGGGCCCGTCAGATCCGGCCGCTCAGGCCAGAGGCCACCAGCTAGGGGAGCCCGCGTCCCCCAGCATCACCCTGCGACGACGACGCGCACGTCCGCGCCGCCCCTGGGCATCCCCGCAGCAGTGACTGCGCCCAACCCCATCGACACGCAGCCAAGGGCGCGCGCACCAGGCGTTGGACGAGCACGCGGCCAGGCGCCTCCACCGCGCAGCCACGGACGTGAAACGCGCGGATCCGGCGCGCAACCACAGATCCCAGGCTCCAGCAAGCGCCGGCGGATCTCCATGGACGCGCAGATGCAACCCCTCTCGACGCGCCAGACTGGACAGGGATAGCACCCCCCCGCCGCCTTCCTCGGGGCCGGCCCGGGCTTCGCCGGCGGGCGCCCTCTGGCGGCAGCGAGACAGGTGGGGGAGGGGGCGGGGACTGTGGCAGCGCTAGGGTTTCTACCCCCGTGTCGCCAGAGCTAGGCGACGCGGGGGTCGGGCGGGGGGATGCTGTTCGTTACACTCTTCTCGCCTTTAAAAGGTGCGAGGAATAGCATAGCTCCTGAATCTGGAATCCGGTGCTGCGCCCACGTCCCTCTCTCCAGCCGCCGGCTGATCACCCTACAATCCGGTCTACAACTACAAGATGTTATTTTCTCAACAACAAAAACAAGGTGTTATTATTTTGTCTACGAACTTTTTTATGTCTATAAACTTTATCCGGATTTTACTTGAAAGTGGTGTAATCCGGTTTTCAATAATAGTCACATGTTGATTCTGTAAAAGAAAAATTAGAAAAGCACTCGGAGCTATTAACCAAACAAGCACTAGAAACACCAGATACGCCGACCACGATATTTGGAGTTTGCAGCAGGTGATCATACTTGACTTTGGCTTGAACCTGCAAGTGCAAAGGGTGTGATGCGCTTTTAGTGAAGAAAATAAACAAGCACTAGAAACACCACTGAAAAATGAAATTACATTGTAGTCCCTATGGCCGACCCATTCCACCCTAGATGGGTCGACGGTCCGCCTTTCAAACATCTCCATCGTTGGAGTTAGGTTGTCGTTGTTGATCGCGTATGTGAAGTCGCCAAGTCCGTGGCTCTGTCGGACCAACACCTTGAACAAGAATATGCGAACGCCAGAAGAGCCACATATCCAAACCTCCATTATTTCTCACAAGCTTCACACCGCACCGAAGGCCGCACCAAAATAACAGGGATGAGGCCAAAGGACCCAACTACAAAGGGAAGCCTCCGCTGACAAACCCTGCAATCCCTAACCAATCGATCATAATGACCAACATGAATATCTACCCCATCAAGCCACTGATGCCATTAGAGATGACACAACTGAGATGGGAAGGCTCCAAGAGACCTTATCCACTGGACCGCGCTGGTCATACCACCAACAACGCGCCACCGTGAAACCCTAACCTATTTCTTGGCCGGCGATGAGGCACCGGGGTTTTCTGCACCTCTCACCACTGGATAGGCAGTCAAAGGGGGGAGGGGGGCCCACAGGCTCGACGCAGGCAGTGCACGGTGAGGAACGGAGACTCTACTTTATTGCCTCGATGAGGCCGAAGCTGAGGAGGGAGAAAAGTGAAGTGATTCCCAATGAGAAAGGGTGTAATTATTTAAAAAGTGTACAACCCACGTCAGCACACACGCATCTTATAGCATCACATCCAATGGCTGTAAGAGGTGAATGGGACCAAATTATATCTCATCTAGATGAGTTCTAGCAAAACTGATAAACTTAATCAAACTCAAAATAGTTAAGTTTTTGCAGGGTTGTATTTTTGGAACGAGATAATAGTATGCTAAATTGGAGGCATGTGGGTTAGGCTTCATCAGAATGAGCAGCCTGCCGAAGGACCCGAAAGTACAGCACGCTTTCCCCGCCCTTTCTGCTAGTTGTTTCTCCAGATACAGAAAGATGCACGTATCAAAGAGTACAGTACTTTGCACGCGACAGAAATATTTCTATCACTCTACGTAGCTAGCTAGCGACATCACATCTGTCTAGAAGTAAGAAGTGAATGTAACTTTCTACAAGATTCCAACGCAAGCACAAGATCAAAGATTTTCAATCCAAGTGTACCGTGTCAACTGGTCAAGAGCTAAAAACAACTGAAGATTCCGTACGCGTGACAGTTTTCTTATGGCGTAAGAGACCTATAGATTGGAGCAGCTTTTGTTTTAATCAAAAACTTGATGGTGGTTGATGCTTGCAAGGCATGATGCAATGGTGACTCAAGGTCTTGAAGGAGAGGGTAAGTAGCTAGCTTGACTTAATCCAGTTAATTAACCTCGCCCCAAGTCAAGGTTCGGCCCTTGGACAGTGCTCCGGCACGGTTCAACTTGGACCAGTGACCATCTTGTCTCTCTGTCTTCAAACTGTGAGCCTCTGGTTGATTAATCTATCTGTCCAAGAATGGGATAAAATCTCAGCCATGCATCTTTGAATTCAGTCAAGAACCCTGAACTCTCCTACTTCTAGCACATGGTTCGTCCAGAATATAACACCCTGAATTCCTCGCAAGACAGATTTTCCAAACTGTTCCTCACAAGACAGAATCTCTGAAAATCTCCGGCATATATATGATGAAAACGACATCCCATTTGCTACCTTGCCCTGTCAAATTAGCACAGAAAAGCTGGATCATTTCCATGTTCAAACGAAGACTCCTGCAGTCTTACTCGAAAATTAGTAGTGCAGTACAAGAGCCGTATACGTTCCACTGTAACAACAGGTCCAAATCAGGCACGTTCTGATCACTGATCACTGTCAAAAGCTAAAGCTGGCTAGAAACAACCGCCAAAGTTTTCAACTGTCGCTGGTTTACCGGGCCAAGCCACCAGCATGACCGGGTCGCAAAGCCGCGCATATAATTGATTAATGAAGGTTAAGATAATGGGTTGGAAGATCTCACCCCACTGAGAAGTATAGAAAGGTAGGCTTCTGTAATCTTTTTCTGCACTTCTTTACGTTGGAAAGTGTAGCCTTCCTCTTTATGTAATCTCAAGGACTCCGTCGATCCCTGCTTTTGTAATATGAAAGCTCACATCCTGCCGATAGATGCTGAAAGTGATTTGAGTTGCGAGCGAGTTGGAGCTAGCTGACGGCCATACAGACAGGGTCCAAGAATCCTCTTTATGGTCAGGAGAATTATCGTTCTCTGTGAATTGGGGTTGCATTTGGTGTTAACTTAGACTAGTTCTTGAGGATCTTGGACTGGGTTATCTGATAAGGATTTATGCTTTTTTTCCAAGAAAATTGTAACGATTCTAAAGTGAGTGGCTACTTTCACTTGTAAAAGTAGCAAGTAATATATGGATATATGTCACTTACTGAAATAGTAGTAGCATTGTCAGAACCTGAGTGCTTCATTTCATTGGACAAATTAATACAGATAGAGTTGCTCATGCGTCGACGTGGAATCCCATGCACCTCTGCTTCGGTGACTCGGAGCTTATTTGGATTCAGATCGACAGTAAACTATTGCACTCATTTTTTTTATTTTTTATGCGAAAAACTATTGCACTCATTTTTTTTATTTTTTTATGCGAAAAACTATTGCAGTCATAATCAAACATTCTTAATCGAAGAGCATTCATAATCAACTCTGCATCCAGTACCACCAGTCAGTGTACCGTGTCAACTGGGTCAACAGTTAAAAAACAAAGATTCCGTACGCATGACAGTTTGCTTATGGCGTATACGTGACCTATATACATAGACAGGAGCAGTTTTCTTTTAGTCAAAAACTTGATGGTTGAAGCTTGCAAGGCATGACAATGGTGACGCAAGGAGGCCAGTACTAAATCCGGTTAATTAGTCGGACTAGTTAATTAACCTCACCCCAAGTCAAGGTTCAGCCCTAGCTTGGACTGCGCTCAAAAGCATGGTTCAACTTGGACCAGTGACCATCTTGTCTCAGTCTTCAAACTGTGAGCCTCTGGTTGATTAATCCATCTATCCAAGAAAGGGATAAAATCTCAGGCATGCATCTCTTTGAATTCAGTCAAGAACCCTGAACCCTCCTAGTTCTAGCACATGGTTCGTCCAGAATATTGAACCATTCTACTAGCACATCTGCACATGGTTCATCAAGAATAACACCCTTAATTCCTCACACGACAGATTTTCACGTTCCAAAATCATCTTATAATGCATCCCGCTGAGAGACATGAAGCAGTAAGGTAGCATTTTGCAATACTTTTATCTGCCCCTTTTCCTCTTTGGAAAGCGTGGCATTTCAGAAATCTGAAGGGCTCACTCTGCTTTTCTAGTACTATGAAAGCTCATGTTCTGTCGACAGATCTAAAAGTACATGTTTAGTGCTTGGCATGCCGACGAGCTTTGGTGCGCAAAGTCAAGAGATGAGACGACCATGTTGCAAAGGAGATCCCGTCTGGACCAGTGCCACATTGTAAACTTTGAGCTAGGCTCATGTGTCTTCGTGCACACAAGCATGGTTGTTAAGCAGCAAATAAAAATGGAGAGATGGGGGGAGAGCGATCCGGACCTTGGAGATGATGTGTTGGGCGTAGGCGAGGTGGGAGTCGCAATGCTTGCAGCGGTAGATGGTGCCGGTCGCCGCCGCCAGGCTGGTCGATCAGGAAGAGCCGCCCCATCGGCCGATCCCTCTTCCTTCTTGCTCCCATCGGGCGGCCTGCCCACCGGCTGTCGATCCCCTCCACTCGCATGACGACGGCCCGCGTTTGATCGAGGAGCTCCCTACGTACGTCTTCCTCGCCCCGCCTGCCCGACGCCATGCCGCGCCATCTCGGACCTCCTCGATGAACCCGCACTCCGCCGTCGATCGCATGGTTCCCTAGGTCTAGAAGCACTCACCGGCGATTGACCAATGATGCATGGGGTGAGGAGCTCGGAGGAGAACATCGCCTCGCTTCTCGCCGGCCGACGCCCAAGTCATGGCTGCCTGCGGGGAAAATGAGTTTCTATTGTTTGGAGCAACAACAGAACAACAGTCCCAATTGTAGGCAAACAAGTGTTGGAATCCTCATGAACCAAAGAAGCTTAATTAGTGGCAGGTCACATTAGATAAAAAAGGTATATTCTGGACACACTTGCATAAGGATATTTAATAATTTCAAATACAGGAAGCATTTAATTGTTTTCTTTTCAAAGAGGACATTCACTTGTTAGTTCAGAAAGCCCAAGTCTCAAGTCGTAAGTCGCACGCGCACCCCGCACGCGGATGGATGTCTCTCTCTATTATAAATAGAGATGGTCGGTCATCTTAGAAGGCATGATGAAGAAAGAGAACTAGGAGGCTGTGGTGATGCGGATTACTGAGGTGGCGCCTCCCTGGCTGCCTGATGGAATCCCTAGGCGCTCATTATTTCACTTACAGGAAAAGATAATTAAGTGACATGCTTGTTTACTGGTAGACTGTTGGCATTCTTTTGCGGCTATTTGCTAGCCCAATTTCCAAAGGTCGATGACTGGAAAGACAACTGATACGTCATTATTGGTTCCTTACATTGAACTACAAAGGCTGTTCATTTCTTTGGCTCATCGCCCGCCATTGTCCAACACGCCTTCCCCAAGAGTCCTGCTATAGCTAAGGACGAACACGCTCTGCACAACCCATGCCCGACCCAAGAGATCAAATCGTCCATGAGTCGATTCAAGATGCACCACACCATAGATGTTGCATTGTGTACTCCCTCCGTTCGGAATTACTTGTCTCGAAAATGGATGTATCTAGAACTAAAATACGTCTAGATACATCCATTTCCACGACAAGTAATTCCGAACGGAGGGAGTATATGAGGGTCGAACATGGGAACATGGGAGTATATTGTGTACTCCCTCCACACACCATGTTTTCAAACGTGCCTCGTTCATGAGACGGCCACAAAATATTATGCACACTCAGTTTGAAATATAGTGGCCCATCCCATCTTGATTGAACCACCCAACTACTTGCAGATAGACGATGGACCCATAATTCCACGTTCCCATTTGAGAGATTCATCAAAAATGTGTAACTAACTGGAAATTTTCGATCCTTTCGCCGAAAAATTCATTGCATTGCTTGGTTGGGTACAACACATACATAAAACAAACAGGGATACTTGAATTTCCTTCCAGCACTAGCTTAGCTGGTTCATGACGAGTTCAATACCACCTGCCTCCCAACACTTGGGCAAAACAATTGTACACCACGTGCACAACACTATATCAACACCCATATCAACAACTAGCAGCACTTCGCCAGCAAACAACTAGACAATAAACAATGCACAGGTTAACACGGCCGGCCGGCTCGCCATGCCATGCCATGCCATTTCATCTGCTTCTTTCGAATCTCGAATCTGGGACGCACTTCTCTCCTCAACACCTTGCGACATCATCATGCATCATCAATCTCAATGGCACCAAACCGTCACCGCCGTGCATCTGAAAGCACGAATCAAGTCAGCAGCAGTTTAATACTGCCATAAATCCTAGAATTTATGAAGGAGGCATGTAAATCTATGTGTTGAACGAGATACATCTTAAATCTAAATATACGGAACTAGCTAGTCCAACGAGTCATGTTCACACTGTTTTGATTCAAATCTAAATATCTATCTAGCATATATCGTACCAAAACACAATATAAGATCCAAAAAGAACTACAACCGAGCCTAACTTGCTGAATCAAGTAAACTTTTCCTGTTGGCAGATTACAAAGTATCAGCACCGACCTCATGTAAAGGCAAAAGGAGAAAAGAATCTGACTAAATAAAGTAAATAAACAACTCGCATATGTATCGACGTTCAAACTATTCTGATTGGAATACAAAAACTTATCTAGCATATATGGTAACAAGACAATATAACATCCAAAAACAACTACGACCAAATCTAATTTGTCAACTTTTCTGCTGCTGTAGTTTACAGAGTACGAGCAATTGAAACAAATCATCGCAAAGCAAATGGAAACAGGGCAAGAAGGTACATATTGCGCAACAGATGAAAAAATATCTTACCTGCAGGAAAGGTACATATCTCACACAACAATCACCTCATCGTGACTAAAAACATGCCCTTCAGCCAAATGACCTCGTTGAACTATACAAATGAAAAAAAAATCTAGATTCATGCACTGATATTGGTGATTCCTTACGATGAAAAATTGAAACAAATGAATTAAGTCGTTACCTCTTCATGCTCTAGGTGTGCCTGGAACTGCATATAGGTTGTCCCTCAAAGAGGAAGAATAATAAGCATCAACGCCAGGACAAACCCATTCCTTAGATCGCAAAAGGCAGGAGGAACATCCTACATTACCCAAGAGTACATAGTAATAATACAAAGTGCATATCTCAGGAAAGAAGCACCTCGTCGTGACTAAAAACATGCCCTTCCAGCCTAAGGACCTCGAGGAACTATACAAATGGAAAAAAAATCTAGCTTCATGCAATGATATTGGTGATTCTTTAGGATGAAAAAAAATGAAACGAATGAACCTCTTCATGCTCTAGATGTGCCTGGAACTGTGTATGGTCTGGCCCTCAAAAGATGAAGCAGAATCAACCCATTCCGAGCAATGCGCCCTCAGATCACACAAGTAAGGCAGGAGGAACATCCTACATTACCCAAAAGTACATAGTGAGAATCTGGTTCCAATATCGCCAGCAAATCAAGTTTCAGATCGAGCAAAGAACAAACAATGTACGGGAGGAGTGGATGAACTACGTTCTTAGTTCAACTTAGTAGGATGACTAATGGCAAAGATGAACTACGGCCAAATAAGGTGGATAATGGGTAATAATTTTCTAACTATGTCTCTCAATGCATCAAGGATAACTCCAGGGATTTGGATGAAAACATCAACGACAAATAGACTGATTCTTACTGCCAGCATGGTCAAAATTGAGCAAACAACATCTAATTGAGCAAAAACATCACCTCTCTGTTCAGTGGACAAACAGTTCAGTTAATCAGTGATGTCCTTTCAGGACCAAAAAGAAATCAACGGTGTCGGCCTTGAGCCAACTAGAAACAATGCAAGAGGTGATCCTCCTTTATGTTAAAAAATATCATCGCCCAATCAAAGCTAGAAACGACCAAGGATGAGCACGGGTTATTACCTATTTCATTGGCACTTGTGAATTGATCTTCAATCACCAACTCTTGTTGTTTAGGTGCAGGCCTGCTATAGCTTGGACCACCCAGCTTGTTTGCGCCTACCTTTACCATTCCTGGTTCTACCTTTCGCTTCAATCTTCCGACCTTGCTGTGATAAACCAAAGGTGCAGGGATGCTGCCACTCATAGACAAACCCACATATTAGTAGTAGAATCTCAAACCAAACAAAAAAGAAAGTAAAGGCCAAGGCCTCTCTAGTTAGCAATATAACTGAAGGACATCAATGTAATATGTAATGTTACTGCCAAAACAGAGATTTCAATATAACTGGAAAAACAATGGACATTTCAAGATTTGAAAGGTCATACTCAACCATAGACACAATGTTTTTCATAGCAAAACAATCTACAATTTCTGCCACCAAATCGTACAACATGGAGACATGTATCTCTCATTAGGACACATATAAGTTACATGCCTATCATCTCGAATGAGACAGACTACAGCCCACTAAAAGACTTGGCAAATGATGGTACATCATGGGAACAACAGATCACTCGATAGCATCATGCATGACATTTTGTTAGCCTGGATCAGCAAGAGAGAGAGAGAGAGAGAGAGAGAGAGAGAGAGAGAGAGAGAGAGAGAGAGACCAGTGGTTTACATGTGCTGAAATAGAAATCAAGAGGTAAAACCAAGTGTACTATCATGTTCTTGATTCTAGAAATACATGAAACAGCCATGGGAGCAATCAAATCATAGAGAACCACCTTCTTTGATTTTAAACCATCAAATGCATGTAAACAGTCTAGAGGAGGAACTCGTCTAATTAAAATCCGTATTCTGTGGCAGGCTTTTGGTTTACATGCCTATATGAAAACAAAGTAAATTTAGGTAGCACTTCATAGGACAAAAAGCAGTCCACACCTAGCAGTCCAGCATTCAGAAATTCAATTATACATCACACAGATGATCTAATTGCTTGTTGTCAAACTCAAACAATAACTCGGAATAGAAACTTACATCACACAACTGAGTGCACGTCTCGGTCATTGAGATGGATGTTTGGGGATCGGTGGCCAGGTCAGAGGAGTCTCTTCATGGTGCAGCGCTAGCCTTGTTGAAGGTGGCCTACAAACCAGGTCATTCCAAAATGGGTTACAAAAGAATTTTGGCAACACAGGAAATAATTTTCTACACATGATGCTCGACTCCCGAGAATGCTTAAAAAGTCTCACTCTTGGAGAATCACCACTAGAACAAGTTGAACATCCAATAGAAACATAAATTTTTCATTAACAAAGCAAGTCATGGATTCAAACTCCTAATCCAACGAACAAACCAAGTCATAGACCAATATAGGGACTGCAGCGGCATAGAACCATGCAATATTTTACATATGTTTCACAAATAAGAAACCTACAAATCAAACAGGGTGCATGCTCACATAATATACAAGTGAGGAAGATCCATGGGTCTAAAAAGAATGAAAGCACTATGCACATCACCTACAGTACACAAGCCTTGGTAAAAGGGCAATAAATCAAATATCATATGTAAGTTCTAGTATCACAGTTCATGAAACTTTAGAGACCAAGAGATAAAAGCAATTGTAGTATTATGTTCTTGAAATTCAGCATGATTAAAGGCTCCCAAATTTAGCACTCAAGGCCCGTGAGCACAGAGCATGAGAGAGGAGAGGAAAGGAACTGGTAGCTTACCTGTGTTATAGTAGAAGAAGAAGTGGCCACCGGAGTGAGGCGTCGGAGCAGGCCGACGAACTCGCTGGTGATGTTCACCAGGATACCATGCCCCTACACGTCCATCTCCTTTTGCAAACTCTTCAGTTAACCAAAAAGATGACACTTTTAGTTACTATAACTGTCACAAGAATGTAGCAGTATCAGAGGAGTAGAAATACAATGTGTAACTTTATAATCTCAAAAAGAAAATTTTAATAGCTCTGCCTATTTTCTTTGCATTTGGATGATATCTAAACAACTTATGTGATTCCGTGAGTCGTTTTCATCTACTTCAATGCAGTAAGGAGGTTAACGATCAATATGGCCTAAGCTGCACATATTACAAGGAGGTTACCATACTCAATCTTAGAAACAATATGTTTCATAGCAAAACAATTTAGAATTTATGCCACCAAATCATACAACATGGCTGACATGTATCTCTCTCATTATGATATATATGAGTTACATGCCTACATCTCTAATGAGAGGCAAGATTGTGTTGCAACCCACTAAATTACTTGACAAATAATGGTACATCATGGGCATAGCAAATCACTAAATTGAATAATGCATGACATTTATTTAGCCTCGATCAGTGGCATATGGCACCAACAACAACATGTAATTTCTTGATAACCATGTATAATATCACACGGAGTATTGAGAGAGGAAGAGAGAGAAGAGGAAGCGGTGGCTTACATGTGCTGGAGTAGTAGAAGATGAAGAAGCGGCCAGTTGAGAGAGACGTCGGAGTGAGCGCCGGTGCAGGCCGACGGACTCGCTGGTGACGTTCTCCACCGTGCACACTTGTACTCCTGGCCTGCATGAGCAAACCGCAACTGGGTAAAAATCGAAAGGAATCAAACAAGACAGAAGTATGTTCTCCTGTAATATTCAAAAGTCAAGTCATGTATCTCTATAATGAACACAACACAAGAGAAAGGTGAGGGTGCATGCTGACAAAAAATTTAGGTGAGGAAAGGCCCATGGCTGTAAAAAGTGTAATGCTAGATATTCAAGCCGGATAAATGCTATGCAGGACACACAGACTTGGTAACAACACAACTTCATAACAATTTAAGAAATATCACCTACACTATCACATGCCTTGCTAAAAAGACTATAAATCAAATATCCTCTACTACACAGTATGAAGTAGACAAAACAGTATGTTCGATTACCACAATTTCTTCATCAAGTGTGTTGTGGAGGGTGGCAACAAGGGTGTGTATCCTGCAGTCCAGCACGCCTTCCTCTTGGCGCACCTCCGACTCAGGCTCATCAAGTGCATTGTATCAGGAGGCCAGAGAGGAAGTACAGGAGACAGGCGGTGTAACTGTAGGCAATTAAAGTGTGAATATACATACATATCAATCGTTCTTGGTTGGAGGATGAACAAAAGGACCTCCTAGGGTAAGAAAGTGACTAGATTTGGTAGATAGATACCTTTGATTGAGGGCTGGATCGTGGATCTTGGGGCATATCCCATGGTTACTCCAACCAAGTAAAAAAACCTACCTTGCTCCAACATTCAGGCCATCCCTTGATCTCTCATGTACGACTAACAAGAGAGCTTAGCATTGATATATCCACCTGATAATATGGCATCACACTATGATTAGATAGTCATACTATAAACATGGCCTTGATGCCATAAAACAAAGAGATGTATTCAACTTTTGAGTGCGGAAAAAAGAAATTTAGTAAAATTACAACATACTTCAATGATAAGTTTCACAAAACGAATTGCATCACTGTTGCGATCAACGGTTCCATATGGGAACAACAGAAACATGTACGACAGTGGGTGGAAACAACAGGAACATATAGATAGATAGATGATGGATATAAAGGTCCATTTGCGCATGCAACAGGTAAGAGTGAAAAATTGGTAAGATCAGATACAGAACATCAGCAACTAAGCATAGTATCAGCAACTGGAGGTCGACTAGAGCTCACAAGAGAGAAGAGGTGGTGATTAAGATTGGAGGGACCTTCGCAGTCACAACAGCTAAGATATAGAAAAGTAGGAACTAAATCATGAAAAATCCATCACAGTAGCACATATTTCACCGTGGACGCCCAACTTCCCAGCCACATGAGGTCTCCTGAGTCCCCGCCCCCAAGATCCCCACCCCAAACCGCCACCCCCTGTTTTTTCAGCCGACAAGTTAGTACAATGGGCGTGACAGGAAGGGTAGCCCCATGAAGCGAAGGTCCAAGGCCTCCAGGGTAGGGAATACAACAGGCGTTACCACCAGAACCCTTCCTCATTGCTACCTCTCTCTCATAGGTGAAGCTTTAGAAGGACATAGGGATGGCAAGCATCAAAGTGGAAGTTAAAGAGGATTACAATGTTAAATACTCCCTTTATTCCAAAATAAGTGTCTCAACTTTGTACTAAAGCAGTGAGGCACTTATTTTAGGATGGAGGGAGTATCATAGAAGAAACATTGATAATGGATGCAAAAATTGGAACAAAAAACCGAGTAAATAGCATCAATAAGAATCTGCTCTTAAATTGGTTTAAATAAAAAAGATATTGCCACCCCACCTTCCCAGAAGGCCCACACAAAGAACCAAAGCCATAGGTAACGCCAGGTTCACTTTTCAAGCTACATTCCAGAATCTACAGAATATATACAACTTAATTTTCACAGTGAGCCCATAACCACAATTGCCAAATAGGTTTTCTTACAAATCAAGAAGAGGAAAACAGAAGTTATTCAGGAAAATAAAGTTGTTTTCTAGAGTATATTCCAAAAGTTCTCACTGATCAAATAACTATAATCAGACAGTGTACAAGTATCAGACACAGGTATCATAACAAACACATGGCGCACCAGGAATAGTTTGCAAAATGCAGGCATATTTTAGTGTACAAGTTGAATGGCTCGGATTTACCACACCATGAATCAGCGATGTTGGAAAATGCTTCAGGTAGTACTCGAAGCCTTTCAGTCCCAAACAACAACAACAAAGCCTTCCAGTCCCAAATAAGTTAGGTAGGCTAGAGTTAAAAATCATAAGATCTCCAAACCTAGTCATGGTTCTAGCACATGGATAGCTAACTTCCATGGCTAGTTCTTTGTTGATATTCCAGTCCTTCAGGTATCTCCTTACCATCCGCAAAAAAACTCCCTTTCTTCACCCAGCAACAAATAGCCGCAACTGGTAACTTGCTGCGAGCAAGGCATCCTAGTTTAACAACTAATTGTCTAGCTGAGCAAAGTGAATGGAAGCAACCTAGGGGCAAAACCATCATAGCCATTCAATAACAAATACATCTCATCAACACACAATAAAAAAAGTGTTGTCTCCAGAAGTTAATTCGAACATTGTACTGAATGACAGGAGCAAATTGACATTTGTTCACTTCAGATGAAAGGAGTCACTACCAAATAAAAACTTGATAACATAAACTTTCATTTTTGAACTAGAAAAAAAGATAAGCTTGCAAACCAGGTTATCACAGCATCAGCCAAGAGGAATGTTTTACTTAAAACAGAAAACGGAAGTGCTCCTCGCTAGTTTATCCCACAAAAATGTTGTTCCGATGCTAAACAATCAGTATGTGATATTGTACAGTGGCAATACTATTCCACCATGAAATCAACCAGGTTATCACAGCATCAGCCAAGAGGAATGTTTTACTTCAAACAGAAAACGGAAGTGCTCCTCGCTAGTTTATCCCACGAAAATGGAGTTCTGATGCTAAACAATCAGTATGTGATATTGGACAATGGCAATACCATTCCACCATGAAACCAAACACATATTAGTCCAACCTTTGGCAAAAAGAAAAGAAAACCAAGGCAAGAACACTGAATAAATTTAACCACAATAAAAACAGAACCGGAGCATTATTTAGCTCTTGCCTACCAAGTTTTCAGAAGTCACAAACGAGACATGCAACAAGATTAACAACAAAAGATGTTGAAAAGCACATGATAAACAAGATAGCACCAAATATTTCAACTTCATCATCCATTTACAGTAACTTCAACTTCGTCATCCATTTTTGATCTGAAAAACAAGCACAGAAATCAATACAGATCCAATTTTACAAGTTCCCACTAAGTGCCACCTGACTCCGAAGTACAGATTAACAACGGCTCGATGGCCATGGGAACATGAGAGAGCAGAACGGAGGTGCTTACCTAGTGCACCAGACGCTCAGGCAGGGGAGGCCGGCGAGGAGCTTCTGGCGGGCCAAAGGTGTGGGGATGGCATCGGCTCCACTCTAAGGTACGACCAGCAACAACCAATGCTGGTGTGCACTGCTGCGGCTAGGGTTCGCCACTGGACGCGTGCGTGCACCTGCATGAGGAAGGAAATATGTCTCAGGCACTCAGCACAAGCATTCTTGAAGCAGCAGGAACAATGGGAATGAAAGATAATTAGACTTGAGTTATACTCAAGAAAAAAATGAAGACGAGCATCTGACCATAAAAATCTCGTAGCACTGAAGGAACAGCAGGTCACACATATAAATGTGCATAACGTGGAGAGAAGCAGCATTTTTCACGCACTTACTTATTTAAAGCATCAATTTGACTTGAATAATATGTTACATTTCCTACTATCAGGAAGAAATTGCATGATTGCTAACGATATTCGGTCATAGAGATTCATGGTAACCCAGTTGCATTAGCTTTTCACAAACCTCTGTACATCTTGACAGAGTGAAAAACTGTAAATTTGATTATTTGGTGAGTCAAACAACATTCTTAAATATCCTATAGGATGGCATCCAGCAAACATGGTTTTCGAGTCGCGACTCATGCAAGTCGCTCTGGGGCAGCAGACTCAGAAGACGTCGAGCCTGTGTTGTGACTAGTCGCGACTCAGAGTCGCGAGTCGACACAAAGCTGAGTCGACCATATTTTTGCGACTCATAGACTAGTCGTCGACTAGTCGCGACTAGTCGAGCGACTCGAAATCCATGCCAGGAAATGATTACAAGATACTCCTAGCAACAAATACTTCAACTTCACTATCCATCTCATCTGTAGTAAATTCAGCTTGATCATCCACTTGGGATTCAGAAAAGAAGCACACATATCATCACTAGCAAACATTCCCTTTTACAATCGAGTTTCCACTAGCTCCAAACATGTATGTGATGGCCATGGGCATATGAGAGAGATCAGATCAGAGGCGCGGTCAGGGGAGCAGTAAGAGCTCCGAGGTACACAACCAGCCAAAAGTGTTCCGGGGACGACCACTCCGAGGTACGGCCAGCGACAACCAAAGCTGGTGCGGCTAGGGTTCGTCACCATTGCTGGACGCGTCTATAGAAGATATATACATCATAAAAAAACTAATTGTCCTCATATTTGTAGGGCCTAGCTAACATAGTGGCATTGGTCAAACAACCGACGCTGCTGCACCTCGAGTCACTGCCAAGAAACTCCAAGGCAGTGTTTAACAAGGAGTGCGTGCTATCTGCGAGACAAGGACATCATTTCCTTGGCAATTTAGCTAGTACCACATGCATGGAAAAGATCCCGACTTTAGTTAGCTAGCTAGGGTCCATGGCTACCACATAACCACAAGAATCAACTCACCTAGCTAGTTGTGAGCAATTCCTTGACGGAAAGATGGTAGTATGTCTAAACCAACAAGTTGGAATTGGTGCTCTTGCACTCGAACTGAACCTGAAGTTGCCACATTTGTGCTTCATTCAGGGAAAGGCACCGAGACCTGAAGGAAGGGAGAAGAGAGTGCCGGTGTTTGTGGGTCCAGTTTGCAGCATGGAAGTTTATCTTTCAAGAAGTGGACAAACCAGATTGAGTTTATCGTTCCTTTTGGAAAAAATAAATAGACTAGAATGTACCAACTAATCGACCATCACAGTAGGTTTCCAGAAAAACAAAACAGAAGAAGAAGAGGAAGAAACTAGACCCATGACCGTACGTCATGGGTCTGTGTGTCATTTTCCTGCATGGTGCTCATCACATCTAAGACGGCATGTGCTCGCCTGCAAACGATAAGCGGTAGTGATTTTGCTTGCAATTTCGTTTTCACCGCAACAGCAGCTCGCCACAAAGTGGGAGAGAAAGGACAGCAAGGTTGCGAATTTTGGATTACTGACCTGTTTGTACGGGTGTGATTAACCAGAGTGTGATAAAGGTAAGATGGCCTGCCAATATGACCATGCATACAAGGTGCTCCATGAGTGGCAGGAATACGGCTGCATCTCAGGTTGTCAAACACACACACCTCCTCGAGTGATATGTCCTCCTGCACAAGTGCATAGCAACATGAACTTCAGGAACAGAGCAACAAAAAATACCATGTCATAAACCGTAAGTGTGTTTATGCAGTAGTATGTAAGCAAGATAAAAAGAACTTGTTCAAAAGTTGAGATGTCTCTGACATGATATACTAGTAGTGCTGCTGTAGACTAATATATAAACATATTCATTTAGCCAGCCACTAAGTCCGTCGTGCACCACAACTAACAACCATCACCAAACTCTTGAACCAATCTATACAAGTTCAGTTAGGTATTCACAATATGTGAGTAGAACCAAAACCTCACCTCCTCCTGCTGTGTGTGCAGCTCGACTCGACTAATTAGCGTACGCTATAGGGTGCCTCCCCTGTTGCTGCATGCACGGTAGAGCTCATCGGATCGCTGGACGATTAATTAGTGTGCATCAAATCGTAGTACGCCCGCCCGCCCGCGCATGCTTGCGATTTGCACAAAAATCAAACCCAGAACATTTCCGTCAGGCAGGCCGATTAGTTTTCTTTCTCCCATCCAAATCCTCACACGGAAGAGCAGCCCGAGAGACCTCCGCCGCGTGATGACGGCGTGGGTCCTGGCCGCCGGCTCACCTGCGGGCCCGACGACGTTGACGCAGCGCCAGAAGGCTCCGGGGCCTGGGGTTCGTGTCCACCGCCGCCGCCGCCCCCGCGCCGTTCGGGGTCAGCCTCATCGCCGGTGGTGTGGATCTGACCTCGCCACCCTCCGCGAGCAGAGGAGGGAAGGTTTTGGGGAAGGCGTCAGAGATGGCGATGGGAAGGGGGATCCTTCCTTCCGGCCATGGCCTGAGGCATAGCGAGCACGCAATCTCCTCACATGGAAGAGACCTCGGTTGCGTGATGACGGCGTTGGTCCTGGCCGCTGGCTGACCTGCGGGTCGATCTGGGACTGGGAGAGAAGGTAGATGTAGGGGAGAGGGGAAGGCCGGTGGGGAGGTCGCCGGGGTGGTGGGCAGCGGCGGCGGCGGCGCCGTGGGATGGGAGCGAATCGTGGGACTGGGAACGGAAGAGACAGACAGAGAGCTGCGGCTGTTTGTTTCGCTAAGATAATAAGAAAAGAAAACCTTCATCCCATCCCATGACATCTCACCCGTTGGTTGCTCTTTCCACATCAAACCATCCGACGGCACAAAACCTGCATCACGCGGATCACCCCCTCCCCTCCTATACTCCCTCTGTTCCATAATATAGTGCCTATAGATCTTTTAAAAAGTCAAACCTCACAAACTTTGACCAAGTTTGTGGAGAAAAATATTTACATCTAGAATGCGAAACATATATCACTAGATTCATCATAAGATTTAGTTTCACATTATATAATTTTGCTATTGTAGATATAAATATTTTTCTCTACAAACTTGGTCAAAGTTTGCAAAGTTTGACTTTTCAAAAGATTTATAGGCACTACATTATGAAACGAAGGGAGTACTACGCTGCCAGTAATAATCACTTGCCTCGAAGTATGGTGCTAATAATAAAAGAGGAGAGATGCGGTGTGATGTGATTGATTCAACCCTTTCCGACTCATTGGTCAAAATCTTGCCTCACATGGGTCGCCCCATCACCTCCAACCGCCGCTCTTTTCTAGACCAAACGATCCAACGACACAGACCCCCACGTCACGCGGATCACCCCCTCGCATTAAAACCAATCAAAAGAATAAGAAGAAAACTTTTCTTTTTTACTCCTCTCCATCAACTCCGGTGTAAGTTTCAAAATGTACTACTCCCTTCGTCCCAAAATTCTTGTCTTAGATTTGGACCTAGTTAAGCTAGGAGAGGGCGGTGGAGGTGTTAGCTGCACATTGGTGGATCCCGAGGAAGTGCTCCTCGCGTCAGTCCTCCGCCACTCCCTGATAACGGTGGAGACGGTTGAGCGGCGGCTCCGCCGCAAGAATGCCAAAGCGCTCTCGAAGCGTCAACGACGGAGATGGCAGCCAAGCGAAGGCATCCTAACACGCAAAAAGGAGCAGGACCACTTGCTCTGGAGGTTGACGGGTCGAATCTGCTTCGATGACGACTCGAAAGGCACCTACAGCTCCAGCTCCGACGATGATACCCATCCGGCCGCCGACGCCTACATGGGCGGGCACTGTTGCACCGACGACCGCAAGGGGAAGGTGTACTGGATTGTTTCTATTGAGTGTGCTTTTAGTCATTTTTAGTCTGTATTTTTATTCTATTAAACATGTTCATCTATGTAGGGGTGCATGGGTTGCATGGATTTGAGGGTTTGGATATGAAGGACACCGGACACAGCTATGGGAGCAGGCAAATGAGGAGTGCATGGTCACTTCCTGTAGTTGTCCTCGGACACGTCCGCGGGTGCATGAGGGAGCAGATTAGATATATCCGGTTGTAGATGCTCTTAGGGCATCTGTAATGTCGGCCCCCAAATCGGACACCGTATTTGTCTGCAGACTGGTCTGGACGTCCGCTGACAGTGATGCAGGAGTCGACCATCCAACGGTGCCCGCATATATTTCAAACCGGATTTGTACAAACCGGGCAGTTACATGCAAACCAGATGATTTTCATTTAAACCGAAGCGCATTCATTACATTTTTGACGCGTTTCATTGAACAAAAGCGACCGGACCTAAAACTAGTCTAGGTCTATGGCAGCACCCATCCTCGAAGTCCTTGTTGTTCCCCACCAGCGTTGTCCATGTCCATGTCCGGCGGAGATGAGACTTGTGAAGTGAAGGTGCGGTCGCCCGTGAGGAATAGTAGGACATGGGACACGGACCGTCCCGCTTTGGACTCGAGGTCGTGCCACCTACCATGCACTACTACTCCTCGTCAAAATCCGTGACCTACCCTCTAGTTGGTGGACGTGAGGTCGACAATGGACGAGGCCGGGGATGGCCTTGTTGTCGAACTGGCGCCAACGAAGAACAGTTGGTGGCGCCAACGACGCGCAGCTGCTGGCGTTCTCGTCCGAGATCGCCTGCACCGTCAACACCCCCTCCCCGTCCGGCTACGTCGCGGGTGCAATGCAGCAGGCACAAGCACGCGTGGCCTCGTACAACGCCCGTTGCTCTGCAACAAAGTTATGGTTCTCCGCAGCCATGGCCGCCACGGCCTCCTCCCTCGCCAGCTCGCCATATACTTGGCCCTTTGCCAGCTGATGTTGCTCGAGGAGAGAGAGGTTGTCACTTAGCGTTGCCTTGCAGGCTTGCACGGCGCCCAGAGGTCAACTCTTGTAATAGGACTTTCTTTTCCTCTGTTCCTGTGAATGTGTGAAAAACTGATAACCGGCCCTGTTGATCTCTAACTGAATCTGCCGTAATTTGTCAGAAACGAACATACTTTGACATGTTTCACTGGTCATGTAAAATCAAGACACACGTGAAGCGATGGATGCCAAGTTTATCTTGGGCAACCCTGCAGGCAAATCGATGGACTTATGCCTTTTCTTTGCAATATGGACATTTTCTGAAAAACTTCCACAAATTTTTGAAAATGCGAACATTTAGAAAAACTGAATTTAAAAAAAATCTTAAAAATGGACATTTTGGAAAATAAAAATATAAAATAAAGAGAAACCAAACAAAATCTGTAAAAGAAGCAATTGGAAAAAAGAAATAGAAAAAAAAAACTAGACCTGAACTTAAAGTGTATGACTATGTGTAGTTATTTATGACTATGTGTTGTTGTTTAACATTTTTATGGGTTGTTTTATGGGCAAGTTTTTGTTTTTGTTTTTGAGAATGTGTTTATGTACATTGTTGTTTAAAATGTGTTGCTATTAATAATTTATGATTATACTTTGTTTTTTACAACTATTTTTTGCTCAATCTCATTTGTTGTAAATGCGGGTATTTTTACCCGTGGGTACCCATCTATCCTGTCGGGTGACGGGTATGAAAAAAAGTTATACCCTTAAAGGGTATGGATATGAGTGATAGGTAAGTTCAAGGTGGACGGGTAAGGGTATAGGGTGGCTCCATCCATACTCATACCCTGCGGGTGCTATCCCTAACGTGAAGCAACACATAGCTAGTGTTGGATCTGGATTGGTGGTGGTGGTGGTGTGCTTGGTATGTCATCCCTGGGTCAGGTGTGCAATTCCTAGGGATGAAAGCCCTAATCGACTTCTGTCATTGTTGGTGGCACGGCTCGTTCCTGTTGACGGTGTTACCTAGGAGATCCAACACCTCTCCTACCTCAAGATCTTCTCTTGAGATCCATTTTATTGGATTGGTGATGGAAGCGGCCTTACATTGTTACTTCGTTGAAAACATCATCATGGAGTTAGATCATGTGGTGGAAGCAGTCGGTGTGTGGTGATGTGGTTGGTCGTATGCCGACGGGATCGTGCTTAGCATGGTGTTGGTCGGCGTGCATCCGTTTGGGACTGGTCGCTTGGACGATAAGGGTTGGCAGTAGGAGCACTCTCTACGTGAGGTGCGTCGGGTGAACCATGCTAGCCGTCCTTGTGGGATCAGAGTGGCACATGTCCGACCCCCTTTGTACAAGTCGTTCCTCTTGGTATCGACATGGTTGACAAATATGCTTGTGGCAGATCAGATCAATGCGACGATACGATGCACACTTCGATAGCAGCGAATCGACTCTTGACGCCCCGCTCGCGAACGCCCGCTCCTAGGGTTCCCTCGCCGCCGCCGGCGGCTCCCTCGCGCGGGGCCGCCGCCGCGGCCGGAGCCCGTCGCCGCCGCTAGCCGGAGCCTGCTCCTCTCCCCCTCCCCTACCCCTTCCTTCCCTTTCCCGTACCCCCGCGTCGCCTCCCCGAGCGGGGCGACCGGGGGCCCCTTCGCCGCTCCTCCCCAGCGCCCCTCCCCTGCCCCTGCCTCCTCCCGCCGCCGCCAGCGAGCGCCGCCGGGCTTCGGCCGTGTGGTGCTGGCGGCGGCGGGCCTGCCATTCCCCGCGCGCGGCTCCCTCCGGCTCGGACGGTGGTGGCTTGTGGCGGTGCTCCTTGGCCGGCATCGGTGCGGCCCGTCGGTGGTGGTGCCGCGGGCCCGGTGGCTCTTGAGCGGTGGTGCGGCCGTTGGCCGTGGGGCGGCGCGGTGGCGCTGTGGCTGGCGGCGCCCGCCCAGCCCAGATCTGGGCCCTTTTGGGCCCATCTGGGTTGGCGTGGGCCGGTGGCTTGGTGCTCGGCGGCGATGTTCCTTGGTGATGGCGTGGTGGCGGCGGTCTCGGGCGGTGAGGACTTCGTTGGCCGACGTGCTGCAGCGTGGTGACAGGACTGTCCGGGTCCATGTGGGCCCGGCCGGGCCATCGAGGCCTGGCAAGTCCTCGTCGCCGCGTCCGGTCGGCTCCGCTATGGCGGTGGAGGCTGTCTCCTCCTTCCGGTCGAGTTGTGGTCACTCCCGTGGCTGGTGTCTCCTCTTCCTCTCCAAGCCTCGTGTTGACAGCTCTAGTGAAGGGGGGAGGGTTGTTCGGTAATCGTGGTGGCACAAGCTGGTGGGTGGCCGAGGAGGTGGTGCATTTCGAAATGCCTGAGGTGGTGGTGGTGGTGGTTGTGGATCGGGAGAAATCCCTGTCGGCCTGGCCGGCACCGATGCGATGACGCCTGCGGGCGCCGTCGGACCTTCCTTAGGGGCATCGGGTACACCCCTTCCCCACTATCCCTCGCGTACCGGGGGAAACCCTAGAACTTGTTCGGGCAACAGTGGTGGCATCGTCACACTCCCTCTTGAGGGTGTTGCTTGGGGCGCGGCGCTTCGGGATGCTGGGAGCGTGGTGGTACTTCTTTGGAGGGTGCAGCGGTTGCCGGACTTCCCTTCTTCGTTGATCTGCCGTTGTCAGCATTTATTTCTCTTTCTTCTTCTTGTTTTTCTTTTGGGCTTATCTGTGCTGCAGTCCCAGCAAGTTGGATGTATCGGATGTTTGCTTTATGATATAAAGCGGGGGAAACCCTTTTTCGTCAATAGCAGCGAATCGATGCTCGAGTGCCCGATCATGTGTGTTTATGATGTTGTCGACCTTACCGACATTTTATATATCTTGTGGTGTTTTACATCTAGTTTAGCTAGGAGAGGGCGGCGGTGGTGGAGGCGCTGGTCGCGCACCCGTGGATCCTGAGGGAGCACTCCTTGCGTTGGTCCTCCGCCACTCCCTGATGACGGAGGAGAGAATGCGCGGTGGCTCCTCGAGCCGCTGTAGCGCAAGATAACAGCGCTGGCGGCGGCCCGGCATGCAAAGTAGTAGGACCGCCTACTCCGGAGGCTGACGAGCCAAATCTGCTCGGACGACGACTCAAAAGTCACCAATAGCTCCAGCTTCGACGATGACGCACTTCTGGCCGCCGACGCCTACACGGCGGGGCACAGCTGCACCGATGACCACAAGGGGAAGAGGCACCGGATTTGTCTATTAGGCGTGCTTTTAGTCTTTTTAGTGCCTTTGTTGCTATTAAACATGTTCATCTATGTAGCGTTGCATGGGTACATGGATTTGGGGGTTCGGATATGAAGGACACTGGACACAAGTGTGGGAGCAGCCAAATGCCTGGTCATTGTCCGTGGGCGCGCCCGGACACGTCCGCGGATGTTTTAGGGGCCAGATTAGATATATCCGTGCCGACCCCCAAATCGGACATCGTATTCGTCTGCGGACTGGTCAGGGCCAGTCCACGGACAGTGATGCGGGAGACGACCATCCAACCGTGCCCGCATATATTTCAAACCGAATTTCAACAAACCGGGTGGTTACATGCAAACCAGATGATTTTCACTTAAACCGAAGCACATTCATTTCATTCAACAAAAGCGACCGGAACTAAACCTAGTCTAAATCTATGGTACCACCCATCCTCCACGTCCTTGTTGTTTCCACCGGCCGTGTCCATGACCGGCGAAGATGAGACCCGTTTAGTGAAGGTGCGGTCGCCGGTGAGGAATAGTAGCACAAGGGACACGGACCGTCCCATTTTGGGTTCGAGGTCGTGCCGCCTCCCATGCTCTACTCCTCCTCGTCGAAATCTGCAACCTGTCCTAGTTGGTGGATGTGAGATCGATGATGGACGAGGACGGGGGCGGCCTCGTCGTCGAACCGGCACCAACGAAGCACAGTTGGCGGCACCAACCACGCACAGCTGCCGGCGTTCTCGTCTGAGATCGCATGCGCCGTCAGCGCTTCCTCCACGTCCGCCTGCGTTGCGGGCGCAATGCAGCAGGCACGAGCACGCGTGGCCTCGTACAACGACCGCTGCTCGGCGACAAAGTTATGGTTCTCCGCAGCCATGGCCGCCACGGCCTCCTTCCTCGCCAGCTCGTCATATATTTGGCCCTTTGCCAGCGGTGTTGCTCGAGGAGGGAGAGGTTGTCACTCAGCGTTGGCTTGCACGGCGCTATGTCAACTCTTGTAATAGGACTTTCTTTTCCTCGGTTCCTGTGGGTGTGTGAAAAACTGATAACCGGCCCTGTTGATCTCTAACTGAATCTGCCGTAATTTGCGAGAAACGAACACACTTTGACATGTTTCACTGGTCATGTAAATGAAGATACACGTGAAGCGACCGATGCCAAATTTATCTTGTGGGCAACCCTTGGAGGCAAATCGATGCCAAGTTTATCTTTTGCATACTCAGTTTCCATCACCAATATCTTTATTCTTTATCTTGAAACAGGTCAATCATTCACCATCATTAATTATTACGCGCAAGATTAGCGACGGTAACTGGGTTGGGGAGCTACCTCACAAAAAAAAAAAACTGGGTTGGGGAGCTAGTGAGAGGGAACCAAGCTAGTTGCGCCGGCCAATTGGATTGTGCAGGAGTATGGAATCGAGATGCTTGTTGACTTGGCCGGCTTATATGAATTAAGGTGATGTTTATTGCTCAAACTACACCGCTGTTAACATATATGCCTAATTAATATACACCATTATATAAAGTTTTGTGCCCAAATTTTTTGGGTGTACAACTGTCCACCCATGACCTTATGTGGATCCGCCTCTGTCTCCGCAGCCATGGCCGCCACGGCCTCCTCCCTCGCCAGCTCACCGTACATTCGGCCTTTTTGCCAGCTGGTGTTGCTCGAGGAGGGAGAGGTTGTCACTGAGCGTTGCCTTGCACGGCGCCCAGAGGTCAACTCTTGTAATAGGACTTTCTTTTCCTCTGTTCCTGTGAATGTGTGAAAAACTGATAACCGGCCCTGTTGATCTCTAACTGAATCTGCCGTAATTTGCCAGAAACGAACATACTTTGACATGTTTCACTGGTCATGTAAAATCAAGACACACGTGAAGCGATGGATGCCAAGTTTATCTTGGGCAACCCTGCAGGCAAATCGATGGACTTGATGCATACTTTTCTTTACCAATATCTTTATTCTTTAACTTGAAAACAGGCCAGTCATTCACCATCATTAATTATTACGCGCAAGATCGACACGCTCGGATAAACATTTCAGTAACCACTACGACGACCAAGCTAGTTAAGACCGATCACTCCGAGGGCAGCCCGTTGTTGTCCATCTACGGTTTTAGACAGCAGCACGTATCGTAGAACTCGCCTTTAGTGGGAGGGCTACGCTCACAGCGCGTCTTGGGGTCCTTGTACCCCAGCTTTTGGCAGTGGATGTAGCACGCACTGTCTGTGCACGGCAGGATCCGGTTGCACTCCTCTGCACCTGCAGTGTTTGTGCATGCACACACAAACTTTTTAGTACTCGATTGACCACAATGTACATAAACATATACGACGTATACTAGGATGAGATATGAATAAACTAACAGGACATGATGACATGTACATATAATCACTTAGTACTACCTTGTGCAGCATAGCATGATGGCATGGCCATGGCGGTAACAACAATGGCCGCCAGGAAGAGAGCTCTGGGATCCTTGAGAAGCGCCATAGAGTAGATGAGGTAGCCTTGGAAGGTTACAACTTCTTGTATGTTTATTAGACCTTATTCTTGAGTTCTGATGCGGGGTTGCTATGCCTCCTAGCTTGGTTGTGTTTATATACAAAATGCAAATCTGGTAGGCAGTTAATTCTTGGCACTCTATCATCTACTCCATTTATGGTCCACTAATTAATGCATGTGCATTAAAAGGGCATCTATTTACTCTGGTAGGCAGTTAATTCTTGGCACTCTATCATCTACTTCATTTATGGTCCACTAATTAATGCATGTGCATTAAAAGGGCATCTATTTACTACCCATTCATTTATAAAGAGGTTTGTGTTTTTAGCCATTAGTTAGATTTCATATCTGAATGACACACTAGTGTAGTGTCAAAAACACTTTTATATTATAGGACGGAGGGAGTATCATTTATTAAAAATCTAAGTTAAATCAAAGTGTTTTTGATGTTGTTGATGGAGCCCGGGTCAAACGGAGCCGTGCATAGTGGAGACAATGTCATGAACCAAGGACATAAACCGTTGGCCAAAGAAGCCCAAGTCTATATTTATATCTATATCTATATCTATATCTATATCTATGTCTATGTCTATGTCTATGTCTATGTCTATGTCTATGTCTATGTCTATGTCTATGTCTATATCTATATCTATATCTATATCTATACCTACTAATAATGTAAGGTGCGTTTCTCCAATTTTTTCATCCGTTCACCGCTAAAAGATTTTTTGTTTTTATTCGAGGTGGTACTAAACTTTCGTACTCCATCTGTTAGCAATTTGAGGTGGTACTAAACTTTCGTACTCCATCTGTTAGCAAAGGAAAAACGATTTGTGGAGAATTTCGTACGTGGGCCGCGCGTCCTATGGCCCAGTAAAGTCAGCCATTTTTCCCTGCCCACGCAGCAATAAAAGAGTCCTATTTTTCGCTCAATGCGGCATATAGTTTCAGCTACGCACAGGGCAACCAAGACACGGCGGCCCATTTTTGTTTGTGTTTCGTTTCAATTTTTTTCTGTTTCTTTCTCTTTTCATTTCCTGTTTCTTTTTACCTTGGACATTGCAGTTATATTTTTAGAAAATTTCTGAAATTCCATAATTTTCAAAAAATGTTTGCAGTTTCAATTTTTATTCACAATTTCGTAAAGAGTTGCAAATTACAAAAATTTGTTCCTATTTTAAAAACTGTTTTGATTTTTGGGTCGTGCCAAAATATGTTTAAATTTTAAAAATATTCCCATTTTTAGTAAAATGTTTGTATTTTTCACAAAAATTCAAGAGTTAAACTAATATATTTTAAAAAATGTTCCAAATTCGAAAAAATTTAGATATAGGTTTCAAAATTGAAAATAATGTTTGCATTAAAGAAACACATTTTCTAAAATTCTTCTGCATGTTTAACACATGTTCCCATTTAAAAAAAATTGTTCACAACATAAAAATATTCATATTTTTATAAGAATGTTCAGGTATTTAAGAAATATTTGCGAATTTCAGGAAATGTTCTATTCAAATTTTTTGTTCTTGCTTTGTCCAAAAATGTACGTAATTTTCAAAAAACTGTTCAAAATTTTGAAAATTGTTCATGTTTTCAAGTATATTTGGTAGTTCCTATTATCAATTCCAAAATTCTGTTCCTATTTAAAAAATGTTCGTAATTTTAAATTGTTATCATTCTGAATTTTTTTAGAGTTTTAGAAATTATTCCCATTTTTTGGAAAATGTTTGGGTCCAAATTTGTGCAAGATTTAAAAATGTTACAAATTTGAAAAATATTCTTACTTTAGTGATATTTTCGAAAATTGAAAATAATTTTTGCATTAAAAGACATATTTTCTAAATTTCTTCCATATGTCTAAACTTCTAAATTATTCACAACTTAAAAAAATTGTATTTTTATAAAACGTTCATGCTTTTAAGAAATGTTTGTGAATTTCAACAAATGTTCTGTTCAAATTTTTTGTTCGTCTTTTTTTAAAATGTATGGAATTTTTGAAAAAATTGTATTTTGGAAAATTGTTGACGTTGCCAAGTATATTTGGCATTTCATTGTTATTAGTTTTTGAAAAGTTCCAAAAAAAGTTTTGAATCTGACGTTGCATTAGATTCTTTAATATTAACGCTAACCAGAAGAGCACTGCTATACATCCGACAATGTTTAGACGACATGCACACGACTTTTCCATCCAGCCATTTGTACTTTTGTTCCTAAAGCATCTGACGGTGCAGAGCAATTATCGGCTGGATGTCGTGCACAAAACATCGTGTGTACATCAATTGCGATAGCAGAACGTATTTGTTTGAGTGACTAGCAACATGTGGTTGGGTCTTTGAGGTCGTGAGTTTGATCACTCCCATACTGGGTCTGCTCCGCATCCGGCGCATCAAGCTAAGTCGGCTTGTTTAGAATAAGGGACACCATAAATTATTGACAGTGGTAGCTTCCAGTCGTCAATAAAAGAGAATATGTCGGTTAATTATAATTAAAAAAAAATTATAGGCACGTGCCAATAAAAAAAGAATATATTGGTTTGGCTCTAATTAAAAGATGCTATGTTGAACTAGAGAATACACACGCGCGCGCGCGCGCACACACACGCACGCACGCACGCGCGCGCGCACACACACACACCAGGGATCAAAGAGAAATTAATTGTCTTATATATTCTTCCTTGGCTCTCCTTCATTCCCTCATGGCCAACTCCCTCGTCCTTGCTGCTGCTGCTGCCTACCCCTAATTTTGTGTTCCTCTTTATATCATGTATTCACATACTTGTGATAAGAGAGGCAGGCCCGCAACAGATAAATTGGTTAATTTGTTTGTACGTGCTCTTGATCGGGACAAAATGAGGGGCCACAATAACAAAAAAAGACAATAGATTAACTAGAGAGGCATGGGCGATCAGGATTGGCTGATTGGGTGGACAGAGGTTCAGAGATCAAAGCTATTACTTCTGTGCTGGTGGAGTCAGCATGCTTGACTCGAGAGGCGGTCGTGTGCTTCCTACTTAATGGGGAAAGTATCATGTGGAACCAAACACATATTTACAAATTCAAATTTAAACTTTTCATTTTTTTAAAAAACCTGAATACACTTATGTTTGGAACCCCTAAAAAGTTCAGATTCAAACACGAAATACATATTTAGAAACACAAAAGACAAATCCATCATGAATAGTGTCAAAAGAAGACAAAAGCTGAATTGACACTATACACATATACCTCTCCATGGGTATTTTGAATTTTTTAGGGGTTGTACACACTTGTCTTGTTTTTTTAGAAAAGGAGGATGACCCCCGGCCTCTGCATCTGGGAGATACATACGGCCACTTTATTAATTATTCTCACAAGACCTTACAAAGTAATACCACAATAAGACTAAAGCCGCCGTCTAAGCAACAAACTGTCGCTACACCTATCTTGTTGATGAAGGGGCGCAGATAGCCTGGGCCAAATAGCAAACAGACATCACAGGCAAACCTAACATTTAAGACCTGAGGACCCATCCAGGACGCCTGCCGGGCATGGATCTCGCCGGTCCGGCGTGCTCTCAGAGGCCGCCGCCGCCAACTGCCACTGCTCCATCTTCAGAACTGTACTGATGCATCAACCTTGGTCGGTCTAGCTATCGTCGACGCCACCACGGCGCCCAACGTCACCTCCTCCTTGCGTACAAACAGCTGTGCACGTCGCGGTCGCCACTGATACACCTCAGCACCGTGCTGCCAAGTACCACCAGCCGACACAACTTGAAGTCTTTGGAAGATCTGTCGTGCGTAGCACCTGCCGACCAGGCATGCCAAAGTGTAGCACCTGTCGGTCAGGCATGACTTGACATCTCCATCGAACCTCCATGCAAGACGAAGCCGCTCCACCTCCTGCCACTGACTTCCAGCGCTGCTCCACAAACGATGCTCCCAAGAGAGAAACGACACCGCAGTGCCACGATCGTCCGATCTGGAACACCAGATCCTAGGGTTTCCCTCAGAGCAGCAGTAGAAAACAGGGCATACGTTTGGGCCTGGTTAGCCTATTAGTCCCGGTTCGGTCACGAACCGGTACCCATGGGCCCATTGGTCCCGGTTCGTAAGGCCAGGGGCCTGCCGGGACTCGTGGGGGCATTGGTCCTGGTTCGTCTGGGACCTTTGGGCCCGGTTGGTGGCACGAACCGGGACTAATGGTCCTAGCTCCTGGCCCACCTCCAGTGGGCCCAGTTCATGGCACGAACCGGTACAAAAGGCTGACCTTTAGTCCCGGTTTGTGCCACGAACCGGTACAAAAGGCTGACCTTTAGTCCCGGTTTGTGCCACGAACCGGGACCATTGAGTTGCCTATATATACCCCGCGCCCGCGAGCAGAGCACTCATAGTGCTCTGTTTTTCCTGGCCGGCAAGGGGGGAGCTTTGTGGTGCTCTAGCTCACCTCCTATGCATACCAGGTGTTCGATGGAATTCCCGAGGCACACTACTTAATCTTTCTCCTCTCCAAGGTCGACCTCCAAGCTCCATTTTCCTCAATATTTGTTTAGGTTTAGCGGTCCGTCACGTCTCGTCCCCGTCTTCACCACCGTCGATCACCCGCGCTGATCTCGTTGCCGGCACCACCGCGGTGAGCCTCTTGTTCCTATCTTCTTACTGAAAGGAAAAAAATCTAACTTGTATGTTTATATATACTTGTATAATTTTATTACTTTTATTGTTGCTTCTTATTATTTAGTGCGATGGTTTTGGTATCTGCCCCCGTCGGCCCTCGTCCTGTCTATGATTCGAATGTGGTATATATTATCTTTATAACTATTTGGTTCATTTATTGTTTATGACAATTATGCCGACCAACGTGACATAGATTTTATTTATCTAGGAGGTATGTGAACGGAAATTCCAACCGACCCTATTGTTGAGAGGTTAAATTTAGTTGAAGAAGAAAACAATTTGTTTAAGGAAAAACTAAAAAAATTGAGGAGGAGAAGATGATATTGGAGTTGCATGTTGCGGATGTCATCGATGATCACAAGAACAAGATGGATGCAATGCGCTTGAAGATTAGAAAGATTAGAAAATATGCCATTCATACCGAGGCTTGGTATCATTATGCCGTTGGATCAATTGTTACCTTGATTGCGATTATGATCGCATTTGTTTTGGCATTGAAATGTTTTACATAGTTTCAATGTATGGTTTAATTAATTAGATGCTCTGGAGAGCTATATGTTGTTAGATGAGAACTATGTATGTACTTTGGTTTTAATGTGAGATGATGAACTTCTATTAATTTGGTAACTTAATTATCTATTCATGATGTTCTATAATGGTTTTTGACACACTTAATTATATATAATGCACGCAGATGAACCGGCAATGGATGTTTGGTGACAAACACACCTCCGAGTACATTAAGGGCGTGCATGATTTTCTCGAAGTGGCTGAGGCAAACAAGCAGAATGGTTTTATGTGTTGTCCATGCCCTGTATGTGGGAATACGAAGTCTTACTCTGACTCGAAAATCATTCACACCCACCTGCTTTATAAGGGTTTCATGCCACACTATAATGTTTGGACCAAGCACGGAGAAATAGGGGTTATGATGGAAGACAACGAAGAAGAAGAGGATGATGAGAACTATGTGCCCCCTGAATACGGTGATGCTGCAACGGGGGAAGCTGTTGAAGATCAAGAGGAACCAGACGATGTGCCCGATGATGATCTCCGCCGAGTCATTGTTGATGCAAGGAGTCAGTGTGAAAGTCAAAAGGAGAAGGTGAAGTTCGATCGCATGCTAGAGGATCACAAACAAGGTTTGTACCCCAATTGCGAAGATGGCAACACAAAGTTCGGTACCGTACTAGAATTGCTGCAGTGGAAGGCAAAGAATGCTGTTCCTGACAAAGGATTTGAGAAGCTACTGAAAATATTGAAGAAGAAGCTTCCAAAGGATAACAAATTGCCCGACAGTACGTATGCAGCAAAGAAGGTTGTACCGGGCTGCTACCAGAGTGCACACCGACAACCGTCGTATTGTACCGGGCTGCTACGAGCATATCCGCAAACATCGAGGACACCGGAGAGGAACGATACATCCGAAAGAGCGAGACATATGCCGCTCCGATCCCACAAGGCTAGCTGACATAGCTCGCCTGGCGCTACTTGCATACAAAGGGTGCTCTTGCTCCTCTCACCGTCGACCGACGATCCACTCCAAACGGACGCACCACCAATGCTCCATGCTCACCAAGACGCTGCCCGCTCCAGATCCACCACACCACCACCAACCAGATGCTTCCAACACCAGACTTGACTCCAAGGCAATGCTTCCAACAAAGTAATGACGCCAAAGACGCCACCATTGCACACGGTTTTCACCGGGAGACAAGAACACGGAGCAAGAAGCCCCTTGATGGCACCTCCAACAAGGGAAATCACACCCGAAGGCGTCATTTGCCATCAGCTCAAACCAGAGTCGAGCATGACTTTCGTCAGGGAAACTGAGCACCTATGTTGCGACGACTTCGCAAACACACCACCACCAAACCGGAGCAGCAGGCGCCACTTGCTGCACCGCACAAAACTAGCCGGAGCACTGCCGGCGACACAAGCCTAGAGCGTCCCGAAGGCACAGCCCAGACCACGCCACCCCATACCACCATCCCGACATGGAGCTACCACAGTCCGCTTGGAGTCAGTCGCCGTCCGAGCCACCTCCGGCCGCCATAGCGCCAGATCTGACCTACAGGGCCCGTCAGATCCGGCCGCTCAGGCCAGAGGCCACCAGCTAGGGGAGCCCGCGTCCCCCAGCATCACCCTGCGACGACGACGCGCACGTCCGCGCCGCCCCTGGGCATCCCCGCAGCAGTGACTGCGCCCAACCCCATCGACACGCAGCCAAGGGCGCGCGCACCAGGCGTTGGACGAGCACGCGGCCAGGCGCCTCCACCGCGCAGCCACGGACGTGAAACGCGCGGATCCGGCGCGCAACCACAGATCCCAGGCTCCAGCAAGCGCCGGCGGATCTCCATGGACGCGCAGATGCAACCCCTCTCGACGCGCCAGACTGGACAGGGATAGCACCCCCCCGCCGCCTTCCTCGGGGCCGGCCCGGGCTTCGCCGGCGGGCGCCCTCTGGCGGCAGCGAGACAGGTGGGGGAGGGGGCGGGGACTGTGGCAGCGCTAGGGTTTCTACCCCCGTGTCGCCAGAGCTAGGCGACGCGGGGGTCGGGCGGGGGGATGCTGTTCGTTACACTCTTCTCGCCTTTAAAAGGTGCGAGGAATAGCATAGCTCCTGAATCTGGAATCCGGTGCTGCGCCCACGTCCCTCTCTCCAGCCGCCGGCTGATCACCCTACAATCCGGTCTACAACTACAAGATGTTATTTTCTCAACAACAAAAACAAGGTGTTATTATTTTGTCTACGAACTTTTTTATGTCTATAAACTTTATCCGGATTTTACTTGAAAGTGGTGTAATCCGGTTTTCAATAATAGTCACATGTTGATTCTGTAAAAGAAAAATTAGAAAAGCACTCGGAGCTATTAACCAAACAAGCACTAGAAACACCAGATACGCCGACCACGATATTTGGAGTTTGCAGCAGGTGATCATACTTGACTTTGGCTTGAACCTGCAAGTGCAAAGGGTGTGATGCGCTTTTAGTGAAGAAAATAAACAAGCACTAGAAACACCACTGAAAAATGAAATTACATTGTAGTCCCTATGGCCGACCCATTCCACCCTAGATGGGTCGACGGTCCGCCTTTCAAACATCTCCATCGTTGGAGTTAGGTTGTCGTTGTTGATCGCGTATGTGAAGTCGCCAAGTCCGTGGCTCTGTCGGACCAACACCTTGAACAAGAATATGCGAACGCCAGAAGAGCCACATATCCAAACCTCCATTATTTCTCACAAGCTTCACACCGCACCGAAGGCCGCACCAAAATAACAGGGATGAGGCCAAAGGACCCAACTACAAAGGGAAGCCTCCGCTGACAAACCCTGCAATCCCTAACCAATCGATCATAATGACCAACATGAATATCTACCCCATCAAGCCACTGATGCCATTAGAGATGACACAACTGAGATGGGAAGGCTCCAAGAGACCTTATCCACTGGACCGCGCTGGTCATACCACCAACAACGCGCCACCGTGAAACCCTAACCTATTTCTTGGCCGGCGATGAGGCACCGGGGTTTTCTGCACCTCTCACCACTGGATAGGCAGTCAAAGGGGGGAGGGGGGCCCACAGGCTCGACGCAGGCAGTGCACGGTGAGGAACGGAGACTCTACTTTATTGCCTCGATGAGGCCGAAGCTGAGGAGGGAGAAAAGTGAAGTGATTCCCAATGAGAAAGGGTGTAATTATTTAAAAAGTGTACAACCCACGTCAGCACACACGCATCTTATAGCATCACATCCAATGGCTGTAAGAGGTGAATGGGACCAAATTATATCTCATCTAGATGAGTTCTAGCAAAACTGATAAACTTAATCAAACTCAAAATAGTTAAGTTTTTGCAGGGTTGTATTTTTGGAACGAGATAATAGTATGCTAAATTGGAGGCATGTGGGTTAGGCTTCATCAGAATGAGCAGCCTGCCGAAGGACCCGAAAGTACAGCACGCTTTCCCCGCCCTTTCTGCTAGTTGTTTCTCCAGATACAGAAAGATGCACGTATCAAAGAGTACAGTACTTTGCACGCGACAGAAATATTTCTATCACTCTACGTAGCTAGCTAGCGACATCACATCTGTCTAGAAGTAAGAAGTGAATGTAACTTTCTACAAGATTCCAACGCAAGCACAAGATCAAAGATTTTCAATCCAAGTGTACCGTGTCAACTGGTCAAGAGCTAAAAACAACTGAAGATTCCGTACGCGTGACAGTTTTCTTATGGCGTAAGAGACCTATAGATTGGAGCAGCTTTTGTTTTAATCAAAAACTTGATGGTGGTTGATGCTTGCAAGGCATGATGCAATGGTGACTCAAGGTCTTGAAGGAGAGGGTAAGTAGCTAGCTTGACTTAATCCAGTTAATTAACCTCGCCCCAAGTCAAGGTTCGGCCCTTGGACAGTGCTCCGGCACGGTTCAACTTGGACCAGTGACCATCTTGTCTCTCTGTCTTCAAACTGTGAGCCTCTGGTTGATTAATCTATCTGTCCAAGAATGGGATAAAATCTCAGCCATGCATCTTTGAATTCAGTCAAGAACCCTGAACTCTCCTACTTCTAGCACATGGTTCGTCCAGAATATAACACCCTGAATTCCTCGCAAGACAGATTTTCCAAACTGTTCCTCACAAGACAGAATCTCTGAAAATCTCCGGCATATATATGATGAAAACGACATCCCATTTGCTACCTTGCCCTGTCAAATTAGCACAGAAAAGCTGGATCATTTCCATGTTCAAACGAAGACTCCTGCAGTCTTACTCGAAAATTAGTAGTGCAGTACAAGAGCCGTATACGTTCCACTGTAACAACAGGTCCAAATCAGGCACGTTCTGATCACTGATCACTGTCAAAAGCTAAAGCTGGCTAGAAACAACCGCCAAAGTTTTCAACTGTCGCTGGTTTACCGGGCCAAGCCACCAGCATGACCGGGTCGCAAAGCCGCGCATATAATTGATTAATGAAGGTTAAGATAATGGGTTGGAAGATCTCACCCCACTGAGAAGTATAGAAAGGTAGGCTTCTGTAATCTTTTTCTGCACTTCTTTACGTTGGAAAGTGTAGCCTTCCTCTTTATGTAATCTCAAGGACTCCGTCGATCCCTGCTTTTGTAATATGAAAGCTCACATCCTGCCGATAGATGCTGAAAGTGATTTGAGTTGCGAGCGAGTTGGAGCTAGCTGACGGCCATACAGACAGGGTCCAAGAATCCTCTTTATGGTCAGGAGAATTATCGTTCTCTGTGAATTGGGGTTGCATTTGGTGTTAACTTAGACTAGTTCTTGAGGATCTTGGACTGGGTTATCTGATAAGGATTTATGCTTTTTTTCCAAGAAAATTGTAACGATTCTAAAGTGAGTGGCTACTTTCACTTGTAAAAGTAGCAAGTAATATATGGATATATGTCACTTACTGAAATAGTAGTAGCATTGTCAGAACCTGAGTGCTTCATTTCATTGGACAAATTAATACAGATAGAGTTGCTCATGCGTCGACGTGGAATCCCATGCACCTCTGCTTCGGTGACTCGGAGCTTATTTGGATTCAGATCGACAGTAAACTATTGCACTCATTTTTTTTATTTTTTATGCGAAAAACTATTGCACTCATTTTTTTTATTTTTTTATGCGAAAAACTATTGCAGTCATAATCAAACATTCTTAATCGAAGAGCATTCATAATCAACTCTGCATCCAGTACCACCAGTCAGTGTACCGTGTCAACTGGGTCAACAGTTAAAAAACAAAGATTCCGTACGCATGACAGTTTGCTTATGGCGTATACGTGACCTATATACATAGACAGGAGCAGTTTTCTTTTAGTCAAAAACTTGATGGTTGAAGCTTGCAAGGCATGACAATGGTGACGCAAGGAGGCCAGTACTAAATCCGGTTAATTAGTCGGACTAGTTAATTAACCTCACCCCAAGTCAAGGTTCAGCCCTAGCTTGGACTGCGCTCAAAAGCATGGTTCAACTTGGACCAGTGACCATCTTGTCTCAGTCTTCAAACTGTGAGCCTCTGGTTGATTAATCCATCTATCCAAGAAAGGGATAAAATCTCAGGCATGCATCTCTTTGAATTCAGTCAAGAACCCTGAACCCTCCTAGTTCTAGCACATGGTTCGTCCAGAATATTGAACCATTCTACTAGCACATCTGCACATGGTTCATCAAGAATAACACCCTTAATTCCTCACACGACAGATTTTCACGTTCCAAAATCATCTTATAATGCATCCCGCTGAGAGACATGAAGCAGTAAGGTAGCATTTTGCAATACTTTTATCTGCCCCTTTTCCTCTTTGGAAAGCGTGGCATTTCAGAAATCTGAAGGGCTCACTCTGCTTTTCTAGTACTATGAAAGCTCATGTTCTGTCGACAGATCTAAAAGTACATGTTTAGTGCTTGGCATGCCGACGAGCTTTGGTGCGCAAAGTCAAGAGATGAGACGACCATGTTGCAAAGGAGATCCCGTCTGGACCAGTGCCACATTGTAAACTTTGAGCTAGGCTCATGTGTCTTCGTGCACACAAGCATGGTTGTTAAGCAGCAAATAAAAATGGAGAGATGGGGGGAGAGCGATCCGGACCTTGGAGATGATGTGTTGGGCGTAGGCGAGGTGGGAGTCGCAATGCTTGCAGCGGTAGATGGTGCCGGTCGCCGCCGCCAGGCTGGTCGATCAGGAAGAGCCGCCCCATCGGCCGATCCCTCTTCCTTCTTGCTCCCATCGGGCGGCCTGCCCACCGGCTGTCGATCCCCTCCACTCGCATGACGACGGCCCGCGTTTGATCGAGGAGCTCCCTACGTACGTCTTCCTCGCCCCGCCTGCCCGACGCCATGCCGCGCCATCTCGGACCTCCTCGATGAACCCGCACTCCGCCGTCGATCGCATGGTTCCCTAGGTCTAGAAGCACTCACCGGCGATTGACCAATGATGCATGGGGTGAGGAGCTCGGAGGAGAACATCGCCTCGCTTCTCGCCGGCCGACGCCCAAGTCATGGCTGCCTGCGGGGAAAATGAGTTTCTATTGTTTGGAGCAACAACAGAACAACAGTCCCAATTGTAGGCAAACAAGTGTTGGAATCCTCATGAACCAAAGAAGCTTAATTAGTGGCAGGTCACATTAGATAAAAAAGGTATATTCTGGACACACTTGCATAAGGATATTTAATAATTTCAAATACAGGAAGCATTTAATTGTTTTCTTTTCAAAGAGGACATTCACTTGTTAGTTCAGAAAGCCCAAGTCTCAAGTCGTAAGTCGCACGCGCACCCCGCACGCGGATGGATGTCTCTCTCTATTATAAATAGAGATGGTCGGTCATCTTAGAAGGCATGATGAAGAAAGAGAACTAGGAGGCTGTGGTGATGCGGATTACTGAGGTGGCGCCTCCCTGGCTGCCTGATGGAATCCCTAGGCGCTCATTATTTCACTTACAGGAAAAGATAATTAAGTGACATGCTTGTTTACTGGTAGACTGTTGGCATTCTTTTGCGGCTATTTGCTAGCCCAATTTCCAAAGGTCGATGACTGGAAAGACAACTGATACGTCATTATTGGTTCCTTACATTGAACTACAAAGGCTGTTCATTTCTTTGGCTCATCGCCCGCCATTGTCCAACACGCCTTCCCCAAGAGTCCTGCTATAGCTAAGGACGAACACGCTCTGCACAACCCATGCCCGACCCAAGAGATCAAATCGTCCATGAGTCGATTCAAGATGCACCACACCATAGATGTTGCATTGTGTACTCCCTCCGTTCGGAATTACTTGTCTCGAAAATGGATGTATCTAGAACTAAAATACGTCTAGATACATCCATTTCCACGACAAGTAATTCCGAACGGAGGGAGTATATGAGGGTCGAACATGGGAACATGGGAGTATATTGTGTACTCCCTCCACACACCATGTTTTCAAACGTGCCTCGTTCATGAGACGGCCACAAAATATTATGCACACTCAGTTTGAAATATAGTGGCCCATCCCATCTTGATTGAACCACCCAACTACTTGCAGATAGACGATGGACCCATAATTCCACGTTCCCATTTGAGAGATTCATCAAAAATGTGTAACTAACTGGAAATTTTCGATCCTTTCGCCGAAAAATTCATTGCATTGCTTGGTTGGGTACAACACATACATAAAACAAACAGGGATACTTGAATTTCCTTCCAGCACTAGCTTAGCTGGTTCATGACGAGTTCAATACCACCTGCCTCCCAACACTTGGGCAAAACAATTGTACACCACGTGCACAACACTATATCAACACCCATATCAACAACTAGCAGCACTTCGCCAGCAAACAACTAGACAATAAACAATGCACAGGTTAACACGGCCGGCCGGCTCGCCATGCCATGCCATGCCATTTCATCTGCTTCTTTCGAATCTCGAATCTGGGACGCACTTCTCTCCTCAACACCTTGCGACATCATCATGCATCATCAATCTCAATGGCACCAAACCGTCACCGCCGTGCATCTGAAAGCACGAATCAAGTCAGCAGCAGTTTAATACTGCCATAAATCCTAGAATTTATGAAGGAGGCATGTAAATCTATGTGTTGAACGAGATACATCTTAAATCTAAATATACGGAACTAGCTAGTCCAACGAGTCATGTTCACACTGTTTTGATTCAAATCTAAATATCTATCTAGCATATATCGTACCAAAACACAATATAAGATCCAAAAAGAACTACAACCGAGCCTAACTTGCTGAATCAAGTAAACTTTTCCTGTTGGCAGATTACAAAGTATCAGCACCGACCTCATGTAAAGGCAAAAGGAGAAAAGAATCTGACTAAATAAAGTAAATAAACAACTCGCATATGTATCGACGTTCAAACTATTCTGATTGGAATACAAAAACTTATCTAGCATATATGGTAACAAGACAATATAACATCCAAAAACAACTACGACCAAATCTAATTTGTCAACTTTTCTGCTGCTGTAGTTTACAGAGTACGAGCAATTGAAACAAATCATCGCAAAGCAAATGGAAACAGGGCAAGAAGGTACATATTGCGCAACAGATGAAAAAATATCTTACCTGCAGGAAAGGTACATATCTCACACAACAATCACCTCATCGTGACTAAAAACATGCCCTTCAGCCAAATGACCTCGTTGAACTATACAAATGAAAAAAAAATCTAGATTCATGCACTGATATTGGTGATTCCTTACGATGAAAAATTGAAACAAATGAATTAAGTCGTTACCTCTTCATGCTCTAGGTGTGCCTGGAACTGCATATAGGTTGTCCCTCAAAGAGGAAGAATAATAAGCATCAACGCCAGGACAAACCCATTCCTTAGATCGCAAAAGGCAGGAGGAACATCCTACATTACCCAAGAGTACATAGTAATAATACAAAGTACATATCTCAGGAAAGAAGCACCTCGTCGTGACTAAAAACATGCCCTTCCAGCCTAAGGACCTCGAGGAACTATACAAATGGAAAAAAAATCTAGCTTCATGCAATGATATTGGTGATTCTTTAGGATGAAAAAAAATGAAACGAATGAACCTCTTCATGCTCTAGATGTGCCTGGAACTGTGTATGGTCTGGCCCTCAAAAGATGAAGCAGAATCAACCCATTCCGAGCAATGCGCCCTCAGATCACACAAGTAAGGCAGGAGGAACATCCTACATTACCCAAAAGTACATAGTGAGAATCTGGTTCCAATATCGCCAGCAAATCAAGTTTCAGATCGAGCAAAGAACAAACAATGTACGGGAGGAGTGGATGAACTACGTTCTTAGTTCAACTTAGTAGGATGACTAATGGCAAAGATGAACTACGGCCAAATAAGGTGGATAATGGGTAATAATTTTCTAACTATGTCTCTCAATGCATCAAGGATAACTCCAGGGATTTGGATGAAAACATCAACGACAAATAGACTGATTCTTACTGCCAGCATGGTCAAAATTGAGCAAACAACATCTAATTGAGCAAAAACATCACCTCTCTGTTCAGTGGACAAACAGTTCAGTTAATCAGTGATGTCCTTTCAGGACCAAAAAGAAATCAACGGTGTCGGCCTTGAGCCAACTAGAAACAATGCAAGAGGTGATCCTCCTTTATGTTAAAAAATATCATCGCCCAATCAAAGCTAGAAACGACCAAGGATGAGCACGGGTTATTACCTATTTCATTGGCACTTGTGAATTGATCTTCAATCACCAACTCTTGTTGTTTAGGTGCAGGCCTGCTATAGCTTGGACCACCCAGCTTGTTTGCGCCTACCTTTACCATTCCTGGTTCTACCTTTCGCTTCAATCTTCCGACCTTGCTGTGATAAACCAAAGGTGCAGGGATGCTGCCACTCATAGACAAACCCACATATTAGTAGTAGAATCTCAAACCAAACAAAAAAGAAAGTAAAGGCCAAGGCCTCTCTAGTTAGCAATATAACTGAAGGACATCAATGTAATATGTAATGTTACTGCCAAAACAGAGATTTCAATATAACTGGAAAAACAATGGACATTTCAAGATTTGAAAGGTCATACTCAACCATAGACACAATGTTTTTCATAGCAAAACAATCTACAATTTCTGCCACCAAATCGTACAACATGGAGACATGTATCTCTCATTAGGACACATATAAGTTACATGCCTATCATCTCGAATGAGACAGACTACAGCCCACTAAAAGACTTGGCAAATGATGGTACATCATGGGAACAACAGATCACTCGATAGCATCATGCATGACATTTTGTTAGCCTGGATCAGCAAGAGAGAGAGAGAGAGAGAGAGAGAGAGAGAGAGAGAGAGAGAGAGAGAGAGACCAGTGGTTTACATGTGCTGAAATAGAAATCAAGAGGTAAAACCAAGTGTACTATCATGTTCTTGATTCTAGAAATACATGAAACAGCCATGGGAGCAATCAAATCATAGAGAACCACCTTCTTTGATTTTAAACCATCAAATGCATGTAAACAGTCTAGAGGAGGAACTCGTCTAATTAAAATCCGTATTCTGTGGCAGGCTTTTGGTTTACATGCCTATATGAAAACAAAGTAAATTTAGGTAGCACTTCATAGGACAAAAAGCAGTCCACACCTAGCAGTCCAGCATTCAGAAATTCAATTATACATCACACAGATGATCTAATTGCTTGTTGTCAAACTCAAACAATAACTCGGAATAGAAACTTACATCACACAACTGAGTGCACGTCTCGGTCATTGAGATGGATGTTTGGGGATCGGTGGCCAGGTCAGAGGAGTCTCTTCATGGTGCAGCGCTAGCCTTGTTGAAGGTGGCCTACAAACCAGGTCATTCCAAAATGGGTTACAAAAGAATTTTGGCAACACAGGAAATAATTTTCTACACATGATGCTCGACTCCCGAGAATGCTTAAAAAGTCTCACTCTTGGAGAATCACCACTAGAACAAGTTGAACATCCAATAGAAACATAAATTTTTCATTAACAAAGCAAGTCATGGATTCAAACTCCTAATCCAACGAACAAACCAAGTCATAGACCAATATAGGGACTGCAGCGGCATAGAACCATGCAATATTTTACATATGTTTCACAAATAAGAAACCTACAAATCAAACAGGGTGCATGCTCACATAATATACAAGTGAGGAAGATCCATGGGTCTAAAAAGAATGAAAGCACTATGCACATCACCTACAGTACACAAGCCTTGGTAAAAGGGCAATAAATCAAATATCATATGTAAGTTCTAGTATCACAGTTCATGAAACTTTAGAGACCAAGAGATAAAAGCAATTGTAGTATTATGTTCTTGAAATTCAGCATGATTAAAGGCTCCCAAATTTAGCACTCAAGGCCCGTGAGCACAGAGCATGAGAGAGGAGAGGAAAGGAACTGGTAGCTTACCTGTGTTATAGTAGAAGAAGAAGTGGCCACCGGAGTGAGGCGTCGGAGCAGGCCGACGAACTCGCTGGTGATGTTCACCAGGATACCATGCCCCTACACGTCCATCTCCTTTTGCAAACTCTTCAGTTAACCAAAAAGATGACACTTTTAGTTACTATAACTGTCACAAGAATGTAGCAGTATCAGAGGAGTAGAAATACAATGTGTAACTTTATAATCTCAAAAAGAAAATTTTAATAGCTCTGCCTATTTTCTTTGCATTTGGATGATATCTAAACAACTTATGTGATTCCGTGAGTCGTTTTCATCTACTTCAATGCAGTAAGGAGGTTAACGATCAATATGGCCTAAGCTGCACATATTACAAGGAGGTTACCATACTCAATCTTAGAAACAATATGTTTCATAGCAAAACAATTTAGAATTTATGCCACCAAATCATACAACATGGCTGACATGTATCTCTCTCATTATGATATATATGAGTTACATGCCTACATCTCTAATGAGAGGCAAGATTGTGTTGCAACCCACTAAATTACTTGACAAATAATGGTACATCATGGGCATAGCAAATCACTAAATTGAATAATGCATGACATTTATTTAGCCTCGATCAGTGGCATATGGCACCAACAACAACATGTAATTTCTTGATAACCATGTATAATATCACACGGAGTATTGAGAGAGGAAGAGAGAGAAGAGGAAGCGGTGGCTTACATGTGCTGGAGTAGTAGAAGATGAAGAAGCGGCCAGTTGAGAGAGACGTCGGAGTGAGCGCCGGTGCAGGCCGACGGACTCGCTGGTGACGTTCTCCACCGTGCACACTTGTACTCCTGGCCTGCATGAGCAAACCGCAACTGGGTAAAAATCGAAAGGAATCAAACAAGACAGAAGTATGTTCTCCTGTAATATTCAAAAGTCAAGTCATGTATCTCTATAATGAACACAACACAAGAGAAAGGTGAGGGTGCATGCTGACAAAAAATTTAGGTGAGGAAAGGCCCATGGCTGTAAAAAGTGTAATGCTAGATATTCAAGCCGGATAAATGCTATGCAGGACACACAAACTTGGTAACAACACAACTTCATAACAATTTATGAACCGCCACGGCCTCCTTCCTCGCCAGCTCGTCATATATTTGGCCCTTTGCCAGCGGTGTTGCTCGAGGAGGGAGAGGTTGTCACTCAGCGTTGGCTTGCACGGCGCTATGTCAACTCTTGTAATAGGACTTTCTTTTCCTCGGTTCCTGTGGGTGTGTGAAAAACTGATAACCGGCCCTGTTGATCTCTAACTGAATCTGCCTTAATTTGCGAGAAACGAACACACTTTGACATGTTTCACTGGTCATGTAAATGAAGATACACGTGAAGCGACCGATGCCAAATTTATCTTGTGGGCAACCCTTGGAGGCAAATCGATGCCAAGTTTATCTTTTGCATACTCAGTTTCCATCACCAATATCTTTATTCTTTATCTTGAAACAGGTCAATCATTCACCATCATTAATTATTACGCGCAAGATTAGCGACGGTAACTGGGTTGGGGAGCTACCTCACAAAAAAAAAAAACTGGGTTGGGGAGCTAGTGAGAGGGAACCAAGCTAGTTGCGCCGGCCAATTGGATTGTGCAGGAGTATGGAATCGAGATGCTTGTTGACTTGGCCGGCTTATATGAATTAAGGTGATGTTTATTGCTCAAACTACACCGCTGTTAACATATATGCCTAATTAATATACACCATTATATAAAGTTTTGTGCCCAAATTTTTTGGGTGTACAACTGTCCACCCATGACCTTATGTGGATCCGCCTCTGTCTCCGCAGCCATGGCCGCCACGGCCTCCTCCCTCGCCAGCTCACCGTACATTCGGCCTTTTTGCCAGCTGGTGTTGCTCGAGGAGGGAGAGGTTGTCACTGAGCGTTGCCTTGCACGGCGCCCAGAGGTCAACTCTTGTAATAGGACTTTCTTTTCCTCTGTTCCTGTGAATGTGTGAAAAACTGATAACCGGCCCTGTTGATCTCTAACTGAATCTGCCGTAATTTGCCAGAAACGAACATACTTTGACATGTTTCACTGGTCATGTAAAATCAAGACACACGTGAAGCGATGGATGCCAAGTTTATCTTGGGCAACCCTGCAGGCAAATCGATGGACTTGATGCATACTTTTCTTTACCAATATCTTTATTCTTTAACTTGAAAACAGGCCAGTCATTCACCATCATTAATTATTACGCGCAAGATCGACACGCTCGGATAAACATTTCAGTAACCACTACGACGACCAAGCTAGTTAAGACCGATCACTCCGAGGGCAGCCCGTTGTTGTCCATCTACGGTTTTAGACAGCAGCACGTATCGTAGAACTCGCCTTTAGTGGGAGGGCTACGCTCACAGCGCGTCTTGGGGTCCTTGTACCCCAGCTTTTGGCAGTGGATGTAGCACGCACTGTCTGTGCACGGCAGGATCCGGTTGCACTCCTCTGCACCTGCAGTGTTTGTGCATGCACACACAAACTTTTTAGTACTCGATTGACCACAATGTACATAAACATATACGACGTATACTAGGATGAGATATGAATAAACTAACAGGACATGATGACATGTACATATAATCACTTAGTACTACCTTGTGCAGCATAGCATGATGGCATGGCCATGGCGGTAACAACAATGGCCGCCAGAGCTCTGGGATCCTTGAGAAGCGCCATAGAGTAGATGAGGTAGCCTTGGAAGGTTACAACTTCTTGTATGTTTATTAGACCTTATTCTTGAGTTCTGATGCGGGGTTGCTATGCCTCCTAGCTTGGTTGTGTTTATATACAAAATGTAAATCTGGTAGGCAGTTAATTCTTGGCACTCTATCATCTACTCCATTTATGGTCCACTAATTAATGCATGTGCATTAAAAGGGCATCTATTTACTCTGATAGGCAGTTAATTCTTGGCACTCTATCATCTACTCCATTTATGGTCCACTAATTAATGCATGTGCATTAAAAGGGCATCTATTTACTACCCATTCATTTATAAAGAGGTTTGTGTTTTTAGCCATTAGTTAGATTTCATATCTGAATGACACACTAGTGTAGTGTCAAAAACACTTTTATATTATAGGACGGAGGGAGTATCATTTATTAAAAATCTAAGTTAAATCAAAGTGTTTTTGATGTTGTTGATGGAGCCCGGGTCAAACGGAGCCGTGCATAGTGGAGACAATGTCATGAACCAAGGACATAAACCGTTGGCCAAAGAAGCCCAAGTCTATATCTATATCTATATCTATATCTATATCTATATCTATATCTATCTATATCTATATCTATATCTATATCTATATCTATATCTATATCTATATTTATATCTATGTCTATATCTATATCTATATCTATATCTATATCTATACCTACTAATAATGTAAGGTGCGTTTCTCCAATTTTTTCATCCGTTCACCGCTAAAAGATTTTTTGTTTTTATTCGAGGTGGTACTAAACTTTCGTACTCCATCTGTTAGCAATTTGAGGTGGTACTAAACTTTCGTACTCCATCTGTTAGCAAAGGAAAAACGATTTGTGGAGAATTTCGTACGTGGGCCGCGCGTCCTATGGCCCAGTAAAGTCAGCCATTTTTCCCTGCCCACGCAGCAATAAAAGAGTCCTATTTTTCGCTCAATGCGGCATATAGTTTCAGCTACGCACAGGGCAACCAAGACACGGCGGCCCATTTTTGTTTGTGTTTCGTTTCAATTTTTTTCTGTTTCTTTCTCTTTTCATTTCCTGTTTCTTTTTACCTTGGCCATTGCAGTTATATTTTTAGAAAATTTCTGAAATTCCATAATTTTCAAAAAATGTTTGCAGTTTCAATTTTTATTCACAATTTCGTAAAGAGTTGCAAATTACAAAAATTTGTTCCTATTTTAAAAACTGTTTTGATTTTTGGGTCGTGCCAAAATATGTTTAAATTTTAAAAATATTCAGTAAAATGTTTGTATTTTTCACAAAAATTCAAGAGTTAAACTAATATATTTTAAAAAATGTTCCAAATTCGAAAAAATTTAGATATAGGTTTCAAAATTGAAAATAATGTTTGCATTAAAGAAACACATTTTCTAAAATTCTTCTGCATGTTTAACACATGTTCCCATTTAAAAAAAATTGTTCACAACATAAAAATATTCATATTTTTATAAGAATGTTCAGGTATTTAAGAAATATTTGCGAATTTCAGGAAATGTTCTATTCAAATTTTTTGTTCTTGCTTTGTCCAAAAATGTACGTAATTTTCAAAAAACTGTTCAAAATTTTGAAAATTGTTCATGTTTTCAAGTATATTTGGTAGTTCCTATTATCAATTCCAAAATTCCGTTCCTATTTAAAAAATGTTTGTAATTTTAAATTGTTATCATTCTGAATTTTTTTAGAGTTTTAGAAATTATTCCCATTTTTTGGAAAATGTTTGGGTCCAAATTTGTGCAAGATTTAAAAATGTTACAAATTTGAAAAATATTCTTACTTTAGTGATATTTTCGAAAATTGAAAATAATTTTTGCATTAAAAGACATATTTTCTAAATTTCTTCCATATGTCTAAACTTCTAAATTATTCACAACTTAAAAAAATTGTATTTTTATAAAACGTTCATGCTTTTAAGAAATGTTTGTGAATTTCAACAAATGTTCTGTTCAAATTTTTGTTCGTCTTTTTTTAAAATGTATGGAATTTTTGAAAAAATTGTATTTTGGAAAATTGTTCACGTTGCCAAGTATATTTGGCATTTCATTGTTATTAGTTTTTGAAAAGTTCCAAAAAAAGTTTTGAATCTGACGTTGCATTAGATTCTTTAATATTAACGCTAACCAGAAGAGCACTGCTATACATCCGACAATGTTTAGACGACATGCACACGACTTTTCCATCCAGCCATTTGTACTTTTGTTCCTAAAGCATCTGACGGTGCAGAGCAATTATCGGCTGGATGTCGTGCACAAAACATCGTGTGTACATCAATTGCGATAGCAGAACGCATTTGTTTGAGTGACTAGCAACATGTGGTTGGGTCTTTGAGGTCGTGAGTTCGATCACTCCCATACTGGGTCTGCTCCGCATCCGGCGCATCAAGCTAAGTCGGCTTGTTTAGAATAAGGGACACCATAAATTATTGACAGTGGTAGCTTCCAGTCGTCAATAAAAGAGAATATGTCGGTTAATTATAATTAAAAAAAATTATAGGCACGTGCCAATAAAAAAAGAATATATTGGTTTGGCTCTAATTAAAGGATGCTATGTTGAACTAGAGAATACACACACGCGCGCGCGCGCACACACGCACGCACGCACGCGCGCGCACACACACACACACCAGGGATCAAAGAGAAATTAATTGTCTTATATATTCTTCCTTGGCTCTCCTTCATTCCCTCATGGCCAACTCCCTCGTCCTTGCTGCTGCTGCTGCCTACCCCTAATTTTGTGTTCCTCTTTATATCATGTATTCACATACTTGTGATAAGAGAGGCAGGCCCGCAACAGATAAATTGGTTAATTTGTTTGTACGTGCTCTTGATCGGGACAAAATGAGGGGCCACAATAACAAAAAAAGACAATAGATTAACTAGAGAGGCATGGGCGATCAGGATTGGCTGATTGGGTGGACAGAGGTTCAGAGATCAAAGCTATTACTTCTGTGCTGGTGGAGTCAGCATGCTTGACTCGAGAGGCGGTCGTGTGCTTCCTACTTACTGGGGAAAGTATCATGTGGAACCAAACACATATTTACAAATTCAAATTTAAACTTTTCATTTTTTTTAAAAACCTGAATACACTTATGTTTGGAACCCCTAAAAAGTTCAGATTCAAACACGAAATACATATTTAGAAACACAAAAGACAAATCCATCATGAATAGTGTCAAAAGAAGACAAAAGCTGAATTGACACTATACACATATACCTCTCCATGGGTATTTTGAATTTTTTAGGGGTTGTACACACTTGTCTTGTTTTTTTAGAAAAGGAGGATGACCCCCGGCCTCTGCATCTGGGAGATACATACGGCCACTTTATTAATTATTCTCACAAGACCTTACAAAGTAATACCACAGTAAGACTAAAGCCGCCGTCTAAGCAACAAACTGTCGCTACACCTATCTTGTTGATGAAGGGGCGCAGATAGCCTGGGCCAAATAGCAAACAGACATCACAGGCAAACCTAACATTTAAGACCTGAGGACCCATCCAGGACGCCTGCCGGGCATGGATGTCGCCGGTCCGGCGTGCTCTCAGAGGCCGCCGCCGCCAACTGCCACTGCTCCATCTTCAGAACTGTACTGATGCATCAACCTTGGTCGGTCTAGCTATCGTCGACGCCACCACGGCGCCCAACGTCACCTCCTCCTTGCGTACAAACAGCTGTGCACGTCGCGGTCGCCACTGATACACCTCAGCACCGTGCTGCCAAGTACCACCAGCCGACACAACTTGAAGTCTTTGGAAGATCTGTCGTGCGTAGCACCTGCCGACCAGGCATGCCAAAGTGTAGCACCTGTCGGTCAGGCATGACTTGACATCTCCATCGAACCTCCATGCAAGACGAAGCCGCTCCACCTCCTGCCACTGACTTCCAGCGCTGCTCCACAAACGATGCTCCGAAGAGAGAAACGACACCGCAGTGCCACGATCGTCCGATCTGGAACACCAGATCCTAGGGTTTCCCTCAGAGCAGCAGTAGAAAACAGGGCATACGTTTGGGCCTGGTTAGCCTATTAGTCCCGGTTCGGTCACGAACCGGTACCCATGGGCCCATTGGTCCCGGTTCGTAAGGCCAGGGGCCTGCCGGGACTCGTGGGGGCATTGGTCCTGGTTCGTCTGGGACCTTTGGGCCCGGTTGGTGGCACGAACAGGGACTATTGGTCCTAGCTCCTGGCCCACCTCCAGTGGGCCCAGTTCATGGCACGAACCGGTACAAAAGGCTGACCTTTAGTCCCGGTTTGTGCCACGAACCGGTACAAAAGGCTGACCTTTAGTCCCGGTTTGTGCCACGAACCGGGACCATTGAGTTGCCTATATATACCCCGCGCCCGCGAGCAGAGCACTCCTAGTGCTCTGTTTTTCCTGGCCGGCAAGGGGGGAGCTTTGTGGTGCTCTAGCTCACCTCCTATGCATACCAGGTGTTCGATGGAATTCCCGAGGCACACTACTTAATCTTTCTCCTCTCCAAGGTCGACCTCCAAGCTCCATTTTCCTCAATATTTGTTTAGGTTTAGCGGTCCGTCACGTCTCGTCCCCGTCTTCACCACCGTCGATCACCCGCGCTGATCTCGTTGCCGGCACCACCGCGGTGAGCCTCTTGTTCCTATCTTCTTACTGAAAGGAAAAAAATCTAACTTGTATGTTTATATATACTTGTATAATTTTATTACTTTTATTGTTGCTTCTTATTATTTAGTGCGATGGTTTTGGTATCTGCCCCCGTCGGCCCTCGTCCTGTCTATGATTCGAATGTGGTATATATTATCTTTATAACTATTTGGTTCATTTATTGTTTATGACAATTATGCCGACCAACGTGACATAGATTTTATTTATCTAGGAGGTATGTGAACGGAAATTCCAACCGACCCTATTGTTGAGAGGTTAAATTTAGTTGAAGAAGAAAACAATTTGTTTAAGGAAAAACTAAAAAAATTGAGGAGGAGAAGATGATATTGGAGTTGCATGTTGCGGATGTCATCGATGATCACAAGAACAAGATGGATGCAATGCGCTTGAAGATTAGAAAGATTAGAAAATATGCCATTCATACCGAGGCTTGGTATCATTATGCCGTTGGATCAATTGTTACCTTGATTGCGATTATGATCGCATTTGTTTTGGCATTGAAATGTTTTACATAGTTTCAATGTATGGTTTAATTAATTAGATGCTCTGGAGAGCTATATGTTGTTAGATGAGAACTATGTATGTACTTTGGTTTTAATGTGAGATGATGAACTTCTATTAATTTGGTAACTTAATTATCTATTCATGATGTTCTATAATGGTTTTTGACACACTTAATTATATATAATGCACGCAGATGAACCGGCAATGGATGTTTGGTGACAAACACACCTCCGAGTACATTAAGGGCGTGCATGATTTTCTCGAAGTGGCTGAGGCAAACAAGCAGAATGGTTTTATGTGTTGTCCATGCCCTGTATGTGGGAATACGAAGTCTTACTCTGACTCGAAAATCATTCACACCCACCTGCTTTATAAGGGTTTCATGCCACACTATAATGTTTGGACCAAGCACGGAGAAATAGGGGTTATGATGGAAGACAACGAAGAAGAAGAGGATGATGAGAACTATGTGCCCCCTGAATACGGTGATGCTGCAACGGGGGAAGCTGTTGAAGATCAAGAGGAACCAGACGATGTGCCCGATGATGATCTCCGCCGAGTCATTGTTGATGCAAGGAGTCAGTGTGAAAGTCAAAAGGAGAAGGTGAAGTTCGATCGCATGCTAGAGGATCACAAACAAGGTTTGTACCCCAATTGCGAAGATGGCAACACAAAGTTCGGTACCGTACTAGAATTGCTGCAGTGGAAGGCAAAGAATGCTGTTCCTGACAAAGGATTTGAGAAGCTACTGAAAATATTGAAGAAGAAGCTTCCAAAGGATAACAAATTGCCCGACAGTACGTATGCAGCAAAGAAGGTTGTTTGCCCTCTAGGATTGGAGGTGCTAAAGATACATGCATGCCCTAATGACTGCATCCTGTAGCGTGGTGCATATGATGATTTGAAAGCATGCCCGATATGCGGTACATTGCGGTATAAGATCAGACGAGATGACCCTGGTGATGTTGACGGTGAGCGCCCCCAGAAGAGGGTTCCTGCCAAGGTGATGTGGTATGCTCCTATAATACCATGGTTGAAACTCATGTTTAGAAACAAAGAGCATGCCAAGTCGATGCGATGGCACAGAGATGACCGTAAGAAAGACGGGAAGTTGAGAGCACCCGCTGACGGGTCGTAGTGGAGAAAAATTGAGAGAAAGTACTGGAAGGAGTTTGCATGTGACGCAAGGAATGTATGGTTTGGTTTAAGCGTGGATGGCATTAATCCTTTCGGGGAGCAGCACCTGGCCCGTGACTCTATGTATCTATAACCTTCCTCCTTGCCTGTGCATGAAACAGAAGCTCATTATGATGCCAGTTCTCATCCAAGGCCCTAAGCAACCCAACAACGACATTGATGTGTACCTAAGGCCATTAGTTGAAGTACTTTTACAGCTGTGGACTGGAAAAGGTGTACGTGTGTGGGATGAGCAGAAACAGGAGGAATTTGACCTGCATGCGTTGCTGTTTGTCACCATCAATGATTGGCCTGCTCTCAGTAACCTTTCAGGACAGACAAACAAGGGATACCACACATGCATGCACTGTTTAGATGACACCCAAAGTATATACCTGGACAAATGCAGGAAGAATGTTTACCTAGGGCATCGTTGATTTCTTCCGACCAACCATCAATGTTGAAAGAAAGGCAAGCACTTCAAAGGCAAGGCAGATCACCGGAAGAAGCCCGCCATGCGTACCGGTGATCACGTACCTGCTATGGTCAATGATTTAAAAGTAATCTTCGGAAAGGGTCCCTGATACATCTCCAACGTATCTATAATTTTTGATTGTTCCATGCTATTATATTACCCTTTTGGATGTTTATGGGATTTATTTTACACATTTATATCATTTTTTGGGACTAACCTACTGACCAGAGGCCCAACCCATATTGCTGTTTTATTGCCTGTTTCAGTATTTCGAAGAAAAGGAATATCAAACGGAGTCCAAATGGAATGAAAACTTCGGCAACATGATTTTTTGGAAGATTATGATCCAGGAGACTTGGAGTGCAAGCCGGGGGATCATCGAGGAGGCCACGAGACAGGGGGGCGCGCCCTACCCTCTCGTGGGCCCCTCGAGGATCCCCTGACCAACTTCTTTCGCCAATATATTCCCTTATACCCTAAAAACATCGACGGAGAAGATAGATCAGGAGTTCCGCCGCCGCAAGCCTCTGTAGCCACCAAAAACCTCTCGGGAGCCCGTTCTGGCACCCTGCCGGAGGGGGAACCCCTCACCGGTGGCCATCTTCATCATCCCGGCGCTCTCCATGACGAGGAGGGAGTAGTTCACCCTCGGGGCTGAGGGTATGTACCAGTAGCTATGTGTTTGATCTCTCTCTCTCTCGTGTTCTCTTTATGGCACGGTCTTGATGTATCGCGAGCTTTGTTATTATAGTTGGATCATATGATGTTTCTCCCCCCTCTACTCTCTTATGATGACTTGAGTTTCCCTCTTGAAGTTATCTTATCGGATTGAGTCTTTATTTGAGAACACTTGATGTATGTCTTGCCGTGTTTATTTGTGGTGACAATGGGATATCACGTGCCACTTGATGTATATTTTTGTGACCAACTTGCAGGTTCCGCCCATGAACCTATGCATAGGGGTTGGCACACATTTTCTTGACTCTCCGGTAGAAACTTTGGGGCACTCTTTGAAGTACTTTGTGTTGGTTGGATGAATCTGAGATTGTGTGATGCATATCGTATAATCATGCCCACGGATACTTGAGGTGAAAATGGAGTATCTAGGTGACATTAGGGTTTTGGTTGATTTGTGCCTTAAGGTGTTATTCTAGTACGAACTCTTGAATAGATTGATCCAAAAGAATAACTTTGATGTGGTTTCGTACCCTACCATAATCTCTTCGTTTGTTCTCCGCTATTAGTGGCTTTGGAGTGACTCTTTGTTGCATGTGGAGGGATTGTTATATGATCTTTCTATGTTATTATTGTTGAGAGAACTTGCACTAGTGAAAGTATGAACCCTAGGTCTTGTTTCCTATCATTGCAATACCGTTTACGCTCACTTTTATCATTAGTTACCTTGCTGTTTTTATATTTTCAGATTACAAAAACCTATATCTACCATCCATATTGCACTTGTATCACCATCTCTTCACCGAACTAGTGCACCTATACAATTTGCCATTGTATTGGGTGTGTTGGGGACACAAGAGACTCTTTGTTATTTGGTTGCAGGGTTGTTTGAGAGAGACCATCTTCATCCTACGCCTCCCACGGATTGATAAACCTTAGGTCATCCCCTTGAGGGAAATTTGCTACTGTCCAACAAACCTGTGCACTTGCAGGCCCAACAACGTCTACAAGAAGAAGGTTGCATAGTAGACATCAAGCTCTTTTCTGGCGCTGTTGCCAGGGAGGCTAGGTAAGCGGCACTCACACCCCGTCAATCAAGCTCTTTTCTGGCGCCGTTGCCGGGAACGTGAGTGCTTGAAGGTATATCTTCAGATCTTGCAATCGAATCTTTTTGTTTCTTGTTTTATCACTAGTTTAGTTTATAAAAGAAAACTACAAAAAATGGAATTGAGTTTGTCTCATACACTTCATCTTTTTAATATCTTTCGTGAGTTTGATGAAAAGGAAAATTGTGCTCAAGTGCTAGAAGAAGAATGCATTAAAATGTTTGGAACTAGATCTTTGTATGATGAGCATGATTGCAATGTTGTTAGTATGAATTCCTTGATTATCCATCATGCTAATGATATGCAAAGCCGCTTGGGGATGCTATGTTTGATGAAGATGATATTTTTTGTCCCCCAAGTTTTGATGAGCAAATTTATTATGATGAAAGCATGCCTCCTATTTATGATGATTATATTGATGAAAGTGGGTTTAGAAGAGTGTCAAATTTAGGAAGTAGTGATCCCACTATTTTGTAGGATGTTGAATCTTATTGTGATGAACATGAAAGTGGATTTGGAAGAGTGTCAACTTTATTTAGTGATGATTCCACTATTTCGGAAGAGGTTCCAATTGATTATGAGAACAAAGTTGCTATCTATGATGATTATTGTGATGACTTGTATGCTATTAAGAATAATGATAACCATGAAACTTGTCATCATGATTTTAGTTTTCAATTGGATTATGCCTCACATGATAATTATTTTGTTGAGTTTGCTCCCACTACTATTCATGAGAAGAATTTTGCTTATATGGAGAGTAGTACAATTTCTATGCTTGTAGATCATGAAAAGAATGCTTTAGGTGCTGGTTATATTGTTGAATTCATTCATGATTCTACTGAAAATTATTATGAGGGAGGAACATATGCTTGTAGGAATTGCAATAATGTCAAGTTTCCTCTCTATGTGCTTCAAGTTTTGAAGTTATGCTTATTTTACCTTCCTATGCTAGTTGATTATTGTTCCCATAAGTTGTTTGCTAAAAAAATCCCTATGCATAGGAAGTGGGTTAGACTTAAATGTGCTAGTCATATGCTTCATGATGCTCCCGTTATGCTTCAATTCTTATCTTTTATGTGAGCATCATTGTCATCATCATGCCTAGCTAGAAAGGCATTAAAGAAAAGTGCTTGTTGGGAGACAACCCAATATTTACCCTTGCTGTTTTTGTGTATCTACATTATTATTCTACTGTAGTAATCATGTTTTATATCTTTTATTTCAATAAAGTGCCAAGTAAGACCTTTAGGATAGCTTACGGTGATAGTTGTGTTGATCCTGCTAAGAATCAGAAACTTTTGCACCCAGTAAATTAGTTCTGTTAATTCACAAAAACGTGATTCTGATCTGATTCTTTTTGCTATGGATTGGTACACAAATTTCTTAGGACTTCCTAATTTTGTAGTAGGTTTGGAGTTCCATAAGTATACGTTTGATACTTATTACTACAGACTGTTCTGTTTTTGACAGATTCTGTTTTCTATGTGTTGTTTGCTTATTTTGATGAATCTATGAGTAGTATCGGAGTGTATGAACCATATAGAAGTTATAATACAGTAGATATTACACCAATATGAATTTAGAATGAGTTCATTACAGTACCTAATTGGTGGTTTTATTTTCTTATACTAACGGAGCTTACGAGTTTTCTGTTGAGTTTTGTGTTGTGAAGTTTTCAAGTTTTGGGTAAAGATTCGATGGACTATGGAATAAGGAGTTGAAAGAGCCTAAGCTTGGGGATTTCCAAGGCACCCCAAGGTAATATTCAAGGACAACCAAGAGCCTAAGCTTGGGGATGCCCCGGATGGCATCCCCTCTTTCGTCTTTGTTCATCGGTAACTTTACTTGGAGCTATATTTTTATTCACCACATGATATGTGTTTTGCTTGGAGCGTCATTTTATTTTGTTAGTATTTGCTTGCTGTTATTTATAATAATGTTTTGCATCTTTAGTTTCAATAAAAATGTCAAGGATAGCCTTTACCATGCTTATTTTGCTAGCATACATGTTGCTGTTTGAAAATAGAAAGTTTACCGCTATTGCAAACATTCCCTAGAAAAGTCAGAGAATGATATAATGTTGAAACCTTTTGCATAATGAGCTCTAATAAATTTACTACAATGGGAATTTTCTCTAATAATTTTTGGATTTAGGGAAGATACTCTTGCATTCTTTATAGACTGTACTATTTTGGCAGATTGCTGTTATGTTTGCATATGTTTGCTTGTTTAATGATTCTATTTGAGTATAGGAGTATTAAATATGCAGAGGCATTTAGTATGAAATGTTGAATAATAATTTTAGTGGTTTGTCACAGTAGAAAATGATAAGGTTTTGCATTGGTTTAAACTAACCTATCTCACGAGTTCTTGTCGAGTTTGGTGTGGATGAAGCTTCTGATAAAAAGAGAAACCATGATATGAGAGGAATTAAGGAGACACAGAAGCTCAAGCTTGGGGATGCCCAAGGCACCCCAAGATAATATTTCAAGAAGTCTCAAGTATCTAATCTTGGGGATGCCCCGGTAGGCATCCCATCTTTCTTCTTCAACAACTATCGGTTAGTATCGGTTGAGCCTAAGTTTTTGCTTCTTCACATGAGTTGTGCTATCCTTGCAATGTCATTTTATTTTGTTTTGCTTGCTGTTTGAATACAATACCAAGATCTGAAATTCCTTAATGATAGAGAGTCTTCGCATAGTTACATAATTATTTAGCTACTCATTGATCTTCACTTATATCTTTCGGAGTAGTTTGTCATTTGCTCTAGTGCATCACTTATATCTTTTAGAGCACGACGGTGGTTATATTTTGTAGAAATTGCTAGTCTCTCATGCTTCACTTATATTATTTTGAGAGTCTTTTAGAACAGCATGGTATTTGCTATGGTTACAAATTTGGTCCTAGAATGATGAGCATCCAAGTTGGGTATAATAAAAACTATCATAGAAAGTGAATTGGATGCTATGATCAATTTGATACTTGATAATTGTTTTGGGATATGGAGGTAGTGATATTAAAGTCATGCTAGTTGAGGTGATTATGAAAAATACTTGTGTTGAGGGTTGTGATTCCCGTAGCATGCACGTATGGTGAACCGCTTTGTGATGAAGTTGGAGCACAATTTTATTTATTGATTGTCTTCCTTATGAGTGGCGGTCGGGGACGAGCGATGGTCCTTTCCTACCAATCTATACCCATAGGAGCATGCGTGTAGTACTTTGTTTTTGATGACTTATAGATTTTTGCAATAAGTATATGAGTTCTTTTGACTAATGTTGAGTCCATGGATTATACGCACCCTTTCACCCTTCCACCATTGCTAGCCTCTCTTGTGCCGCGCAACTTTCGTCGGTACCATACACCCATTATATACCTTCCTCAAAGCAGCCACCATACCTACCTCTTATGGCATTTCCATAGCCATTCCGAGATATATTTCCATGCAACTTTCCACCATTCCGTTCATATGACACGCATTACTTTTGTCATATTGCTCTTTGCATGATCATGTAGTTGACACTGTATTTGTGGCAAGGCCACCTTCATAATTTTCATACATGTCGCTCTTGATTCATTGCATATCCCGGTACACCACCGGAGGCATTCATATAGAGTCATATCTTGTTCTAGCTTTGAGTTGTAATTCTTGAGTTGTAAATCCATAAAAGTGTGATGATCTTCATTACTAGAGCATTGTCCCAGTGAGGAAAGGATGATGGAGACTATGATTCCCCCACAAGTCGGGATGAGACTTCAGACTTTATAAAAAGAAAAAAAAGAGAAAGGCCATAAAAAAGAGAAAGGCCAAAGAAAAAAAAGGGAAAAGAAGAAGAAAAAGAGAAAAAGGAAAAGAAAAAATAATAAAATAAAATGAGAGAAAAAGGGAGAAGGGACAATGCTACTATCTCTTTTTCCACACTTGTGCTTCAAAGTAGCACCATGATCTTCATGATAGAGAGTCTCCTATGTTGTCACTTTCATATACTAGTGGGAATTTTTCATTATAGAACTTGGCTTGTATATTCCAATGATGGGCTTCCTCAAAATTCCCTAGTTCTTCGTGAGCAAGTGAGTTGGATGCACACCCACTTAGTTTCTTTTGTTGAGCTTTCATATATTTTTAGCTCTAGTGCATCCGTTGCATGGCAATCCCTACTCACTCACATTGATATCTATTAATGGGCATCTCCATAGCCCGTTGATATGCCTAGTTGATGTGAGACTATCTTCTCCTTTTTGTCTTCTCCACAACCACCATTCTATTCCACATATAGTGCTATGTCCATTGCTCACACTCATGTATTGCGTGAAAGTTGAAAGAGTTTGAAATTATTAAAGTATGAAACAATTGCTTGGCTTGTCATCGGGGTTGTGCATGATTAAATACTTTGTGTGATGAAGATAGAGCAACAACCAGACTATATGATTTTGTAGGGATAACTTTCTTTGGCCATATTATTTTGAGAAGACATGATTACTTTGATTAGTATGCTTGAAGTATCACTATTTCTTATGTCAATATGAACTTTTATTTTGAATCATTTGGATCTGAACATTCATGCCACAATAAAGAAAGTTACATTGAGAATTATGCTATGTAGCATTCCACATCAAAAATCCTGTTTTTATCATTTACCTACTCGAGGACGAGTAGGAATTAAGCTTGGGGATGCTTGATACGTCTCCAACGTATCTATAATTTTTGATTGTTCCATGCTATTATATTACCCCTTTTGGATGTTTATGGGCTTTATTTTACACATTTATATCATTTTTTGGGACTAACCTACTAACCGGAGGCCCAGCCCATATTGCTATTTTATTGCCTGTTTCAGTATTTTGAAGAAAAGGAATATCAAACGGAGTCCAAACGGAATGAAACCTTCGGCAACGTGATTTTTTGGAAGATTATGATCCAGGAGACTTGGAGTGCAAGCCAGGGGATCATCGAGGAGGCCACGAGACAGGGGGCGCGCCCTACCCTCTCGTGGGCCCCTCGAGGCTCCCCCGACCGACTTCTTTCGCCTATATCTTCCCTTATACCCTAAAAACATCGACGGAGAAGATAGATCAGGAGTTCCGCCACCGCAAGCCTCTGTAGCCACCAAAAACCTCTCGGGAGCCCGTTCCGGCACCCTGCCAGAGGGGGAACCCCTCATCGGTGGCCATCTTCATCATCCCGGTGCTCTCCATGATGAGGAGGGAGTAGTTCACCCTCGGGGCTGAGGGTATGTACCAGTAGCTATGTGTTTGATCTCTCTCTCTCTCTCTCTCTCTCTCTCTCGCTCGTGTTCTCTCTATGGCACGATCTTGATGTATCGCGAGCTTTGCTATTATAGTTGGATCTTATGATGTTTCTCCCCCCTCTACTCTCTTGTGATGAATTGAGTTTCCCTCTTAAAGTTATCTTATCGGATTGAGTCTTTATTTGAGAACACTTGATGTATGTCTTGCCGTGTTTATCTAGGGTGACAATGGGATATCACGTGCCACTTGATGTATGTTTTTGTGACCAACTTGCGCGTTCCTCCCATGAACCTATGCATAGGGGTTGGCACACGTTTTCTTGACTCTCTGGTAGAAACTTTGGGGCACTCTTTGAAGTACTTTGTGTTGGTTGGATGAATCTGAGATTGTGTGATGCATATCGTATAATCATGCCCACGGATACTTGAGGTGACAATGGAGTATCTAGGTGACATTAGGGTTTTGGTTGATTTGTGTCTTAAGGTGTTATTCTAGTACAAACTCTTGAATAGATCGATCCGTAAGAATAACTTTGAGGTGGTTTCGTACCCTACCATAATCTCTTCGTTTGTTCTCCGCTATTAGTGGCTTTGGAGTGATTCTTTGTTGCATGTTGAGGGATTGTTATATGATCTATCTATGTTATTATTGTTGAGAGAACTTGCACTAGTGAAAGTATGAACCCTAGGCCTTGTTTCCTATCATTGCAATATCGTTTACGCTCACTTTTATCATTAGTTACCTTGCTGTTTTTATATTTTCAGATTACAAAAGCCTATATCTACCATCCATATTGCACTTGTATCACCATCTCTTCGCCGAACTAGTGCACCTATACAATTTGCCATTGTATTGGGTGTGTTGGGGACACAAGAGACTCTTTGTTATTTGGTTGCAGGGTTGTTTGAGAGAGACCATCTGAAAGCACAAGTGCTCCCTAGGTGGTTTTGGTAATTAATGTCAACATATCTCTTGTTGGACTAACACTTTTATCTAGCATGTTTCAGATAAGTTCAACAATGGAGTGGCATGGACTAAAGGATGTGGGAACTCCTTCAAGATGCTAAGGACAAAGGATTGGCTCAAGCTTCAAGCTCAAGACTCTTCATTTTACATTTTAGTGGTCCAAGATCACATTGAGTCTATAGGAAAAGCCAATACTATCAAGGAGGGATGAGGTGTTGCTTAATGAGCCTCTTGCTTCATGTGCTTAGTGATATGCTCCAAAACCCTCAGCTACTTTGCCACTTCCACAAATGACCTAAACCTAAAGCCAAAATCGGTCACACCGATTCTTCCTATCCGGCGCCACCGATTCCAAAAGTCATAGCCACTGCCACAAACCCTAAGCAAGTCGGTCTCACTGATAGGGATCTCGGTCTCACCGAGATGGGATTGTAATCTCTCTGTGTATGTCCATTATCAAAATCTGTCTCACCGAGTTTGAGCAATCGGCACTACCGAGATTACAATGCAAACTTACTGGTTAACTCTTTACCAAAATCGGTCCTACCGAGTTTGTGTAATCGGTCAAACCGAGTTTGCCTGACCAACTCTCTGGAAAGCTTATTACCAAAATCGGTCTCACCGAGTTTGTGTAATCGGTCTTACCGAGATTACGTTATGCCCTAACCCTAACCCTAACCGAATCGGTCTCACCGAGTTGCATTTCGGTCCCACCGAAAATCCTAACGGTCACATTATTTGCTAAATCGGTTTGACCGAGTTTAACGATTCGGTCCCACCGAGTTTGGTAGATTGTGTGTAACAGTTAGATTTTGTGTGGAGGCTATATATACCCCTCCACCTCCTCTTCATTCATGGAGAGAGCCATCAGACTGAACCTACACTTCCAGCATACATTTTCTGAGAGAGAACTACCTACTCATGTGTTGAGACCAAGATATTACATTCCTACCATATGAATCTTGATCTCTAGCCTTTCCCAAGTTGCTTTCCACTCAAATCTTCTTTCCACCAGATCCAAAACCTATGAGGGAGAGTTGAGTGTTGGGGAGACTATCGTTTGAAGCACAAGAGCAAGGAGTTCATCATTAACGCACCATTTGTTACTTCTTGGAGAGTGGTGTCTCCTATATTGGCTAGGTGTCACTTGGGAGCCTCCGACAAGATTGTGGAGTTGAACCAAGGAGTTTGTAAGGGCAAGGAGATCGCCTACTTCGTGAAGATCTACTGCTAGTGAGGCAAGTCCTTTGTGGGCGACGGCCATGGTGGGATAGACAAGGTTGCTTCTTCGTGGACCCTTCGTGGATGGAGCCCTCCGTGGACTCGCGCAACCGTTACCCTTCGTGGGTTGAAGTATCCATCAACGTGGATGTACGATAGCACCACCTATCGGAACCACGCCAAAAACATCCGTGTCTCCAATTGCGTTTGAATGCTCCAAACCCTTCCCTTTACTTTCTTGCAAATTGCATGCTTTACTTTCCGCTGCCCATATATACTCTAGCATGCTTGCTTGATATGTATTGTGAATGTTAAACTTGTGCCTAAACTCCACTTAAACTTAAGGAAACTTAAAAACTGCAACTTTGGTAAGAAGTGTCTAATCACCCCCCCTCTAGACACCTCTTCTGAAGGTCCTACAAGTGGTATCAGAGCATTGGTCTCCATTGCTTTGGTTTAATCACCATTAAAGGAAGATGGATGAGTCTACTATTGGGAGTCTTAGACATAGAGTGCCTATTCTTGATGGAGAGTATTTTCATGAGTGGAAAAATGAGATGCTTGTTATTTTCAATCAATATCATTTGAACAAGTACATTGCTAGCCCTTGTGCTCCTTATGTTGATCCTATGCATCCTACCCATGATGACTCAATTGACATGATTAGGAATCTTAGAACTGCCGAACTTATCATTAGAGGATTGCCTAGAAACTTGATTGGATGTTTGCCTACTTTCAAATGTGCCTACACCATATGGAAATTTCTTGAGGAACGATTTCCAGATTATTCCTTGAAAAATCTTGATGAAATTCTCCATAAGTCTATTGCCTTGAGTAAGATGAATTCTAGTGATCCTATGTTTGGTGATCGTCTATTTGAGCTTACAAACCTTATGCATGCCAAAGGAAATGTTGGTATTATTAGTGATATTATTTCCGAAGCTATAAAAATTCATAAGCAAGATCATTGTCAAACTCACTCTAATGAATCACCCTCTCTAGGACTTGATCCACCACATGACGATGTTGAACATGGATACTATGATGAGGATGATGATAGTGACTTCGATCTTGATGATGCAATGAGACACTTTGGTCTTATGGAAAATCTTCGGGGATATATGTCAGGAGGAAAGGAATGGGTTCTTGATAGTGGATGTACCGATCTTTTCACATGACCGGAGATAAAGACATGTTTCGTGAGCTTGCTGATAATGATAGTCCTCGAAAGTTTGTCACTTTCGGTGACAACTCAAAGTGTAAGGTGGTTGGCCTCAGTAAGGTGGCCATATCACATGATAGCTCCATACAAAATGTCATGCTCGTTGAATCTCTTGGATACAACTTTCAGTATCTAGACTTGCTGATTTCGGTTTCAATGTCCTATTTACTGAAGTAGATTGCCAAGTGTTTCGTCGAGACAATCATAAAATGGTCTTTACCGGTGTGCGTAGAGGTGATCTATACATTGTTGATTTCACTAAAAAGGCTCAACCTAAAACTTGCTTCATTGCTAAATCCTCAAAAGGTTGGTTATGGCATAGAAGAGTAGGTCATGTTGGTATGCGAAACCTTGACAAGCTTATTAAAGGAAATCATATCCTTGGAGTTAACGATGTCATATTTGATAAGGATAGACTTTGCAGTGCTTGTCAAGCAGGTAAACAGGTTGGAGGAAGGCATCCCGTGAAGAACATCATGACCACAAGGAGGCCACTCGAGCTACTTCACATGGATCTTTTCGGTCCCAACTCCTACAAGAGTCTCGGTGGAAATTCTTTTGGTCTAGTTATAGTTGATGATTTTTCAAGATTTACGTGGGTGTTCTTTCTCGATGATAAATCGCAGGTCCAAAAGATCTTCAAAAACTTCGCTAGGAAGGCCCAAAATCAATTTGAAGTGAAGATCAAGAAGGTTCGCAGCGACAACGGAACGGAGTTCAAGAACGCAAATGTGGACACCTTTCTTGACGAAGAAGGGATTTCACACGAGTTCTCGGCTATGTACACACCTCAACAAAACGAAGTTGTTGAGAGGAAGAACCGGACGCTCATTTAAATGGTGAGAACGATGCTTGACGAGTACAAGACGCCGAAGCACATTTGGGCAGAAGCGGTTGAGACAGCTTGTCATGCGACAAATCGCTTGTATCTTCACAAGCTACTCGGCAAGATGGCATACGAGCTCCTCACCAGTAACAAACCCCAAGTTGGATACTTTCGAGTATTCGGCTCAAAGTGCTACATTCTTGATAAGCATCTTCGCTCTAAATTTGCTCCTAAGTCTCATGAAGGTTTCCTACTAGGTTATGGCTCAAACTCTCACACTTACCGTGTCTACAACAATTTCACCCGAAAGGTTGAAGAGACGGTAGATGTGAAGTTTGATGAATCTAACGGCTCGCAAGTAGAGCAATTGCCAATTGATGTAGGAGACAAAGATCCTTTGGAAGCAATTCAAGACTTGGGTATTAGCAAGGTTTGTCCAACAGAGGTGAAGGAGAGTACCTCGTCCGTCCAAGTGGAAGCTTCTACTTCACGACAAGGTGAACCAAGAGTTGATACGGAAGCATCCACAAGTGGGACACACCAAGATGAGGAAAACGAGGAAGTGCATCAAGATGAACGTGAACAACCTCCTTCTCCACCACGACAAGAGAACGACAACGCCAACAATGAAGAAGGCCAAGAAGAAGAACAAGATGAAGAAGATGTTCAACGAAGACCCAAGCAAAAGCTTTCACGAATTTGAGCAAGAATTGCTAAAGATCATCCCGTCGAGCAAATATACAATGACATTCAAACCGGGAGAATCACTCGCTCTAAAACTCGTTTAGCTAACTTTTGTGAAAACTATTCTTTCATCTCTAGCATTGAACCTATGAAGGTTGAAGAAGCACTGGAATATCTGGATTGGATAAATGCTATGCATGAAGAGCTACACAACTTTGAGAGGAACCAAGTTTGGACATTGGTTGAGAAGCCCGACAACAACCACAACGTCATCGGTACCAAATGGGTGTTTCGCAACAAGCAAGATGAAGATGGACAAGTAGTTCGCAACAAAGCACGTCTCGTCGCCCAAGGCTACACACAAGTCGAAGTTATGGACTATGGTGAGACTTACGCTCCCGTTGGTAGACTTGAGTCCATTCGCATCTTACTTGCCTATGCTAATCATCATGATATCACCTTCTACCAAATGGACATTAAAAGTGCTTTTCTAAATGGTGAAATAGAGGAGGAAGTTTATGTTAAACAACCTCCCGACTTTGTCAATCCTAAGAAACCCAATCATGTTTACAAACTTCACAAAGCTCGTTATGGTCTTATACAAGCTCCTAGAGCATGGTATAAATGCTTGACCAAGTTCCTTATTGAAAAAGGCTTTGAAATTGGAAAAATTGATTCTACTCTTTTTTACTAAAAGGGTTAATGGAGAACTATTTGTGTGCCAAATCTATGTTGATGATATTATATTTGGTTCAACTAACCCTCATTTTAGTGAAAAATTTGGGAAGCTAATGTCGGAGAAGTTTGAGATGTCAATGATGAGTGAACTCAAATTCTTTCTTGGGTTGCAAATCAAGCAAACTAAGGAAGGTACCTTTGTTTCTCAAACGAAGTACACCAAGGACTTATTCAAGAAGTTCAATATGCAAGAATGCAAAGGTATGTCTACACCCATGCCTACTAGTGGACATAATGATTTGACCAAAGATAGTGAACCGGTTGATCAAAAGGTTTATCACTCTATGATTGGTTCATTGTTATATCTATGTGCTTCACATCCCGATATCATGCTAAGTGTGTGCATATGTGCACGATATCAAGCTGCTCCTAAGGAATGTCATCTTAAGGCCGTGAAAAGGATAGTGAGATACTTAATCCATACACCAAATTTTGGCATTTGGTATCCTAAGAGGGTCTCTTTCAATCTTGTTGGCTATTCCGACTCGGACTATGCTGGAGACAAGGTTGATAGAAAGTCCACTTCGGGTACTTATCAATTTCTTGGTAGATCTCTTGTGTCTTGGTCCTCCAAGAAACAAAACTCGGTATCCTTGTCCACTGCCGAAGCTGAATATATTACCGCTGGTTCATGTTGTGCTCAATTACTTTGGATGATCCAAACTCTTAAGGATTATGGGATATATGTGAGACATGTTCCATTGCTTTGCGACAATGAAAGTGCTATCAAAATTGGTCATAATCCTGTGCAACATTCTCGAACTAAGCATATTGAAGTACGTCATCATTTCATTCGAGATCATGTTGCTAAGGGTGACATTGATCTTAAGCATGTTCGCACCGAAAAGCAATTAGTGGATATATTTACTAAACCTCTTGATGAGAAAGTGTTTTGCAGGTTAAGAGGAGAATTGAACATCATTGATGCTTCAAACTTGGAGTAGAAACTCCATTGGATACATGCAAGACATGAGCTTATGACTAATCCTTGATATTTCTCTTATGATGGAAATCTTATGTCTTGGATATATTTGTATCTTGCATGTTATCTAACCCATGTAGGTACTTGGTGGAATCAAATTCCATGAGATTGTAATCTAGTCACATCTTGATCAATCCCTACATCACCAAGTCTCTACACTATGGTGGTTGAAGACAAGGAAGCACAGAACTATTCAAACATATCCTTTGACAAATTCTATGTTGAGCTTCATGATTGTCATTTTGGATACACAAGTGCTCTTCCTTGCAAGAACTAACCCATGTAGGTAGATGGACTTCAATTCCAAGTGGTGCTCCAAATTCTTGATGAGCTACATCAACCTTGAGCAACCCACACAAGTTCAACTACATGGACTACACCACCAACCAAGGTATGTCATTCCATCTTAGAGAAGCTTTACTCCAAGTAATGAGCTAAAGCAACTCGACAAGATGTGAATACATCAAGATGCTTAAACGAAAAATGGCAACCCCATTTTGAGCTTAAACGATGAGTATGACCTATGATCAAGTGATCTCACTTGACTCCTAAGTCAATATACTCTAACATAGGTGACTTTGTCGCCGACCATCTCTAGATGAAGTTCTCTTGTGTTGTTTTCTGTGTTTTTGCATTTGTCTCATGCATATTTGTTTCCCCTTTCAAAAAAAACTTCATCTAGATTTCTTTCTGTTCGCTCTGCATTTTCTGCATTCAAATTCATTGCACATCTTTCAGTAAATTCCTTGCAAATCTTTGTGAGATCTTACTAGTGTAAGTGAGCTGAGGTGACAAGTGTCTTCTCTGAGATGAACTCGGTTTCACCGATTTGTTATTTTCGGCCCAACCGAATCCTTTCGGTACAACCGAAGGCATACCACTCGGTGTCACCGATTTCACATCAGGAAAACAGTTTGCCACATATTCTATGTTTCTTCTTTTCCAGCTCCACTCAATGAATCTTGTCCTCTACAAGAATCACATTTTTATCATTGCTTTGTGCTGTGTCTCAAGGACCAAACCAATTAGACAGATTCCAGGAGACCCTTCTTGGAAATTGATGTCAAAGGGGGAGAGAGAGAACATCAAAGCCCATCATTTAGAAAGAGATCCTTAAGGGGGAGAGAGATCTTCTATGGGGAGAGACCCTCAAAGGAGAGAGAGATCTCCAGGGGGAGAGAATACTTAAGTAGAAAGTATTTCTCAAGGATCCCAGATGCTTGGTGTTCAAGAGGAGAGATGCTCACATGTCTTCTTGAGGGGAGAGACATGTTCATATGATCTGTTGTGCTTATTTGCATTAGCATACATTAGCTCTGATCATCTTTCATATCTTCCAGCTGTGTTTTTCAGCTCTGATTTTCTATTCCCTATCTTCTCCCAGTATCCCATGATAGATTCAGGGGGAGCAAGACATTCAAGGGAAAGAAATCATTTAAATTCATTGCATATCTTTACTCTTGGGGACATGTCAAATCCAATGTGGTACTTAGTACTCACTCTCTACATGTCATCCCAGTCTTGGTATTCTTGTGGTTTGTTCTGTTTGCTCTGGCTAGTAGATGCATCTGTGTTATCTAACCTTGTTTACGCAGGTTCATTTCATCCTAAGACAACTCAAGACTACAAGGTAAGTATATGCATCACAATCATGTGTATGAGGAATTCTTGCTGATGTACATACTGTTTGCAAGAAGGACTCATGGGCATGAAGGTATTTTCTTTAATATTCTTTGCTCTGATGCATATGACCAAGATACATGTAACACATTGCCTAATCTATCATCGTTATGCTCTCACATGCTTCTATATTCCATATTCACATGATTGCATACATGTAGGGGGAGCCTATGTTTGTTACATGTCTTTCCAAAGCTTTACTTGCTACTCTTTATATCTTTATCTAAAGCTTTGATGTATGTTGTCATCAATTACCAAAAAGGGGGAGATTGAAAGCACAAGTGCTCCCTAGGTGGTTTTGGTAATTAATGTCAACATATCTCTTGTTGGACTAACACTTTTATCTAGCATGTATCAGATAAGTTCAACAATGGAGTGGCATGGACTAAAGGATGTGGGAACTCCTTCAAGATGCTAAGGACAAAGGATTGGCTCAAGCTTCAAGCTCAAGACTCTTCATTTTACATTTTAGTGGTCCAAGATCACATTGAGTCTATAGGAAAAGCCAATACTATCAAGGAGGGATGAGGTGTTGCTTAATGAGCCTCTTGCTTCATGTGCTTAGTGATATGCTCCAAAACCCTCAGCTACTTTCCCACTTCCACAAATGACCTAAACCTAAAGCCAAAATTGGTCACACTGATTCTTCCTATCCGGCGCCACCGATTCCAAAAGTCATAGCCACGGCCACAAACCCTAAGCAAGTCGGTTTCACCGATAGGGATCTCGGTCTCACCGAGATGGGATTGTAATATCTCTGTGTATGTCCATTATCAAAATCGGTCTCACCGAGTTTGAGCAATCGGCACTACCGAGATTACAATGCAAACTTACTGGTTAACTCTTTACCAAAATCGGTCCTACCGAGTTTGTGTAATCGGTCAAACCGAGTTTGCCTGACCAACTCTCTGGAAAGCTTATTACCAAAATCGGTCTCACCGAGTTTGTGTAATCGGTCTTACCGAGATTACATTATGCCCTAACCCTAACCGAATCGGTCTCACCGAGTTGCATTTCGGTCCCACCGAAAATCCTAACGGTCACATTATTTGCTAAATCGGTTTGACTGAGTTTAACAATTCGGTCCCACCGAGTTTGGTAGATTGTGTGTAACGGTTAGATTTTGTGTGGAGGCTATATATACCCCTCCACCTCCTCTTCATTCATGGAGAGAGCCATCAGACTGAACCTACACTTCCAGCATACATTTTCTGAGAGAGAACTACCTACTCATGTGTTGAGACCAAGATATTCCATTCCTACCATATGAATCTTGATCTCTAGCCTTCCGCAACTTGCTTTCCACTCAAATCTTCTTTCCACCAGATCCAAAACCTATGAGGGAGAGTTGAGTGTTGGGGAGACTATCATTTGAAGCACAAGAGCAAGGAGTTCATCATCAACGCACCATTTGTTACTTCTTGGAGAGTGGTGTCTCCTAGATTGGCTAGGTGTCACTTGGGAGCCTCCGACAAGATTGTGGAGTTGAACCAAGGAGTTTGTAAGGGCAAGGAGATCGCCTACTTCGTGAAGATCTACCGCTAGTGAGGCAAGTCCTTCGTGGGCGACGGCCATGGTGGGATAGACAAGGTTGCTTCTTCATGGACCCTTCATGGGTGGAGCCCTCCGTGGACTCGCGCAACCGTTACCCTTCGTGGGTTGAAGTCTCCATCAACGTGGATGTACGATAGCACCACCTATCGGAACCACGCCAAAAACATCCATGTCTCCAATTGCGTTTGAATCCTCCAAACCCTTCCCTTTACTTTCTTGCAATTTGCATGCTTTACTTTCCGCTGCCCATATATACTCTTGCATGCTTGCTTGATATGTATTGTGAATGTTAAACTTGTGCCTAAACTCCACTTAAACTTAAGGAAACTTAAAAACTGCAACTTTGGTACGAAGTGTCTAATCACCCCCCTCTAGACACCTCTTCTCAAGGTCCTACACCACCTTCATCCTACGCCTCCCACGGATTGATAAACCTTAGGTCATCCACTTGAGGGAAATTTGCTACTGTCCTACAAACCTGTGCACTTGCAGGCCCAACAACGTCTACAAGAAGAAGGTTGCGTAGTAGACATCAGTCCCTGTCGGTGTCAAAACCGGCAGATCTCGGGTAGGGGGTCCCGAACTATGCATCTAAGGCTAAGGGTAACAGGAGGCGGGGGACACGATGTTTACCCAGGTTCGGGCCCTCTCGATGGAGGTAATACCCTACTTCCTACTTGATTGATCTTGATGATATGAGTATTACAAGAGTTGATCTACCACGAGATCGTAGAGGCTAAACCCTGGAAGCTAGCCTGTGATTATGATTGTTGTTGCCCTACGAACTAAACCCTCCGGTTTATATAGACACCGGCGGGGGCTAGGGTTACACAGAGTCAGTTACAGAGAAGGAGATCTACATATTCTAATTGCCAAGCTTGCCTTCCACGCAAAGGAGAGTCCCATCCGGACACGGGACGAAGTCTTCAATCTTGTATTTTGATAGTCCAACAGTCCGGCCAAAGTATATAGTCCGGCTGTCCGAGGACCCCTTAATCGTGGACTCCCTCAGTAGCCCCTAAACCAGGCTTCAATGACGATAAGTCCGGCGCGCAGATTGTCTTCGGCATTGCAAGGCGGGTTCCTTCTCCGAATACTCCATAGAAGATTTTGAACACAAGAATCGTGTCCGGCTCTGCAAAACAAATTCCACATACCACTGTAGAGAGCACAATATTCCACAAATCTAATTTGCCGACAACTTTTCGTAGCGTGACATCACGCCACAACCCGGTCATTATTCGAACCTTTTTTCACAACCAGCCACTACACGTGCTGCGAGGCGGTTTTATTGGCACGTCTTGTCAAAGCAGAGATTGTGTTCCCCTTATCACGGGATTCTCATCAATACAGGTGTGGGTAACCCAACGGCGCTTGTTTAATATGACTCCTCGATCTTAGGCAGGTCCCAAACGGGCATGTGGGGGACGCTTGATATTCGTCCTCTTTATAAGGGGGCCAAGGCCTGTCCTTTTCTTCCCACGCTTGATCCTTCCCCTCCCGCACCTCGAGTTCCAACACCCAAGGCTCAAGCTAAGCACTTCGGACCTTCAACCATGTCCGGATCCAACCTTCAAGGCTGGTGGATGGTGACAGAGGAGGACATCAAGAAGCTTAGGGAGGCCAGGTATCTCACCGCCGAGATCCCGCACAGGCTGCCTGCTCAAGGGCGGGTCATCCCTACTCCCGAACCCAACAAGAGTGTCATATTTATTTCCCACTTCCTTCGAGGGCTAGGTTTTAGTCTTGATCCCTTTGTGAGAGGGCTCATGTTCTATTATGGGCTAGACTTCCACGATCTAGCACCAGATTCCATCCTTCACATCTCGTCGTTTATCATCGTGTGTGAAGCCTTCCTCCGCATCACTCCCCACTTCGGCCTATGGCTCAGGACCTTCAATGTGAGGCCGAAGATGATTGACGGGCGCCACGCGGAGTGCGGAGGCGCTATAATAAGCAAAGGTGCCTACGCCCCATGGCCAAAGGGTTCCTTCACGGAAACTTCTGATTTATGGCAACGGGAGTGGTTTTACATCAGAGCTCCCCGAGGTACAAGGCGGGCGGCCGCTCCAGCATTCTGCTCGGGCCCTCCGCTTCAACTGGCGTCATGGGTCAACAAGGGGCTGGACTGGGGGTGAGTTAACGATGTGCCGACACTACAAAGCCGCATCCGAGACCTCCTTAAGAGGGATGTCAGTCTTGTCAAGGTAATGCAAGTAATGCTGGTTCGTTGGGTCCTGCCATGCCAACGTCGACCTCTCCGTATGTGGGAGTTCAACCCGGAAGGACCGCGAACCATTCAACAATTCTTCGGCTAGACGCTCAAAGAGATGTATGGATCATTCTTCGGATCACGAATAAAGTGTACGGACACCACCGAGGATGCGGGTCTCAACTGCAACCGTCCGGATACCCAAGTAAGTAATTCCGCTACCGAACACGCCGTCCTTTATGGTTGTTATAACATCATTCTAAAAAATTACTCTCTGCCAGGACTGGATAAGGAAGGCGGAGAGGATTAGGTGTTCGGCCCCCCTTCCCGAAGGCTTGCCAGATCCTGTATTGACCAGGATGCTTGAGCGCGCACCGTATCAGGTGCCATCAGGAGAAGATGAGGGGAAGAATAGAGAAGCCACATGTGGGCCTCATACTTTACCCATCCAAATCGGGGGAGTAAGTGCCTCCACGAAGGAGGATAATCGGGGAGGTGAATCTAAAATCCCCTCTCCTCAGGGTAAGAAAAGGACCGCCTCTGAAAACTTGGAAACGGAGGCTTCCAAACGAGGGAAGAAACCCTCGCCAGGGGGCCCTGCCCCAGAGGGCGTCCTTACAGCACAGCGCCCACGAGGGGGCCAGCCCTTAACCGAGCCGTAAGTAAAAAGAGTACTTTGGTAAACATATCCTGTTTTGTCTCTGTGAATAATAACCGAGACATATTTGTTGCAGTCCGGCTCGTAGCCCTTCTCCGCAGAGTTCATCTTCGGGGGATCTTCTTCTGGAGATGATGGACAGCGAAACGCCTCCTCCTGCCTCCCCGCCACATGGGGCGGATGATCCCGAGGTGTCGTCACAGAGGATTTCTCCTGCCCCACCGAGGCCAGAAGTTGACACTTCGGCTGCCTGAAGTCCAGAATATTCGGCTCCCAAGGAGAGCAACAAAAAGAGTCCGGGATTGTCTGGCACATGGCCGGACACACTGATGGGTCTTCTGGAGCGAGCGGCCATCTCAGAGACGCATCGTGCCTTAATGGGTACGGTGGTTGAGAGGATTTAATCCGCCAAGAGCAGTTTGAATGAAGCTTTTACGAGTCTGCTGAGAGGTTTTGAGGTACGCAAAAAATAATATATGTATTTTTGGCGGTACCGCACATGCTAGGTGTGCTTTGTATAGATAGTACCCCTGAGACTCAGGTTGCCATCCAGAGGTGGCAAACAGAGAATCATAATCCCAGGTATTAATCGCGCTGCTTTTATGTGCAGGTGGCTGAGGGTCCGGCGACTGACCGTGTTGGGGAACGTAGCAGAAATTCAAAAAATTTCTACGCAACACCAAGATCAATCTATGGAGTAATCTAGCAATGAGGGGAAGTAGAGTGCATCTACATACCCTTGTAGATCACTAAGCGGAAGCGTTCAAGTGAACGGGGTTGATGGAGTCGTACTCGTCGTGATCCAAATCACCAATGATCCTAGTGCCGAACGGACGGCACCTCCGCGTTCAACACACATGCAGCCCGGTGACGTCTCCCATGCCTTGATCCAGCAAGGAGAGAGGGAGCGGTTGGGGAAGACTCCGTCCAGCAGCAGCACGACAGTGTGGTGGTGGTGGAGGAGCGTGGCAATCCTGCAGGGCTTCGCCAAGCACCGCGGGAGAGGAGGAGGACTTGGGAGAGGGGGAGGGCTGCGCCAGAACTTGGGTGCGGCTGCCCTCCCACCCCTCCACTATTTATAGGTGGGAGAGAGAGGGGGCCGGCCCCCCTAGATCTCATCCAGGGTTGGGGGCGGTAGGCAAGGGGGGAGGAGTGCCTCCCAAGTCAAGTGGAGGCCCTCCCCCTTAGGGTTTCCCCTCTCCCACGTGCATGGGCCTTGGGGGGGGGGGCTGGTGCCCCTGGCCCATTAAGGCTAGGGCGCCCCCTTACAGCCCATGCTGCTGTATTGGACGTGGTGGAACATTTTCCGGACCTCCGGACCCCTCCGGAATCCTCCGGAACCTTCTGGAAGCTTCCCGGTACAATACCGGAAAAAACCGAACTTTTCCCGGAACCCGAACAACAACTTTCCATATATAGATCTTTACCTCCGGACCATTCCGGAACTCCTCGTGACGTACGGGATCTCATCGGGGACTCCGAACAACATTCGGTAACCACATACAAACTTCCTTTATAACCCTAGCGTCATCGAACCTTAAGTGTGTAGACCCTACGGGTTCGGGAACCATGCAGACATGACCGAGACGTTCTCCGGTCAATAACCAACAACGGGATCTGGATACCCATGTTGTCTCCCACATGTTCCATGATGATCTCATCGGATGAACCACGATGTCAAGGACTCAATCAATCCCGTATACAATTCCCTTTGTCTAGCGGTATAGTACTTTCCAGAGATTCCATCGTCGGTATCCCGATACCTTGTTCAATCTCGTTACCAACAAGTCTCTTTACTCGTTCCGTAACACATCATCCCGTGATCAACCCCTTGGTCACATTGTGCACATTATGATGGTGTCCTACCGAGTGGGCCCAGAGATACCTCTCCGTCACACGGAGTGACAAATCCCAGTCTCGATTCGTGTCAACCCAACAGACACTTTTGGAGATACCCATAGTGCACCTTTATAGCCACCCAGTTACATTGTGACGTTTGGTACACCCAAAGCATTCCTACGGTATCCGGGAGTTGCACAACCTCATGGTCTAAGGAAATGATACTTGACATTAGAAAAGCTTTAGCATACGAACTACACGATCTTTGTGCTAGGCTTAGGATTGGGTCATGTCCATCACATCATTCTCCTAATGATGTGATCCCGTTATCAATGACATCCAATGTCCATGGTTAGGAAACCGTAACCATCTATTGATCAACGAGCTAGTCAACTAGAGGCTTACTAGGGACATGGTGTTGTCTATGTATCCACACATGTATCTGAGTTTCCTATCAATACAATTATAGCATGGATAATAAATGATTGTCATGAACAAGGAAATATAATAATAATAACCAATTTATTATTGCCTCTAGGGCATATTTCCAATAGTCTCCCACTTGCACTAGAGTCAATAATCTAGTTCACATCACTATGTGATTAACACTCACAGGTCACATCGCCATGTGACCAACATCCAAAGAGTTTACTAGTGTCTAAACTAGTTCACATCATCATGTGATTAAGACTCAGTGAGTTCTGGGGTTTGATCATGTTTTGCTTGTGAGAGAGGTTTTAGTCAACGGGTCTGCAACATTCAGATTCGTATGTATTTCGCAAATCTCTAGGTCATATTGTAAATGCTGCTTCCATGCTCCACTTGAAGCTATTCCAAATGGTTGCTCCACTATACGTATCCGGTTTGCTACTCAGAGTCATTCGGATAGGTGTTAAAGCTTGCATCGACATAACCCTTTACGCCGAACTCTTTATCACCTCCATAATCGAGAAACATGTTGTCGGTGTCAAAACCGGCGGATCTCGGGTAGGGGGTCCCGAACTGTGCGTCTAGGTGGATGGTAACAGGAGACAAGGGACACGATGTTTTACCCAGGTTCGGGCCCTCTTGATGGAGGTAAAACCCTACGTCCTGCTTGATTAATATTGATGATATGGGTAGTATAAGAGTGGATCTACCACGAGATCAAGGAGGCTAAACCCTAGAGGCTAGCCTATGGTATGATTGTTGTAATGTATGTTGTGTCCTACGGACTAAAGCCCTCCGGTTTATATAGGCACCGGAGAGGGCTAGGGTTACACAGAGTCGGTTACAATGGTAGGAGATCTACATATCCGTATCGCCAAGCTTGCCTTCCACGCCAAGGAAAGTCCCATCCGGACACGGGACAGAGTCTTCAATCTTGTATCTTCGTAGTCTTGGAGTCCGGCGGACGATGATAGTCTGGCTGTCCGGACACCCCCTAGTCCAGGACTCCCTCAGTAGCCCCTGAACCAGGCTTCAATGACGATAAGTCCGGCGCGCATAATGTTCGGCATTGCAAGGCGGGTTCCTCCTTTGAATAATCCAGAGAAGATTATGAACACCAGGATAGTGTCCGGCTCTGCAAAATAAATTCCACATTCCACCGTAGAGAGAATAAAATATACACAAGCTCAATCTGCTGACGTATTTTGCGGCATCACGTCACACCACTACCAAGCCTTTACTTGAATCGTTTTTCATTATACCGCATCAGCGCGTTTAGCGAAGTGGCTCCCTTGGCACGTCTTGTCGAAGCAGAGATCGTGTTCCCCTTATTCCGGGATCCTCATCAATACGAACGTGGGTAACCCAACTGCGCCATTGATGGTGGCGCTTGGGAGATAAGTGAGTTTTACCAGGCTGGTGGGGGACGCATAGTCTTCGCCCGCCTATATATAAGGGATAAGGATTCACCTTTTCACCCACGCCTTCTTCCTCCTTTGCTTATCCACCTCCGCGCACTCAAGCTCCAGCGCCCAAGTTCGCGCATCTCATCTCAACCTTCTCCGACCATGTACGGAGGGGGAGGCAAATGGTTGGCTTCCACCGTTAAGGAGGAGCACATCACAAAGCTGCGCAGCGCCGGATACCTTTCCGGCGACATCGCGCACCGGCTGCCCGACGAGGGGCAGCTCATCCCTACCCCCGGGCCCCATGAGAGGGTCGTTTTCCTTCCCCACTTCCTCCGCGGACTGGGCTTTCCACTTCACCCCTTTGTCCGGGGGCTCATGTTCTACTACGGCCTAGATTTCCACGATCTGGCGCCGAACTTCATCCTCAACATCTCGGCGTTTATCGTCGTGTGCGAGGCCCTCCTCTGCATCCGGCCCCACTTCGACTTGTGGCTCAAGACCTTCAACGTCAAGCCGAAGGTAGTGAAGGGCACGCAGGCGGAGTGCGGAGGCGCCATGTTGGGCAAGATGCCCAACGTCCTCTGGTTCGAAGGGGCCTTCGTGGACTCCGTCAAGGGGTGGCAATCGGGGTGGTTCTACATCACTGAGCCGCGCGACCCTACGTGGGCGGTGACCCCCGAGTTTAGATCTGGTATCCCTACACAGCTCACCTCCTGGAAAGAGAAGGGATTGCTGTGGGGTAATTCAAAGGAGCTGACGGGACTCCAAGCCTGTATCCAGAAGCTGGTGAACAAGAAGCTCAGGCTTGTCGACGTGGTCCAAGTCATGCTTGTCCGCCGGATTCTCCCATGCCAAGAACGGGCATTCAATCTGTCGGAGTCCGATCCGGAACAGCACCAGGCGCTGAGCGGGCTCTTCGACACAACGTACGAAGGCGCCTAGAGGGTGCTGTTTAAGGGCGCCGAAGCTCCCGCATCCGCGACGGAAGATCGCGGATTTCACTCGCAGCATTCGGCTGACGAGGTAAGTGATTCTACCCCTTTACGGGACACTTATGGTAAATAGATTGATTCTAAGAGTGTTTCAATTTCCCTTTTCCTTTGACAGGAATGGATGAAGAAGGCCAAGCAGCTCATCTGCCCCGGCTCCCATGCCAGAAGACCTAGTGGATGCCCGTCTAGCGGGGCTGCTGGTTCCGGCACCGCATGTGGTGCCGGAGAAGAAGGCCAAGAAGGTGGCCACGGGCACTCGAAAGAGTTCCCGTTATCAGGTGTCCGACGACTCCGAGGCGGACTCCTCCCCCGAAGACGAGGAGGAAGAAGAAGACTCTCCCCCAGAGGGGGGAGAGGGGAAGAGGAAGGCTTCCCCAACAGGGGACGCCGAAGGGTCCAAGAGGGGGAGAACTATTCCCCCGGACAGCTCTTCCAACACCGACGTTGGCGGCGAGGAGTGGCCTTCAAGGGCCAGGCCTCCAGCGAGATCGTAAGTATCCGGATCCCTGAATGATCTGCAATTTCTTTTGCGTCACATAGTGTCCTACTAATGCCGCATATTACCCGCAGTCCGGCCGATGATGATCTCCCCGCTTCATCGAGCGGGTCGTTGGCCCCGTCGGATGTGGATTCCCTTCCGACTGCCTCCACCCCCCGCGCCGATGAGGACGCCGAGGTGGGATCCCAGAAAGGGACCCATCAGGAGGAGGCTCCGGAGGCGCCGCAAGGCAGCCTCCCGGACTCCACGCCGGAACCTGCTGCGGTTCCGGAGTCCGGCAAGCGGCCCCTTCGCAAGAAGGGCAAGACCGTGACGCCGGCGGCCTCTGTCCAACCAGAGGCGCCGGACAACTTGCTGGAGGCGCTCAAAGGCGCTTCCATCGAGGAAGAACACCGCACTGTTATGAGTGCGGTGATTCAAAAGGTTCAGCTCGCCAAGAGCGGGCTGACCGAAGCCTGCAGTAGCCTTCTAACAGGCTTTGAGGTAAGAAGTTAAAATTATGTAATGTAATACCGCATAGACAGTAGCCCCTGATGCTCGGTTCGGTGTTCGGAAAGAAAAGCCGGATTGAGGATCTAAAAAGATATTCGCAGGTTGCTAATAAATTATGTCAATATGGGTTTGCAGGCTGTGCTGCTGACCTCTGCCGCACTGACTGCAGAGGTTGGTGCATTAAAGCAAGATCTCGAGCGGTCCGAGCGAGAGCTCGGCCATGCCAAGAGGCAGCTCGAGGACAAAGAAGGTGAGTAACACCACTTTGAATTTTTACCTTACAAAAAGGATTTCAGTTGCAATAAAATTAACAAGGATAATACGGGTACTGCAGGGGCCACAAACGAGGTGGCAGCCCTGAAGGAGGCTGTGTCCGCGGCCGAACGCAGTGCTGCCGTGGAACGGGCAAAGCGAGAAAAGCAAGAGGCGCAGGTGGCGGAGGTGCGGCAAGAGCTCCAGGCTCTCGTGGAGAAGCATGAGAGTTTGGAGCGCGACTCAAAGACTCGAGAGTTCGAGCTCGCCTCGGCTCTCGAAAGTGCCAAGTCCGCCAAGGCCGAGGCCCGCAAGGCCCTTCAGGAGGTTGATGATATGAAGAAAATAGCGGCGGGTAAGGCATTTTTCATGCAAAGCAAGCATGTTAATGTGAACTACCTGACACTTACCCGAATTCGGAGCTCTCCAGGGGCGTTTGCAGATCTGCCTCGCAGTGTATCCGATGCTGCCGCATTCTACTGTGGCGAGGAGGGGATCTCAACAGAGAAGGTCTTCTGGTCTCAGTATGCTGAGGCCGGCCATCCGGTGCCCCCAAGCGACCAGCTGAAGCAGCTGGTCGAACTCCACAAGGTAGCTGAGGAGGCCATGAAGGGCCTTATAGTCCGGATGTTGCCTGGACAGGCCATGCCTGGGAGCTACTTCGGCCTCGTGCGGCGGCTGGTGGATGCGTGCCCCTGGGTGGATGTCATCAAGCGCTCCGCCTGTATTGAAGGTGCTCATCGGGCCCTTGCCCGCGCAAAGGTGCACTGGGGCAGGCTGGATGCAGAGAAGCTTCTTACTGACCCACTGCCAGCGGGCAAGGAGTATCGTACGCCCGAAATGTACTATAAGACTGTCTTGAAGGGTGCCCGCAATATTGCGGATGAGTGCCCCAGAGATGTAATTATTGAGTGAAACTCGCTATGTATTATCCTGTGCGCTAAAAACTTTGTTCATATGCGCTGCACAACGCTTGTTTAATTTAAAATATTACCTTCTGTGCGGCTGTTTATATAAGCTGAGAGATGGCAAGTCGTTGGCTTCAGCCCCCAAGCCACGAGTGCTAGGGTGTTCGGGATAAACTTGAGCACTCTTGTTCCCATTTTTGGGTCCATCTAGGGAGGCGCTCAACACAACGAACAAGGCAACCGGACTTATAATGCTTGAACACTCTCACTTAGCCATAGAATTCTATAATTTTAAATTTCGGCGAAGCCCCTAGTATTCGGAAGACCGAATTCGGGGTGCTATCCACGCCTTCGTCGGACATTATCCGGTACTTCGCTTAAAGCGGCATGGGTCTTTAGGGACCCGAAAAGACCTCTCGAACAGCGACCAGTCTCTCGCCTTATCATGCCGGTCAGTTTTAGCTTTCTCCACTGAGGTGCTCGCCCAGCTCAACCGGGGCGCAATCGCAGTGGTTCTCCCAGTGCCACCTTAGCCGACAGAATGGAACGTAAGGCACCAAAACGTGGGAGTCGGGCAAACCCAATTATTGACCCAAGACATGATTCGGAGCCGATTCATATAATGCTATAAGTTCGGGGTGCCGCACTTGTGAAAGTGTTCGGACTTATCACACCATAATGCGGGGAACATAAGCCCCTAGTGTATTCGGCCGTACCAATAATATACGTGTGCGAGATGTCACTAATGAACATATGTGTAATGTAATGCAATAACAGGCAAAAAATGCTGCATTATTTATTTAAAGAATTCTGCCGCACTTGTGAAAGTGTTCGGACTTATCACACCATAATGCGGGGAACATAAGCCCCTAGTGTATTCGGCCGTACCAATAATATACGGGTGCGAGATGTCACTAATGAAAATATGTGTAATGTAATGCAATAACAGGCAAAAAATGCTGCATTATTTATTTAAAGAATTCTGCTATGAGTGCGGAATGATACAAATAGTGCGGTAAGCAAGGGATTGGACTAATCAAACATGTCCCCCTTCAGGGATGGGCTGCGGACTGGTGGATATAATCAAATTTAATGCTCGTAATGGAGACCACCTGAGTGTTTATCGCAGTCTTCTTTCTTCCCTGGCTGTTGCATCATGAGTTCGGCGGGTTCACTGCCGGACAGGGCCTCTGGTGAACGGAGTCCTGTGTACATAAAGAAAGAAAATAATAACAAAAAGGAGTGACACACTTGTGAGCCCCTGGTGTGGTCGAGCCGCACTCTGGGTCTGTTGTGGTCGTGCCCCTTCCCCTAGGCCCATGGTATCTTCAGAGCGTAATGATGTACACGGAGGGTTGGTCTTGCAATTATGCAAGGGCTGGGGTTGGGGCCGCATTGCTACGCGTGCTCGGAACGTGCCAGGTGGTCTTGGTTGATGTTGCTCCGGGCGCGTTTGGTCGTGTCCGGCCGTTTAACAGCCGGACTCGAATATTGCCTTAAAAGGTTGCTCTGTACTTCTGCCGCGAGAGCCGCTGTGTGTTCCTCCGTTCGGAGGGAGCGTTCCATATTTCCATTGACCGTGATGACTCCACGAGGGCCTGGCATCTTGAGCTTGAGGTATGCGTAATGCGGTACCGCGTTGAACTTTGCAAACGCGGTTCGTCCGAGCAGGGCGTGATAGCCGCTGCGGAATGGGACTATGTCGAAGATTAACTCCTCGCTCCGGAAATTGTCCGGGGATCCGAAGACCACTTCCAGTGTGACTGAGCCTGTACAATTGGCCTCAACACCTGGTATGACGCCTTTGAAAGTCGTCTTTGTAGGTTTGATCCTTGAGGGGTCTATGCCCATCTTGCGCACTGTATCTTGATAAAGCAGGTTCAGGCTACTGCCGCCGTCCATCAGGACTCTCGTGAGGTGAAATCCATCGACGATTGGGTCTAAAATCAATGCGGCGAATCCGCCATGGCGGATACTGGTCGGATGATCTCTTCGATCGAAAGTGATCGGGCAAGAGGACCATGGATTGAACTTAGGGGCGACTGGCTCCATCGCATATACGTCCCTTAGTGCACGCTTTCGCTCCCTCTTGGGTATATGGGTTGCGTATATCATGTTCACCGTCCGCACTTGTGGGGGGAAACCCTTCTGTCCTCTATTGTTCGGCGGTCGGGTCTCTTCCTCGTCGTCGCTGTGCAGCCCCTTGTCATTGTTTTCGGCAATTAACTTGCCTGCCTGCTTGAACACCCAGCAATCTCTGTTGGTGTGATTAGCTGGCTTTTTAGGGGTGCCATGTATCTGGCATAAGCGGTCGAGTATTCGGTCCAAATTGGACGGACCCGGAGTGGTTCTTTTGAATGGCTTCTTCCGCTGACCGGGTTTGGAGCCTCGGAATCCGGCGTTGACTGCCGTATCCTCCTTGTCGTCGCCGTTAATGCGGCGCTTATTTTTTCTTCGACGCGACCTGCCATTGTGGTCCTTGGTATCCAGACTGCCAAAATTTTTACTGAGGTTGTTGCTGCGAGCTAGCCAGCTATCCTCTCCCGCACAGAAGTGGGTCATTAATGATGTGAGGGCTGCCATGGATTTTGGCTTTTCCTGTCCTAGGTGCCGGGCTAGCCACTCGTCGCGGATGTTATGCTTGAAGGCTGCGAGGGCCTCTGCATCCGGACAGTCGACGATTTGATTTTTCTTTGTGAGGAACCGTGTCCAGAATTGTCTGACCGATTCGTCTGGCTGTTGAATTATGTGGCTTAGGTCATCGGCGTCTGGTGGTCGCACATATGTGCCCTGGAAGTTGTCGAGGAATGCGGCTTCCAGGTCTTCCCAACGCCCAATTGACTCTGTGGCAAGCTGTTAAGCCAATGCCGAGCTGGTCCTTTAAGCTTGAGTGGGAGATACTTGATGGCGTGGAGATCGTCGCCGCGGGCCATATGGATGTGAAGGAGATAATCTTCGATCCAAACCGCGGGGTCTGTTGTGCCATCATAGGATTCAATGTTTACGGGTTTAAACCCTTCAGGGATTTGATGATCCCTTACTTCGTCAGTGAAGCATAGCGGGTGTGCGGCACCTCTATATTGAGCAATATCACGACGTAGCTCGAGAGAGCGTTGTCTGCTGTGTTCGGCCCGGCCAGAGTTATTGTATCTGGCGCGATGGTATTCATCGTGGGTCGTGGGGCGCCCACGTGATCCATGGATGGATCTGGATTGCCTTGCTTTGTCCTCCAATATATCTCGCAAGTCCGGCGCGTTCCCTCTTGGCTTCGTACTTTTGGAGCGATGCCGGGGTACGGTTTTGGTGGAGGGCCTAGATGCCTCTCTGTCTCGGCCACGGGGTGGTCGGTCGGCCGTATTGTGCGCTGGCGATGAAGGTATGTATGTTTCCTCCTCTAATCGGGGGAGCAACTTGCGTCTTGGGTAGCTTTTGGAGGGGCGTTCGAGTTCATACTCTTCGGCCACGAGGACCTCTGTCCATCGATCGGCCAGCAGGTCCTGATCAGCTTGGAGCTGCTGCTGCTTTTTCTTTAGGCTATTTGCCATGGCGATAAGCCTGCGTTTAAAATGCTCTTGTTCGACGGGATCCTCGGGCAGGACGAATTCGTCGTCGTTGAGGCTTGCCTTGTCTTCGGAGGGAGGTATATAATTATCATCCTCGACCTCTTCGTCTGCCGCCCTCTCGTGAGGGCTTGCTTCTGCATCCTCCTGCGCTGAATATTGCTGGAGGGGATTATCTTCATCACTCTCTGGGGTATTATTATCTCCTGTGCCTGAATCTCCATTCTTGCTGTGGCGGGATTTAGAGCGGCGCCGCTGACGTCGGCGCTTGGGCTGTTTCTTTGAGGAATCTGCCTCCGCTGCTTCTTCGCCGTCCCCCTCTTTTGGGGTGTCCACCATGTATATGTCATATGACGAGGTGGTCTTCCAGTGCCCTGTAGGCGCTGGTTCTTGTTCGTCTCCGGCATCATCGTCCATACCGTCGATGTCCTTGGAGTCGTAGTCTAGCATGTCTGTTAGATCGTCGACAGTGGCTACAAAGTGGGTGGTGGGTGGGATTTGAATTTCTTCGTCGTCCGTATCCCAACCGTCCTGGCCATAGTCCGGCCAAGTCTCTCCGGATAGCGAGAGATGTTTTAGCGAATTTAGGATGTCGCCAAAGGGCGAGTGTTGGAACATGTCCGCGGCGGTGAATTCCATAACCGGCGCCCAATCAGATTCAATTGGCAGGGGCGTGGGAGGTCCAGAGTCCGGCGGGGAGTCCGACACCTCGGAGTCACGAGCTTCGCAAGGGACAAGGTTAGTGTTCGGCTCCATCACCATGGAAGTTGCAGCCCCCGAGGCGGTGTCCAATGACCGGTCCTCGATCTGGGCGATCGGCTCCGGACTAAGGGCCGGAGCGGATTCTTGTGCGGCCACCAAGGCGCTGTTCGGCGGCAGAGCTAGATCATGCCCATCGTGACAGTGCGGCACGCTTGACTGTGGCTCGAGCCCGTCGAAGATCAAGTCCCCGCGGATGTCGGCTGTGAAGATTAGACTCCCGAACCTGACCTGACGGCCAGGGGTGTAGCTTTCGATCTGCTCCAGATGGCCAAGTGAATTAGCCCGCAGTGCGAAGCCGCCGAATACGAAGATCTGTCCGGGGAGAAAAGTCTCACCCTGGACAGCGTCGTTGATTGAAGAAGCCATCGAGCCTATCGGTGATGACACAGAGGAACTCTCAATGAAAGCACCAATGTCGGTGTCAAAACCGGCGGATCTCGGGTAGGGGGTACCGAACTGTGCGTCTAGGCGGATGGTAACAGGAGACAAGGGACACGATGTTTTACCCAGGTTTGGGCCCTCTTGATGGATGTAAAACCCTACGTCCTACTTGATTAATATTGATGATATGGGTAGTACAAGAGTGGATCTACCACGAGATCAAGGAGGCTAAACCCTAGAGGCTAGCCTATGGTATGATTGTTGTAATGTATGTTGTGTCCTACGGACTAAAGCCCTCCGGTTTATATAGGCACCGGAGAGGGCTAGGGTTACACAGAGTCGGTTACAATGGTAGGAGATCTACATATCCGTATCACCAAGCTTGCCTTCCACGCCAAGGAAAGTCCCATCCGGACACGGGACGGAGTCTTCAATCTTGTATCTTCGTAGTCTTGGAGTCCGGCGGACGATGATAGTCCGGCTGTCCGGACACCCCCTAGTCCAGGACTCCCTCACATGTCCTTATTACTCCAAGGACAATTTTGACCGCTGTCCGGTGATCCACTCCTTGATCACCTTTGTACCCTCTTGCCAGACATGTGGCAAGGCACACATCAGGTGCGGTACTCAGCATGGCATACCGTATAGAGCCTATGACAAAAGCATAGGGGACGACCTTCGTCCTTCCTCTTTCTTCTGCCGTGGTCGAGCATTAAGTCTTAACTTCATACCTTACCACTCAGGCAAGAACTCCTTCTTTGACTGATCCATCTTGAACACCTTCACGATCATGTCAAGGTACGTGCTCATTTGAAAGTACCATTAAGCGTTTTTGATCTATCCTCATAGATCTTGATGCTCAATGTTCAAGCAGCTTAATCCAGGTTTTCTATTGAAAAACACTTTTCAAATAACCCTATATGCTTTCCATAAATTCGACATCATTTCTGATCCACAATATGTCAACAACATATACTCATCAGAAATTCTATAGTGCTCCCACTCACTTCTTTGGAGATACAAGTTTCTCATAAACTTCGTATAAACCTAAAATCTTTGATCATCTCATCAAAGCGCATATTCTGACTCCGAGATGCTTGCTCTAGTCCATGGAAGGACCGCTGGAGCTAGCATACCTTTTAGCATCCTTAGGATCGACAAAACCTTTCTGATTGTATCACATACAACCTTTCCTTACAAAAACTGGTAAGGAAATTTGTTTTGACATCCATCTGCCAGATTTCATAAATGCAGCTAATGCTAACATGATTCCGACGGACTTAAGCATCGCTACGGATGAGAAAATCTCATCGTAGTCAACTCCTTGAACTTGTGAAAAACTCTTCACCACAAGTCGAGCTTCATAGACGGTGACATTACCGTCCACGTCCGTCTTCTTCTTTAAAGATCCATTTATCTCAATGGCTTGCCGATCATCGGGCAAGTTCACCAAAGTCTATGCTTTGTTCTGATACATGGATCCTATCTCGGATTTCATGGTTTCTAACCATTTGTCGGAATATGGGCCCACCATCGCTTCTCCATAGCTCGTAGGTTCATTGTTGTCTAGCAACATGACCTTCAAGACAGGATTACTGTACCACTCTGAAGTAGTACGCATCCTTGTCACCCTACGAGGTACGGTAGTGACTTGATCCGAAACTTCATGATCACTATCATAAGCTTGTACTTCAATTGGTGTGGGCATCACAGGAACAACTTCCCGTGCCTTTCTACACACTAGTTGAAGTGACGGTTCAGTAACCTCATCAAGTCTCCACCATGCTCCCACTCAACTTTCCGAGACAAACATTTCCTCGAGAAAGGACCCGATTCAAGAAACAATCCCTATTGCTTTCGGATCTGAATTAGGAGGTATACCCAACTGTTTTGGGTGTCCTATGAAGATGCATTTTATCCGCTTTGGGTTCGAGCTTATCAACCTGAAACTTTTTCACATAAGCGTCGCAACCCCAAACTTTTAAGAAACGACAACCATTGTTCAAATGGTGTCGTCTCAATGGAATTACGTGGTGCCCTATTAAAGTGAGTGCACTTGTCTCTAATGCCTAACCCATGAACGATAGTGGTAATTCAATAAGAGACATCATGGTACGCACCATATCCAATAGGGTGCAACTATGATGTTTGGACACACCATCACACTATGGTGTTCCAGGCGGTATTAATTGTGAAAAAATTTCCACAATGTCTTAATTGTGTGCCAAAGCTCATAACTCAGATACTCATCTCTATGATCATATCATAGACATTTTATCCTCTTGTCACGATGATCTTCAACTTCACTCTGAAATTACTTGAACCATTCAATAATTCAGACTTGTGTTTCATCAAGTAAATATACTCAGTATCTACTCAAATCATCCGTGAAGTAAGAAGATAACGATATCCACTGCGTGCCTCAGCATTCATTGGACTGCACACATCAAAATGCATTACTTCCAACAAGTTGCTTTCTTGTTCCATTTTACAGAAAAACGAGGCTTTCAGTCATCTTGCCCATGTGGTATGATTTGCATGTCTCAAGTGATTCAAAATCAAGTGAGTCCAAACGGTCCATTTTCATGGAGTTTCTTCATGCATATACACCAATAGACATGGTTCGCATGTCTCAAACTTTTCAAAAACGAATGAGTCCAAAGATCCATCAACATGGAGCTTCTTCATGTGTTTTATACCAATATGACTTACATGGTAGTGCCACAAGTAGGTGGTACTATCATTAATATCTTATATCTTTTGGCATGAACATGTGTATCACTACGATCGAGATTCAATAAACCACTCATTTTAGGTGCAAGACCATTGAAGGTATTATTCAAATAAATAGAGTAACCATTATTCTCCTTAAATGAATAACCGTATTGCGATAGACATAATCCAATCATGTATATGCTCAAAGCAAACACCAAATAACAATTATTTAGGTTTAACCCCAATCTCGATGGTAGAGGGAGCGTGCGATGTTTGATCACATCAACCTTGGAAACACTTCCAACACATATCGTCAGCTCACCTTTAGCTAGTCTCCGTTTATTCCGTAGCTTTTATTTCGAGTTACTAACACTTAGCAACCGAACCGGTATCTAATACCCTGGTGCTACTAGGAGTACTAGTAAAGTACACATTAACATAATGTATATCCAATATACTTCTATCGACCTTGCCAGCCTTCTCATCTACCAAGTATCTAGGGTAATTTTGCTCCAGTGACTGTTCCCCTTATTACAGAAGCACTTAGTCTCGGGTATGGGTTCAACCATGGGTTTCTTCACTAGAGCAGCAGCTGATTTGCCGTTTCATGAAGTATCCCTTCTTACCCTTGCCCTTCTTGAAACTAGTGATTTCACTAACCATCAACAATTGATGCTCCTTCTTGATTTCTACTTTCGCGGTGTCAAACATCGCGAATATTTCAAGGATCATCATATCTATCCCTGATATGTTATAGTTCATCACGAAGCTCTAGCAGCTTGGTGGTAGTGACTTTGGAGAAACATCACTATCTCATCTTGAAGATCAACTCCCACTCGATTCAAGTGATTGTTGTACTCAGACAATCTGAGCACAAGCTCAACGATTGAGATTTTCTCCCTTGGTTTGCAGGCTAAGAGACTCGTCGGAGGTCTTATACCTCTTGACGTGGGCACGAGCCTGAAATCCCAATTTCAGCCCTCGAAACATCTCATATGTTTCGCGACGTTCCGAAATCGTCTTTGGTGCCTCAACTCTAAACCATTTAACATAACTGAACTATCATGTAGTTATCGAAACGTGTGTGTCAGATGTTCGCAACATCCACAGACGACGTTCGAGGTTCAACACACTGAGCGGTGCATTAAGGACATAAGCCTTCTACAAAGCAATGAGGACAATCCTCGGTTTACGGACCTAGTCCGCATAATCGCTACTATCTACTTTCAACTGAATTTTCTCTAGGAACATATCTAAACAGTGGAACTAAAGCGTGAGCTTACGACATAATTTGCAAAGATCTTTTGACTATGTTCAGGATAATTGAGTTCATCTTATGAACTCCCACTCAGATAGACATCCCTCTAGTCATCTAAGCGATTACATGATCCGAGTCAACTAGGCCGTGTCCGATGATAACGTGAGACAGACTAGTCAACGTCGGTGAACATCTTCATGTTGATCGTATCTTCTATACGACTCATGCTCAACCTCTCGGTCTCTTGTGTTCCGAGGCCATGTCTGTACATGCTAGGCTCGTCAAGTTAACCTAAGTGTTTCGTGTGTGTAAATCTGGCTTACACCCGTTGTATGTGAACGTTAGAATCTATCACACCCGATCATAACGTGGTGCTTCGAAACAACGAACTTTCGCAACGGTGCACAGTTAGGGGGAACACTTTTCTTGACATTATTGCGAGGGATCATCTTATTTAAGCTACCGTCGTTCTAAGCAAATAAGATGCATAAACATTATAAACATCACATGCAATCAAATAGTGACATGATATGGCCAATATCATTTTGCTCCTTTTGATCTCCATCTTCGGGGCTCCATGATCATCATCGTCACCGGCATGACACCATGATCTCCATCATCGTCTCCATGAAGTTGTCTCGCCAACTATTACTTCTACTGCTATGGCTAACGGTTTAGCAATAAAGTAAAATAATTACATGGTGTTGTTCATTGACACGCAAGTCATACAATAAATTAAGACAACTCCTATGGATCCTGCCGGTTGTCATACTCATTGACATGCAAGTCGTGATTCCTATTACAAGAACATGATCAACCTCATACATCACATATCATTCATCACATTCTTTTTGGCCATATCACATCACATAGCATACCCTGCAAAAACAATTTAGACGTCCTCTAATTGTTGTTTGCATGTTTTACGTGGCTGCTATGGGTTTCTAGCAAGAATGTTTCTTAGCTATGCAAAACCACAGCGTGATATGTCAATAGCTATTTACCCTTCATAAGGACCCTTTTCATCGAATCTGATCCGACTAAAGTGGAAGAGACTGGCACCCGCTAGCCACCTTATGCAACTAGTGCATGTCAGTCGGTGGAACCTGTCTCACGTAAGTGTATGTGTAAGGTCGGTCTGGGCCGCTTCATCCCACAATACCGTCGAAACAAGATTGGACTAGTAATGGTAAGCATATTGAACAAAATCAACGCCCACAACAACTTGTGTTCTACTCGTGCATAGAAACTACGCATAGACCTAGCTCTGATACCACTGTTGGGGAACGTAGCAGAATTTCAAAAAATTTCTACGCAACACCAAGATCAATCTATGGAGTAATCTAGTAATGAGGGGAAGGAGAGTGCATCTACATACCCTTGTAGATCGCTAAGCAGAAGCGTTCAAGTGAATGGGGTTGATGGAGTCATACTCGTCGTGATCCAAATCACCGATGATCCTAGTGCCGAATGGACGACACCTCCGTGTTCAACACACGTGCAGCCCGGTGACGTCTCCCATGCCTTGATCCAGCAAGGAGAGAGGGAGAGGTTGGGGCATATTCCGTCCAGCAGCAGCACGACGGTGTGGTGGTGGTGGAGGAGCGTGGCAATCCTGCAGGGCTTCGCCAAGCACCGCGGGAGAGGAGGAGGACTTGGGAGAGGGGGAGGGCTGCGCCAGAACTTGGGTGTGGATGCCCTCCCACCCCTCCACTATTTATAGGTGGGAGAGAGAGGGGGCCGGCCCCCCTAGATCTCATCTAGGGTTGGGGGCGGCGGCCAAGGGGGGAGGAGTGCCTCCCAAGTCAAGTGGAGGCCCTCCCCCTTAGGGTTTCCCCTCTCCCATGCGCATGGGCCTTGGGGGGGGGGCTGGTGCCCCTGGCCCATTAAGGCTAGGGTGCCCCCTTACTGCCCATGCTGCTGTATTGGACGTGGTGGAACATTTTCTGGACCTCCGGACCCCTCCGGAATCCTCTGGAACTTTCTGGAAGCTTCCCGGTACAATATCGGAAAAAACCGAACTTTTCTCGGAACCCGAAAAACAACTTTCCATATATAGATCTTTACCTCCGGACCATTCCGGAACTCCTCGTGACGTCCAGGATCTCATCTGGGACTCCGAACAACATTCGGTAACCACATACAAACTTCCTTTATAACGCTAGCGTCATCGAACCTTAAGTGTGTAGACCCTACGAGTTCGGGAACCATGCAGACATGACCGAGACGTTCTCTGGTCAATAACCAACAGCGGGATCTGGATACCCATGTTGGCTCCCACATGTTCCACGATGATCTCATCGGATGAACCACGATGTCAAGGACTCAATCAATCCCGTATACAATTCCCTTTGTCTAGCGGTAGAGTACTTGCCCGAGATTCGATCGTCAGTATCCCGATACCTTGTTCAATCTCGTTACCGACAAGTCTCTTTACTCATTCCGTAACACATCATCCCATGATCAACCCCTTGGTCACATTGTGCACATTATGATGATGTCCTATCGAGTGGGCCCAGAGATACCTCTCCGTCACACGGAGTGACAAATCCCAGTCTCGATTCGTGCCAACCCAACAGACACTTTCGAAGATACCCGTAGTGCACCTTTATAGCCACCCAGTTACGTTGTGACGTTTGGTACACCCTAAGCATTCCTACGGTATCCGGGAGTTGCACAACCTCATGGTCTAAGGAAATGATACTTGACATTAGAAAATCTTTAGCATACGAACTACACGATCTTTGTGCTAGACTTAGGATTGGGTCTTGTCCATCACATCATTCTCCTAATGATGTGATCCCGTTATCAACGACATCCAATGTCCATGGTCAGGAAACCGTAACCACCTATTGATCAACGAGCTAGTCAACTAGAGGCTTACTAGGGACATGGTGTTGTCTATGTATCCACACATGTATCTGAGTTTCCTATCAATACAACTATAGCATGGATAATAAACGATTATCATGAACAAGGAAATATAATAATAATAACCAATTTATTATTGCATCTAGGGCATATTTCCAACAGACCGGACTGCTGATTTTGCCGAACTGAAGCGGCAGCTTGACATGGCAGATGCCGATATCATGCTTGTTAACAAGCGGCTTGATGAAGCCCAATGCATGTATGTTCGGCTTGTCAGCAAATGTTAAGAGGAACATGATGCTAGTATCTATAACATGCTGTGACTGCAGATGGAGCTGCTGCCGTAGAGACCCTTCGGGCGGAGCTTGCCCGAGCCAAGGAACAAGCCCGAATAAGTGATGCGGCCGCCCTGAAGGTGGTCGAAGAGTTAAGAGCCGAACAGGCTGCTCATCGCTAGAGCAAAGAAAGGATAGCCAAGATGGCTATTGAGCTGAAAGATGCTGCCGACCGCTATGAGCTCCTGCTACGTCTTGAGCTTGCGTTGGTTTTCCCCGAAGAGGAAGGGATGATGCAGCACAGTAGCGTAAGTATTTCCCTCAGTTTCTGAGAACCAAGGTATCAATCCAGTAGGAGGTCACGCGCAAGTCCCTCGTACCTGCACAACACAATAGCAACTCGCAACCAACGCTTAGGGGTTGTCAATCCCTTCACAGTCACTTACGAGAGTGAGATCTGATAGAGATAATATTTTTGGTATTTTTGATAGATAGATGCAAAGTAAAAAGTAAAGACAAAGTAATAACAAAGCAAGTAAATAAAGTGATATAGATTGATATGATGAGAATAGAGCCGGGGGCATAGGTTTCACTAGTGGCTTCTCTCAAGAGCATAAGTATTCTACGGTGGGTGAACAAATTACTGTTGAGCAATTGACAGAATTGAGCATAGTTATGAGTATATCTAGGCAATGATCATGTATATAGGCATCACGTCCGTGACAAGTAGATCGAAACGATTCTGCATCTACTACTATTACTCCACTCATCGACCGCTATCCAGCATGCATCTAGAGTATTAAGTTAAAAACAGAGTAATGCTTTAAGCAAGATGACATGATGTAGAGGGATAAATTCATGCAATATGATAAAAACTCCATCTTGTTATGCTCGATGGCAACAATACAATACGTGCCTTGCAACTCTTTCTGTCACTGAGTAAGGACACCGCAAGATTGAACCCAAAGCCATGCACTTCTCCCATTGCAAGAACTACCAATCTAGTTGGCCAAACCAAAAAGGATAATTCGAAGAGACTTGCAAAGATAACTCAATCATACATAAGAGAATTCAGAGAAGAATCAAATATTTTCCATAGATAATACTGGATCATAAACCCACAATTCATCAGTCTCAACAAACTCACCGCAAAAAGAAGATTACATCAAATAGATCTCCACAAGAGAGGGGGAGAACATTGTATTGAGATCCAAAAAGAGAGAAGAAGCCATCTAGCTACTAGCTATGGACCCAAAGGTCTGAAGTAAACTACCCACACTTCATCGGAGGGGCTATGGTGATGATGTAGAAGCCCTCCATGGTGGATGCCCCCTACGGCGGAGCTCCAGAATAGGCCCCAAGATGGGATCTCGTGGATACAGAAGGTTGCGGTGGTGGAATTAGGTTTTTGGCTCCTGTTCTGATCATACGGGGATACGTAGGTATATATAGGAGGAAGGAGTACGTCGGTGGAGCTCCGAGGGGCCCACGAGGTGGGGGGGGGGGGGGCGCCCTCCACCCTCGTGATCGCCTCGTGGCTTTCTTGATGGAGGGTCCAAGTCTCCTGGGTCACGTTCGGTTGGAAAATCACGATCCCGAAGGTTTCATTCCATTTGGACTCCGTTTGATATTCTGTTTCTTCGGAATACTGAAAAAGGCAAAAAACAGCAATTCTGGGCTGGGCCTCCGGTTAATAGGTTAGTCCCAAAAATAATATAAAAGTGGAAAATAAAGCCCAATATAGTCCAGAACAGTAGATAAAGTGGCATGGAGCAATAAAAAATTATAGATACGTTGGAGACGTATCAGGCATCCCCAAGCTTAATTCCTACTCGTCCTTGAGTAGGTAAATGATAAAAAAGAATTTTTGATGCGGAGTGATACTTTGGCATAATTTCAATGTAAATCTTCTTAATCATGGTATGAATATTCAGATCCGAAAGATTCAAGACAAAAGTTCATATTGACATAATAATAATAATACTTCAAGCATACTAACAAAGCAATTATGTCTTCTCAAAATAACATGGCCAAAGAAAGTTATCCCTACAAAATCATATAGTCTGGCTATGCTCCATCTTCCCCACACAAAGTACTTAAATCATGCACAACCCCGATGACAAGCCAAGCAATTGTTTCATACTTTAACATTTTCAAAACTTTTTCAATCTTCATGCAATACATGAGCGTGAGCCATGGATATAGCACTATATGTGGAATAGAACGGTGGTTGTGGAGAAGACAAAAGAGGGAAGATAGTCTCACATCAACTAGGCGTATCAACGGGCTATGGAGATGCCCATCAATAGATATCAATGTGAGTGAGTAGGGATTGCCATGCAACGGATGCACTAGAGCTATAAGTATATGAAAGCTCAACAAAAGAAACTAAGTGGGTGTGCATCCAACTTGCTTGCTCACGAAGACCTAGGGCGTTTTGAGGAAGCCCATCATTGGAATATACAAGCCAAGTTCTATAATGAAAAATTCCCACTAGTATATGAAAGTGACAAAATGAGAGACTCTCTATCATGAAGATCATGGTGCTATTTTGAAGCACAAGTGTGGTTAAAGGATAGTAGCATTGTCCCTTCTCTCTTTTTCTCTCATTTTTTGGGCCTTTTCTCTTTTTTTTATGGTCTCTTTTTTTTCGTCCGGAGTCTCATCCCGACTTGTGGGGGAATCATAGACTCCATCATCCTTTCCTCACTTGGGACAATGCTCTAATAATGATGATCATCACACTTTTATTTTCCTTACAACTCAACAATTACAACTCGATACTTAGAACAAAATATGACTCTATATGAATGCCTCCGGCGGTGTACCGGGATATGCAATGAATCATGAGTGACATGTATGAAATAATTATGAAAGGTGGCTTTTGCCACAAATACAATGTCAACTACATGATCATGCTAGCAATATGACAATGATGGAGCGTGTCATAATAAACGGAACGGTGGAAAGTTGCATGGCAATATATCTCGGAATGGCTATGGAAATGCCATGATAGGTAGGTATGGTGGCTGTTTTGAGGAAGGTTTATGGTGGGTGTATGATACCAGCGAAAGGTGCGCGGTATTAGAGAGCCTAGCAATGGTGGGAGGATGGGAAAAAGTGCGTATAATCCATGTACTCAACATTAGTCATAAAGAACTCATATACTTATTGCAAAAATCTAGAAGTTATCAAAGCAAAGTATTACGCGCATGCTCCTAGGGGGATAGATTGGTAGGAAAAGACCATCACTCGTCCCCGACCGCCACTCATAAGGAAGACAATCAATAAATAAATCATGCTCCGAGTTCATCACATAACGGTTCACCATACATGCATGCTACGGGAATCACAAACTTCAACACAAGTATTCTTCAAATTCACAACTACTCAACTAGAATGAATTTAATATTATCACCTTCATATCTCAAAACAATTATCAAGCATCAAAATTATCTTAGTATTCAACGCACTCAAAAGAAAGTTTCACATATCTTGAATACCAAGTATATTAACATTAAGCAAATTACCATGCTATTAACGGCTCTCAAAATAATCTAAGTGAAGCATGAGAGATCGAGTTTCTTTAAAAAAAATCCACCACCGTGCTCAAAAAGATCTAAGTGAAGCACTATAGCAAAAATTATCACGCTCAAAAGATATAAGTGAAGCACTATGAGCAAAACTATCAAGCTCAAAAGATATAAGTGAAGCACTATGAGCAAAACTATCAAGCTCAAAAGATATAAGTGAAGTACATAGAGTATTCTAACAAATTTCAATTCATGTATGGCTCTCTCAAAATGTGTGTACAGCAAATATGATTGTGGTAGACTAACAAGCAAAGACACAAATGATACAAGACGCTCCAAGCAAAACACATATCATGTTGGTGAATAAAAATATAGCTCCAAGTAAATTACCGATGGAAGTGGACGAAAGAGGGGATGCCTTCCGGGGCATCCCCAAGCTTTGACTTTTTGGTGTCCTTGGATTATCTTGGGGGTGCCATGGGCATCCCCAAGCTTAGGCTCTTTCCACTCCTTGTTCCATAATCCATCGAAAGAATTAACCCAAAACTTGAAAACTTCACAACACAAAACTCAACAGAAATCTCGTGAGCTCCGTTAGAGAAAGAAAACAAAAGACTACTTCAAAGTACTGTAATGAACTCATTCTTTATTTATATTGGTGTTAAACCTACTGTATTCCAACTTCTCTATGGTTTATAAACTATTTTACTAGCCATAGATTCATCAAAATAAGCAAACAACACACGAAAAATAGAATCTGTCAAAAACAGAACAGTCTATAGTAATCTGTAACTAACGCAAACTTCTGGAACTCCAAAAATTCTACCAAAATAGGAAGTCCTGGAAAATTTGTTTATTGATCAGCATCAAAAAGAATCAGCGCAAAATCACTCTCCAGTAAAAAATGGCAGCTAATCTCGTGAGCGCTAAAGTTTCTGTTTTTCAGCAGAATCAAATCAACTATCATCGTAGGTTATCCTATAGGTCCTACTTGGCACAAACACTAATAAAAACATAAAACCACATCCAAACAGAAGGTATATGGATTATTTATTACTAATCAGCAAGGAAAAATATTGGGTTGACTCCCAACAAGCGCTTTTCTTTAAAGCCTTTTTAGCTAGGCATTGAGATTTCAATGATGCTCACATGAAAGACAAGAATTGAAGCACAAATAGAGCATCATATAGCATGTGACAAACACATCTAAGTCTAACATACTTCCTATGCATAGGCATATTATAGGCAAACAAATTTGCAAGGCAAGCAAAAACTAGCATATGCAAGGAAGAAGAAGGTGGCGATAGCAATCTCAACATGAAGAGAGGTAATTTAGTAACATGAAAACTTCTACAACCATATTTTCCTCTCTCATAATAATTACATGTAGGATCATAAGCAAACTCAACAAAATAGCTATCACATAACATATTCTTATCATGATCCACATGTATGCAAAGTTGACACTCTTCCAAAATAGTGGGATTATCATTAACTAAAGTCATGATTTCTCCAAGCCCACTTTTATCAAAAATTTCATAAGATTGAATGTTATCCAAATATGTGGGATCTAAAGTTGACACTCTTCCAAACCCACTTTCAATATTATTTCAAACAATATTATCAATCTCATATTCATCATGGGGCTTAAATAAATTTTCAAGATCATAAGAAGAATCACCCCAATCATGATCATTGCAACAAGTAGTAGACATAGCAAAACTAGCATCCACAAGCTTAGGGTTTTGCATCTTATTAGCACAATTGACAACAAAAGAATTTATAATAAAATCATTCCAATCATGCTTTTTATTCAAAGATCTATCGTGAGTCACTTCACGGATTTCAGGCAAAACCTTATAAAGATAATCTAGTGCATCCAAATTACTAGGAATTGGTTCATCATAATTGGATCCCTTAAAAAGATTGGCAAGCAGATCAAGATCCATAGAAATTGGCTTCTTTGTTTACACTGCATTTGGATGTCTGTATTGACCCATCTGAATTGGATTTGGTATTAGCTAGGTATCAATTCAGCCGTTTGGATGCCCACTGGAATGTCCGGGCTGAAACGGGTCCAATACAGACTGAAATCGTTCTCACGCGCACAACCCTTCCTCGATACAGACCTCTCTGCCTCCGATTTCGGCTGAATTGGTCAACTCCCGCAAAAGAAAACGATTGGAGACAGAAGCCCCGCGAGAGACCTGGCTCCGTCCCCGCGCGACCAAAAGCTTCAGTAGGCGACGGCAGCGCGGATATGCATCTGACTCCCGGCCCTCCTCATCTCTCCGGCGGCGGCTCACCTTCAAGCTCCCTCGGCAGCCGCCCCTTTCCCTCCTGCAGCGTTCCTCCTCTCCATCCCTGACCTGGACGGCCGCCGTCGGATCTCTCTGGCCGGCGTAGGCCTTCCATCTCGCCCATCTCCGGCCACGGCAGGCCATCTGCTCCCATGCCTGCAGCGGCCGTAATGTGCCTCCCCATCTATTCTGGCCGCCAGAACCCATCTCCTCTTCCAGCTTCTCCTTCGGTCCTTCCCCTTCCTTGGATCCCATTCTTCCCCTTCCCTGTCTCGTATCTTCGTCTAGTGGTACAGCTCGTTCCGGTGTGCTCTGGATCGAGCCGTAGCTGCCACCGCATTTTACACGGAGCGACAATGAGCCTACAGGAGCGCCTACATGTGCGACGCCGATGCGGGCCGCCGGGCCGGTTGCATGCGCTCGTCAAGGCCTCCGCCAGCAACGTCTTCGTGCGGCCAACACCGACCTGGGTAGCAAGCTGGACTCTAATGACGTGTTTCAGCTAGCATCAATGAAGGCGAGCAAAGAGACAGTGAACCAGCTCGCCTGTAGCCTCTAGCCGTGGAGTTTCCAAACGGCATTTTACGATAGTATAATGTCACAGTGGTTTCCATCTGGGGCTGGCCGTATGGTGCCGTCATGCATTTCTGGAACATTATTTAATTTGTATTGCTATATAATCATTCAATTGTAGTTACACACTTTACAAATTTTGATTTCATGCATATAGAACAAAACACTATCCAACTCCATCTCCATAGTTTGTCATCCAAACATGATTTGGTATTGAAACTTCACTGAGTTTCCATGAGCTAATTCAATGGCATCCAAACAAGCGAATTCGTATTCATGTCCATTACAGTTTCCTCGTTGAATTGGAATTGAAACAAATTCATTACGGAGGCCTCCAATACGGACATCCAAACACAACATTAGGAATAAATAAGCATCTAAACCAACCAAACGAGAAACGAAAGGGCAAGCAAAAGAGAGGAAGAGATTGGGAAAGAGAGGGCGAATAAAACGGCAAGGGTGAAGTGGGGAAGAGGAAAACGAGAGGCAAATGGCAAATAATGTAATGCGAGAGATAGGGATTGTGATGGGTACTTGGTATGTTGACTTTTGCGTAAGCCTCCCCGGCAATGGCGCCAGAAATCCTTCTTGCTACGTCTTGAGCTTGCGTTGGTTTTCCCCGAAGAGGAAGGGATGATGCAGCACAGTAGCGTAAATATTTCCCTCAGTTTTTGAGAACCAAGGTATCAATCCAGTAGGAGGTCACGCGCAAGTCCCTCGTACCTGCACAACACGATAGCAACTCGCAACCAACGCTTAGGGGTTGTCAATCCCTTCACGGTCACTTACGAGAGTGAGATCTGATAGAGATAATATTTTTGGTATTTTTGATAGATAGATGCAAAGTAAAAAGTAAAGGCAAAGTAAAAACAAAGCAAGTAAATAAAGTGATATAGATTGATATGATGAGAATAGACCCGGGGGCCATAGGTTTCACTAGTGGATTCTCTCAAGAGCATAAGTATTCTACGGTGGGTGAACAAATTACTGTTGAGCAATTGACAGAATTGAGCATAGTTATGAGTATATCTAGGCAATGATCATGTATATAGGCATCACGTCCGTGACAAGTAGATTGAAACGATTCTGCATCTACTACTATTACTCCACTCATCGACCGCTATCCAGCATGCATCTAGAGTATTAAGTTAAAAACAGAGTAACGCTTTAAGCAAGATGACATAATGTAGAGGGATAAATTCATGCAATATGATAAAAACCCCATCTTGTTATCCTCGATGGCAACAATACAGTACGTGCCTTGCAACTCTTTCTGTCACTGAATAAGGACACCACAATATTGAACCCAAAGCCATGCACTTCTCCCGTTGCAAGAACTACCAATCTAGTTGGCCAAACCAAAAAGGTTAATTCGAAGAGACTTGCAAAGATAACTCAATCATACATAAAAGAATTCAGAGAAGAATCAAATATTTTCCATAGATAATACTGGATCATAAACCCACAATTCATCGGTCTCAACAAACACACCGCAAAAAGAAGATTACATCGAATAGATCTCCACAAGAGAGGGGGAGAACATTGTATTGAGATCCAAAAAGAGAGAAGAAGCCATCTAGCTACTAGCTATGGACCCGAAGGTCTGAAGTAAACTACTCACACTTCATCGGAGGGGCTATGGTGATGATGTAGAAGCCCTCCGTGGTGGATGCCCCCTCTGGCAGAGCTCTGGAACAGGCCCCAAGATGGGATCTCGTGGATACAGAAGGTTGCGGTGGTGGAATTAGGTTTTCGGCTCCTGTTCTGATTATACGGGGATACGTAGGTATATATAGGAGGAAGGAGTATGTCGGTGGAGCTCCAAGGGGCCCACGAGGTAGGGGGCGCGCCCTCCACCGTCGTGACCGCCTCGTGGCTTTCTTGACGGAGGGTCCAAGTCTCCTGGGTCACATTCGGTTGGAAAATCACGATCCCGAAGGTTTCATTCCGTTTGGACTCCGTTTGATATTTTGTTTCTTTGAAATACTGAAAAAGGCAAAAAACAGCAATTCTGGGTTGGGCCTCCGGTTAATAGGTTAGTCCCAAAAATAATATAAAAGTGGAAAATAAAGCCCAATATAGTCCAAAATAGTAGATAAAGTAGCATGGATCAATCAAAAATTATAGATACGTTGGAGACGTATCTGCTCCTTGAAAAGGAAAGCCAAGTGAAAGAGGCTGACCTGAAGAAGGCCCTGGAGGCGGCCAAGGAAACCCGCTCTAAAATGAGAGCGATAAGGGAGGAGCTTTGTGAAGCCGGAGATATCATGGCTGGGAGGCCCCATTTGTTGCGGATGAAGTTCGGAGATCCGAAGTATGCCCCTCTGGATCAGTTGTGGAGTGTCGCAGACGCGTATGCGGACTTAGCAAAGAGTGCTGCTGATGGGACTGAGTTTTACAAAGATCGGAAAGACCATGAGATAGAAAGGTTGTTCTGGTCGCAGTTTAGTGCCCCGACGCGTCCGCTGCCATTGAATGAGAGGATGGCCGCATGGGCGAAGCTCCATAGGTTGTCCAGGCTTGCTATGAGGTCTGTCGTGGATCATCTTTGGCCGAGGGGACCAAGGCCGGACAGTTATTTTGGTTTGGTGCAATAATTCCTTGGTGCTGTGTTGCATATTGATGCGGTGAAGAGGTCGGCGTGCATGGAGGGTGCGCGGATGGCTCTTGCCCGTGTTAACACATAATGGGCAGGGATGGAGGCCACCGCTATTGCAACCCGGGGTCCGGCGGGAGGCCAGGACCCGGCCGAGCACTATTTTGAAGAAGTCCTAGAAGGTGCCCGTTTAATAGAGGCTCAGTGCTCGAAGAGTACCATGTTCGAGTGACATGTATCTGAATTGTAAAAAACAATGCTATTTTAATTATAGAGGCTATGTTTATACTTTTGCCTGAAAGTATTATAGTGCCTCCTGTGCAGCCGTTTATGTATGTATGTATATAGCCTGAAAGTTTGCAGTCGTCGGCTTCAGCCCCCACGCATATAATGCGGGGGTGTTCGGAAAAGCGCATAATCACACTTGATCCAACGTCTTGGTCCATTAAGGAGGTGATAGCGCGGCGGACCAGGCAATCGGACTATATAGCTTTAACACTTTCACTTAGCCATAGGAGTTTGACGGTGGGGCTACTATATAGCCCCTCGTACTTCCGCGTTCATCTGAATGTGATGCGCATACGTACATGATCGGGAAACCAGTCCTTCATTAATGCGGGGGAATCACGAAGATTCCGCTGAGTCATCGAGTGGTTGACCAGTCTCGCGCTATATCATGACAGTCAGTTTTCGGCTTTCTCGATGGAGGTGCTCACCCAGATGAACCAGGGCACAATCGCAGTAGTTCTCCCGGTGCCCCCTTAGCCGATAGAGCGGAACGTAAGGTAGCACTACTAGGGAAAAGCCTATACACAGAATCTTAGCAGCAGCGCGGTTCAAAATAGAGCGCTGCTGCTAAGTAGTTGTAGCGCGGGTTACGTAAACTTGCTGCTGATAAAGATTTAGCAGTAGCGCGCTCGACCAGAAATGCGCTGCTACAAATATCGACCGGCGGTGTTCCCCCAACTCTAAGTAGCAGTAGCGCGGTCGCAATAACAGCGCTACTGCTAAGTACGTAGTAGTAGCGCGCTTTCCTCGAGATCGCTGCTGGTAAGTTTCAAATTGCCACAATTTTTTGTCCCAGTTAGCAGTAGCGCCTTACCGCAAAGCGCGCTGCTGCTAAGTACTTAGCAGCAGCGCGTTTTATCTCTCGCGCTACTGCTAACCCCACCAACCCCGAACCCGTCCCTCCCCTCCCCCTTCCTTTTTTCCCTTCCCCCTACCCCCCCTCTCCTCTCTTCCCTCCACCACATGCTCCCACTCTCACTCTTCTTCTTCTCAATACTTCTCCCCCATTACTCTCTCTCTTCTCTATCCACCTTCTCTCTCTTCATTACTCCTACATAACTACACCACCTCCATTAATGCATCTCCTTTCTCTTTTTCCTTCCCCCTCCACTAGTTGAAGTTGTCTCCTTCCAAATTAGGTAGCTAGGTAGATGTAGGATTTAGTTAAGTGACCTATTTGCCCCCTAACTAGATCTATCTTTGTCAAGAAGAGCTTTGTGCACTTTTGATCTCCCTACAACATCATCTCCGGCCATCAAGATAGAGGTGATGAAAATTTCATGCTTTTGCAAAATGGAAATGTGTTTATGTGTGTGTGATATGTTTGTGGAAATTGTGTGTGTGGCATGAGTTGACGCCGCCAAATTGTGCTTTTGAGTTGCCTATGTTTTGCCGAAATGTCGATTTATTTCCGTTTCGGCGAATTCCGGGCAAACTCTAGATCCATATATGTCCTATTTTTAGGGAAGGTCATGCCAAATTTTTTTATGACTTTGATGCATGAATGCATTTTTACAATCAATTTTTTATTATTACCGTGCAGAGTTGACGATGGTCAGTGGAACGATGGTGGACAGGTGGTTGCGGTCGGCGGTGCAAGACATGAAAGAAAATAACCGGATAGAGGTTTTATGTCCGTGTCGAAAATGCAAAGGAATAGTTTGGCTCGACCCCCATGACGATGGTCGTGTCGAAGCGCACCTGCTCATGACTGGTTTCATGGATGGCTATACTCGGTGGATAATTGAAGATGAGGATGACGATGTTGAGGATGCCGACGGGGCAGGCAATGATGACACGGGGCAAGACGAAGAGATGATCAATAATGGAGGCGAGGAAGAGGCCGGACATGGCGGCGGGCCAGACATGGCAGAGGAGAAGGGGCCGGACATGGCGGCGGAGAGAACGACATGGACTCCACGCAGCAGAGTTCATTGGTACTAAGTTCAATTGTGCGGGACCCTCATGTTCAAGCATTGCTTCGCAAGGAGACGAGTACTGAGAGAGCTGCTTCTAGAGAGGAGGCTAAGCTGGAGCAACTGGTGGTAGACTCGAACACTCCATTGTATGATGGTTGCAATCCTGAGGTGACCCGGTTGAGTTTCATGCTCCAACTCCTGAAGACGAAGGGTAAAAACAAATGGACCGACACTAGCCTCGATGAGCATCTCTGTAGGATTGAAAGTATGTCTAGAGGGGGGGTGATTAGACTACTTGACAATATAAAAATTCTGCCTTTTGACAAAGAACAGTTTTTGGCAGATTCACACTTATGATCAAGTCAAGCATCACCCTACACATGCAATTCTAGAGTATAGGCAGCGGAAAGTAAATTGCACATGTAGTAAAGAGAGGTGGAGAAGAGCAAATGCAATTTTGGAGACGCGGTGATTTTTCTCGTGGTTCCGATAGGTGGTGCTATCGTACTTCCACGTTGATGAAGACTTCAACCCACGGAGGGTAACGGCTGCGCGAGTCCACGGAGGGCTCCACCCACGAAGGGTCCACGAAGAAGCAACCTTGTCTATTCCATCATGGCCTACGCCCACGGAGGGCTAGCCTTACTCGGGGTAGATCTTCACGAAGTAGGCGATCTCCTTGCCCTTACAAACTTCTTGGTTCAACTCCACATCTCGATGACGGAGGCTCCCAAGCGACACCTAACCAATCTAGGAGGCACCACCCTCCAAAAGGTAATAGATGTTGTAGATGATGATGAACTCCTTGCTCTTGTGCTTCAAATGATAATCTCCCCAACACTCAACTCTCCTCACTGATTTGGCTGTGGTGGAAGAAAGGATTGAGTGGAAAGCAACTTGGGAAGGCTAGAGATCAAGCTTCATATGGTGGGAGTGGAGCAACTTGATCTCAACACAAGAGTAGGTAGTTCTCTTCTCAGAAATATAAGGTAGGAGTGGTAGTTCTTTCTGATAGCTCTCTCCATGAATGAAGAGGGGGTGGATGGGTATAAATAGCCTCCACACAAAATCCAACCGTTACACACATTTGAGCAATCTCGGTGGGACCGAAGTGGACAACTCGGTGAGACCGATAGTTCAAATAATGTGAACGTTGGGATTTTCGGTGGGACCGAAAATACAATCTCGGTTAGTCCGATTCGTGCAATGACAAGAGCATGCCAGTTTCGGTGGGACCGACTTCATCATCTCGGTGACACCGATTTGATGACAGAAGGTTACAGAAGCTTGGCAACTCATGTTTCGGTGAGACCGAGTTCAGAATCGGAAAATCCGAGTTTTCTAGGGTTTGGCTTATGGCTGAGGTGGTTCATCTCGGTGTGACTGAGTTTGGAATATCGGTGGGACCGAGACTACTTATGAGTCTATATGGCAGTGAAAATTGCTGATAGTTTAGGAGATGTATCACTAAGCACTTGAGCAACCAGATCATCATCATAACCTCATCCCCTTTTAATAGTATTGGCTTTTCCTATGGACTCAATGTGATCTTGGATCACTAAACCAAAAATGGAGTCTTGAGCTTTTGCCAATGCTTGCCTTAGCATTTTGGGGGGTCCACTTCTTCAGTCCTTGCCATACCCATATCACTGAACTCTCTAAAATGATTCTCAAGTAACTATTAGTTCAATGATATATATGTTGTTATTAATTACCAAAACCACCTGGGGATTAGTTGCACTTTCAATCTCCCCCTTTTTGGTAATTGATGACAACATATAGATCAAAGCTTCGACAAAGGATATAATCAATGAATAATATCGTCGCTTTGAGAAGTATGTGATAAGCAAGAGCTCCCCCTAAATTTGTGCATTATTTAAGATTTGCGTTTGAATGCAAATGCACAATCGATTAGGATCATGGGTCACTCTTCCATGTCACATACATCTTGGTGGAGCGCACAAAATGATAAGAATGAACAGCATGCACCCAATCACCAAGACATGAGTAAATGGTCATACGAGATAGGAATGGCATATGATAAGCATTAAGCACACATTAAAGCATAGTACGACCAAGCACTCATTAAGGTAGAATCAAACGGAGTATCAAACACACTGAATGTCTCGAAAACCAAAAGTACTCAAAGAAACCGCAAAAGAACGAAAGAGCAAAAGCGCAAAGACAACAGCACTCTCTCTCTCGAAGTCCTATGATCTATACAATTTCTCCCCCTTTGGCAACAAGTTACCAAAAAGTTCGAAAAAGCATAAAGCTAAGCGTCACTGTGGACTCTGCTGGCGCCTCCCGTCTGGGTTGATGTCGGAGTGGATATGACAGCATCGGCGAAGACTTCAGCTGATGTCTGTGCTGGAAGAGTGGTCACTGGAGCTGGAGTTGGAGTAACTGCTGGAACTGTGGGAGGTGCTGAAGCTGTAGTCCTGGTGTCAGTCACTGGAATAGCAGCTGATCGGGGTCCTTTGGGAACCGGAGCAGTCTGTCGATGAGAATCCTGGACTAAGTCATCCTGCAACTCACGCATAAGCTCTTCCTTCTCCTGCTTTGCTTCCTCAATGTCTGCCTCGAGCTTGTTGACGGTCACTTGTACTTCAGTCAGCTTCACGTCCAGAGCGTGGATCTTGTCCTCAACAATCCTCTCTAAGCTCTCCTGAGACTGTACAATGTTGGCCAGGCGTTGTTCAATCCTTTGAGTAGCTTCAAGTATTTGCTCTCCGAAACTCTTTGGTTTAGCTGCTGCTGCTTCCTTGTCAGCTTTGGCTTTCTTAGCAGCTTCGATCTTGGTTTGACCTTCAACAGATGTCGGATCCTCCTCATCCATCACAACAACATTGTCTTCATGCTCTGGCTGCAGGAGGCAAGCCACTTGGTGTACTCCTCTCACCATCATCAGATGAGCTACTAGGATCAGGACTAGTGCCTGCCTCTGGAATGTCTGCAATGGGTGTCTCTGACCTGTTCTGACTGTCACTGGCATCTGACATGGCTGACAACCTGTGAATAGATAAGGTGTAGGCAGAGAAGAAGAGTCATCACAAACTGCAGAAGTTTTTGCAAAAAAAATGAGTTCAAATTCTAGTAGTAGGTTTTCACAGAAGACATTTCGGTTAGACCGAGTTTAAGGTTCGGTGAATCCGAAGTGTTAAACAGGAGCTTGGCACACCACTTTCGGTTTGACCGAAGTGGGTTTTGGTCCTGCCAAAAACACTAGGGTTTCACAGAATCTTCATTTCGGTCACACTGATTTTGCACAACTCGGTTGTACCGAAAGGTGCAGTGCAATGGCCATAGGCCAAATCGGTCATACCGAAATTATAAAATCGGTCTCACCGAGATGTGTTCCGCAGAAACCTAACCCTAAAACTTTTACTCGAATCTAGTTCAAACGAACTAATCTGGTGTACAGGAGGATTTCAATCGTGGCAAGATACTAGGCAATCCAAACGTGCATTGAATCGGAGATGGGAGCACGAGTGGGATCAAAACTCACCCTAACTTGGTGGAGTTTTTCTACGGCGGCAACGGCGCGGAGGAGATGTCCGTTGACGGCGACGGAGACCTGCGGCGAGGGCGCACAGGCGACGACAGCGACGATCCGGAGACCAAGGCGACGGCAGCAAGGGGTGTGGGGGCGAAACGTTTGAAGGAGGAATCAACGCGCGCGGCCCTCAGAATATATACCCCTTCGCTGTCGGTGGGACCGAGTTGTAAAACTCGGTGGCACCGAGATGGATAACTGCTAGGCAGTTATGCACTTCGGTCACGCCGAAAATCACAACTCGGTTTCACCGAGATGAAAACCTAGATCAGTCTAAATGCTTTCGGTTCGACCGAGTTTGAGTGAGTTGGTCTGACCGAAATCAATTAGAAGGTTTTGGAAATTAGCCCTTGACGGATCGGTGGCTCCGAGTGCTCCTCACCCGGAGGGTCCGAAAATGACTTGTTCAAAATTTGTGATGTAAGCATGAATAGAATTTGAGACAAGAAAGCATAGATAGCTAGGGGAGGTACTTAGGCATTCTTGTCCATCCATTTGGTCAGAAAAATCAAAACGACCAAAACAACAAATGGATGTCCTCGAATGGATAAAATCATGCATCCAACATGCTCACACAATAAGATAGCAAATGAAATATGTGTCAAACATGCACAACCAAAACTCTAGCAACTAACACACAATTTGTCGATGACTAGGTCATCTTTATATGAGTATATTGACTTAGGAGCCAAATGAGAACATTTGATCATAGGTCATACTCATCGTATAAGCACAAGTGGGGTTACCACTTTTACATAAAGCATTGATGTGTTCACATCATTTGAAGATGCTTTAGCTCAATTTTTAGAGCAAAGCTCCCCCTAGATGTGTGAACCCCTTTTAAAGGGTCAAACTAACCTTGGGTTGTCGTAGAAGACTTCATGTAGATGTTGAAGATGTAGATGCTCAATGTTGATGGAGATCATCAAGAGTTGGGAGCTATCCTTTGGATTCGGGCACTTTCAATACCTACATGGGTTAGTCCCACAAGGAACAAACAAGGATATCCATGGACATAGATTGAAGTTCACAACAGATGATGTCCATGAAAGCAATGATTACCTTGTCCCTTGACATACCAACAAGAGGGTTTGTGACTCCATGAACTAGTGCACGATGTGGAAGTTGATTGCACAAGTTTTTGCCAGAATGAATGTGAGTGAAGTATGTTGGCGGAGTCACCCTCAAGAACTTTCTAGTTCTTCTTCTTCGGGATCCACATCATCTTGATGGGAATCCTTGGGGTTGTAGTTGAGCTTGACGAAGTAGAACTTGACGTTTCCTTGGGAACCCACTTGACCATGGCTTGAGGTGCTTCAACAAATGCATCAATCTCCTCTTGAAGCTTGTCCTTGCCTTTTAGCTTGTGGTCTTGTGGTGGAAGGTCATCTTGAGCTTGTTCCGCATTGGAAGAAGTAGGATCATACTTCTCCTTTTGAGGAGCAAACTGTGGAGTAGGATATTGACCTTCTTCCCACTCAACGCCTTCGGCGTTGAACTTTCGCTCAAAACCAATTCCTCGATTCTTCCGGTGCCTTCCTTGCTTGCGAACAATTTCCTCAAAGTTCTTGCTTCCGTCAAGGCTCTTGTAGACACCTTTCTCTATGATCCCTTTCAATAAACTATTTTCTTGCTCAAGTGTAACTTGGCTTGAAACATTGTTAGTGGAATCAAGAGAACTACTAGAAGCAACAACATTGGATTTAGCATGGTTATTGTTACTGCTAGAGGAAGAATTTTTCTTATGCTTGTCATGCTTAGTCTTAATGGGTGGCAAGAAATTAGACAAGAGAAGTCGTTTGGCAAGATATGAAGAACTCTTCTTTCGAAGATCGTCATTGATTGCTTTTAGAAACTCATGTTCTTGCTCTAGAGTGAGCTTCTCGAAGCGTAGCTTCTCATGAGATCTTAGGAGCTCTCTATGATCTTCTTAAGTTGTTTCATGAGCTAACTTAAGAGTGTTTAGTTCTTTAGTTAGACGCTCAATCTCCTTCATAGCATTGTCATTCGACTCTTCTCGACTATAAAGACTATTAGCATGTTCATCGTTACTAGGCTCACTGGATTTATCAAGCAAGAGCTCATCTTCACCAAGCAAGTCATCCTCATCACTATTGAAGTCAATGAATTCAGGGTGTGATACCTTGGGGCCTTTAGCCATGAAGCATCTTCCAATTCCCTCATTTGGTGAATCAAATAAGTCGTAGGAGTTGGAGTTGGAGGATACGAGAGCAAGACCGGCAACACCTTCATCTTGACTGTAGTCGGAGTCGGAGTGATAGCTTCCTTCGGATTGATTGTCGGAGTCGGAGCCGGAGACCCATTCACCTACATGATCTTGATGTTTTCTTCTTGTGTAGCTCCTTGATGACTTGTCTTTACTCTCCGAATCCTTGCTTCTCCGAGAGGGTCTTCGTTCATAACGATCATCTCTGCTCCTTCTCTCTTTCCGAGGTGACTCATCTCTTGAGCTTCTTCTTCTTGGAGATTCTTCTCTTCTATTGTGGGGAGCCGTACACTCATTTGAGTAGTGTCCGGGTCTTCCACAATTGTAGCAGTTTCGATCACGACTAGAAGATCTCTTTTCATCATATGATCTAGACTTTGAGCTTCTCTCTTTGCCTCTATTCTTGTAGAATTTGTTGAAGTTCTTGACCATTAGGCTTATCTCTTCATTGGAAACTAACTTGTCACTTGAGGTTGTGGGAGCATCACTTGTAGCTTTGTAAGCACCACTTGACTTGTTGTGAAGCTCTTCCTTATCCTTAAGTGTCATCTCATGAGCAACAATTCTTCCAATGACTTCGGTTGGCTTGAGATTCTTGTAGTTTGGCATCATTTGGATCAAAGTGCACACGGTGTCATTCTTTCCATCCAAAGCTCTGAGAATCTTCTTGATGATGAATCGGTCGGTCATTTCTTCGCTTCCTAAGCTGGCAATCTCATTTGTGATGAGAGCAAGCCTAGAGTACATTTCAGCGACTCCTTCACCATCCTTCATCTTGAACTTGTCAAGTTGACCTTGAAGAATATCTAGCTTTGATTCCTTCATGGACTCGGTACCTTCGTGCATTTCAACCAAAGTATCCCAAATCTCTTTTGCATTCTCAAGACGGCTGATTTTGTTGAACTCCTCGGGACACAAGGCATTGAAGAGAATGTCACAAGCTTGAGCATTGTTTTGCAACATCCGCAATTCTTCCGTTGTAGCTTCGCGATCCGGAACTTTTCCTTCCTCGAAGAATTCACCTTGCATACCAACACAAATAATGCCCCATGCGGCTGGATTATGACCAAGAATATGCATTTTCATTTTATGCTTCCAACTAGCAAAATTTGTACCATCAAAGTAAGGACCTCTATGAAAATTACCCTCACTAGACGCCATACTCTCCTAGGTTGTGAAACCAAGCTTATGGAGTCCAATGCAATGGAAACCAATACAATGGAGACCAAAGCTCTGATACCACTTGTAGGATCGAAAGTATGTCTAGAGGGGGGGGGTGATTAGACTACTTGACAATATAAAAATTCTGCCTTTTGACAAAGAACAGTTTTTGACAGATTCACACTTATGATCAAGTCAAGCATCACCCTACACATGCAATTCTAGAGTATAGGCAGCGGAAAGTAAATTGCACATGTAGTAAAGAGAGGTGGAGAAGAGCAAACGCAATTTTGGAGACGCGGTGATTTTTCTCGTGGTTCCGATAGGTGGTGCTATCGTACTTCCACGTTGATGAAGACTTCAACCCACGGAGGGTAACGGCTGCGCGAGTCCACGGAGGGCTCCACCCACGAAGGGTCCACGAAGAAGCAACCTTGTCTATTCCATCATGGCCTACGCCCACGGAGGGCTAGCCTTACTCGGGGTAGATCTTCACGAAGTAGGCGATCTCCTTGCCCTTACAAACTTCTTGGTTCAACTCCACATCTCGATGACGGAGGCTCCCAAGCGACACCTAACCAATCTAGGAGGCACCACCCTCCAAAAGGTAATAGATGTTGTAGATGATGATGAACTCCTTGCTCTTGTGCTTCAAATGATAATCTCCCCAACACTCAACTCTCCTCACTGATTTGGCTGTGGTGGAAGAAAGGATTGAGTGGAAAGCAACTTGGGAAGGCTAGAGATCAAGCTTCATATGGTGGGAGTGGAGCAACTTGATCTCAACACAAGGGTAGGTAGTTCTCTTCTCAGAAATATAAGGTAGGAGTGGTAGTTCTTTCTGATGGCTCTCTCCACGAATGAAGAGGGGGTGGAGGGGTATAAATAGCCTCCACACAAAATCCAACCGTTACACACATTTGAGCAATCTCGGTGGGACCGAAGTGGACAACTCGGTGAGACCGATAGTTCAAATAATGTGAACGTTGGGATTTTCGGTGGGACCGAAAATACAATCTCGGTTAGTCCGATTCGTGCAATGACAAGAGCATGCCAGTTTCGGTGGGACCGACTTCATCATCTCGGTGACACCGATTTGATGACAGAAGGTTACAGAAGCTTGGCAACTCATGTTTCGGTGAGACCGAGTTCAGAATCGGAAAATCCGAGTTTTCTAGGGTTTGGCTTATGGCTGAGGTGGTTCATCTCGGTGTGACTGAGTTTGGAATATCGGTGGGACCGAGACTACTTATGAGTGTATATGGCAGTGAAAATTGCTGATAGTTTAGGAGATGTATCACTAAGCACTTGAGCAACCAGATCATCATCATAACCTCATCCCCTTTTAATAGTATTGGCTTTTCCTATGGACTCAATGTGATCTTGGATCACTAAACCAAAAATGGAGTCTTGAGCTTTTGCCAATGCTTGCCTTAGCATTTTGGGGGGTCCACTTCTTCAGTCCTTGCCATACCCATATCACTGAACTCTCTGAAATGATTCTCAAGTAACTATTAGTTCAATGATATATATGTTGTTATTAATTACCAAAACCACCCGGGGATTAGTTGCACTTTCAATCTCAAGTACCTAAAGGATGTTCTTCCCGCGGGTAATCTATGTCCTACTAGTGTTGATGAGGCCAAGAAGATCGTGTGCCCTCTTGATCTGCCACACGTTAGATACCATGCATGCATCAATGATTGCATAATTTATCGGAAGGAGCACGCGGAAAAAACAAGCTGTCCGGTGTGCAATGCTTCTCGATACAAGAAGGCCGGGAAGAAATGTCCCCAGAAAGTTGTATGGTACTTACCGATCACTCCCCGTCTCCAGAGGTATTTTGTAGATCCCAAGGAAGCAAAGCTAATGCGCTGGCACGCGGAGAGGAAGAAGCCCGACGATGGAGATGATCCGAAGCTGAGACACGTGAAGGATGGAAGCCAGTGGAGAGCGTTGAACAGCTTCTATCGGTATTTTGAATGTGATGCAAGGAACATCGTGCTCGGCGCGTGTACCAATGGCATGAATCCGTTTGGCAACCAGAACACCAACCATAGTACATGGCCCGTGTTTGTATGGATGTACAACCTCCCCCCTGGTTGTGCATGAAATCGAAGTACATTCACATGAGCATGCTTATTCAAGGGCCGAAACAACCAGGAAATAATATTAATTTGTATCTGGGGCTACTTCAAGAGGAGTTAGACACATTATGGAAAACACCGGCCAAGACATGGGACGCCAGCAAAGGTGAGTATTTCAACATGAGAGCCGCGCTGATCACGACAGTGCAGGACTATCTCGGTTACGCATATGTGGCAGGCCAGGTGTGCCATGGATATTGCGGATGCACGCGGTGCATGGATGATACAACGTCTCAGTAGCTAACGTCAAGGAAAGATGGCGGGTCTGGGAAAATCGTGTACATGGGGCATCGAAGATGGCTTGAACAGGACGACCCGTGGAGAAACCGTGGAGATCTATTCAATGGTCACGCTGAGCATCGAGGACCTCCACGTAAGCGGAGCGGTGCCGAAATTGATGAGCTGTTGAAAAACTAGAATGAGTGCCCCGCGCCGGGAAAGACGATGAGAAAGGCGCCGGAGCCGCTACTGAAGGTATGGAAGAGGAGGTCTGTGTTCTGGGACTTGGTGTACTGGCACAAACTCGATACACCTCATTGCCTTGATCAAATGCATATCTGTAAGAATGTCCTTGAGAGCTTGCTCGCAACACTGATGAACATGCCGGATAAGACCAAGGATGGGCCGAAGGCAAGAAAAGACTTGCAAGATTTGAAAATCAGGGAATATTTGCACATGCCGCCCCGTAAAATGTCAGACGAGACAGAGACGGAGACAGAGGCACGGGAGAAGAAGGGCAAGAAATTAAAGAAAGAGGATTATTGCCCCCCCTCTTGCTTCACCTTAAGTCAGGCTGAGATCAATCAATTCTTTAAGTGCCTTACCGGAGTGAAAGTTAGTTCCGGTTACTGTGGCAAGATAAGCAGATATCTAGACACGGACAAGAAAAGGTTCAGCGGGATGAAGTCTCATGACTGTCATGTGATGATGACGCAGATACTACCTGTTGCCCTTAGAGGGATAATGGACAAGCACGTCCGTGACACGCTTATTGGTCTCTGCAACTTTTTCGACGTCATCTCTCGAAAGTCGATCAGTGTGAAGCAGCTCCAAAGGCTACAGGAAGAGATCGTTGTGATACTGAATGAGCTTGAGATGTACTTCCCGCCCACGTTCTTCGACGTGATGGTGCATCTGTGTGTCCATATTGTGGATGACATAATAGACCTGGGGCCGTCATTCCTGCACAACATGATGCCGTTTGAGAGGATGAATGGGATCGTCAAAGGATTCGTTCGTAACATGTCCCGTCCGGATGGAAGCATCGTCCAGGGCTATTTGGCACAAGAGTGCATCTCTTTCTATGAGAATTTTCTATATGGCGCAGACCAGCCGCCTGGTGTTAGTGTTGGTTTGCCCGTTAACAAGCACGATGGGAGGCTCGAAGGAGATGGTCACTGCAACGGTCGCAGGGAACTGCACATGGCATACTCAGATCGACGCAGCGACTTTGACAGAGAAAACTTGGTAGTGCTATAACACCTAGATGAGGTAGATCCTTTCGTGGCACTGCACAAAGAAATTATCGCAAAGAAGTATCGTGACCGGGGGGTATGCAGGACGGACGCCGAAGTTACTAGAGAGCACAAGTCCACTTTCCTGCATTGGTTCAAAGAGCATATTATTGCTAATCCCCCGGAGGAGGGCTCTAAGGACGGATTGCTCATATACACCTTAGCACATGGCCCCTCGCCCAACCTCGTAACCTATCAGGCATATGATATCAACGGATACACGTTCTACACGGAGGCAAAAGATATGGACAGTGATGATCAGAACTCAGGGGTGACGATGGAATGCATGACCGGCAGCGACAACAGCACAACTGAACGATTTTATGGAAGGGTCGAGGAGATCTGGGAGCTTGACTACTCTGGACTGCACAACACGACGATGTTCCGTGTCAGATGGGCTAAGAATGTCGAAAGAGAAAGCCGGATGTTCACTACCATGACTATACCCGACGCCAAGAGCGCTACCGTGAACGCTATCGCAAAAAACGAGCCATGGGTACACGCTAAGCACGTGACACAATGCTTCTTCATAACTGACCCGCGCAATCCCAGCCGTGTTGTCGTGAGGAGAGGCAAAAGGAACATCATTGGAATGGATGGAGTCGCCAACGAGGAAGACTATGATCAGTACGGCAACCCAATGAGGGAAGATGACGATGATGATGAAGTATACGTCAAAATAAGAATCAATACTACAGTACCTAAGAAAAATCGTACTCCATGGAAAAGGCAAAGTCACAATGAGGGGCTCAATTATTCTTCGACGAACAAGAAGGGAAAGAAGCTGACTCAAAAACGAAAACGTCAGCACTAAGGAAACGTATGTTATGGGTCCAATGATGTGTAATATATATATGTTCCTATTTTGTATACACACTTAGCCATTATTATGCATGGGTCCAATGATGTGTAATATATATGTTCCTATTTTGCGTACATATTTAACCATCAAATGATGCAATATATATCACCCTCCCTTCGTTCACTGCCCTCGGGAAATAAAAGTGGGATAAAATAAAGGAAAAGAAAAAGGAAAACTGGCAGTAGCGACGGCAGTAGCAGCGCGTTTCCACAAAACCGCTGCTGCTAGATCTTAGTAGTAGCGTGTTTCTCCTAAACCGCTGCCGCTACGCATCATAGTAGTAGCGAGTTTCTCATAAAGCGCTGCAGCTACAGATCATAGTAGTAGCCCGTTTCTCTGAAACCGCTGCAGCTACAGAATATAGTAGCAGCGCGTTTTTACATAACGCGCTACTGCTACGTCCACTTAACCCAAAATTCGCACTCGCCTAGCTTCGTCCCGCCATTTCCCCTCGAATCCCCATTCTCTCTCCGGCCCCCGTCGCTCCGCCGCGCCCGACCCGGCCCCGGCGCTCGCCCCCGACTCCGCCGGCGCCGGCGCTAGCCCCGGCGCTCGCCCCCGTCCCGGCCCTCGACCCCGACTCCGGCGCGCTCTCCCCCGACCACGCCGCTCGCCCCCGACCCAGCCGCTCGCCCCCGACTCCGGCGCCGGCGCTCGCCCCCGACCCCGGCACGCTCGCCCCCGACCCGTCGGCCCTCGCCTTCCTCCTCTCCCCTGCTGGCCGTCGTCGGGCCTGCCTCCTCGCCCCTGCACTCTCTATAAACCCCCCCTCTCTGCTAGGGTTCTTCAATGTTAATTAATTAGGTTATCTATTTAGTTATGAATTTAGCTAGGTTTCAAAATTAGCTGAATTTATATGGAAATTTGAACTGGACATGTGATATGTGCATATGTCATGTTTTGGACATGTCATGTTTGGAAATGATCCGAGTGGCCTATGTTACGCCGGAATGTTGATTCATTTCCATTTCGGTGAATTTCAGGCGCTCGATATGTCCATTTTTTAGCAAAGGTCATGCCGAAATTTCCCGTGAATAAAGGCATGATTTGTGCTACATAGTTGGCATATCGAGTGCTGGCACATAGATTTCTTTTTATGTCATTTCTCATTTATTCTTACTTTTAGAAATAAATGAGGCCACTTAATCATAGGAAACATGTCGAACAATGAAGAAACTGGGCCTTCTGACCAAGATGCAGACGAGATGGATTATGAGCGTGAACAAGAGTACCTCGACTATTTGACTGCTAAGCAAGGTTTGCAGGTCGGCGTCGATGATGGTACTGATGCCGACATCGACACCAACGGCGCCGGCACCAATGGCAGCGCCGAGACCGGTGGGGAAGGTACCGGCGGGGAAGGTACCGGCGGGGAAGGTACCGGCCCCGATGCCGATACCGAAAAGAGGAAGCATAAGAAGCAGAGGATATGAAAACCTAACAAACTAGGGATTGGACGACTTGTGATCACAAAGATGGCACCTGGCAAGTTTGAGCCGTTAGAGCCGGAAGAACCTCGCAAGTGCTATGGGAACCAAGTAGGATGCATCCTACGGGAATGCGCGAGCATCAACGACGATGACTTAAGGAGTAAAGAACATTTGACGCAGTTGCTCCTAACGAAGTTGCACAAGAGATTCAAGTTCCCCGACCGGGATGATAACATAGAACAACCGTGGGATGATCCGAAGATGAAAAAGATTAACAATCACGCCATGGGCATGTTCAGCAATGATTTGGCCTCCTGGAAAGGGAGGGTGAAACGAGCTACTGAGGCTGATGAACCCCTGTCCAAGATTCTGGAGGAAAATCCGACACTTACGGAAGAGGAGTTCGAAAAGTTTAAGGACACTTGCGCTACCGAGGCAGCCAAGGCTAAGGCTGCAAAATTCAAAAGCCTTCAGCAAAGGAACACGGGGAAGCATCGCCTCGGAAGCCGTGGCTACCTCGGTAAAAGGCCCATATGGGATAAGGAGGACGCGGAACGTGAAGCCGCGGGTCTCCCAGACCCCTTCGCTAAGTTCACCAACCCCTTGGAGCATGACTTCATCAGGGCCCGCTACAAGTGGGACAAGGAGAAAAAGGTTTTTTACACGGACAAGATCACGAGGAAATTGATTAGACTACTGGAGAAGCAACACCGGCTTGCAACTGAAAGCCCTACTTCTCCGATGAGGCCCAAGTGGGACACCCCTCTCAACCGGGCCTTGAACGAACTTAAGGGACTCCCGTTGGACCAGCGGCCGCAATATGGTCGTGTGCACGGCGCTGGAGACGGCGCCACGTGGAAGGTGTTTTACAACGACGGCCCGGAGGCCAAGAAGCAGAAAAAGAAGTTTAGTCAGGCGAACATCTACGCAAAGGTGAAGCTTGCGGTCGAGAAAAAAGCAGCTGAGGACGCGAAAAAAGCAGCCAAGGACAAATATGAGTTGCTACAGCAGGCAGTCAATGCAGCTGTAACTGCCTGCAGAAATGATTTCGCTACTAACTTGGTTCCAGTTATCATCAACTGGGCGAAGGAAAATCCATACAAGATGGTACATGATTTCCCGATGCCCAGTTTCGTCGCGAGCAACTCCATGAACAACAACACCATCGCACCATCACTTGCTCAAGCAACCGGGCCTCCTCTCGCAGCCGCTCCCGCTCATAGCAGCCCGTCCTCAGTCTCAGGCGCGCTAGGTGGGCCTTCGTCTTTGGCTGAGCTCGACGCCGTCACGGTAATTACATGTCGCACCAACATATATATATATATATATATATAGATAATATTCCATTTTTGTTGCCTTTCGGTTGTTTTACACCACAGACATATGTGTTTGCAGGCGAAAGAAACCCCATGCACCATACTCTACTTGATCAAAGGCCAGAAGGTGGACGTGGGAAAGGGGATGATAATGGACCCCTCTCAACGCACATTCCACAACCAGCCGATCCCCGCTGGGCACTTCAGGGTTAGCTTGACCAGTGTGAAATCGGGGCACGAGGATTTGCCTCCTCCAGTACAGCATGTGGGAGCGGACGACGAGACCCCGCCACGGATTGGACGCTGCAAGGGTTGGGTGCTGCTATGGCCGAAGAATCTTATTCGTCTGGAGCCGGCCGAGAGCACACCAATAACTACCACACATCAACAAGCATGTGCGGAGACCACCACCCCACCTACGCAATTACCAGCTCCTGTAGTAGTGCCGGGTGAGAGCGGCGGACGACATGATGAAGGGGGTGCAATAGTACTGGCTGATGTAATTTCTCCTGTAGAACAGAGAATGGATGATGAGACGGAGGTCGACCCTATGGATTACCTCAATACAAACGCGTATGACTGTGACATAGATATGATGAGTCAACCATATGACGAATCGGGCTATCAGCTTGCTAATGAGGATATGGATGATATGCCCGGGCAGGGCCATACCATAGATTGCAAAAAGTCTCTCTTCATGAAATCCTCACAGGACACGCCTGAAGATGCCGCCTCAACACAGGCTCAACTAGCCGGGCGCGAGGGTCGTACAGTACTTAGCCCGGGAACACTTGGGCAGGGGTTAAGGAAGGGTCTAGAAGGTGTGCCCACGAAAAAGGAGAGGAAGAGATCGGGGAAGGTAACTGCCTCCAAACAAGCCAGAGCACACAGCAGCCAGACGATGCATTCTGAAGAGCGTGTACCCGTGAAAGGTGCGGTCATGTTTCATCTCACGGGCGAGCCGATGCTACCGCCGAAACCGCTGGAGGCACTATCAGGGGATCTCAGGAGACTGCACGACCATGTGCTGTCGACTGAGAAAAGCCTACTAGCCTCAAAGGATCCAGGATATCCGACATACGCGGCTCGTGTGCCTGAGGGGAAGTGCTACGTCGACACACGGCCTGCGGAGGTGTTCTTCCTGCGGTTTGACCATATCTTTGAGATGTTTCTAACAAGGCGGCTTGATTTTACTATCGTCCGCCTTTTTGCGCTACATATGAGCTCCGTCGTGAAGAGTGAAGAAGTCTCGCAAATCTGTGTGGCGGATCCGTACTACATGCACGAGTCTTTCTTGAGTCTCGGCGACTTTGAGCGTGAAACTGCTAGGGAGTACCTCCAAAACTTCATGGTACAGAATAAGGACCGGGAAATTGTCCTCGTGCCTTATCATCCAAAGTAAGTCAGTTCCGGACAACCCTTTCGTACATTTCAATCATTCCTTCTCTCTCATATGGGGAATAATTTGAGGTGTCTTTTCCCTGCAGCAACGGGCGCGCCGTCCTTATCGTTCTTTACCCGCAAGTCTCCCACGCCGTGTATTTTGACCCTTCCAGAGACTACGAGAAAAAGGACTACACCCACATAATGAATATTCTAGATGATGCTCTCCAAGGCTTCAGCTTTAGAGGTGGCCACATGCATATCAGGAAACAAAGGAACAAGAAGATGGGTTTCGCGCATAAAACTAACTTCTCCTGCTTCCATGTCCCAAAATCAAGCAAGAAGGATGGATTCTACATCGTCCATCTCATGATTCAGTTCAACACGGATCACCAAAAGCTTCGCATTAACAACAGAAATGATGATCATATCCACAAGTGGCTAGAATCTCATGGAGAAGCGAATTATAAACTTAGAGATGACTTCTTTCGCATCCAAAGCGACATTGCGACGATCATCATGAAAGAAGTCGTCGATGAGAAGGGGATGTTCCACCACGGCCCTATATCGCGAGCTGACGTCCGAACTCGCATAGGCATGCAACGTCTAGACCTCACGCCGTTCAAGCAGCTAGGGTTCGTCCTCGATGATATGGAAGGATGGAACTTCTAGTGATTTATGATGCCGATGATGATGATATGTGTCGGTTGAACTTGTATACTTTTTGTAGCGATGAAACTTTGTGATGTCCACGGTCCCTGCCGAACTTGCGTAACGCTACTTTGTTAGTTTGCGTACGATGACCTGCGTACCTCTAGTTAATTAATTTGCGTACTGTATATGTTGCATCTAGTTGCTAACCTTTCTTTTTTGGTGTTGCTCTAGTATATTTTGTTGCATATATATGATTGTACATCCTCTTCATGAACATGCATCTCTAACAGGTACCTAGTTTCTTGATGGCGAGATGGAAATGCTATGTCGTGTACAAAGGGAAGGTTCCGGGGGTGTACAACGAGTGGCATGAGTGTCAGGCGCAAGTGAATGGGTTCACGGGTGCCAGCCATAAAGGCTTCAAAAGCAGACAAGAATGAGAAGCTAGTTACTTGAGGTTCACGCTAGCGCGAGAGAGGACTCGTAACCGCCACCTCATGTACTGCATGGTTCCGCTCTCACTCATAGTGATAGCACTTCTTGCGTATACCTTTGTTTAGATGGATGACGTTGTTGTAGTTGCAAGTATTCGAGACTTGCATGTATTGCTATTTTCGAGATGATAACAAGATATCACTTTGTGTTGGATGATGATTATGAAGAGACTATTTGTATGTACATGCTATGATTACATTTGTGGTCTCGCAGGCATTTGTATGTGTATCATGATGACATTTCTATGTGCTAAAGATTCTTCTACAAAGCCGGTTCAAATACAAAACAAATATGCCAAAAAAACTACTTAAATTAGCAGTAGCGAGTGTACAAAAGTTAGCAGCAGCGCCTCAATAGCAGTAGCGCGTCCTGCCAAAGAGCGCTAGCGCTACTAGCGGTAGCGAGCTTCCCATAACCGCGCTGCTGCTACACTTGTGTAGCAGTAGCGCGGGTGCGCACGCGCTACTGCTATGAGTTAGCTGTAGCGCCGTATTAGTAGCGCGGGTACCCGCGCTACTGATACATCTAAAACCCGCGCTGCTGCTAGCCTTTTCCCTAGTAGTGTAGCAAAACACGGGAGCCGGGAAAACCCAACGTTTGACCAAAGGCATGATTCGGAGCTGATGCATATAAGGCTAAACTCGTGACGCCGAACACTCCCTAAGGTATTCGAACTTTACGATATATACTGGGCTGAGTAACGCACTCGATAATGAGCCATGTGTTTCCAGGTACATGCATTAGTCTGGCGTGACGAAGTGTCAAGAACGCCAGTATCCCTCCCAGTTGTGTTAAGTGTTCGGAGGGTATGAAGCAACAAGAGACATTAAAAAATGTTTACGCAGGGTCTTAATCTAAAAAGAAACCTTTGAGCGGGGCCCTGCTGCACGTCTGCGCCTTTATCTTCGTTGTGCCGTATCTTGGAGGGGTGTAGCACGATGATCATCTGTAAAAAAGGAAAAAACCAGGTGAAAGACTTCGTGCGAAGAGTTGGTTAATCTGAATGAACCATGAAAATGCAATATGTTATTGTATTAATAGGGTCGAGCCAAACTATGGGATTTTTTTTGCGAGCAGCCCCTAGCACCACTTATGGGGGTGTATCTATCAACCCCCGCTCAGGTTTATCTGGGCTGTTATATCTGGTGGAGCGCCGGACTCGTCTAATCGTGTCCGTGGTCTTGACGACCGACCGTTCATTCTAGTTGGAGGGCCACTCAGTGTTCGGCTGCTAGAGCCGCCGCATATTCTTCCGCAAGTAAGGAATGCTCTGTATTTCCGCTAACTGTGATGACGCCACGTGGACCGGGCATCTTGAGTTTAAGATAGGCATAGTGTGATACTGCATTAAAACGAGCGAAGGCCGTTCTCCCGAGTAGTGCGTGATAGCCGCTTCGGAATGGAGCGATGTCGAAGATTAGTTCTTCGCTTCTGAAGTTGTCGGGAGAACCGAATACAACCTCTAGTACTAGAGAGCCCGTGCAGCGGGCCTCGACTCCTGGTATCACTCCTCTGAAAGTAGTATTGCTTTGGCTGATTCTTGACGGGTCTATCCCTATTTTGCGGATAGTGTCTTGGTATATCAGGTTAAGACTACTGCCGCCGTCCATAAGGACTTGAGTGAGATGGTATCCATTGATTATTGTGTCGAGCACCAAGGCAGCCGATCCTCCGTGCCGGATACTAGTCGGATGATCCCTGTGATCAAAAGTGATCGGGCAAGCTGACCAGGGATTGAATTTGGGGGCGACGAGCTCCATAGCGTATACATCTCGGAGTGCGCGTTTGCGCCTTCTCTTTGGAATGTGAGTTGCGTAAATCATATTCACTGTTTTGACTTCTGGTGGGATTTTTTTCTGTCCCCCAGTGTTCGGCGCGCCCCCGAGCCCCCGAGCCGGCGAGCTTCTCCGCCGCCCGTTGCCTTCTCGCCGGCGCGCCCCGCGCCCTGAGCCGGCGAGCTCCCTCCGCCGTCCGGCCGCCCAGCCCTGTTGCCGCCCCGCCGGCGCCAGATCCGACGAGGCCCGGCCAGATCCGGCCGGCCCCGTCCCGCCGGCGCCCCTCCGCCCACTCCGCCTGCCGCGCCGCCCGTCTCCGGCGAGGCCTGCCTCGCCTCGAAGTCCGTGCGGATCTGGATCCACGAAGGTTGACCCCGTTTTTCGCCTAAGTCCCAAATATTTTTGACATTTTCATGCCCTGTTTATCATGCCATAACTTGCTGCATACTACTCCGTTTCGTGCGTGTAATATGTCAAACTGTCCGACTCGACGAGTACTTCATTTCATACCATTGCATCATGTTCATTTGAGTCCATCTGGATGCCCTAATGATCATTGCAAGAGTGCTATATGATGTTAATCTGCTGAAACTGTTATAACTTGGTGATTTGTCATTTTTGTTGCATTTGATGTGTGCATCCTATGAGCATTAGCTCTACATGTGTTTTGTGCTTCATCATGCCATCTTCACAGTGGTGCCGTCAATGTATTTTTTGTGGGTCTTGTAGTGAGTTCATTGAGCTTGTTAAGTAGGGTACTTGCTGTTGCTGTTTTGTTGGACTGTTTCTGTTATATTATGATGCTATGTAAACCAGCTTCTACAAGTCATTCTATGCATAATCTGGAGATGTTCACTAAGGATGATTTGTTGTACATGTCATGCTCTATCCATCCATGCCCATGGTTGCATTTATAGCCTGCCATAGCTTGTTGTAATCTTGCTCCAAACTTGCTAAATAATGTTGCTGTCAGCCTGATTAACATTAAGTTCAGTTTGGCCATGTGTGTTGCTAGTGATCCATGCACCCTATGTACTTGCTCTTGTCATTCTTAGTTTCATAAACATGTATTATTACTGTTGGTTGCATTGCCATGCCATGTATTGCTCTATGGTGAGTGGTTCAAGCTCACCAACATGACTACTTATTGTTGTTCCTGCCATGTATGAATCTGTCATATCTTTTGCCATGTTTACATGGGTGCCATCATATTTTCTGTGCCTTTTTGGCTCATCGTCAGTAAAGGACTTTTGTTCTATGCATTTAGTAGATTCATGCCATGCCTTTGTTTGCCATGTTAAGTTCCTGTAACATGTTGTTTGATAGCTCTAAACACTGCAACCTGATGTTATTTCTGCCAAGTCTGAAACTGTTATTATTTGCAATCTTGCCATGTCCTTTTGAGCATGTTCTAATGATTTCTGGAGATAGCTCAGTGTTCATCTTTTGTCATGCTTTACCTGTACTTCATGCCCAAGCCTTTTGTTCTTATGTTGAGGTGCTGTAGCATATTTTTTTGATGCTTGCTAGATGCCTAGTTGCTATTTTGGACAGCATGCCCTTTAAACTTGTATAGAGTATGTGTTGAACCGTTGCTCCGTTTTGAGTGTGCTCTATATGATACTTGCTTGATTTTGCATGTAGTTTCATATTATCATGTTGCATCATTGTCTTGAGGTGTTTTCTTGATGTTTGTATGCATTTTGCATCAATGCCATGTTTAACTTGTTTTGCTCATATCTTCTAGGCCGTAGCTCCGAATCTAATGAACTTTATATGTAACTTGACTAGAATTTCGTGTAGTTCATCATGGTGCATCTTAACTTGCTGTTTAACAACTTGAACATAAGGTTTATTCAGTTCTGGACCAATTTCTAAATTTGCATATGAGGACTTACCGGAATTGTTATATGTTGTTTCCGGCCTCATTTAAACTTGCTTTGATGTGTTGCTCTTGTATGCATCATCTCTTGCCAAGAGTAGCTCCATGTAGCTTTGTCATGCATCATGCTTGTTGTGCATCATGTCTTGTATATGTGTGGTGTGTTTACCATGTTGTGTGCTTCTTCTTGATAGTTCCTGTTTCGTTGCGATCGTGAGGATTCGTTCGTCTACGCTTGGTTCGTCTTCCTGGCTTCATCTTCTTCATGGACTCATTCTTCTTCCTAGCGGGATTTCAGGCAAGATGACCGTCACCTTGGATCTCATTACTATCATTGCTATGCTAGTTGCTTCGTTCTATCGCTATGCTGCACTACCTATCTCTTGTTAATCAAGCCTCCCAATTTGCCATGTCAGCCTCTAACCTTTTGCACCCTTCCTAGCAAACCGTTGCTTGGCTATGTTACCGCTTTTGCTCAGCCCCTCTTATAGCATTCTTAATTGCAGGTGAAGTTGAAGATTGCCCCATGATGGACATGATTATTTTGGGATATCACAATATCTCTTATTTAATTAATGCATCTATATATTTGGTAATGGGTGGAAGGTTCGGCCTTATGCCTGGTGTTTTGTTCCACTCTTGCCGCCCTATTTTCCTTCATACCGGTGTTATGTTCCCGGATTTTGCGTTCCTTACGCAGTAGGGTGATTTATGGGACCCCCTTGACAGTTCACTTTGAATAAAACTCCTCCAGCAAGTCCCAACCTTGGTTTTACCATTTGCCTCACCACCACCTATACCTTTCCCTTGGGTCGGCCAACCCGAGGGTCATCTTTATTTAGCCCCCCCGGGCCAGTACTTCTCTAAGTGCTGGTCCGAACCGAGCGATGTCCGACACCACCTGGGCAACCAGGGTCTATGCCAACCCGATGTCTTGCTCATCCGGTGTGCCCTGAGAACGAGATATGTGCAGCTCCTATCGGGATTTGTCGGCACATCTGAGCGGCTTTGCTGGTCTTGTTTTACCATTGTCGAAATGTCTTGTAAACCGGGATTCCGAGACTGATCGGGTCTTCCTGGGAGAAGGTATATCCTTCATTGATCGCGAGAGCTTATCATGGGCTAAGTTGGGACACCCCTGCAGGGTATAATCTTTCGAAAGCCGTGCCCGCGGTTATGTGGCAGATGGGAATTTGTTAATGTCCGGTTGTAGATAACTTGACACCAGATACGAATTAAAACGCATCAACCGCGTGTGTAGCCGTGATGGTCTCTTCTCGGTGGAGTCCAAGAAGTGAACACGGTCTTTGGGTTATGTTTGACGTAAGTAGGAGTTCAGGATCACCTCTTGATCATTGCTAGCTTCACGACCGTTCCTTTGCTTCTCTTCTCGCTCTTATTTGCGTATGTTAGCCACCATATCATGCTTAGTCGCTGCTGCAACCTCACCACTTTACCCCTTCCTTTCCCATTAAGCTGTGCTAGTCTTGATACCCATGGTAATGGGATTGCTGAGTCCTTGTGACTCACAGATTACTACAACAACAGTTGCAGGTACAGGTTATGCGATGATCTTGACGTGAGAGTGATGTTTTCTTGATTTGGAGTTCTTCTTCTGCTTCTTCTTCGATCAGGGGATAGGTTCCAAGTCGGCAGCCTGGGCTAGCAGGGTGGATGTCGTTTGAGTTTCTGTTTATGTTTCATCCGTAGTCGGATGATGTTCTCATGTATTGTGATGTTGTATTCGTGTGACATTGTATGCCTTTTGTATGTATCCCCATGTATTATGTAATGTTGATGTAATGATATCCACCTTGCAAAAGCGTTTCAATATGCGGTTCTATCCTTGGTGGGACCTTCGAGTTTCTTTAGGATAGTATCACATATTGGGCGTGACAAGTTGGTATTAGAGACTCGACCGACCCTAGGAGCCCCTTGTTTGATCGTGTAGTTTGGCCGTTGTTGAGTCTAGAAGAAAACTATTTTCATAGACTAGTTATATCAGAGAGTAGGAATTCTTTTTACTCCTCAGCCCCTTCGTCGCTCTGGTGAGGAATCTTGACGTAGGTGTTTTGTATTACTCCTCTTCTCATTCAAATTTTTCGTTAGGTTCTCGTAGTTGGTTTTTCGATCGTTGTTCCTCAGCTCTTTGCATCCGGTGCATTTCTCCTCAAGTTGACTCGAGCCTCTTCATCTTTGCGTTCAATCCTCAGTTGTTTTCTTTTCCCACCCGACCACCCTTTTCTTCTTGGAGCCGGAGACTATAATCGAGTATCCATCCTACTCGTGCGAAGTTTTTGCTTTCTTTCCTCAATGATTTCAACCGGTGTTTTCTCTTCAAGATATTTGTTGGTTCCCCGTCCAAGTTGCCTTTGTTTTCCCCGCCCTCCCACCCTTTTTCTTCTCGGAGTCTGAGTCTCTTTTGACCATCAATTTCATTCGTGCGGAGCCTCTTCAGTCTTCCCTTAATTATTTCAACCGGTGAATTCTCGTCTCGTTCATCATTCTTCATCCCTTTCTTTTTCCGGTGGACTCAACTCATGTTTTTTTTGGGTTGATCACATTCTTTTCTAGGATCAAGTGTTTTCCCTGCTCATTCGTCTCTCGCTAGTTTATCATTCCGGAGTTCGGAAGACATCTCAGGAGATTCGTCTGTTTTCCAATTAATTCGAGGTTGTCACCTCATTCAAATATTTCAATTGTTCCGGTGCACCATCTACATCGTCAACAATCTTTTCCAATAGTGTTTTTCTTTTAGTGGGCCCTAACCCACAGGTCTTTTCCCAGGATCTTACCTGACTCTTCTAATTCCCCTGGAGTTTTTTCTCAATTCTTTTCAATTGTTACATAAGAATGGATCCCATCAGTCACATGCCTTCTCCAAGATCTCTTTCAAATTCTTTTCATTGTTGGCTCAACCCCTTCGCTTTTCATTCTCCCGGAGTATCTCAGTAATTTTGGTGGTGTTGCCTCGTCATCATTTCAAGATTGAAGAAGAGTTTTTCCTCTAAATCTTGTCTGTTCTCTCGAAGATTCGTGGTTCTAGTGTTATGCTATCCTCTCGAATTATTCCATTTGCCAGAAATTCTTTTCATCCATCCAGAGCATTTCAGGAGTTGCTTTCTCTCTCGATCATCCGGAGGCCATCTTTTCAGAATATTTCTTTGCTCTAAGTGTCAAATTCGGTCTCCAATTATTCTATATCCGTGCCCCTTCGTTCATCTCAATATTCTTCCGGTGCTTCGCTCAAGTATTCTCCAATCAGTTCGTGATCCCTTCGTTATCTTGTCTCTTTTATCCCTCAAGTATCCTTGTGCTTTTCTAATTCTTCCCGGTGATGCATTCTCCTTCTTCAGTCATTTCCGAATTCTTACGGTGGTTCGTTCAAGATTCTTTTCCTTGATTATCATTTTAATTCGTTCGTTCTTTTCAATCCTACCGGTGGTTCATGAAGACCTTCTCAATTTTGCGATATGTCACTTCTCAATCCATTTCCAACAAGAATAAGTAGTATGCAAGAATCCATTGCTTGTCATCAATTTAATTTGATGAAGGATAAGCATACAATAAATCTTATTCTTATTTCATCCAAGTGAGTAATCCCTTCCTTCAGAGTTTGTTTGTGAGGAATAAATTCTAGTTCCAAGTGTTTTCATTTTTTCTTTTCCGGAGTTCAAATTTCCTCGGCCATCTCGTCAGAACCACCATCTAAATCACCGCAAGGCCTTAATCTTATCCCTTTCATCCTTCAATTTTATCTTGTCATCCTTTTGTTACCAGAGTTCTTCACGGTGGTCCGTCAGTATTTAATTCTTTCCTCAAGTGTTCATCAAGATTCTTGTTCAAGGAGTTCTAGTATCTTTTCTTCTTGCGTCTCGAAGTGCAAATAATTCTCCGTATTCTTTTGAAGTGGAGTTTTGCATTTCTTCGTTCTTCTTAGCTATTTAATCTTTTCCGCTCGTGGTTGGTTATCACCTCATAATTTTGAGATGTTATCCATAAGTCCACAACAAGAAATTCTTTTCGTTGTTGATTTTTGAACAACTCCATTTAAACCTTCCTTCTAAAGATGCTTTCAATTTCATTCGTGGCACAAGTTGTCATTTTCTTCTCCGTTCTTTTCATTCAACTCTTTCAATTCTTTTCGGAGATTTTGTGTCATGTCTTCATCAAGTATCATTTCCATCCTCTCAAGCTCGTGTTCTATTACTCCATATTTCAGCCAGAGTGCTGCCTAAATCCTTTCAGTCTTATTCGTTTCTTCTAACCAGAGTGGTTTCATAGTCTATCTGATTCCGTGAGCTTTCGATTCTCGTCATTCTCGTCGTTCCTCTCTTCTTCTCGAGTGCTCTCGATTCTTTGCTTCTTCTCTTGAGTTCTTGTTTCACCTCATCCATTTTCCCTTCCGTCTCGGTCCTAAGATCTCGGGACGAGATCTCTTGTTAGTGGAGGAGTGTTGTAACGCCCCGGATTCGATGCGCCAGGTGTTCGCCAGTTATTCGCCGTCGTTGCCATGCCATGTGCTTGCGTGTTGCATTTTGCCATGTCATCATCTGCATTTCATATCATGTCATCATGTGCATCTCTTTTTGCATACGTGTTCGTCTCATGCATCCGAGCATTTTCCCCGTTGTCCGTTTTGCAATCCGGCACTCCTATGTCCTCCGGCGTCCCCCTTTTGCCTCTTTTCGTGTGCGGGTGTTAAACATTCTCGGAATGGACCGTGATTTGCCAAGCAGCCTTGGTACACCACCGATAGACCGCCTGTCAAGTTTCGTGCCATTTGGAGTCCGTTTGATACTCCAACGGTTAACCGGGTAACCGCAAGGCCTCTTTTGGGTTGCAGCCCAACACCCCTCCAAATCAGCCCAATAACCCATCCAAACCCCCTCCATGCTCTCGGTCGTTCGATCACGATTGTGTGGGCGAAAACCGCTCCTCATTTGGACACCCCTAGCTCCCTCTACCTATAAATATACACCTCCCCCGAAATTCCCGCAGTCCAAACTCTAGCCCCGCGTCCTCTCCGCCGTCGGACATGTCCGGATCGGACCGGACATGTCCGTTCCGTCCAGCCGCCGCCCTCAGCGAATCCCCCGCCGCCACGTCGCCCCGCCGCCGACTCCACCGCACCGGCCCGCTGGGCCCAACCGGAGCCCGCCCAGGCCCATCACGCCCCACCGCCCGCGCCTCGGCGCCCGACCCCGCCGCCGCCTCCCGCCTCGCCGGTGTTCGTCGTTCGCCGCCGTCTGCTCGTCCCCGGCGCCGCCACGCGCCTCCGCACCGCCGCCTCCTGCAGTCCTCCGCCTCCGCGCGCCCCCGAGCCGGCGAGCTTCTCCGCCGCCCGTTACCTTCTCGCCGGCGCGCCCTGCGCCCCGAGCCGGCGAGCTCCCTCCACCGTCCGGTCGCCCAGCCCCGTTGCCGCCCTGCCGGCGCCAGATCCGACGAGGCCCGGCCAGATCCGGCCGGCCCCGTCCCGCCGGCGTCCCTCCGCCCACTCCGCCCGCCGCGCCGCCCGTCTCCGGCGAGGCCCGCCTCGCCTCGAAGTCCGTGCGGATCTGGATCCACGAAGGTTGAACCCGTTTTTCGCCTAAGTCCCGAATATTTTTGGCATTTTCATGCCCTGTTTATCATGCCATAACTTGCTGCATACTGCTCCGTTTCATGCGTGTAATATGTCAAACTGTTCGCCTCAATGAGTACTTCATTTCATACCATTGCATCATGTTCATTTGAGTCCATCTGGAAGCCCTAATCATCATTGCAAGAGTGCTATATGATGTTAATCTGCTGAAACTGTTATAACTTGGTGATTTGTCATTTTTGTTGCATTTGATGTGTGCATCCTATGAGCATGATCTCTGCATGTGTTTTGTGCTTCATCATGCCATATTCACAGTGGTGCCATCCATGTATTTTTTGTGGGTTTTGTAGTGAGTTCATCGAGCTTGTTAAGTAGGGTACTTGCTGTTGCTGTTTTGGACTGTTTCTGTTATATTATGATGCTATGTAAACCTGCTTCTACAAGTCATTCTATGCATAATCTGGAGATGTTCACTAAGGATGATTTGTCATACACGTCATGCTCTATGCATCCATGCCCCTGGTTGCATTTATAGCCTGCCGTAGCTTGTTGTAATCTTGCTCCAAACTTGCTAAATAATGTTGCTGTCAGCCTGATTAACATTAAGTTCAGTTTTGCCATGTGTGTTGCTAGTGATCCATGCACCCTATGAACTTGCTCTTGTCATTCTTAGCTTCATAAACATGTATTCTTACTGTTGGTTGCATTTCCATGCCATTTATTGCTCTGTGGTGAGTGGTTCAAGCTCACCAACATGACTATTTATTGTTGTTCCTGCAATGTATGAATCTGTCATATCTTTTGCCATGTTTACATGGGTGCCATCATATTTTCTGTGCCTTTTTGGCTTATGGTCAGTAAAGGACTTTTGTTCTATGCATTTATTAGATTCATGCCATGCCTTTGTTTGCCATGTTAAGTTCCCGTAACATGTTTTTTGATAGCTCTAAACATTGCAACCTGATGTTATTTCTGCCAAGTCTGAAACTGTTATTATTTGCAATCTTGCCATGTCCTTTTGAGCATGTTCTAAAGATTTCTGGAGATAGCTCAGTGTTCATCTTTTGTCATGCTTTACCTTTACTTCATGCCCATGCCTTTTGTTTTTACATTGAGGTGCTGTAGCATATTGTCTTGATGCTTGCTAGATGCCTAGTTGCTGTTTTGGACAGCATGCCCTTTAAACTTGTATAGAGTGTATGTGTTGAACCGTTGCTCCGTTTTGAGTGTGCTCTATATGATACTTGCTTGATTTTGCATGTAGTTTCATATTATCATGTTGCATCATTTTTTTGAGGTGTTTTCTTGATGTTTGTATGCATTTTGCATCAATGCCATGTTTAACTTGTTTTGCTCATATCTTCTAGGCCGTAGCTCCGAATCTAATGAACTTTATATGTAACTTGACTATAATTTCGTGTAGTTCATCGTGGTGCATCTTAACTTGCTGTTTAACAACTTGAACATAAGGTTTATTCAGTTCTGGACCAATTTCTAAATTTGCATATGAGGACTTACCAGAATTGTTATATGTTGTTTCCGGCCTCATTTAAACTTGCTTTGATGTGTTGCTCTTGTATGCATCATCTCTTTCCAAGAGTATCTCCATGTAGCTTTGTCATGCATCATGCTTGTTGTGCATCATGTCTTGTATATGTGTGGTGTGTTTACCATGTTGTGTGCTTCTTCTCGATAGTTCCTGTTTCTTTGCGATCGTGAGGATTCGTTCGTCTACGCTTGGTTCGTCTTCGTGGCTTCATCTTCTTCATGGACTCGTTCTTCCTCCTAGCGGGATTTCAGGCAAGATGACCGTCACCTTGGATCTCATTACTATCATTGCTATGCTAGTTGCTTCGTTCTATCGCTATGCTGCGCTACCTATCTCTTGTTAATCAAGCCTCCCAATTTGCCATGTCAGCCTCTAACCTTTTGCACCCTTCCTAGCAAACCGTTGCTTGGCTATGTTACCGCTTTTGCTCAGCCCCTCTTATAGCATTCTTAGTTGCAGGTGAAGTTGGAGATTGCCCCATGATGGACAGGATTATGTTGGGATGTCACAATATCTCTTATTTAATTAATGCATCTATATATTTGGTAAAGGGTGGAAGGTTCGGCCTTATGCCTGGTGTTTTGTTCCACTCTTGCCGCCCTAGTTTCCGTCATACCGGTGTTATGTTCCCGGATTTTGCGTTCCTTACACGGTTGAGTGATTTATGGGACCCCATTGACAGTTCGCTTTTAATAAAACTCCTCCAGAAGGCCCAACCTTGGTTTTACCATTTGCCTCACCACCACCTATACCTTTCCCTTGGGTCGGCCAACCCGAGGGTCATCTTTATTTAGCCCCCACCCCCCCCCCCCCACCCCCCCGGGGCCAGTGCTTCTCTAAGTGCTGGTCCGAACCGAGCGATGTCCGGCGCCCCCTGGGCAACCAGGGTCTATGCCAACCCGACGTCTTCCTCATCCGGTAAGCCCTGAGAACGAGATATGTGCAGCTCCTATCGGGATTTGTCGGCACATCCGGGCGGCTTTGCTGGTCTTGTTTTACCATTGTCAAAATGTCTTGTAAACCGGGATTCCGAGACTGATCGGGTCTTCCTGGGAGAAGGTATATCCTTCATTGATCGCGAGAGCTTATCATGGGCTAAGTTGGGACACTCCTGCAGGGTATAAACTTTCGAGAGCCATGCCCGCGGTTATGTGGCAGATGGGAATTTGTTAATGTCCGGTTGTAGATAACTTGACACCAGATACGAATTAAAACGCATCAACCGCGTGTGTAGCCGTGATGGTCTCTTCTCGGCGGAGTCCAAGAAGTGAACACGGTCTTTGGGTTATGTTTGACGTAAGTAGGAGTTCAGGATCACCTCTTGATCATTGCTGGCTTCACGACCGTTCCTTTGCTTCTCTTCTCGCTCTTATTTGCGTATGTTAGCCACCATATCATGCTTAGTCGCTGCTGCAACCTCACCACTTTACCCCTTCCTTTCCCATTAAGCTGTGCTAGTCTTGATACCCATGGTAATGGGATTGCTGAGTCCTCGTGGCTCACAGATTACTACAATAACAATTGCAGGTACAGGTTATGCGGTGATCTTGACGCGAGAGCGATGTTTGCTTGATTTGGAGTTCTTTCTTCTGCTTCTTCTTCGAGTAGGGGATAGGTTCCAGGTCGGCAGCCTGGGCTAGCAGGGTGGATGTCGTTTGAGTTTCTGTTTATGTTTCATCCGTAGTCGGATGATGTTCTCATGTATTGTGATGTTGTGTTCGTGTGACATTGTATGCCTTTTGTATGTATCCCCATGTATTACGTAATGTTGATGTAATGATATCCACCTTGCAAAAGCGTTTCAATATGCGGTTCTATCCTTGACGGGAACTTCGAGTCTCTTTAGGATAGTATCGCATATTGGGCGTGACACACACACACACACACACACTCGCTAGTTGTGCCTCTGTGCCTACCGCGCACACTCTCGATACGTCTTTCTCTCCCCCCAACTATGACAACAGAAGGGTGAAAACTTGATCTGATCATAATCTGTCAATTGGTTTCCCTCTCAAACATTGTGTCTCGGTGCCTCGCTCGGTAGCCCCCTCGATATGTAGACTTCTCGCGTGCGCACAACTGTAGTGACGATGACGCTGAACCCAGTGTGCCTTGTTTTTACCGGCCTCATGTGATAGTTTTCACCCTGTTTTCTATTAATTAACAAGGCAACCTTTTCTTTGTTACTACTCCCTCCGTTCCACAATAGATGACTCAACTTTGTACTAACTTTAGTATAAAGTTGGGTCATCTATTTTGGAACCGAGGGAGTACTAGTGAATCTGAAATCATTCGGGGCAGACATAAAACATATCACTTCAACCCAATTATCGCAGCAACTACTTTAAAAGAAATTAGCTAGCTGCCCGTGCGTTGCACGGAACATGGAGAGACGTGTGGGTACATTTTTGCAAAATTGCCATAGTTTCTTTCCTATCCGTTAGATATAAATCCGACGGCTATATTGCAGGATGGCACGCACACCATCATCACCAACTCTGTTTTCTACTCCCTCCGTCCGAAAATAGTTGTCATCAAAATGGATAAAAATAGATGTATCTAAAACTAAAATACGTCTAGATACATTTCCTTTTATCCATTTTGATGACAAGTATTTCCAGACGGAGGGAGTATTTGTCTTTTTAGAGATTTCAACAAGTGACTATGACCGGACCTTACCAACATACTCAAAAAAGTAGTCCATAATTTTGATGTTACCCTCTTTTCTTGGCGGTGCAGAGCCATCTGGATACCTCATAAATAAATCAAGGAAAAATCTGACCCCTTCCTGAAAAGACATACGTAACAAAATGAGTGAATCTACACTCTAAAATATGTCTACATACACATCCGTATGTGGTAGTCCATTTGAAATATGAAAAAGACAAATATTTAGGAACGAATGGAGTATATATAAGAGTAGACATGTAGATATATCTCCAGCATGGTCTACAACAAAAATGTGCTGGGTTGGTTAGCGCCGGATGCTCGCAACGCGATGACATGAGTTCGAATTCTGTATTTTAACTTTAGATTTCTATATTATATATTACTCTACTTATTTAATATATACTTCTTTCGCTACTGTACTGACAGTGGAACCCATAGAGTACTTAGAATATTAAGGATGGATTTGTTTCTTTTTAACTTTTTGTACGAAGTTGTAGCCACCCTGCAAGTCACGTGTACACTGTACATGCAATTAACTTTTTATAGAGGGACAATCATACAGGCAATTACCTCAAATGGATTGGATGTCACTCTATTATTTCCAGCATAAAGAGCATCTCCAACGGCAGCCGGCAAATTTCCTCCCGCTTCCTTCCGCAGAGGACGACATCAAACGCCAGCGGCATACATTTTTACAACTCTAACCAACCAGATGAAATTCGTGCAAACACGGACTGATTTCATATAAGCATGAAGGATTTCGTATGAAAAAGCCGGATCTTCATATAAACATGATGGATTTCATTACATTTACATGAACTAAGAGGTGCCAATCCGGCTCTCTTGTATAATTAATACTCCCTCCGTCCGGAAATACATGTCCTAGAAATGGATATATCTAGACTTATTTTAGTTCTAAATGGCCGCCCGCGGATCCCTTTGTCTTCCTCATGTCCGTCAGACACTTGCGGGATCGATGAAGGTCCTCAGAAGAGACGAAGCAGCAAAGAAACCACCTGAATCCGCGGTCGTCGCCTCGGCAGTGGCCTTCATGGGTCCCAAGTGGCGGTGGCCTCCTGTGTTCTACTTCTCCTCGATGTTGGCGGCGGACAGGGAGAAGCTGGCCACCGACTGGTCGCTCTCCACGGTCCCGGCTTCTGTCTCTGCCTGTATGGCGCTGTCGCAGGCACGGGAGGCGCGCCCACAGACATGGGAGGCGCGGCCACCGCAGACACTGGTGGCGCGGTACGACGCGGCAGCGACGACGCCCGTACCGGCGTGCTCGCCGCTGTGCCGGCGTGGAGCAGGTCACCACTCCTCATCGAGCTGAACTGGAGCGGCAAGTTTCTAAACCACGCGCCTGCTTGGGGCGGCAACCGGCTCCGTCGGGCCAAGCGAGGTTGGTGAAGCACCGAGCGGCCTCGCCCGTATCCGGAGGGCTCGGCGGGCCACCCAGCCGGGTAATATGCCGGAGAACGGCTCATCGGAAGCCATCGGAAGGGTGGAGAAAATGGTGAAGGAGGAGATGGGGGAGCGGCGGAGGGGTGCGATTCTTGCCCGCTGTCTGTCTGGCCTCGTGTAAATAGAGGGCGTACGGTAGGAGCTTGGCCGGCGTCTGGCCTCGTTTAAACTGAGGGCAGATGGGAGGAGCTCGGCCAGTGTTGCGTTTAATTCCGGCCCGCTCATGAACGGACGTGTGGCCGGAGTAGGATTCTCGGTTTGCATGCGGGTTTAACGGAGGGGTTTAATGGAGGCGCCGGGCGTGCAGCGGGCGGCGCAGTACTATTCGATTTGACAGCATTAATGAGCCGTCAAATCACAAAGGCCCTCGCCTCTCGCGAAACCGACCGAGCTAGACTCCCCGCCCTCTAGACTTTTAAAAAATGTATATACTCCACTTTTGTACAATTGTAGTATCGATGGATTGTGCCATGGAGCAAACTTGAAATTAAAAAGAGGTGGTACATATAGAGAGCGCTCGTGAAATTTTATAGTTTATAGGTCCCTTTTATAGTTTGTGCCAAATTTTGAATAAAGATTTAACTAACAAAATGTTAATACATGTCAAGAAAAATTATCTCATTGGATTCATCTTTGAACATAGTTTTGAAAAATATAGTGTTTGGTGACATGCGTGAACATTTTCTTAGTTTAATCTATGGTCAAAATTTGGCACGAAATACAATGGGGACCAATAAACCCGGACAGAGGTAGTAGTAACATAAGTGTGGTAACATCCAAAGCTTCATTTATTAGGTTATAGACTCATATTGCATTGGGACATGTGATGTTACAGTAACTAGCCACATAAGCAAATTTGCTGAGTTGGACTCGATGTTACTACTGAAGTTACTCCCACGGTGGCTAGTCTTACTAGTATTTGGTTTTCGTAAGATGACTTATAATACTCACCTAGACGGAGGGAGTATTCGATTTGACAGCGGGCCGCAGTTCCTGATACGCCTTTAATGCAGACGAGGGAGGGAGTAGCGGTTCCTGATATGTTGAACGACATGAGGGAAGTAATCTGAGGAGATCCGGGAAAAGAGGCTGCACGATGTGAATGCAATGCAGTTTTCCCTCACTACCCTCATATAAAGGCGCCCCTCCTCCATTCCAATGCATCTACCACATTGTACGCACCTAAGCACTTGCCTAAGCACCTACACTAAGCGCAAAAGAGCTCGCTCCAGACCCATGGCGGCGATGCGTGTGAGCGGCCAGCGGCTGCGCCAGATGGTCCACGATGCTGGCCTGCGGCATGGCGCCGAGGATCGTCTCCAGACGGTGTTGGAGACCGGCTGGTGGATGGCCGCCGTCGACGCCAACTACGACTCTCAGTTGGACCAGATGATCGTTGCCACCAGTAACAAGTTCACCGTCCTCAAGAAGCTCGCGGACGACATCGCCGTACTCCTCCAGCCTGCGTGCCCGGGCTCCTCATTGCCTGCCACCCTAATCGGCCTCCATGGCCGAAACCTCTTTCAAGCACTGGTGGCCCTGCAACTGCCTGCCGACGCCACGAAGAATGTCCACCTAGAGGTCGCGCTCGCCGCGAGGCGCCTCGCCCTACAAGAATTCGTCAACCTACACATCCACGCGTACGAGCAAATTGTGTACATAGGTATCTACAAGGCCAGTGAGGACGCTACGACATTGGCCTTCCTCAACCGGCTGGAAGCCTTGGATGCCTTTGTTGAGAAGCACCTCGACCTCGCCACAAAAGCCGTCGCTCCTTAGCCGCCGGACGGTGTCCCGGCGCACTAAGTTGAGGAGGAGGTCGTACGTTCGTGGATCCATCTTTCTTCTTGCCTTCTGTAACCACCACTGTGATCGCATCATCGTGGCCTTAATTCTTATTGTGCTGTTGCATTCTCGTTCCATTCAATACCGACATGTGTGATCCCTTTTCTTAATTATATGCATCACTGTAACTAGTACTCCATCCGTCAATTTATAAGTTGTGCTTACCTTTTCCATCAACTTCGTGCAACGCGCTGGCATCTTGCTAGAAACACTAGAATATGTCTATATAATCCGTATGTGATAGTCCATTTGAAATCTCAAAAAAGACAAATATTTAGGTACGGAGGGAGTAATATATTAGGAGTATATCAAAACAATAGTGATTTCTTTCAAGTTTGTGAACAAATACTACTATTCTACTACTTTGGATCCGTCACAATGCACGGGCACATTGCTAGTAAAAGGAAAAGGCCTGCCACGTTCGCATCGCACCCCCACACGCCCGGGAATCGGTAGTACAACACGGCCCATCCAGCACGACACATAGCTTAGGGAAGGCGTGTTGCCTAGCAGTGGCGGAGCTTGAAGCAAAACGTTGGGCGTGCCAGTCTAGCCAGGCTATAGAAATTACCCTTGCGTTGACGTTCCATGCCTCAAAAATGGATGTACAACTACGAAAATCCTGCTAGGTTGGGCGGGCCAGGGCACGTGTTGGCCCTCACGTAGCTCCGCCCCTGTGCCTAGCATTTTCACTTTCATGTGGGACCGCCCGTTGAGCAAACCGACACCCCGCCCGCCGCCAGGTTGGTAAACAAAAACAAGGGGAAGATCTAGCTATAGCACGGAAGCCAAGAAATTTTGTGTCAGACGGGGCTCGTTGATAGAGTAGGAGCATTCCGTATTAGTACCACTCCTACCAAGTTTGTACTCCTAATACTATTATATTACTAGTACTACCACTATACAACTAGTAGATACGTGCACGGCACAACATCGTAGGAACAAAAAACGGGAAGATCTTGTTTTGGGTGATTTATCTTTTTTTCAATCAACGTAGTATGAATAATATGATGTGGGGGGCACCCATGAAGCTTATGTGGCTTGGTTGCATGGCTACGTAAGGTTAGAGAAAAATAAATACATAATGTGTTTAGAGTGCACTCCACTAAATAGATATACTTTGGATCCATTACAACGGACCGGCACATCTATATCTATACCCCCTATATAGTGTGTGAAAAACTTTGATAGTTGGTCGTTGGATGAAGCCAATCCGATGGTATAAAGATGCAAATCCGAGCACTACTGGCCATTGGATATCATCCACCAGATTCTGCCACATGTGTAATCTAGAAGACTCCATGGTTGAACTTAATTCATGACTAACTTTGCCACAACTAAGCTCAGGCAAAGTTATTAATAAGTTCTTCAAAATGAGAGCCACAAGTTGGCAAGCCTAAGGGAATCTTGCTAAATTTTTGTGTGTATGTCATGTGGGGCCAGGGTGGCTTGGCTAAGGTGTGGCTTGAACCAAACACTCACCTAAGTTAATCAAACTTGCCTAACCTAACATTCCACCAAATTTTGCTACAAGTTGGCAAGCCTAAGGGAATCTTGCCACATTTTTTGTGTGTATGTCATGTGGGGCCAGTGTGGCTTTCCTAAGGCGTGGCTTGAACCAAACACTCACCTAAGTTAATCAAACTTGCCTAACCTTACATTCCACCAAATTTTGCCACACGTTGGCAAGCCTAAGGGAATCTTGCCACATTTTTTGTGTGTATGTCATGTGGGGTCAGTGTGGCTTTCCTAAGGCGTGGCTTGAACCAAACACTCACCTAAGTTAATCAAACTTGCCTAACCTTACATTCCACCAAATTTTGCCACAAGTTGGCAAGCCTAAGGGAATCTTGCCACATTTTTTGTGTGTATGTCATGTGGGGCCAATGTGGCTTGCCTAAGGTGTGGCTTGAACCAAACACTCACCTAAGTTAATCAAACTTGCCTAACCTTACATTCCACCAAATTTTGCCACAAGTTGGCAAGCCTAAGGGAATCTTGCCACATTTTTTGTGTGTATGTCATGTGGGGCCAGTGTGGCTTGCCTAAGGCGTGGCTTGAACCAAACACTCACCTAAGTTAATCAAACTTGCCTAACCTTAAATTCCACCAAATTTTGCCACAAGTTGGCAAGCCTAAGGGAATCTTGCCACATTTTTTGTGTGTATGTCATGTGGGGCCAGTGTGGCTTGCCTAAGGTGTGGCTTGAACCAAACACTCACCGAAGTGAATCAAACTTGCCTAACCTTACATTCCACCAAATTTTGCCACATGTTAGAATCCAGAAAACTCCACATGTAGAAGCATAATGCACAAACCACCAGAATCTCATGCGTGCGATGCACGTGTACCTTCCTAATACTATTAGTAGTAGTAAGAAACAAATTCCAGTTTTGGCACGAGCTCGTACTGCGGGAGCACCACAAGGCCTGCCGCAGGTGAGGGAGTCCTGGACTAGGGGGTGTCCGGATAGCCGAACTATCATCTTTGGCCGGACTCCTGGACTATGAAGATACAAGATTGAAGACTCCGTCCCGTGTCCGAATGGGGCTTTCCTTGGCGTGGAAGGCAAGCTTGGCGATACGGATATGTAGATCTCCTACCATTGTAACCGACTCTGTGTAACCCTAGCCCTCTCCGGTGTCTATATAAACCGGAGGGTTTTAGTCCGTAGGACGAACAACAATCATACCATAGGCTAGCTTCTAGGGTTTAGCCTCTCTGATCTCGTGGTAGATCTACTCTTGTACTACCCATATCATCAATATTAATCAAGCAGGAGTAGGGTTTTACCTCCACCGAGAGGGCCTGAACCTGGGTAAAAACAGCGTGTCCCTTGTCTCCTGTTACCATCCGCCTAGACGCATAGTTCGGGACCTGTCGGGGATATACCGGCCGGAAGTTTAACCCGGCCGGACCGGACGACTCACTGGTAACCCGCTCGGTCTTGGCGGTTCATTCGTAACCCGGCGGGCGGGTCAGATGGATGACGAGGCCCATGGCCCAGAAGGCCGGTTCACGTTTAACGGTGGGCCGGTTTATGAGGAAAGCGTAAGGACTATTCTCCTACAAAGGAAGCAAGACTAGGACTCCACTTGTAATAGAGTAATCCTAATCCAACTAGGACTAGTCATGTAAACCGCCCCTTCAACATATATAAGGAGGGGCAGGGCTCCCCAAAGAGGGACAAGTTACAGGCAACAAGCAAGAAGAAACAATCTTAGGGCTAGACATAAAGAGGAGACACTCCCTCATGATGATAATGAGACCTAGCCTCAAACAGCATGTAGGGCTATTACCGGATGATGTTTCCCGGGGCCCGAAGCTGTCTAAATCCTTGTCTTGCGTGTTGATCCGCCCTGCGTCTCTCGTCCCACTCAACCCCTCTCAAGCTACCACATAGATGCGTTGGCCTCGCGACTAAGACCTAACACTAAGGACATTTTCCGTGACAAATCCATGACAGTTGGCGCCCACCGTGGGGCTGCGCACGGTGGTGTTGAGTTTTTGGAGGGCTCTCTCAGGGATTGACGAGTTCGCCATACGGATGAAGAAGAACTGGCACGGAATAATGATGCGGTATAATCAATCTCGGAAAATCTTGGTCAGAACTGCCTCCGGGTCAGTTAAATTTGCTGGTCAGCTTTGGATCTAGCAGGATAATATTTGAGTTCAAGATAAGTCACCACCGTTCGTCTGAACGAGTAGTCAAGTCACAAGTCATCGGGAACATAGTTTTCACAGGTGCTTGTTTCGCTGACGCGTCAAATCCCGATTCATAACTCGCCGAAACCAGCATGGTTACAGTCTCCGTTGCGTACGGGTCACCAAGCCAGATGGGAATCCAGAGAGATTTTTGCGGCCATGTTTGGGAATCAAGCAATCTGGGGTCCACATGCTACGCAAGAAAAAAAATCGGTCAAAGCAATCACGACCCGGAGAAGAACAGGGACATTGACATGAGATCTGACTTTGCCCCCGAGTCACCCGCGCCCCTGCTCCGGCAGCTCGGCCGCAGCCCCACCGTGTTGGCATTATTCCAAGTTCCAGCTGCCGCCGGTTCTTGCTGTCGCCTATGCAATGAAACCGCTGCTGCCGCTCCTCTGCCTTCGCGACCTCGGTTTCAATCCGCCGCCCACGAACCGCCAGCCCTGGTCAAACCGCCCGGCCACCGAAGATCCGGTTTGGTCTCCGCCCTGACCGCCGGACTCAGCCCGTCGGACCTCTGCTCCTGACCCGCACCGCAGCACCTCAAGCCGCCCGGCCTCGTGGCCGTCTTTGTTGAGGTTTTAAACCGGCTTCGCCGCCATGCGCCTCTGTGTCTGCGCCTCTTGTCTGAATTCGTCGAGGTTTTGAACCGTGCCCTGCTGCCAAATCGCCGTGCCGGCCGGCCCGCCTCAGTCACAACTACGACTGGTCCGGGGAGATGGACAACCCGCCATCGCACGCTGGCACTACACTTGCACCTCCGCCGTAGGCGCCGCGCCAGGGGGTCGCCGCGCTTCAACCGCGCCCCGTCGCCACAGCCTCAATCCGCCGAATCACCAGTGCTCGAGCTTGGTCCGGACCCGGACTCGCCGGCCGTGTGCCCGTCTTCTGAATTGCTAGGTGGCTCCGCCTCGGATCTAAACCTGAACCGCCAGCCTGCTCGTTGTTGTGCTGAACTCCACCGGCCGCTGGAGCGTCGCCGGTCCGCCACGGCTTCTTTCACCTGCCACCGCCGTCGGATTGAGCCGGCCTTGTCACCTGAGCTGCCAGCCAGCAGTCCCCGTCGCCACGGCCTCTACTTCAACCCGCCGTCGTGCTCTGACCCGGGCTGCTGCCACTGCAGTTTCTCACCAACCCGCGGTCTCACACTGATATGGTTACAGCCTTGTCCATCATTGAAAGAAAGAGGAAAAGAGAGAGATAGAATAAACAGCCACGCATGGGACACCCCCAACAACCATTGATTTTTTAAGGCATCTCACGTGGAAAGTGCTACCACAGTCTGTATATGGATCATCTGTCCAATGGACATCTGACGAACGGTGGCACACAGATCATTTACCGTGCAAATCAGGTGATATCCATCTAACTCTATTTTATCAGCACATACTAAATTATTTCAGAGCAATTATTTGGTCTATGATAATTTTTTGCAGGACCATTTGTCTTTACAAAAAGGTGTCGCAAAAGGGGCGTGAGCAAAAATTATTTTTGCACTAGCGCTCGTTTTGCGCAAGTTGCCACCCCCGCTTATTTTCGCGATTGCACCGGTTTACAATGCCACGGACGACTCATCCGTCCGCCCTTGCGACCGGTTCACGCATCCGCACCGGTTTATAACGCGGAGGACAACGGGCTCATCTGTGCCGGCTTACAAGGCCGCGTCCGATTCATCACCCCGAAGCCGCTTCTGATGCTGCGGTGGTTGTACTGTCCGCCCAAACACCAAGTGGTATTCATCTAAATTTATGTATTAAACACTTATTATTTTTTGTCAAAGAACAATTACTCTGTCCTGTAATATTTTTACACAGGACAATTTTTATGCCATTCACGGACACGCGTATCGCGGAACGGGTTACATCAACGCGCCGGCCGACTCGCCCGTCCGCACCACCTTATAACACCATGGACGACTCGCCCGTCCGCCCTCGCGGCCGGTTCACGCGTCCGCGCCGGCATACAACATGGAGGACAACTTGCTCGTCCGCACCGGCTTACAACACCGAGCCGACTCATCTGTCTACGCCCGCGGCCGACTCACCCATGAGTGATTTCAACTTCACCAAGTGATCATCAACTTCATGGCGGATTATTTCCGGCCTGGCATATCGGGACGATTGTTCACTACATCAACAACGACGTGGTTGACTCGCCCGTCCGTGCAGCTTACCGCGGTTGTGATTGACTCACCCGTCCGCGCCGGTTTACAATGCCGCGGCCGACTCATCTGTCGGAGCCGCCACTGATGATGCGGTCGTCTCTGCTGTCCGTCTCTCGCGGCCTGGTCTACATCAACATACCGGGCCTCACCTGTCTGCATGAGCTGTTTATTAAGTATAAAGCAAGTCGCAGCTTGGGGAGCCCGGTTTTCTTTCAGATTGAAGGCAAATTATCATTCAGCCGCCGTCTGCACTAGATGGATCAATGGACAGGCACAAGTCGTCGCCACTACAGTTTGGTTAGCTTCAAATCACCAGTTGGAAGGAACCATTGGCCGAGTTGCTGACACGGCTCATACAGGATCATTTATAACCCGCCGCAGTCACCTCAACCTTCTGTGGATTCACATCATGCTATCAACACCAATGATATACAAGTTATGCCGGTTTATATGACGGTCAAATATGGAGAATCTCAAGCCAACTCTTCGAGTCACCTTGAGACTCGGGGGCTACGATGATATGACGCAACAAGTCTTGCCGGTTTTAGCAAATTTAAAAACCCCAGGACAATGAAGGGAAAGATAGCCCGGTCCCGGAGGCTACTGTTATTTGAAGGCCGTCAGAAAATTTCCGGCTTAGAAAGTATATGAGAATTACAAAATCCTAGCTCAATGAAGAAGTTCCGGGTCATCAGAAAAGATTCCGGTTTAAAATCCGGCTCAAGGGAAGCCAGTTTCACTGAAGCTCTCAAATCCGGTTTAAGAATTTCCGGTTCAAAAAGGAATTAACTTCTCGCAAGTTCGAGTTTAAAGGCCGTCACAAAATTTCCGGCTGAAAATGAATATTCCGGTTTAATATCCGGTTCAAGGGAAAGATGTCTCCCACAAAGCTTTGAAGCTCTCCATATCCGGTTCAAGATCCCGGTTCAAGAAGAATTTATCTCTTGCAAAAAAGTTAAAAATTACCGAAGAGGACCTGCTGCCATGATGCGCGGTTCAAACATGGATATCCTGCCTTATCGGCCTAACATATTGATCACATGGGGGCTTCTGCTTCATAAAGCGGGGTCTCTGTCTTTCTTATCATGCGTGGTTACATGGAGTGACTCTGTTTTTGAAGCGGCCTCCGGTTTACCCCTTGACATTTGCTTTTTATATATCACTTGGGGCCTTGGTCGTGTCCGAACCAACGCGACACCTCTTGATAGGCGACAACCACCAGATCACTTGGGGACATGGTCAAGTCTGAACCAGTCACGCCTCTTGATCGGCCTAAGGCCACAAAGTCACTTGGGGGCTTGGTCGAACTCGAACCATTGCCACGCCTCTTGATTTGGCATATATGCCACGAATCATTTGGGGACCTGGCTGACTTGAATCATTGTCACTCCTATTGGGGGCTTGGTCCTGTCCGACCATGGTAACACCATCTGATCAGCTCAGTATAGCATATTTTTGCAAACGGTTTTTATCATTGCCTTTGCTTGAAATTTTCTTTAATAAATATTTCTTCTTTGTTGCGTTCTTAAACCGACAAAATTCGCAGACCGGTTCGACTGTCAATTTACGGAACACGATCAATTCTTAATCCGGAGATTATTTGCCCGGTTTGATTTTTTGATTTTATGTTACCATCTTATTATGGAATAAACCGGTGTTCATTAACCTGGCTTGACTTTCAACTACAAGTTGTCAGTACATGACTAATTATGATCCGGCGATTATTAACCTGGTCTGGTTTCGACTACAAGTCGCCGGTGTTATATATGGATAATCCGGTGTTTATCACAACCCGGTACGGTTTTATCATAAACCGGCACAATATGGAAGGAGTTATCATTACTCAAGATTGGGGTTATCACTCTTACTACAAAAAGTTGGTAAACCAGCAATGTGATTCAATGTCACAGGTATGATATATTTCATATTTGATTATTCTTAAGTGCAGCCTTGGTTATAAACCCGGGTTATATGTCGGGCATTATGACCCGTCCGGCGGTAAACCGCCAGGACACTTTAAACTTGTTGTATGCAGAAACAGGTTGAATAAAGCATGATTATAAATTATCCGGTGTTTATTAAACCGGCCTGGCTTTAAGACGATAAGTCGCCAGTATATGATGGGAAATTATCCGGTGTTTATTAAACCGGCCTGGCTTTGGACTATACGTCGCCAGTATATATTTGGATTGCGCCATTGGAATCATGCGCTTATAAATGATTGGGTTATATTATTCAAATAGCCAAACTTGGCTGAATTTTCATTATGATATTGGATGAATAAGGTTTCATACCGGATTATATTATCTTGAATAGCCAATATGGCTGGATTTTTATTATGGTTATTAATATTATGATTGAGGTTTTCAAAGTCGCTTTAAGCGCAATGGCTATCATATTATCAATGGATATGATTTTTATTCTACATTGAAGGAATAGTCCCGAGTTGCTGCAGGCTTACAACCTGGCACTAGGGGGCTACATTATTCAAATTGAGATTACATGCAAGTCTCATGACACTGCAAGCATGCACCATGACACTTGGGGGCTAATGCAAAGTCATTCTTTGTTCATCTTATTGAAGACCTGACTCATCACATTATAATGAGCCGGCCCTTGGGGGATACCAATTGCTCCTATCAACAATTGAAGGTACAAAGTTTTTTATTCATTATATTGAAAGGTCCACTGCTCAGTTGGTAAAGCACAAGGCTCTTAACCTTGTGGACGTGGATTCAAGTCCCATGATGGGGGTTACATCATATGATGTTATTTTTTGAAGCATATATCAAGTCCCAGCTCAATATTATCTTACTGAGCCGGCCCTTGGGGGCTACACATCATTGCTCAAATCTGTATGATTATACCTACAAAGTCCCTGCTCATTATTGCATAATGACCCGACACTTGGGGGCTACATAATATGGAGTATTCAGTCTTTACTAGAGATGAACAACATGGATTTCTTCAAAGTGGCAGTAATTGTATGGAAACAAGTCTCAAATCATCACATTGTTCAGTTCAAGACTTGGGGGCTACAGGTAATATGGATATAAGGGAGAAATATCTTCCGATTTTCAGTTTGAGCAAACCAAATTGACCCGGCATCACCAATCATCATGAACCGGCGTTGGCGACAAACATAACCCGAAATTATCAGTTTTTATAACCTGACAATTGTGGTAATCATAAACCGGCAAGTTCTATATCTTCAGACCGGCTGAATATTAGCTGAGTATTTCAAGACCCACATTTCTCAAGCCGGCGCTTTGGAAGACGACTCAAGTGGATTATTCTTTGCAATATTTTTCTATGAGAAACCAACGTCAGCAATTGAGTATGACGCTGGCTTATTGACCTGGATTTTTCTAGGAGGAGGAAATGACAAGGACTTAAGGATGATCAAGTGCCGGTTTACAAGAATTCTTAACCCGGAGTACAACCTATCAAGTTTGTTCTTGTGTTTATTTTACAGGATCAGTTTAACATGGATAAATCCAAATTAAACTGGGGGCTAATGTCAGGGATATACCCCGCGGTGTAAACCGGCCGGAAGTTTAACCCGGCCGGACCGGACGACTCACTGGTAACCCGCCCGGTCTTGGCGGTTCATTCGTAACCCGGCGGGCGGGTCAGATGGATGACGAGGCCCATGGCCTAGAAGGCCGGTTCACGTTTAACGGTGGGCTGGTTTATGAGGAAAGCGTAAGGACTATTCTCCTACAAAGGAAGCAAGACTAGGACTCCACTTGTAATAGAGTAATCCTAATCCAACTAGGACTAGTCATGTAAACTGCCCCTTCAACATATATAAGGAGGGGCAGGGCTCCCCAAAGAGGGACAAGTTACAGGCAACAAGCAAGAAGAAACAATCTTAGGGCTAGACATAAAGAGGAGAGCCGGTTTACGGCGACTCCCTCATGATGATAATGAGACCTAGCCTCAAACAGCATGTAGGGCTATTACCGGATGATGTTTCCCGGGGCCCGAAGCTGTCTAAATCCTTGTCTTGCGTGTTGATCCGCCCTGCGTCTCTCGTCCCACGCAACCCCTCTCAAGCTACCACATAGATGCGTTGGCCTCACGACTAAGTCCTGACACTAAGGACATCTGCCGTGACAAATCCACGACAGGACCCCCTACCCGAGATCCGCCGGTTTTGACACCGACATTGGTGCTTTCATTGAGAGTTCCTCTGTGTCGTCGCCATCAGGAAGGATGCCTCGTCCTGTGTTTAAAGACGGCACCGTTGCTAAAGGAGCTTTGGCCATCGGCCAAACTCTCCGGCTAGGCGGTTTTCTTATGACCGCCTGTTCGGCCGCCGCGCCGACGATGACTTCTCGGGTCATCAAAAGCAATCTTCACGTCAACTCGGAACTAGTCGAGCATCTAGATCCAATGGAGCTCTCCTCCTTAAACGAGTTCATGGATCGCATCGCCGCCCTGGGAGTCGCTACAGACTACGATCAGATTGGGCCTAAAACCGATCTGAGAGAGATCAACTCTCCCCAGGCCACCCACCACGTTACTGTGGTAGAGGAACAGTACGGCGACCCTTCTTCAATATTAAGGACTAGTTATGTCCGGATTCCCGACCCCTCCGTGCCGGATTCCCGCGGAGGGACGGACGTCGATCAAGTCCTGAACCTAAAGTCAGGCAGCGGGCTGGATTCATTGGACAATATCCAAAAACCCAAGCTTCCAAGTTCGGAAACTTTTCGGCCCTTGAGTCTTAGATTGGACGGGGTTCCGAATTTAATTCCACCCGCCCACCCAAACATAAGCGATCTATCCCGAATCTGGCAAGAGCCCGCCGAAACAGTACACCATTACTGGGCCAGATTCCTCCTGGTTATGGGCAGGATAAAGGAGGGCCGCGAGGAAGACGCAATTTCACTTTTCTGCAATAATTGCACGGACAAGGGAATCCTAAACGCCATAAGTCGTCGTGAAATTACACGATTTGCCGACTTGGCGTCCATAGTACGAAAGCACTGTGTGATGGAGAGCGCCTGGAAAACTGAAACCAAATTTTGGGATAATCCGGCTCCGAATACAACCCTAGTCCGAACTAAAAGGGTGCATCATCACCATGCACCTGGGTTAAATACCAAAAAGCAAAAAACCCCTAAAGGGCACGGAACCGTACTGGAGGGATGGCTCAATGGACCCTGCAAAATTCATAGTACAGAGGGCGCCACTCCAACCCATAGCCTTCGAGCATGTTGGATACTACGGCAGGTGGCCAAAAGTGGCGAAGAGCTTCTAGCTCCAAAGAACCAGCCCAGCAACGCCAGTACGGTATTAACAGTCTTCGAGACTTTCGCATCAAATAATATGCGGAAACGAACAATCCGCAGCCTTGCCTAAGTCTACCAAGTAGCAACAATAAACCCATGGAGTGACACGGCTATTACCTTTAATGCTAGTGATGAACCTAAATTCCGAACAGCCCAAGCACCAGCCGCATTGGTCCTCAGTCCAATAGTTGATGGCTTTCGCCTTACTAAGGTACCCATGGACGGCGGCAACGGATTAAACCTCATTTACGAGGAAACCCTTCGAAAAATGGAAATAGACTTGGGCCCCATTGAGCGAAGCAGCACAACCTTTAGAGGAATAATCCCTAGTCGGGAAGCATGCTGCAGAGGAAAAATCACACTGGATGTGGTGTTCGGCTCACCAGACAATTACAGGTCCGAGGAGGTCACGTTCCAAGTGGCCCCGTTCAGCAGTGGATATCACGCTTTATTAGGGAGAGAGGCATTCACAATTTTTCAAGCTATACCCCATTACGGGTACATGAAGCTCAAAATGCCCGGGCCCAACGGAATCATCACTCTTGCCAGTGATCCGGACATAGCAGTCCGCGCCGAAAATAAGACAGCCGCACTAGCCCTCGAGGCACTATCCGAAGCCCTAGCGGCCGAAGAACTCACTGCGCTGCGCTCCATGGTGAACAGGGACGATGTGATACTCGATAAAAGATCCAAGTCCACCTCTTTTAAGCCAGCGGACGAAATAGTCAAATTCCAAGTCCATCCAACAGACCCTACAAAGACGGCCTCCATTGGGGAACAATTAAACCCTGATGTAGACGCCGCACTACGAGAATTCCTACGGGAAAATTGGGACATGTTTGCCTGACACCCTTCAGTCATGCCAGGAATCCCACGCCGGCTGGCCGAGCATAGCCTAAATATCCTAAAAGGATTTAAGCCAGTCAAACAGGCTCTTCGGCGATTTTCCAAACCCAAGAGATAGGCAATGGGTGAGGAGCTAGCCAAACTATTGGAAGCCGGATTCATCAGAGATATAAAACATCCGGACTGGCTAGCAAACCTAGTGATGGTACCAAAGAAGGATAAATCCTAGCGCCTATGTGTCGACTTCAAGGACCTTAACAAGGCTTGCCCAAAGGACCCATTCCCCCTCCCCCGCATCGATCAAATTATCGACGCTACCGCAGGACATGATTCATTATGCTTCCTCGACGCATACTCCTGCTACCACCAAATTAAGACGGCAGAGCTAGACCAAGCCGCAACGGCATTCACAACTCCATACGGCCCATTCTGCTTCAACACAATTCCCTTCGGGCTCAAAAACGCTGGCGCAACATATCAGCTCATGATTCAGACATGTCTGGCAAACCATATCGGCAAAACAGTGGAGGCATACGTAGATGATGTGGTCGTCAAATCCAAGCATGTCGAAACTCTAGTAGACGACTTGAGGCTCACATTCAACAATCTCCGAACAAACGACATTAAGCTGAATCCGGAAAAATGCATCTTCGGCGTACCAGCCGGAAAGCTCTTGGGCTGCATTGTATCCGGTAGAGGAATTGAAGCAAACCCAGCCAAGATCTGAGCTCTGTCACAATTGGATATCCCAAAAGACCTCAAACAAATACAAAAATTGTCTGGATGCGTGGCGGCCCTAAGCCGCTTTATCTCCCTTTGGGAGAAAAGGCATTACCCCTTTATCGCCTCCTCCGGCGCACCGAACACTTCGAGTGGACGGATGCCGCCACGGCCGGACTCAAAGAAATAAAAGCCATATTGGCAACAAATCCGGTCGTGGCCGCGCCCAACATGGGCGAACCAATGTTATTATATATCGGAACAACACATCAAGTTGTAAGCGCGGTGCTCGTCGTCGAACGAGAAACGGACGGACACAAGTTCCCCCTTCAAAAACCAGTTTACTACGTGTCCACTGTCCTAACTCCATGCAAGTCCCGGTATCCACATTATCAAAATATAGCGTACGCGGTGTTCATGGCATCCCGGAAGCTGCGACACTACTTTCAAGAGTGTTCGATAACAGTAGCCTCCGAAGTACCTCTTAATGACATTATAAACAACCGCGACGCGACTGGCCGGATTGCAAAATGGGCCATCGAGCTCCTCCCGTTCGACATAACCTACAAGCCACGGCGAGCTATTAAGTCGCAAGTTTTGGCCCACTTCGTCGCCGAATGGACTGAAGCCGAACTCCCTAAAGAGTACGGCGCATATTCCAATTGGATCATGCACTTCGACGGCTCCAAAATGTTGGCCGGCCTGGGGGCTGGCGTCGTCCTGACGTCCCCAACCGGAGACACAGTTCAATACGTACTCCAGATAATGTACATGGACTCCAACAACGCAGCCGAATACGAGGCCCTTCTACATGGCCTCCGGATGGCGGTCTCCATGGGCATTAAACTCCTAGAGGTGCGCGGGGATTCGAACCTCGTGATATCCCAAATAAATGGAGACTTCGACGCCAAGGATCCGAAGATGGCAGCTTACCGTAACGCCGTCCTAAAAATGTTAGCTCGGTTTGAAGGGCTCAAATTTCACCATATAGCCCGGGATAATAACCAGGCGGCGGACGTATTGGCACGCATCGGCGCAAAGCGCGATGCCGTCCCTCCCAACATCTTCCTGTAGCGGCTTTTCAAGCCATCCATACTATGGGAATAACACTTTCTAACACAATCGGCGGTTCTGCCAATGAAATAACACTTTCAGCCCACGAAATAATGGCAGTCATTGCCCCGTGGACCGAGCCATTCCTAGCCTACTTAACTAGGCAGGAACTTCCCGAGGACCAAAACGAGGCTCGCTGCATAGTACGGCGATCTAAAGCCTATAAGGTCCATGAAGGAGAGCTTTATAAGAAAAGCACAATCGGAGTCCTTCAAAGGTGTATCTCCGAAGAGGAAGGGCGAAATCTTCTGGCTGAAACTCATGCCGGACTCGGTGGGCACCACGCCGCAGCCCGGGCCCTTGTAGGCAAGGCCTTCCGTACAGGATTTTATTGCCCGACGGCCCGGGCAGACGCCCAGGACTTAGTCCAACGATGCGTCGGTTGCCAGCTCTTTGCTAATCAAAGCCACATGCCACCCACCGCCCTGAAAACTATACCCATCACCTGGCCGTTCGCGGTCTGGGGGCTTGACATGGTTGGACCCCTTAAAGGAAGAACCCACAAGCAAAAATACCTATTGGTCATGGTGGATAAATTCACCAAATGGATAGAGGCCAAGCCAGTTAAGACGGCCGAATCCGGACCCGTGATAGACTTCATATCAGGGGTAGTACACCGTTACAGCGTCCCCCATAGCATCATCACTGATAACGGCACGAACTTCACGGCCGACGAGGTTAAACTCTGGTGCAAAAACATGGGCATCAAGCTCGACTACGCCTCAGTCTATCACCCTCAAACTAACGGTCAAGTCGAACGAGCAAATGGTCTAACCATGAGTGGCATTAAACCCAGACTAGTGCGGTCCCTTAAGGAATCTAACACGCACTAGGTAGAGGAGCTCGACTCCGTACTCTGGGGGCTGCGGACCACGCCGAATCGCACTACCGGATTCACACCATTTTTTAGGTATACGGCGCAGAGGCAGTTTTGCCCTGCTACATAATTCATGACTCACCTCGTGTGCGCATGTACGAAGAAAGAGAAGCCGAGCTGGATCAGCAGGACAGTTTGGACGCCTTAGTGGAGGAGCGCGACGCGGCAAAAGCTCGTTCCGCATTCTATCAACAGCAGGCTCGAAGATATCAAAGTAGAGAAGTACGGGCCAAAAATTACAATGTTGGCGAACTAGTTCTACGCCTGCCGGACAAGAAAAAGGACAAACTCAAGCCCAAATGGGAAGGTCCCTTCATCATCGACCAAATCCTGACTGGCGGAGCGTACCTTCTGCGAAACGCATCAGATAACCGACTCGAGCCGAACCCATGGAATGCAGCCCGTCTTCGAAGATTCTACGCCTAGCGCCGGACTCTGAGTTCGTCTCCTTCCTCCATCTATATTTTATACTTTAACTGTCTTTTATTTCTCTCCTTTTCCCTCCTTTTTTCTGAAGCCGTTGAAGGCTCGTTTGCGCATTGTTCGCACACACTTGACGCGTTATCCGCACTCAGTATACCTGGGGGCTTCTTTAACAGAAGCTTATTTATACGGGCTTTATGCCCAACACATGTGTCACACTTCCGCATGTACCTTTTATTCACCATTATATGCATCGATATGAGTTAAGTTTTGGCCAAGCTGGGTTGCCTGGCTCCTGTGCTTACCCCTACGTTCCCATTGTTCAGCTAGGTGGTAAAGGGAGCACCTCTGCGATTGTTACCGCCGGGTCAGCCGGACGTGTACCTCAGACTGGGTGAAGCCGAAAGCTAGCGTTCTTAAAGGAATATTCGGTTGGTGAACTAAAAGACGAATTCTTATTCATTTATCTGCCCCCAGATGTTTTTCTGCTTTTTTCGCAGTCCGGACATGCACTTTAGGGCATGCCTCCCAGGGAAAGGAACCCCTAACGGAACTATTCTCCCTGGAAGATGTTTCTTACTAACCATGTAATATAACATAACTAGTTGGGCACTTGTCTGATAAAGCACCGATGACCCCTACGCCTGGTCTCCACGCATGCCCCGGTTCTTACATAACCGCGAGGGCATTCGGACACACTCCGGACTGTCGGGTCCCGAGGTTGAAGCCAAAAGGTCCGCTACGACAAACGATCTACAATCCGGCTAGAAGGCATTTTACATGTCATTTTAAATTACATAGTCAAATTGACTGATTGTATTCCTCTTCAATACCATCTAATAGGCTGTCTAGTTTACGGTCTCGCTGGGAATACTTTGCGGACAACTCTACTTGGCCGTACACTAAGCTCACAGGGATCTCCTTCCCATTGGGCCCCACAGGTCCGACCTCGGCCATGTGGTTTGGGTCAGCCTTCGTGTACCGCGTCTTCACCATGGCCCAGGCCTCCCTGGCGCCTTGACGGCAGGCCCATATCTTCCATAACCGGAAGCGCCGCCGTGCTCCCTGAAGCTTCTCTGCAAGCTCTCCAAGGCCTTCGGGTAGGGAGATGGATGGCCACAAGGCCTGGGCAACGCCTCTCATCACCTGCCGAACACGTTCGTGCAGTTGCAGTAGCTCGGTAATTAGGTCACCCGTTGAACCGGCATTTCCTCTGCAGGACGACCTGTGAGCATACCTACAAACATATTTCTGTTAATCGACTTCCTCGTCGAACTCTTCTTTTCAAAAGTTCGCTCAAGCACTTACTATAAATGCCGCAACGAAGCCGTCGATTCTCCTTAACGGAGTCAGACAGCTGGGCTCGAACATCCTTCAGTTCCTCACCCAGCTGGGTGTTGGCATCTTGGAGATTATTTTTCTCTTGCCTCACCCTTGTAAGCACACTCTCGCCGGCCTTTAACCGGCGCAGTAGTTGTTGCCTGTCCGGATCTAGTCCGGCGCCATCTGCAATATTATTGTCAGACTTATACACACGCCGCATTTAGCAAATTACTTCTCTTTTGAAGCATATATTACCAGAGGGAGTCTCTGTGGCTTCCCCTGTCGCGTCTAGTGCGGCCTCAAGTTGGGCCTTGCACTCTTGAAGCTCCTGGGACAGTTGGGTATTCTCTTCTGTAAGATCCTGCATAACAAATGATCCTTAAATCAGTTATTCTAACTATTTTAAGTCTCGGGGGCTACTGGCATATATAACTGTCAAACTTCCTCACCCGTATGTCTTTCACATACTGCTCCGTGGCTCTGGCTACACCGTCTTGAGTGGCACGGAGGTGCGCCTCTCCCGAATTAAAGGCATTCAATGCCTCTTGGGAGAAACATGTGTCACGAAGAACTGTCTGGTGGCGCCTATGATTCATGGCACTCTCCACCTCGGATTTGGTGGCGGACAATCTGTTGGCATCCTCCGTTGGAGGAGCATCCGACGCGTGCCTTGTATTCGCCTCCCCCTCCGAACCTGGCTTTGGAGCCTGGCTGGCGGAGGCTCGTTTGGCAACCTCTCCGGGCACAGTCCGGCGAGCGCTCTTTTTCCTAAAAAGATCACGAGCGTTAGCATGCCTTCCAGGAATCTTTCCTTGAAACACGATGGCGCGCCATACTGTTGCGGCGACATCTCAATCCGCGCCGCACTTCTTTTCGGCCTTCTAGGCCGAGCTGCCCCTTGTTGGACAGCCGCCGCGGGCTCGGCTTCCCGCCTCAAAGGCACCCCCTGCAAAACACCATTAGTATACGGTGATTGGAAATCAGCACGGATGGGTCGTGGTATCAGGACTTCGGTCACAGTTACCTGGGAGGCTGGAAATATTCCGGGGTAGTCGGCCGTAATGGCGACCAAAGCATTGTCGATGCTAAGTTGGTGGAACACCCCATCGATGAGCTCCACCTTTATGTCCGGATCCTCTTCGGAGGCCGGATCGAGGGACCATTCCGGGTCCTCGGGTTGTGGAGCCGGGCTGTGTATATCTTCTACGGCCCGGCGCAGTTCCTACATCGATATCACAAAATGAGATACTTAACCATGGGAATGTGGATCGGATAGGCAAAAAGAAATGTCCGCTTACCCAGCTTCAAGGATTGTTCATAGAAAACCCGTTCAGTGGACTGACACGGAGAAAATCCTCCTTTTCCCCTTTGTACAGGGCGGACAAGATCTTCACCAGATCAGCGACCGATCCCGGCCCCTTACGGCCATGACGGGTGGCATCATCCTCCCCGTTGAAATCCCACATGGGGTGGCCCTTATACTGGAGCGGCTGCACCCCCCGCATAATGCATGTGGCCATGACCCCGATCATGGTCAATCCGGAATGAGCCAATAATCTTATTCGGCCCATCAGGTAAAGGACGTCCCTGTCATTCTCCCGTTGAGGGCTCCGCGGACGCCAACTTAGGCGTTTCTTCAGAGGAGCATTACTCAACTCCGCGAGGCCAATCCGAACTGGATCCGGCAGCGGGACATCTTCCATGTAAAACCATTCTGAAGGCCAGTCTTCGGACGCCTTCCTCGGGGTTCCGGATAAGTATCCGGTCCCGGTGATGCGCCATAGCTCGGCTCCGCCCACTTGATATATTGACCCCTCATAAGAACGGGGTACGAGGCAGAATAATCTCTTCCACAGCGCAAAATGAGCCTCGACGCCCAAGAACAGTTCGCAAAGGGCCACGAAGCCCGCAATGTGCAGAATGGAGGCAGGCGTAAGATGGTGCAGCTGGAGGCCGTAGAACTCCAGGAGCCCCCGGAGAAACGGATGTATTGGAAATCCGAGTCCTCTTATCAGATAAGAGACGAAGCATACCCGCTCTCCTTTGGAGGGATCAGGAATGCTCTCCGCCTATTTTCCGCCCTTGTACGTGGCGAGTCCGGCTCGAACCGGAACCATGAAGGCTGGGGGAAGAAATCCCTTGGTTTGGAGCACCACTAGCTCGCTGTGCGGGACCGAGCATCTCTCCCAATCTCCAGGCTGAGGGCTGGGAGCGCGAGAGGAGGATCCATGTCGACTGTCCATGATGGAATGGATTTTTGTTAGAGGCGCTTCGATGAATGCTCGCGGAGGGAGGATGGTGTGATTCGGATCTAGATCCCCGTCCCTTTTATAGGCGGCTCATTTGTGCGGCTAGGGGGTAAATGAAAAAATACCCTGGCTTTTCACATTCATTCAACATGTGGAAGATGGCCATTATTGGGCGTGGAAGCCGAGGAGCGCAATATTTACAAGAAGCCGGACACTATTCAACACAGGATTTGGAGAAGAACCCGCCTTGCAATGCCGAAGACAATCAACACGCCAGACTCGCCATCATTGAAGCCTGGTTCGGGGGCTACTGAGGGAGTCCTGGACTAGGGGGTGTCCAGATAGCTGAACTATCATCTTTGGCCGGACTCCTGGACTATGAAGATACAAGATTGAAGACTCCGTCCCGTGTCCGGATGGGAGTTTCCTTGGCGTGGAAGGCAAGCTTGGCGATACAGATATGTAGATCTCCTACCATTGTAACCGACTCTGTGTAACCCTAGCCATCTCCGGTGTCTATATAAACCGGAGGGTTTTAGTCCGTAGGACGAACAACAATCATACAATAGGCTAGCTTCTAGGGTTTAGCCTCTCTGATCTCGTGGTAGATCTACTCTTGTACTACCCATATCATCAATATTAATCAAGCAGGAGTAGGGTTTTACCTCCACCGAGAGGGCCCGAACCTGGGTAAAAACGTCGTGTCCCTTGTCTCCTGTTACCATCCGCCTAGACGCACAGTTCGGGACCCCCTACCCGAGATCCGCCGGTTTTGACACCGACAGCAGGAGTTACATTTTCCTCTCGGGGCCCACGGGGCCGAACTTCAGTGGCTTAGTGCCCGGACTATGAGTCAATGACATGTGGGCCTTAAATGCGGCTGGCCCACATGTCGTTCTCATGGTGGTGGCGTGGTTCGCGACTCACTCGTTCGAGATGAACCGGCTGGTGGTGGCGTGGCCGTGGCGAGGGTACCACAGCTGGGCGTCGGGGCGTTACGAGGCGTAGATGGCCACACCGGCGGGTACTACCTGTAGTACATAAGTACTCCAGCTGAGGACTGATGCCCGGGACGAAATGTGTCACAACCGCTGGATGAAAATTCGATGGTGCGGGAGTATGGATCGGAGCACAGCAGCGGAGCAGGCAAACCGCGTCCAATCGGGTGTGTGTGTGGTAGAAAGTTGATGGTCACCGCAGTTCAGTTGGCCCGCATGTCATGCACACAAAGGCAGAGGAGCGGTGGGGCCGAGAGGGATGAGGGGCATGAACAATCCTACCATTCTGTCACTGACATGTGGGACCCATAAGCATGGGTCCCACCTGTCAGCGAAGGAAAGGCAGGGCAAGGCAGTGATAGCCACGTCAGAGGATCCATGTCCACATCGGGGGACGTCGTGCCGTGGGTTCATGGGAATCACGTGTGGGTGTGGTAGTGGTAGAAACAATAAATGTGATGGTCGCCGTGGTTCAACTTCCATGGACAAGCTGTCGTGTCTGTTGACACATGTATATCAAAACTAGAGTGTTTATTTTTCAAGCACGTGAACAAGTATTATTCTACTAGTTTGGATCCATTGCAACGCACGGGCCAGCACATTGGTAGTAGTAGTGTCCATCTCTATCTCTAGAGGCCTTCCCTCGTTCATCATTTTCTCTCACAAGATAAACTACTCATACAAATGCATCTTGATGTTCCGTGGAATGCACGAGGATGTTTCCTTGGTGGTCTCTCCAGCGCGGCATGGCCGTAGTTGCAAGTTGACGCCCCTTGAGATGCCGACGTCGAGGGGCACTCGGATTTCCTCCGATGAGCAGGTAAGATGAGTTTGATCACGTAGTAAATGCATTCTAAAGACTACTTCCGTGTCCATTTCCTAATTCTCCCCCTGCCCACTGTTTCACAGGCTAGGCTCGGTGCGAGTGGAGATTGGATTGCATATGTACGGGAGGGTACCAACATCAATTTGCACAACATTTACAATGGTGACACCGTTCCCGTAGAACCTTTGTCCAACATTGGGATCAGCCATGCAACGGGCCACCGCATGAATTGGTACGATGGAACCACGGTGAGATTGAATAAAAGATAGCATGGACCTTGCACATGGCGGTCAAAGGCGGACCATGCTGTCTGTGGCCGATTTGTTGCCGTACGAGTAGGAAGACGCTATGCTCCTTTCTAACAGCATCTTCGCGGTGACAAACCAGGGGACTTATTTTGTATGGGACATATCCTACGATATACTCCCTCTCTCCTAGTTTATTTGTTTTGAATCTTTTCATTTTATAAGATTCAAATTCAAATTTAGAGCTCCCCATCACATGTTGAGATTACAATGTCCATTAAATCATTGCGTGCATGTGTAGTAAAGAAACAAATCTCGATTTTGGCACGAGTTCGTGTTGCGGGAGCACCACAAGCCCTGGCGCAGGAGTTACATTTCCCTCTCAGGGCCGTCGAGACTGAGCTTCAGCGCATTACTACACCTACCTTTGAGTCAATAACATGTGGACCCGATAGGTGATTGGTCCACATGTAATGCTCCCGAAGGCAGAGGGGCAGTGGGGCCAAGAGGGGTGAGCCGCAGGTCAGGGGACGTGTGGTTTCATGGATTCGAGCGGCGTCATGGGAATCGCGGGTGTCTGTGGTAGAAACTTGATGCTTGCCGCATTTTAGGTGGCCCACATGTGATGCACACAAAGGCAGAGGGGCGGTGCGGCCGAGAGGGGTGAGGCGCACGTCCGGGGCATGGTGCCATGGGTTGGAGAGGCATCGTGGGAATCGCGAGATGAAACGTTATGGTCGCCGTAGATGAACTTCCATGGAAAAGCTGTCATGTCTACGGACACATGCACTGTATACCGATCACTGGAAGGAGTAGTAGAGAAAGCTATATATGCGGATAAATAGTTCCTTATAGTCAAGCGGACCCACGCTACTACTTTGTTCCAAAGACATGCACACCATCAATATACACCGAGAGGGAATAATTTTTTTACAAGAGAGGAAATAGTTCATCCATCCATAATGCCCTCCTGCTGGTGCAACATTTTCTTCTTCTTATTCTTCTTCTTCTTCTTCTTGTTGTTGTTGTTGTTGTTGTTGTTGTTGTTGTTGTTGTTGTTGTTGTTGTTGTTGTTGTTGTTGTTGTTGTTGTTGTTGTTGTTGTTGTTGTTGTTGTTGTTGTTGTTGTTGTTGTTGTTGTTGTTGTTGTTGTTGTTCTCATTCTCTGGACCTTGCAGCTACTCGAAACTCACACGGGCATCAAGGGCAGCATATTTTATCCGCTCGTACGTCAAGGGATAATTCTCCCATCCAGACGACCTTAATGCCACCGTCTTGTCACCCTTCTGAAGATTTGTACCGAGCACAAAATTTGCTACGTCGAATAGGGATGGTGTCTGTTTAGCACAATCTTCTACAGGAATTTTGATTTTGGTTTGTAGGTCAGGGATGCTTTTCAAATCAAGGTTGTACGGCTCCAGCTTTTGTTTGTCCCCTTCGATGGCTTCCCCACAGAAGTATACGTCCTCCCGAGGCAAGAAATCGTGAAGCTCACCTAGTATGGAGGGCGAGTGTATGACGTGGTACACCAAAACATCATCTTCGAGGCACAGCTGAAGGACGGTGGCGCGCTGGATCTTCCCAGGGGCACGCTCCGTGTACTCTGCGTCGAGACCGATGACCCTCATCTCTACCTTTTCGAGGGAGTTGGATACATTGTTGATCCACTGCCGAACAACACTTGGGTTGACGGTGACGGTGGCAACTATGCGCATCGAGCCTTCGACGAGGACATGTTGGATGCTAAAAACCTGCATCTCGATCTCTTTCGCCATTTGGAACCTTTGGAACGGAGGGCTATGGTTTGGAGAATTAGGATTAGATGGCTAGTCTAACTGAAGTAGTAGATGATTATTTAAAGAGGTTAAAACAATGTGAACGCAGTGGGGTTTGGATGCAAATGAAGACGAAGGGGAGGTGAAGAAGCCGAAGCGAATCGGTTCCCGATGGAGAAGTAAATAGGAGAAGTGGCATGCAGGCAGTTGATTAGACGGCTAGGTAGACTAAACGAAAAGGCTATGGGGGTAGACTGAGGAGTCGTACCTGTTCGTGTACGTGCCCATCCTTCCTGATAGGTGGGACCTATGCAAACAGATAAAAAAATGTGTCATAGCTTTTTTTTTGAGCCCGTGAGTGGGATACACAACATTCTCTGATTAAGGAATACTCCCTCCGTTTAGGTAAGTATAAGTCACCTTATGAAAACCAGGTTTTCCCAAAACCTTTAGGCGTGGAGCATTAACTTCCTGCTCGATCCCCTCCCAGCCTCGTTAGCCAGCGTTCTCTTCCTCTGCTGCCGCGTTCTACCTTTCCATTTCTCCTCTTCTCAAGTGTGGAACGATCTGCATGCCGTCCTTGATGCACTAGAACGACCACTGCATGCATCGCGACAGGGCGTTGATTGGGCATGCACGAGAATATGTTCTGCTCGCAATATGGATGATACCTGAACAATGAAGTGAATAGGCATGCTAGCACAGGAGACCTATTTCCGCTATACAATACTGGAGTACTCATGTTCCTACTACTACTACTACTAGTAGTAGTACAACTGTGGTACACTTGATGGTCAAAATACTATTCATCCGGTCCTCACAGTGAAGTGACAACACCCTGCGCCTGACACTAGTCCAGGCGAGGCGGCGTGTTCGGGTTACCAAAATCAGCCTCACCCTGTGCACTGTGCAGTCTATCACCGCTGCTGTACAGCACATTGGCGCCTCGCCTCGTCTCCCTCTCCACTCCCATAGCACCATTCCATCTCCATCTCCTTCTCCGTCTCCGTCTCCCTCTCCATCTCACTGTGCCCTCGTGTACCGTCGCCTCACTCGCCTCCCCTAGTACCACTATTCCCTCGCTAGCCGCTCTAGCACCGACATCCTTCTCCCCCGTAAATCAAGCCCCCTTCCAAACTCCACCATGGCCGAACGCGAACTGCGCAACATCCATATGAGCCGCGATTGGAGCAATCTCCCTAGTGACATCCTCGACCTCTGTTGTTCGTGTATGGATATGTTGACTGCCCTGCGGCTGGCTACATGCTCGAGGGACATGCACACGGCCATCGTTGAAGCGAGGCCTAAGCTTTTCAAGACACCCTGCTTGCTGCTATCTAGTATTGCGAGATTGGCTCACCATGAAACGGAGGCGTGCATGATGCCCCTCGACTTCAATCCGATCTCCATTAGCCGAAACTTCTTTGCAGGTATGTAGTGTGTCGCCGTACATCATTTCCCTCGACATCGATCCGATCACCATCACCCGAAACTTCTTGGCAGGTATGTACTGGGTCGGCATGAACTCCCACTGGATGGCTGCCTTCAGAGAAGACGGTAAAAAGTTGGTGCTCGTGAACTTCCTGACCTCCCACGAGATTATCCTTCCTCCGTTGGATTATATAGAGTATTACCATCGCGGTCCAAGTCATCTAGATTACTACGTCACTTGGACGGACCTTGTTTTGCAGAAGATTGTAATCTGCCAAGTACCCACACGACATGCGAATTACGCAGACTTGAAGCTAATTGCCTTGTTCGACCGCGGACTCGCCTATCTTTACGCTGGTGCCTTTTTTAGCTGGAGACAACTCGGCTCGCGGTGGATCATCGTCAAAGCTGATACACACTTCTGTGATGCTATTGAACACAATGGCATCATCTACACGATCGACAAAGCAGATGGCACCACGTATGGCTGGGACGGCGCGTGTAAGTTGTTTCCATCTCATGTTAATGATGACGCCATGACACTGTTTGAACTTTTTTTGATGATTGGCATATCCGTGTTTCAGCAGAATTTGAGTAGAACTATGGCAATATATTAGAGACGCCGTAAATCAGCTATATTTGGAATGAGTTCATTCATGCGATTGTGACCATGTCATTACAGCCAATTTGTACCCTGAATAATCAAACGGTTAGGAATATATGGACATTATCCTTATTTTACAATTAATCTATATACTACTACTAAATATGAGTGTGTATCAATGGCCATGTTAGTTTCCTCATTTTCATGATGTAGAAACATGCACCACACTGTTGGTTTCATCTAACCATACATTAGGGAAGTAAATGTGCATATGGAGAACTCTATATTTGGAAGTAGTGAAATCCTGCAATGCTTACCATGTGTACATACCTATATTCGCCCTTCAGCAATCAATGACTAGAATGATATCCTCACAAAATTTTTGCCCACAGAACACGAGTATATAACAATGCATGGTCTGTTAGTTACCTTGAAGAATTTGTTTGTGAGGACAGAACATGATTACATAACATGCATGACATGGTAGTTTTCCGTGAAGAATCGATTGCGAGATAACATGAGTATAACCATGCATGGCACTTCTATATTTTCGAACCCAGTATACATTTCCCTGTATTTTCCTCCCAATTCCAACAGGGACATATCAATGCTGTTTCTTGCATTATCCTACTCATACTCTGAACAATGCTGATCTTACATTAACAATGCCTGTCCTTTTTGATATGATGCAGTGTCCCTACAGTTACTGCCCTTTGTAATTACACCACCTTTGCCAAAAACAGGGAAGCACAACTGGTTCCTCGCTTGATCAGACGATGGCAAAAGACTGATGATCATTCGAACACATGAGCCGGAAAAGTTATATTGCAAAAACCCCACTATATACAAGCACCGTGTAATATGTGAGTATCCGAACAGTGGCTGTTACGTCTATGAGCAGGATACCAGCTTGTTGGGGCCTTTAGGATTTTTTAATTGGAGGCAGGTAAACAGCCTTGGTTCACACTCTCTGTTTCTCGGACTCAATTATCCGATTAACCAGGAGATCACCGTTGGCAAGGACCTTGATGGCAGAGAGGCTCTGTTTGCTATGGAAAACTGTGTCTACACGGCGAGCCCTAAGAGTTCGGGAGCATACTCCTCTGATTGTCAACGATACAGCCTGCAGCCAAAAGAAGGTGAGGATGACAAAGGCATCCGGATTAACTTTGATCCTTAGATTTCTCAATTACGACAGGCAGTGATGTGGTTCAAGCCTTCAGGTTGATAGGTAATTGGGCTGTTTCATCGAAAGGGTGGAGTACTGGTGTCTCCGGATCACTGGTCACTGAAGCGGGGCTGCAAATTATGATGGTGTTGGATCATCTCTTCGAATGACTTTGTTGTCTTTGCTGCTGGTTCTGGATGGGTAGTTCTTTCTTTTGTTATGCATATTCCTTGTCATTTGGTCATCCTCGTCTATGTCACTCTTTCTATGTAATAGTTGCTTCTGTTTAGAAAGTCATTCTCGTCTGGATCACGAGAGTCTGAGCGCTGCAGATGGGTACGTTTTGGTGGTGTAGCAAGACTTCTTATGAACTATCATGTCTTGCTGTTTATGTCAGTAGTAGTCACTAGTCAGTGTTTGAATGTTGTATATATCGTTGTTTCGAACTGTTTATTGTCTCGAACTACTGGTGGGCTAAATGAGGGCATCACCATTCTCCAGTGTTCAGAGTATATCTCCTTTTTTCAAGTTATATAATTTGAGCTCACTGTCTTTTCGATGATGTACACTTGTTTGGGCCAGTGAGGTGTCGTTGAATATGGGCCGAGTAGTAACGCAATGCCAAACAGGTCAATTATGACTCTCGGGCCGGGCTCCCAAAAGATCCTGAAAGAAAAGGTCGGGCTCTCCAAAAAAGAAAGAATAAGGACTCTTAGGCCGACATGTGGGTGCCACCGGTGTTTTCGGGCGCTTGCGCACCGAGAGCATATTGGCACGTGCTCGAAATTCATGCTACCTTTTCATCCCCAGTCTCCCGCCCCTCCCCCACCTCTGGAATCTCGATTCCTACTCCAGTTCCCCCAAATCCCCCTCCTGTACTCCCTATACTCAAGCGCACTATCATCTCGCCGGTTAACGCGGATCTCCGAGCCGGAGATCCTGAGGTCCGTCCTGCCTTCGGGCGCTGCGTGCTGTCGCTCAACAGTGGCATGGCGGCGCTTGACGACCAGTTTGCCGGCAAAGTGCTGATGGTAACCATCAACGGCGACCGGCCTCCCGTCTCGCCGGACGACCTTGTCAAATCTCTTGGCATTGCGCACGGCATCCAAATAAGTGACTTGCTCGTCGAAGTCTGTCCACCACCGGCTGATTTCTTCATCAGGTTCCGAACAACTTTCGACTGCAGTCGTGTGTTCGAATCTTCCCGGTGTTTGTTCTGCGATGGCGCGCTGGTGACCTTTGGTCGGTGGCACCCAAGATGGGGCTCGGTGCCCTCTGAGCTTGAGTTTTTAAGAAAGCTTACCTTCCATGGCATGCCTCAATGTGCTTGGAACAGTGAGTCCATGAACGAGCTTATCAACGACCTTGGAGGTGAGCTCGTAAGTATGTTTGTTCCTCCAGACAGCTGGGCTCTGACGGTTATGGCATGGATGAAGAAGCCGTCCACCATACCGAAGGTGATTGGTGTTGAGATACCGGTGCAGGAACCGGGGTTGTAATATTCGTCGCCACCAAGGCCGCCGTGGACCACGTTAGGGATGTACCTGTATCGAGTGTTCGTGCATGTTGAAGAAGTGGTCAATCCATCAATCGAAGTCCTGCCGCCCCTGCTGGTGCCAGGGTCCATTGACGACGTCCATTACAGGAGTCAACGTCAGACTTTCCCCGTGTTGCTCGGAACGATGGATGGCACAGGGCCTACTCCATCGCGTGGCGGAGGCCACTGCTTCTTTGGGAGAAGAGGCAGGGCTGGCTGCCTGGATGTGCTCTAATTTGAGGTAACAACTGGATCTTGTCAGATAGTACTAGTTAAATCCGAGCTATGGGTCTAAAGCACTGATATGCCAGTACATTTGATTGTGACCTGTTCTAATTTTGTACCTGAACTTTTTTTAGAAAGGGCTATACGTCAACTTAATGTGCTAGCAGAACTTATTGTGTTGTCTATCTGTTTTCTTTGCACAACATTCAAGATATTTCCCCGTCATTTATAAATACGATGAACCGTTATGTACGACTTCGTTGGTTTCAACATAGCCCTTCCCGTAGCGATCCACTGCTTCCATCCTGATTGTGCCGCCTGTGTGAAATTTTTGTATGCAAGTTCAGTGTGCTATGATATTCTATATGATTGTGTCAACTATATAAGTTTTTACTGAGCATCAACAATGCATATGGCTGAAAGATGTTTTTACGAGCATCGACCGATGGGTCTTTCTCTCTCTATCTCTCTCTCTCTCTCTCTCTCACACACACACACACGCACATACACAAGTGGGACCCGTTGAATTATTTATTTGCTTGTGACAGCTTTTAATTAGGTTCCACTGTAATCTAACTTTTTTCTTGAGTTATTAATTGAGCTTACTGACTTCAAAAAGTTGTACAGAAGCCTTGTTTGGGACTTTCCGGCGTCCCTAAATGTGTACTACACAGGCCTTTTTTCAACATCAGCAATGCAACTGGGCCGACAGTTGTACACAATATCCGGGTCAACTTGTTATCCGCCCCGCTGGGCTGCAAAGTTTCCTAGGAGGTATGCATTAGGCTTAAAAAGAAAATGGAATTTAAGAAATAATAAATGGGATGTAATTATAATAACTGGGCAATTACTATGCACCAAACACGTAATTAGTTTGAAAAATATATTATTTTTGGAATTGAGAAATTTTAATTTCATTACTTGTTGCGCGCGCAATATTTCATTGGATTTTAACGTGATACAACTTTATTTTGAAATTATATTTAACCTGACTAGAAATTTCGGATAAAAATATTTTGGATCCCATCAAAATGTGGGATTTTTTTTGAATTCTGTTTTGAGCGGTTGTTTGAAATTATTAATCGTTGTCCTACCTAGAAGTTGGGCTGTACTTTTAACAAACCCATAAATGGGCTATAGTAAATTCCATTAGAATTAAAAAATGTGATGTACATTCTTACAAATCGCAAATGGGCTATATGTTCTGTGCCAAATCCGAGCTATGGGCCTACTAAGTTGACGCGTACCAAGGCCTTTGTCAACTTAGTCAATATAAACGATTCTAGCTGCAGTGATCGTACACTGTCCATCCAACGGCCGTAGTGCTTCTTTAACCTCTGGTCTTCTTGCTCCAGCCGCCCAAAGAAGCACCGGTCGTGTCGCGTGCTCCTGCCTCCTGTGGCCGGCTGTGATGCCGTGGAGGCCTCACCGCCCCGTACTACTCCCACCACTGGCCAGGCCATCCCTCTACTCACCCACACCCCCTGTTATTCTGCGGCGACGGCAGCCAAACCAGTGAACCCTCGTACTCCTCTCCGCGTGGGCTACCACTGCTGCGTCTGCCCCGGCTCCGCTTCGTCCCCTTCCTAGGCCTCACCGTTGTCCAGACCACCGCCCTGGTGCTCTCGGCGCGGCGTGGTCAACATGGTCAATGACCGACTTCCATCGGAAGAGTACTGTACGTGGAGAGGCTGACAGCTGGGTCCAGGCGGCCGCAAGGAAGTGCCTCCTTATTACGCGCAAAGTAATTATTCCTCCACCTGACAGCAGGGACCCACCGGATGGGCCACCTTATTTCACGAAAAAACGTTTCCCCCCTGACTGCTGGGACCCACCAGACGGGCTACCGTATTTCGCGAAAAAAACGTTCCCGGCGCTATCAGCTCAGACCCACCGGAAGTGCCTCCTTATTACGCATAAAAAAATGAATACTCCCCCTGCTAGCTGGGACCCACCATGGTGGGAGGCTGACTTGTGGGCCTACTAAGTTGACTGGGACGGGGGCCTTTCTCAACTTTAGTCAATATGAATGATTCTAGCTCCAGTGACCATACGATGGCCATCCAACGGCCGTAGTGCTTCTTCAACCTCTGGTGTTCTTGCTCCAGCCGCCCAAAGCAGCACCGGTCGTGCCGCATGCTCCTGCCTCTCGTGGCCGGCTGTGCTGCCGCGGAGGCCTCACCGCCCCCTACTATTCTCACCGCTGGCCAGGCCCTGCGGCGACGGGAGCCTCACAACGCAGCCGAACCAGTGAACCCTCGTACTCCTCTCCGCGCGGGCTTCCACTACCGCGTCTTCCCCAGCTCCCCGTCGTCCCCTTCCTAGGCCTCGCCATCGTCCACCGCCGTGGTGCTCTCGGCGCGGCGTGGTCAATGTGGTCGACGACCGACTTCCATCGGAAGAGTACTGTACGTGGAGAGGCTGACAGCTGGGTCCACGGCAGCCGCAAGGAAGTGTCTCCTTATTACGCGGAAAATAATTATTCCTCCACCTGACAGCAGGGACCCATCGAACGGGTCACCAGTATTTCACGAAAAAAACATTTCCCCCTGACTGCTGGGACCCATAGGACGGGCCACCGTATTTCACGAAAAAACATTCTCTCCCCCCCCCCCGCTGTCAGCTCGGACCCACCAGAAGTGCCTCCTTATTACGCACAAAAAAATGAATATCCCCCTACTAGCTGGGACCAACCTTGGTGGGAGGCTGACTTGTGGGCCTACTAAGTTGACTGGGACGGAGGCCTTTGTCAACTTTAGTGAATATATGAACGATTCTAGCTCTAGTGACCATACGATGTCCATCCAACGACCGTAGTGCATCTTCAACCTCTGGTCTTCTTGCTCCAGCCGCCCAAAGCAGCGCCGGTCGTGCCGCCTGCTCCTACCGCCCATGGCCGGCTGTGATGCCGCGGAGGCCTCACCGCCCCCTACTACTCCTACCGCTGGCCAAGCCATCCCTCTACGCACCCACACCCCCTGTTATTCTGCGGCGATGGCAGCCTCACACCGCAGCCGAACGAGTGAACCATCATACTCCTCTATGCGTGGGCATCCACTGCCGCATCTTCCCCGGCTCCGCGTCATCCCCTTCCTAGGCCTCGCCGTCGTCCACCACCCTGGTGCTCTCGGCGAGGCGTGGTCAACGTGGTCAAGGAATGGCTTCCATCGGACGTGGACTGTACGTGGAGAGGCTGACAGCTGGGTCCACAGCCGCAGCAAGGAAGTGCCTCCTTATTACGTGCAAAATAATTATTCCTCCACCTGACAGCGGGGACCCACCGGACGGGCCACCGTATTTCGCGAAAAAACGTTTCCCCCTGTCTGCTGGGACCCACCAGCTACATCTTCGCACGCAAGGAAGTGCGTCCGAAAAAAACGATTCGCCCCCCTGACTGCTGGGACCCACCAGCTACATCTTCGCACGCAAGGAAGTGCGTCCGGGCAAAAAAAAACCAAAACGATTTGCCCCCCTAACTGCTGGGCCCCACCAGCTACATCTTCGCAGGCAAGGAAGTGCCTGACAGTCGGAACCCACCTGGTTGAAGCGTACGTAGCATTGTCATTCTGGTCGCGAACGTGTGCGTACATACTGATCGTAGTAGAGGCGCGCACGTACACGTACGTACAGCGGCGAGGGTGCAAGAAAGAAAATATGGCCACTTACGTACATACGGGCAGGGTCTCGAATGCCTACTCGCGCATACGTACATGGCTGGGTCGGAACGAAGAAACAGCGTCGTCGTCGTGTTCATGGGGAGCCAACCGGCTGGGTCGGAACGGAATGCATGGCCGTGTTCATCGGGAGGGCTTGGACGGAACAGGCGATGAAAACGAGGCCTGGCGTACCGCACAACGGAGGAAACGGCCTTGTGTTCGACCGACCACGTTCGAAACGGGGTCCTGTTGATTGGGAGGGGCCTGGCGTACCGCAAAACGGAGGAAATGGACCTCCTACGGTCGAAACGGGGGTCCTGTTGATCGGGAGGGGTGTGGCGTACCGCAAAACGGACGAAACGGACCTCCTACGGTCAAAACGGGGGTCTTGTTGATCGGGAGGGGTGTGGCGTATCGCAAAACGGACGAAACGGACTTGTGTTGGAGCGCTACGGTTGAAGCGGGGGGGGGGGGGGGGTAGGGGTGTGGCGTACTGCAAAACGGGACTCCACGGGATACTGTTCATCTCCACCGTCGTCCTCCTCCAGCCTCCACGGTCTACCGTCGACCTCCTCCAGCCTCCACGGGCTCCTGTTCATCCAGCCTCCACCGCGCGCTACTCCACCGGCTACTGTTCAACCACCCCTCCACGGGCACCCCTCCACCGTCTACTGTTCATCCAGCCCTCCACACCACGGGGTCCTGTTCAAGCACCCCTCCACGGCCACCCCTCCACCGTCTACTGTTCATCCAGCCCTCCACACCACGGGGGCCTGTTCAACCACCCCTCCGTGGCCACCCCTCCACCGTCTACTGTTCATCCAGCCCTCCACACCACGGGTTCCTGTTCATCCAGAGGCAACGCCACCACTCACTGTTCATCCAGACCCCCCCGCAACGCTCACTGTTCATCCAATCGATCAGCTTCAGTTAGCCGCAGTAGCGAAGGAATTGCTCCATCGGGTTCAGTTAACAGCCATCGATCGATCCCTCGGGTTCAGTAACGTGTAGCCTGCAGTGCAATTGCTCGGGTTCAGTTAGAGCCCAACGCCTCGCTCGGCTTCAGTTAGAGCCAACGCCTCGCACACACACACACGTACGTACAAGAAAAACGCGCATCGTGCCGCCCCCGACCTCCCACCGTAACCGGCAACTCCCCGAAATTTTCCTTCCCCTCGCTTCTACCACGGTTTTTTCCGTCATGGACGGCCCAAAGAATCTCATGCAGCTGCGTCTCCGTCCCGCCCAGGACGAAAAGCCCATTTTCTATCATGATTTTTTGTCATAGAAGTAGGAGCCCACCACATCTATGATGATACCGGGTTTTGTCACAATTATCGTCATAGATGTGTCATATGTATGACAGAAAAAAATTCGTTCGGCCCAAAATGTTATGGATGTGTCTTTTTTTTGTAGTGCTTGCTCACTAGGGAAGCCCTTGGCAATATCCGCCGGATCAAGATCGGCTATCCATGCTTTGGCTCAGGTAAGTGCTAACAAAGCGCCGGCCCTGGCAGCAGATCGGTTCATCTCTTCTATCTGTGCTGGCGTTACGGATAACTTTGCCAGCGTATCCTTGATCAAGGTTGGGGCCGGATTGTTGTATGAAGCGGCGCAGATAACCCGTTGGGCACTGGTATATAATTGTTCAATCAAAGTGTATGCGGCCTTCAGCTTCATCCGCATAGTAGAGCCCAGATGAGCAATGCCGCTACCTACAACGATTTAAGAATTTCATGTTAAACCGGCAAGCTACCAATATGGTCATTCAAGAAGTCTTGGTCAAATCACTTACCAAACACTGCAGAGGTCATTGCGTTCACTTGGCGCTTTAACCCAGAGAGTTCCTCTGCTACCGGTTTAAGAGCTGACTCGGTGTCTTCTGCCCGCTTCAGCAATGCATTTTTCTCTGTCTTCCAGTTGGTACGTTCCATTTTGAACCATTCCTTAAGTTGCTCCATGGCTTCCAAAGCGGTTTTCAGTTCATCTTTGGCCTTGGATGTCTCTGTTTGTTGGGTCTTGAGGTTCTCTTGCAGATCAGCGATTTGAGAGCCTTGGCGGTTTATATCAGCATGTTACAGAGGAAGAGCATATAAATATTCTCAAAAGTCCCAAGCATATAACCAGTTATACACTTGGCACTTGGGGGCTAATGTGGATTGCTTTTTCACTACTCATTGTTTAAAGTCCCAAGGATCAATACAAGTTTTAATCTTGGCATGTGGGGGATAATGTGTGTTTGATCTACAACATACCTACAGAAAGCTAATAAGATATAATATGGAATATAAAAGTCCCGGTTCGTCTTTACAAAGATAAACCGGCCCTTGGGGGCTACAATACAAGGAGTGGACAAAATAAAGATGGTGTTTTGAAAATTATTTCATAGCGCTCCTTCATCAGATTTACCAAACCGGCTTCATAATCCCGGCTGGTGTAAAGCCGGTTCAAGAATCCGGAGTGAAGGTCTTGAGCAGAAACATCAACATAGGCTGACAAATCAGTCTTCCCCTTCCCCTTGCTCATAGCAGCAAATTCGTCCTTGGCAGTGTGCTTGGACAGAGCAACCGGATTGCCAGGGGCGGTATAGGCAGTACCAGTGACAACAACATCATCGTCATCCTTGGCTGGACTCGATGGATTGACCTTTTCTTTGGCTGGGCTTGGCGGTTTGAAAACAAGGCTTGGCGGATTGGCAACAGGGCTTGGCGGATTGGCAGTTGAGCCCAGCGGACCAGCAATTGGACTTGGAGGCGTGGTATGAGGATTTGGTGTGTCAAGATGTGTTTGCTGATCAGCATCCGGCGGATTTGCATCAGCAGCTCGATCTTGTGGAGCGGATTCATCCATGACATGGTCAATATCTTCGTCAGCATTATCTGGGGTCTTCTCCGGTTCAAGATCGTAAGAAGGACCGCTGGTCTTGTCTTTCTTTCTCAATCGAGCCTTGGCACTACAACATCAAGATAAAGATCTATATGATGAACCGATGCATGAAGAAGCAGATTAAAAAGCAATATACTTACTCAGCGACGGTCTTGAGGGGAGGCAGTTGTGTGGTTGATGAACCGCCAGATGAGTTAGAAGATGCCTGATAATTCGGATCAGGCGGATTAAGTGGGTATCAAAGAAACCCTTCAAAGGATAACGTTTTTCGGGAGAGCAAGTAACCTCGGATGACGCTTCCGGATTGGAGTATCCGGTAAACCGGAAGAAGTGACTTGCTGGCCACTATGTCGAGTTGTGTGGCGCTCTTCAGGTTGCTGTTTCTTTAAAGAAAATTTTGGATCCTAATAAGCAAGAGGGTGAGAGCATTTTACTTTCCGAACTGCACGGCGAAATCTTTGAACCGGCACAAGATCTGAACTGGAGGAAAGAGAGATTACCTCAACATGGTCCGCACGGCTGACCTCCGCATCATCCTGATGATAATCATTGTTAATAAGATGAATGAAAAGGAGCCAAGGTAGTCAAGTTCTACCTCTTGATCCGACTCTTCAGCATCTTCGGGCGGGTCTTCTTTTTTGATTTCTTGACAGCCTTGCTCTTAGCACGAGGAGCTCTGACTATTTTCTCTGAAGTTTTCTTCTCCAAAAATTGCTGTTGGTCTACAAAGATTAAAACAAAGGATTGTTAGCACAAGTGTTAAAGCAGAGGCGGATCAAGAAAGTACAAGTTCAAAAACTTACTGCTGGAGGTTTGTTGGCGCCGTAAAAAGGAGCCAGCCCGATTTGACCGCATACGGCGAGGGGTTCGTCTAACATCTTCTTCACTGATTCGGTGACTTCATCGTCAGTCACCTCTATCTCATTGAACTGTTGAGGATCATTGGAGGTGCCGGTATACTCATACATTAATCCGGAGCGGCGACTTAGAGGCAGGATGCGCCATTGAACCCAGCAATGAACAAGATCAACGCCAGTTGATCCGTTGGCCATGAGAGCCCGGAGCTTGGCGAGTTGAGGAGCATAAGTTTGTCTCTTTCTGGCGGTTAAACGCTTAGGTAACGGGTGGCCATTGCTAAGCCGATGAGGGCGGTAACCCGGCAGGGGATTCTCTTCAGCAGGGGCTGTGTTCTGACAGTAAAACCAAGTTTGGTTCCAGTCTTTGGGATGACTATGGTGCGATGCATGTGGGAAATCAACATCTTTCCTTTTCTCGGTTGAGACCCCGCCAAGTTCTGTGTTAGGGCCATCAGAAAACTCGGTTCGGCGGTTTAAGTGAAAGAAATCCCGGAACAACTCGACAGATGGTTCTTCTTGAAGGTACACTTCACAAAAAACTTGAAAATTGCATATGTTTGACACGGAATTTGGACCAATGTATTGCAGATGGAGTTGAAGGCTTGCAAGGACATCCCGGAAATTTTTTGATCTGGGAGGGCTGAAGCCCCGGTCTAAGTGCTGCATAAAAACAATAACTTTGCCATCCTGAGGCTCAGGAGGGCACTTCGGGCCAGGAACTCGCCTTCAAGGCTAAAGCGCCAGTCGTGACGTAGCCATTGATCTAAGTTTCTGTAATCCGAGACGGAACCCAGTTACAGGCGGCAACTTGCTTGGTCATCTTGGACAGTAAACTGTAAAGGTAAAAGAAAACCGGTTTACGATTGACGGTTCAAGGAGCATTTGTTGATGTTAAACCGGAAGATTTTATCAAAGCATATGTGTGGGATAAACTAGAAACTGCTATTCAAATCAAACATGGCGGTTTAAGCGAGGGCTAATGATAAGTGGTGGATTACTGACTGCTAAAGGTTTAAACCGCCCTTTGGTGGAGGAGACAGATGAAAATATGCTAAGTAGTGACATAAACAGGTTTCACACAATGACCAAATTTATTTGGATCTACCATGCTTCAGTAAAGAAAAATTACTGCGACTTAATGGCTCCACGACTAAGTCCTTTCATGAGGACATCTGACGTGTTAATTCCACGACAGCTAGGGTTACACAGAGTCGGTTACAGAGAAGGAGATCTACATATCCGAATTGCCAAGCTTGCCTTCCACGCAAAGGAGAGTCCCATCCGGACATGGGACGAAGTCTTCAATCTTGTATCTTCATAGTCCAACAATCCGGCCAAAGTATATAGTCTGGCTGTCCGAGGACCCCTTAATCCCGAACTCCCTCAGTCCCGGCGGACTATCTGTTCTGAGTGACGCTGCGGGACACGCACCCATGTGGAAGAAGAAATCTATATTTTGGGACCTACCCTACTAGAAAGAACTAGAGGTCCGCTCTTCGATCGACGTGATGCATGTGACGAAGAGCCTTTGCGTGAACCTGCTAGGCTTCTTGGGCGTGTATGGGAAGACAAAAGATACAGCGGAGGCATGGGAGGACCTGTAACGTTTGCACGAAAAAGACGGCTTGCCTCCAAAGCAGTATGAAGGTCCTGCCAGCTACGCTCTTACCAAAGAAGAGAAGCAAATCTTCTTTGAATGCCTTCTTAGTATGAAGGTCCTGTCTGGCTTTTCATCGAATATAAAGGGAATAATAAATATGGCAGAGAAAAAGTTCCAGAACCTAAAGTCTCATGACTGCCACGTGATTATGACGCAACTGCTTCCGGTTGCATTGAGGGGGCTTCTACCGGAAAACATTCGATTAGCCATTGTGAAGCTATGTTCATTCCTCAATGCAATCTCTCAGAAGGTGATCGATCCATAAATCCTACCAAGGTTAAGGAGTGATGTGGCGCAATGTCTTGTCAGTTTCGAGCTGGTGTTCCCACCATCTTTCTTCAATATCATGACGCACGTCCTAGTTCATCTAATCAACGAGATTGTCATTCGGGGCCCTATTTTCTACAAAATATGTTCCCCTTTGAGAGGTTCATGGGAGTCCTAAAGAAATATGTCCGTAACCGTGCTAGCCAGAAGGAAGCATCTCCATGGGCCATCAAACAGAGGATGTCATTGGGTTTTGTGTTGACTTCATTCCAGACCTTAAGAAGATAGGTCTCCCTCAATCGCGGTATGAGGGGAGACTGGGTGGAAAAGGCACGCTAGGAGGGGACTCAATAGTACGTAGGGACGGGCATTCTTGGTCTCAAGCACACAACACGGTTCTACAGAATTCTACCTTGGTGACCCCGTATGTCGATGAACACAAGAACATTCTGCGCTCCAAACACCCGAACCAGTGTGAGAACTGGATTACATGTGAACACATTAGGAGTTTCGGCAGTTGGTTCCAAACACGTCTCAGGTGTGACAACACTGTTTCCGATGACCTGTACTCGTTGGCGAGGGCACCATCTTCGACTGTAATGACCTACAAAGGGTACGAGATAAATGGGAATACATTTTACGCAATCGCCCAAGATCAAAAGAGCACCAACCAAAACAGTGGTGTCCACTTTGATGCAGCAACCAATAGGGGAAATGACACATATTATGCTTACATAGTGGACATATGGGAAATTGACTATGGAAATGATATTAAGGTCCCTTTGTTTAAGTGCAAATGGGTCAATCGGTTAGGAGGCGGGGTACATGTAGACCCACAGTACGGAATTACATCAGTGGATCTGAACAATCCGGGGTACACAGAAGAGCCATTCGTCCTAGCCAATGATGTGGCGCAGGTTTTCTATGTGAAGCACATGTCTACCAAACCGAGAAAAAGAAAATATAAGGAAGCGAATACATCATACGATGAGGCAAAGCGCCACATAGTTCTTTCAGAAAAAAGAGACATCTTGGGATTGGAGGGCAAGACAGACGTGTCTGAAGATTATGAAAAGTTTCATGAAATTCCTCCCTTCAAAGGCAAGGCTGACCCAAGCATCCTGTTAAACGATGAAGATTATCCATGGTTACGGCGCAATAAGCAAAGAACACAAGCGAAGAAAAAGTGAAGACTTTCTATCAACAACTATTATGATGATGCCTTTGATGTAGAATATCACTGCAGTTACATTTGAACAAATGAAATCCCTTTGTAACAGATGAGTTTTCGTCCGATTCCCTGATACTTCCAAAGAGATTGTCTGTTTTGTATCCAGTTTTTGTCGTAACCCTCTCAACTTTTTAGCACATGCTATATGGGTGAAATGATGATACCATGCCAACTTTCAACCTTTTCAGAGTTCATTTGTACTGCTTTTCAATTTAAGGGTCATGTAGCTCAAATAATGAACTAATAGCAAAAAGAATGAACTGATAGCAAAAGGAATGAACTAAAAGAAAAAAGAATGAACTAAAAATTATCATAAAGAATTATTTTTGTTAGAAACTTTAATAGCAAAAAGAATTATCATAAAGAATTTTTGTGTTAGAAACTAAAATAACAAAATCTGTTTTTGAATATAATGATAAAACACAGTAATATTAAATAGCAGGAAAAGAATCACTCAAAAATCTATGTTTATAGCAAAGTTATTCAAAAACTAGTGATTCACAAAAATTTCAAAAAATTCAATTTTAAATTATTCAAATTAGAAAAGAAATGGCACTAATAGAAAGTTTATATTTTTTGGTTGATTATTTTTAGTTCATTCTTTTGCTATTAGTTCATTCTTTTTGCCACCTACTGGCAAAATAAAACAAAAACAAAAGAAAATAAATAATGCAAAAAAACAGAAGAAAAAAACTGGGAAAAATAAAAAATGCCACCTACTGGGCTACTACGGCCTGAATACAACTAGAAACCCTACCATGGGCCAGGATTCAGGCCCAAAGAAGGCCCAGTAGGCCCATCAGGCATAGCAGTGGAAATTAGGCACGTAAGCCTGCAATAGAGAGGAGCTTGAGATGGGTGCGGCAGTGGGGCTTATAAACCATTGCCCGCCCCTCTCAACTAGCGTGGTGGGACTAAAGTTTTGCCCACGGGCAGCACGAGGCCTTTGGTCCCGGTTGGTGGCACCAACCGGTACCAAAGGGTGGCATTCGTACCGGTTGGTAGAACCAACTGGGACCAATGCACACCTTTGGAACCAGTTGGTGCCACCAACCGGTACCAAAAGCCTCTGCTTCCCGCCCTTTGGGCTACCGAAAAGAGACCTTTGATCCCGGTTGATGGGACCAACCGGGAATAAAGGGGTGCATTCGTTCTGGTTTGTGCCACGAACCAGGACTAATGCTCTGTGTATATAAGCGACACTTGTGAAATTTTCGTTCCAGTTCCTCATTCTCCCGCCGCCCTGTGCCCCGACGCCGCCCTCTGCCCCATCGCCGCCGTCGCCCGCGCCCGTCGTTGCCGCCCCGACGCTGTTGCAGCGCGCCCGTCGTCGCCGCCCCGACGACATCACAGTGCGCCACCCCGCGCCACCGCTCGACCTTGCCACCTCGATGCCGTCGCCGCCCTGCCTGCCGCCGACGCCCTCGGCCCCGCCGTGCGCCCCCTTCCCCGACGCGTCCCTCTGTGAGCACCGCCCCGGCCCTGCCCCCGCCGCCTCATTGCATTTTTTACATATGCTTTTTCATATATGTATATATTTTCATATGTATGTATGTATTTTTAGATGTTTTTTAGATGTTCATATATTTATGTATGTATGTATTTTTTAGATATATGTAGTTTTTAGATGTATTTTTGTATGCATGTATGTACTTTTTATATATATGGAAAAGAGGAAGAAGGAAGAAAAAGAAGGAGAGGAAAAAGGAAAAAAAGAAGAGGAAGAAGGAGAAGAAGAAGAGAGGAAGAAGAGGAGAGAAAAAATAAGACGAGGAAGAAGAAGGTAAAAAAAGAGGAGAAGAAGAAGGAATAGAGGAGAAGAAGAAAAATAGTTTTTTTTTCTTCTTCTCCTCTATTCCTTCTTCTTATCCTCTTTTTTTCTTCTTATTTTTTCCTTCTTCCTCTTTTTTTTCTTCTCCTCTATTTCTTCTTCTTCTTCTTCTTCTTCCTCTTCTTCTTCTTCTTCTTATCGGGAACGAGGGTGTCGAGGATCGCTGAGGGGTCAACGGTCGGAAACTAGGCTAGAGGGTCGCGAGGGTCACAGAGGGGTCGAGGGTCGTCGAGGACGGTCGACGGTCAAGGGTTTGAGGGTCGAGGGTTCGAGGGTTCTAGGGTTCGAGGGTTCTAGCTAGGGTTCGAGGGTCATCGAGGGGCCGAGGGTTCGAGGGTCGTCGAGGGGTCGAGGGTCGCTGAGGGTTCGAGGGTCGAGGGTCGAGGGTCGTCGAGGGGTCGAGGGGTCGAGGGTCGCAGAGGGGTCGAGGGTCACGAAGGGTTCGAGGGTCGAGGGTCGTCGAGGGGTCGAGGATCATCGAGGGGTCGAGGATCGCCGAGGGGTCGAGAGGTTGCCTAGTGTCAAAGTATTGAAGAAATCCATGACTTCATCATTAGCCGGAAGTAACCGGGGCATGATGGTATGGAGTTCTCCAAAGTTATTCTGTGTCAGGACCCCGACTCAATGTCACATCGATCTAGCCTGTAACTCATCATATCACTTTGCGGCCTCACGCACGGTATCCCAACGGGTGTCGCCTTACCTTAGCCCGGGACCGTTTGCGCCTTTTGGCACACGTATATGATAGTGTCGCTAGCATCCATATGAAAAGGAGCCCGGGCTGACATGACTAGTCGTAAACCCAAAGTGGCTCAGACTTACAGGGACAGGCATCCATGACCCAGCATCGAACGTGTCGGTCATCAGCAAGTAAGTTCCGGGCTGTAGCACTGGGCTAGCAGGACTCCGGTAAACCGGGCTGTAGCGGGCTAACAGGACTCCGGTACTCAATGCGTGACATTTCCCCGAAGGGACAGACACAGGAACGAAGAAGGACACATGCCGGCCAGCCTAAGTGTTCCGGAGCAGTAGCAAGCTACCATGGCTCAGTGGAGACACTAGGAGACATTTCCCGGTAAGAGAGGCTACCAAAGATGAACAACTAGATAGTCAGATCCCACACATACCAAGCATTTCAATCATACACACAATATGCTCGATATGTGCAATACAACAAGGCATCACAACATGACTCTACGACACAAGTACTTTATTTAAAGGCTCAGAGAGCCATACATAGCATACACACAAGTACGGGTCACACGACCCACATACAAGTCATACAATCATTCAAGCCACAGCGGAAGTGTTTTGTCTGAGTACAGACAACTAGTAAAATAAAAGAGGCTTGGGTAAGCCTAGCTATACTACATGGTCCTTCACTTGCTCAGGATCACCACCTGGGCCTTAGTCTACTCATCGATGTCAACGTCTACGAAGAACCCGTCGGAAGGGTTTGTGGCATCTTCTGAAAAATGTAAATTATAGTAACATGAGTACAAAGGTACTCAGCAAGACTTACATCAGATCCTACATACATGCATATTATCAAGAAGGGTTTGTGGAGTTATTGCAGCAAGCTAGCTTTGACTCTTGGCTAAACTATCCTACGAGACTCCAACTTGAAATGGTTTTGCGCACACGAGTCCACTACTCATCACTTCAATACACCACCGAGGATCCACCTCCGTCCTCCTACGGAAGAGCCATCCTCGGCACTCACGCTTATCTTGAGGCTTTTAGTGGTATCCATTTACTTGTCTATGAACTGTATAGGCAACCAAGTAGTCCTTTACCGCGGACGCGGCTATTCGAATAGATGATGTTAACCCTGCAGGGGTGTACCTCTTCATACATGTTTCCACCACTTAGCGTCTGCACACGACATGTGCTCGGCAGACTTCAAGCGAAAGCCGACGTGGGTGTAGACCACGACCTACCTAGACACTCAAGTCTCTAGTCCAGGTTTATCGCCTATTTGGGTTCCATCTATGAGGAGTTCCGGCCGAAGTTTCGCTCACAGCCCCAAACGATGTGAACAGGGTTCCCGAGATACCAAACGGGCATCCGTTACACCCGGCCACGTACCTACCGCATCACAGCCCACCCCTACGGTCAGCGCTGTCCACGGCCTCCAGTAGGCTACAAACACCAGAAACTACTTGCAACTCCTGGACAGAGGACTAGCGTGAATAAGAAGTCGAGCGGGGTCATATTTCAGGGCCCAATGTATGGTAGTAGCTGATTCTTAAATCACACATACAGATCTCAGTGCTTAAGGACGGCCTCAATGAAACAACCCACCATGTACTCCTACATGGCCTTTCATCGATACCTTTACCAAATCGTGTTCAACACCTTACTCTCATACTGACTCGATCATTTCACTCTAGCCATCACCCAGATGAACCAGACCTGACACGACTCTAAGCATAGCAGGCATAGCAAGGTAGGAAAAACACAAACATATGGCTCAATCAACTCCTACACATGCTAGTGGGTTTCATCTAGTTACTGTGGCAATGACAGGTCTTGCAGAGGAAATGGGTTCAACTACCGCAGCACACAGCAGTTTGAATCGCGTTGTCTTAATGCAGTAAACGAGAGCAGGAGCAAGAACATGGGATTTTATCGGTATGATCAAATGGTTGGTTGCTTGCCTGACGGGTCGGTGCACGGGTATTGCTCTTCGTCGGGGTTATCACGGTACACCTCGGGGGCAGAACCTGCCGCAGGGAACACCGATACACAAGCATTACCAAACAATATGCAACAATATGATGCATGCATGAGACATGGCATATATGAGTGTGTTGGGCTAATGCAACTAAGACCAGATGGGTTTGAAGCATTTTGAACCAAAGATGCAATTTCCAAACTCATATAAGGTCATTTAGGGTGCTTTAACTTGTTCTGCCATAAACAGTAGGTTAGCTTGCTTAAACATGCATGAAACCAGTACAGATGGATAGGTTGGATTTTTTTGATCATTTTTCATATATAATTTGTTTCATTTGGAGTTACAGATAAATTTCTATGAATTTTTGAAGTTTGAAACATTTTCTGGAATTTCCTGTGTAAAAATAATTCCAGTAATCTAAATTACTGCGCAGCACCATGTCATGATGACGTCAGTGGTCAACGGGCTGGTCAGGTCAAACTGACCGGTGGGTCCCGCATGTCAGTGCGATTGGTTTAGTTAGAATTTAATTTAAACTAAACTAAGTTAATTAACAGGGCTGGGCCCACTTGTCAGTGACTCAACGGAGTCAACCTGGGCCCACCCGTGGTCAAAGTCAGGGTCAAACCCGCCGGCGTTTAGCCGCCGGCGAGCCCGACGCGGCGGCGAGAGTGCTTTTGGCCGTTCCGGCCACCAAATGAGTCGCGGAGGCCACCGGAGTGAAGCTGAGGACGAGCCGCAGCTCTTGGTGGAGTCCATTGGGGTCGGGGTGGCCGGAGTTGGCGCCGGCGGCGACTTTGGCGGCCACCGGAGCTCGGTTGAGAGCGAACTCGGCCTGGGGTGTGCGGTGAGGTGCGGGGAGTGAACGGTTAGCTCCAACGCAACGTGGTGGGCGCGATGGACACGGTGAGGTGGCCGGGGGATGGCCGGGAGCTCGTCGGCGACGAGGTCCGCGACGGCGCGTGCGGGTGATCTTCGTGCGGTGGCTACACGGCTCGGGAGCGAGGGAGAGAAGGTAGGAGGGGTAGCTGGGCTCACAGAGCTCTCGTAGAGGCCACCGGCGGGGTCGGGGACGAGCTGAGGCGGCGACGGCGTTGAAGGGGATCTCCGGCGACGGCGGACTCGGGCGAGGTTGGTGCGGTGGACTCGGGCCTTGCGAGGGCTCGGGGCTTGGCTAGCTCGACGAAGTGGACGGCGGCGGAGCTCCTAGACACGGTGGCACGGCGTGGGGTTGACGGAGGGCGTGGCTACGGCGAGGGGGTGGCGGCGATGGCGTCGGCCATGGCTGGGGGAGCGCGAGGGGGAGGTGCTGGAGAGGAGAGGGGGTGTCTGGGGGGTTCGGGAGAGAGAGGGGAAGCGATCCACGGCGTTAGCCGGGCGAGTGGAGCGGCGAGGCGGCGAGCAGGTGCGTGGCACCCATGCGGTGCTCGCCGTCGAGCACCTGCCTGCCTGCCTGGCCGGCAAGCAGCTGGCTGGCGCGGCGCTGGGCTGGGCCGGCAGGTGGGCTGGTTAGCGGGCGCCAGGTAAGTTTCCCTTTCCTGTTTTTTTTTCTTTTTCTATTTTTCTGCAACTTTGTTGAATTAATAAAAATACTTAGGTAACTCCAAAAATCACCAAACTGCACCTGGTCCATAGTTGGATTATTTCCAACATGAAACATTTTAGTTTGGAGATATTTGAGCACTTGAAATATTTTATATAGTTTTAAATGCCCAAATTCAAATATTTATGATTTAATTCAGAGACCCTAACATGACCTAGGAAATTGTGCATCACTTTTGGCAGAGGTTCTGAACCAAGACAAAAATGATGGACATTTTAGAAAGGCATTTCAGGTTCATTGAAAAAGTTTTTAGTAAACCCTAGTTGGCTTCAGAGGGGGCTGGGGGTTCTGTCATCCCCATTTCAAGTTTCTGATGAAAAAAATAGACATGATGCAACACTCTAATGCATAACTAGCTAGGGTGTGACAACTCACCCCCACTCAAAAGAATCTCGTCCCGAGATTTGGGTTCCTCCGGAAAGAAGGCGGAATACTCAAGTTGAAGACGATCTTCCCTTTCCCAAGTAGCTTCCTTCTCGGAATGGTGCGACCATTGAACCTTGAGGAACTTGATATTATGCCGTCGAGTGGTACGCTCGGCTTGATCGAGGATACGAATGGGGTATTCTCGATAAGTGAGGTTATCTTGAAGATCAAGCGTTTCGTGGTCCACTCCACGGATAGGATCCGAGAAGCAACGCCTGAGTTGAGAAACGTGGAAGACATCGTGGACTTTGGAGAGATGCGGAGGTAGTTCCAATTGGTAGGCAACTTCTCCTCGTTTGGCAAGAATGCGAAAGGGTCCAATGTAGCGAGGAGCCAATTTGCCTTTGATACCGAAGCGATGGGTTCCCTTCAGGGGAGTAACCCGAAGGTAAGCCTTCTCGTCAACCTCGTAAGTCATAGCCTTATGTTTTCGGTCATATTGACTCTTTTGACGAGATTGGGCTGTTTTCAACTTTTCACGAACGATGCGAACTTGCTCTTCTGCTTCCTGGATCATATCCGGGCCAAAGAATTGTCTTTCCCCGGTTTCTGACCAGTTAAGAGGTGTTCGACACCTTCGTCCATAGAGAACTTCAAAAGGTGCTTTGCCCAAGCTAGATTGATAGCTGTTGTTATAAACAAATTCGGCAAATGGAAGGCATTTCTCCCAATCCATTCCGAACGAGATAACAGAAGCTCGAAGCATGTCTTCTAGGATTTGGTTGATGCGTTCTACTTGACCACTTGATTGAGGGTGAAAAGCAGTGCTAAAGGAAAGATGGGTTCCCATAGCGTTTTGGAAACTTTCCCAAAATCGAGAGGTGAAGAGACTTCCTCGATCCGAGTTAATTTCCAATGGAACACCATGAAGAGACACTATTCGGGAGATGTACAAGTCTGCTAGCTGACTAGCGGTTATACTCTCGCGAACAGGTAGGAAATGGGCTACTTTGGAAAGGCGGTCGATAACGACAAAGATAGCGTTATTCCCTCTCTTGGTCCTGGGAAAACCAGTGATGAAATCCATACTGATTTTATCCCATTTCCATTCAGGAATAGCTAAGGGTTGAAGGGTTCCAGCAGGCCGTTGATGCTCTGCTTTTACACGACGACAGACGTCGCAGTTAGCAACAAATTGAGCAATGTCTCTCTTCATCCTAGTCCACCAGAACCTCTGGCGTAGGTCCTGATAAATCTTAGTGCTACCGGGATGAATGGTGAGAGGAGATTCATGAGCTTCCTTAAGGATCAGCTGCCGTATGTGCTGATTCTTGGGAACCACTAGACGGTTCTCAAAATATACAACACCATGATCATTTGTAGAGAAACATTTAGCATCTCCGCTAGCAATGTTCTCCTTAATCCGGGATATTCCTTTATCTCGCTTTTGGGCAGCGATGACTTGATCCATAAGAGTAGGTTTCGCCACCAAGGTGGAAAGGAATCCTTGAGGAACAATGTGAAGGTTAAGCTTCCGAAATTCCTCGTGGAGAAGTGGTTGATTTTGTTGCAACATTAGATTGTTGCAATAAGACTTACGACTTAGTGCATCAGCCATGACGTTGGCTTTACCTGGGGTATAAGTTATTCCTAAGTCGAAATCTGTGATCAACTCGACCCAACGTCTTTGCCTGAGATTCAAATCTGGTTGGGTAAATATATATTTCAGACTTTGGTGATCGGTGAAGATTTCGCAACGATTACCAAGAAGGTAATGTCGCCAGGTTTTGAGTGCATGGACTACAGCTGCAAGCTCTAGATCATGAGTTGGGTAGTTTTCCTCATGTGGGTGTAATTGCCGTGAAGCATAGGCAATTACGTGTCGATCTTGCATGAGAATATAGCCTAGTCCTTGTCGCGAGGCGTCGCAATAGATAACAAAGTCCTTGGAGAAATCTGGTGGTACCAGTACGGGAGCAGAAGTTAAACGTCTTTTCAGTTCCTGGAAACTGTGCTCACATTGTGGAGTCCACTCGAACTTTTTATCCTTCTTGAGGAGTTCAGTTAGAGGTTTAGCAACTTTGGAGAAGTTCTCGACAAAGCGGCGACAATAGCTCGCTAAGCCAAGGAAACTTCGAACTTGCTTGACCGTTTCAGGTGGAGTCCAATTAAGGACGGCTTGAACTCGCTCGGGGTTGACAGCAATACCTTTACCAGAAATTACATGTCCTAGATAGGTCACTTCTGGCAGCCAAAATTCGCACTTAGAAAACTTGGCATAAAGGCGATGCTCTCGAAGTTTCATCAACACTAGCCTTAAATGTTCGGCATGTTCTTCCTCGTTCTTAGAGTAGATGAGTATATCATCGAGGTAAACCACGACGAATTTATCCAAATACTCCATGAAGATTGAGTTCATTAACCGGGAGAAGGTGGCTGGAGCATTGGTTAAACCGAAGGACATGACGGTGTATTCGTATTGGCCGTAACGAGTAACAAAGGCCGTTTTAGGAATGTCCCCGTTTCGGATTTTGATTTGATGGTAGCCTAACCTCAAATCCATCTTAGAGAAGACTGAGGATCCTGCGAGCTGATCATACAGGTCGTTGATCCTGGGGAGCGGATACTTGTTCTTAATTGTGACCAAGTTGACGGGTCGATAATCTACAACCATCCGATCCGTACCATCCTTTTTCTTGTCGAAGAGGACGGGGCAAGCCCAAGGAGAGGAACTAGGGCGGATGAAACCCTTTTTCAAGGACTCATCGAGTTGTTTCTTAAGTTCGGCTAGTTCTAGGGGTGCCATCTTATAGGGTCTTCTAGAAATTGGGACAGTTCCTGGAATGAGGTCTATCACGAATTCAACATCTCTGTCAGGTGGGACACCTGGCAATTCTTCTGGAAAGACATCCGGAAAGTCACGGACTACCGGAACGTCTTCGAGGTCTGGCAATGGACTGGCATTAAGAGAATATAGTTGGCGCTTGGATATTCGGGTCAAGACATTGACTATCTTTCCCGAGGGGTGCGTAAGTTGAACAGTCCTAGAGAAACAATCAATCTTGGCATGATGGGCTGACATCCAGTCCATACCCAAGATGATATTTATATCCGAAGATTTGAGAGCTATCAACGATGCAAGGAAAACAAGTCTGTCGACCTGAATTTCATTTCCATGGCTTACTCTAGAGGTTTGCCATCTAGAACCCGGAGTAGAAATTTCCATGGTGGAAGGCATGTCACAGAATGCAGTGTTATGCAAACGAGCATAGTTTTCGGATATGAATGAATGAGATGCTCCAGTATCGAAAAGAACGGATGCCGGGTGGCAATTAACAAGAAGCGTACCGAGCACGACGTTGGGATCTTCTTGGGCCTCTTCAGCTGAGACACAATTAACATGGCCACGTGCAGTGGTGGCCAGCTTGGCATAGAACACCTTTCCTGCTGGCTTGCCACGGCCAACAGCTTTTGCAGGCTGGTTGGGGTTGGTCTGAGGACAATCGCGCATGTAGTGGCCTGACTCCCCACATTTGAAGCACGTCACGGGGTTGGCGCGTAGAGGAGCATTGTTGGTTGGCCCACCATAGGGCTTGGCTGGTGCATACTGCTGAACTGGGCGAGGCGCCTGAAAGGATGGCCTCGGTATGAATCTGGGTGGCAGGGCAGTATTAGGCACCCACACACGGCGCTTCTGTGGTCCAGCACCGGATGAGGAACCCATATCACGACCATGCTTGCGTGTTGCTTCGAAATCAGACTGACCAGTTTCAGCGCTGATGGCTTTGTTAACAAGCTTCTGGAAAGAGGTGCACTCATGCAGACGGAGATCTCGGCGAAGTTCGGGGCTAAGTCCCTTGTGGAACCTTGCCTGTTTCTTGGCGTCAGTGGAGACCTCTTCGGTGGCATAGCGTGCGAGATTACCGAACTCTCTGCTGTAGGCGTCCACGGAGAGACGGCCTTGGGTGAAACTACAGAACTCCTCACGTTTACGATCCATGAGACCCTCCGGAATGTGGTGTTCGCGGAAAGCCTCGCTGAATTCAGCCCAAGTAGTGACGTGGCCCGTTGGGCGCATAGCTTCATAATTCTCCCACCAGAGACTGGCGGGGCCTTCAAGATGATATGCAGCAAAGGTGACCTTATCAACCTCAGCTACCAGCGCAGAACGCAGTTTGTGAGTAATGCTGCGAAGCCAGTCATCGGCGTCGAGAGGCTCGACAGAGTGGTGGAAGGTAGGCGGGTGTAACTTGATGAAATCACTGAATGACACCAAGTTATTCCTCTGATGGTGTGCTGTGTTCTGTTCGATGCGCTCCAACAAACGGTTGGTCTCCCGCTTGTTTCTCTCGGCTTCCAGCATAACTTCGGCTAGGGAAGGAGGGTGAGGCAGATTTGCATTCCTGACTTCACTGCCTTCGGCCTGCTCTTGGGGAGCAGGGTTTTTGCGCGTGTTAACCATCCTAGGGAAAACAAGACAATGGTTAAGTCCAGGATGATAAGATTTGGCACAGAAATGTAGGATGTAATGGATAACTCGGAATGCAGGATGATCATCTGTATGACATGGTAGATACAGAAACTGCTTCTTTATTCCATCGTCATACACACCATACAAGGTTTTAGTACAAGACCAAGCAAAGTACTACTACGGTGAAAGGGAGATTACATCTCATCGAAGGCATTCCAAGCTCCTATACATTATTTTTCATACACCTCCGGAAAGACTACACACTAAGTCATATTTCACAAGTCACGCAGGACAGCGGAAATACAACTGTTACATTACTAGTGGAACTACCACTAACTCAGATGTCTCCGTAGTAGTCCTCGTAGAAGTCACCTCCATAACCTGGAAGTTCAACGTGGGCATCCGGAAACAGACGATCTCGCGGAGCTTGTGAACCAAAAGGGCTAGGGTGAGGTCTTGGTCCAACAAACGGTTGCCTGCAGGGACCACGAGGCGGGGTGATGCCTCCCACATCACGCCAATCCATCATGTCCGGCAGAGCAGACCTAACAGGATACAGATCTCTCATATCCATGTATCCAGCTTGCACAGCCGGTGCAAACCGAGTCAAGGTGGCCCAATGATCAGCGCAGGTGTTGAAGAGTTCCATTCTCAAGGCCCGGTTTTCACGGTCCTTATCCTCGAGCAACTCAGCAGTGGTGCGAGTTAGTGAATCCTCCTGAGTGGGGTCAGCATAGATAGCCTGGAGATACCCTTGTGCTCCCGGAAGTGATGATGGCATATACCGGAAATCAGAGTCCCGAAATTGGCCAGTCCTGACTCGCATGATGGTCATCATAGAGTAGGCGGCATCCTGCACAGCCATCTCAACGGTAACCCCGAGTCCAAAAGAGCAGTGAAGGGGCTCGGTGGATCCCGGATAAGATGGAAATATCCTGACAGTGCAAAGATACTGGCTTTGATTAAAGTCTCGAAATTGCTCTTCGACCGTGTACTCAGGATACCAACGGTATCCAGCCTCAGTCATTACCCTGACCAACATAGCAGTATGGCCGGGTACATCAATGCATCGGGTCAGGCGAACCACTTGATTTTGGTCGCGAGTGGCCATCTGAAAGCACAACCATAATGCAAAGGCATTAGAATTTCTAGCAAAATTTCGACAGCATAACAGCTGTAAATGCTCAAAAAGGATTTGGAGACATTTGACGAGGATTCCATACACACTCAATAGCATCATATCAAAGTTCCAGGTCCAACATTAGCAACATAATGTGAAAGTAGAACTGAACTAGGCTTGTATCCATCAAACCTATAAGGTACTACTGATTAGTAACACGTGAACCTGATAGAGAGAAGAGAACCTAATTCCTTAACCCCCGGTGGAAGAATGGACTAACTCAGATCAGAATGTCATAAGATAAAGGAGTAAAAAGAGCCTTACGTTCCAACCCACAAACAATTCCCCTACATATAACTAAAGAATTTCTAGACTCAACATCGACCAGTTTGGCTTGGAGAACCTACAGGCAGTCCGGCTCTGATGCCAACGCTGTCAGGACCCCGACTCAATGTCACATCGATCTAGCCTGTAACTCGTCATATCACTTTGCGGCCTCACGCACGGTATTCCAACGGGTGTCGCCTTACCTTAGCCCGGGACCGTTTGCGCCTTTTGGCACACGTATATGATAGTGTCGCTAGCATCCATATGAAAAGGAGCCCGGGCTGACATGACTAGTCGTAAACCCAAAGTGGCTCAGACTTACAGGGACAGGCATCCATGACCCAGCATCGAACGTGTCGGTCATCAGCAAGTAAGTTCCGGGCTGTAGCACTGGGCTAGCAGGACTCTGGTAAACCGGGCTGTAGCGGGCTAACAGGACTCCGGTACTCAATGCGTGACATTTCCCCGAAGGGACAGACACAGGAACGAAGAAGGACACATGCCGGCCAGCCTAAGTGTTCCGGAGCAGTAGCAAGCTACCATGGCTCAGTGGAGACACTAGGAGACATTTCCCGGTAAGAGAGGCTACCAAAGATGAACAACTAGATAGTCAGATCCCACACATACCAAGCATTTCAATCATACACACAATATGCTCGATATGTGCAATACAACAAGGCATCACAACATGACTCTACGACACAAGTACTTTATTTAAAGGCTCAGAGAGCCATACATAGCATACACACAAGTACGGGTCACACGACCCACATACAAGTCATACAATCATTCAAGCCACAGCGGAAGTGTTTTGTCTGAGTACAGACAACTAGTAAAATAAAAGAGGCTTGGGTAAGCCTAGCTATACTACATGGTCCTTCACTTGCTCAGGATCACCACCTGGGCCTTAGTCTACTCATCGATGTCAACGTCTACGAAGAACCCGTCGGAAGGGTTTGTGGCATCTTCTGAAAAATGTAAATTATAGTAACATGAGTACAAAGGTACTCAGCAAGACTTACATCAGATCCTACATACATGCATATTATCAAGAAGGGTTTGTGGGGTTATTGCAGCAAGCTAGCTTTGACTCTTGGCTAAACTATCCTACGAGACTCCAACTTGAAATGGTTTTGCGCACACGAGTCCACTACTCATCACTTCAATACACCATCGAGGATCCACCTCCGTCCTCCTACGGAAGAGCCATCCTCGGCACTCACGCTTATCTTGAGGCTTTTAGTGGTATCCATTTACTTGTCTATGAACTGTATAGGCAACCAAGTAGTCCTTTACCGCGGACGCGGCTATTCGAATAGATGATGTTAACCCTGCAGGGGTGTACCTCTTCATACATGTTTCCACCACTTAGCGTCTGCACACGACATGTGCTCGGCAGACTTCAAGCGAAAGCCGACGTGGGTGTAGACCACGACCTACCTAGACACTCAAGTCTCTAGTCCAGGTTTATCGCCTATTTGGGTTCCATCTATGAGGAGTTCCGGCCGAAGTTTCGCTCACAGCCCCAAACGATGTGAACAGGGTTCCCGAGATACCAAACGGGCATCCGTTACACCCGGCCACGTACCTACCGCATCACAGCCCACCCCTACGGTCAGCGCTGTCCACGGCCTCCAGTAGGCTACAAACACCAGAAACTACTTGCAACTCCTGGACAGAGGACTAGCGTGAATAAGAAGTCGAGCGGGGTCATATTTCAGGGCCCAATGTATGGTAGTAGCTGATTCTTAAATCACACATACAGATCTCAGTGCTTAAGGACGGCCTCAATGAAACAACCCACCATGTACTCCTACATGGCCTTTCATCGATACCTTTACCAAATCGTGTTCAACACCTTACTCTCATACTGACTCGATCATTTCACTCTAGCCATCACCCAGATGAACCAGACCTGACACGACTCTAAGCATAGCAGGCATAGCAAGGTAGGAACAACACAAACATATGGCTCAATCAACTCCTACACATGCTAGTGGGTTTCATCTAGTTACTGTGGCAATGACAGGTCTTGCAGAGGAAATGGGTTCAACTACCGCAGCACACAGCAGTTTGAATCGCGTTGTCTTAATGCAGTAAACGAGAGCAGGAGCAAGAACATGGGATTTTATCGGTATGATCAAATGGTTGGTTGCTTGCCTGACGGGTCGGTGCACGGGTATTGCTCTTCGTCGGGGTTATCACGGTACTCCTCGGGGGCAGAACCTGCCGCAGGGAACACCGATACACAAGCATTACCAAACAATATGCAACAATATGATGCATGCATGAGACATGGCATATATGAGTGTGTTGGGCTAATGCAACTAAGACCAGATGGGTTTGAAGCATTTTGAACCAAAGATGCAATTTCCAAACTCATATAAGGTCATTTAGGGTGCTTTAACTTGTTCTGCCATAAACAGTAGGTTAGCTTGCTTAAACATGCATGAAACCAGTACAGATGGATAGGTTGGATTTTTCTGATCATTTTTCATATATAATTTGTTTCATTTGGAGTTACAGATAAATTTCTATGAATTTTTGAAGTTTGAAACATTTTCTGGAATTTCCTGTGTAAAAATAATTCCAGTAATCTAAATTACTGCGTCAGCACCATGTCATGATGACGTCAGTGGTCAACGGGCTGGTCAGGTCAAACTGACCGGTGGGTCCCGCATGTCAGTGCGATTGGTTTAGTTAGAATTTAATTTAAACTAAACTAAGTTAATTAACAGGGCTGGGCCCACTTGTCAGTGACTCAACGGAGTCAACCTGGGCCCACCCGTGGTCAAAGTCAGGGTCAAACCCGCCGGCGTTTAGCCGCCGGCGAGCCCGACGCGGCGGCGAGAGTGCTTTTGGCCGTTCCGGCCACCAAATGAGTCGCGGAGGCCACCGGAGTGAAGCTGAGGACGAGCCGCAGCTCTTGGTGGAGTCCATTAGGGTCGGGGTGGCCGGAGTTGGCGCCGGCGGCGACTTTGGTGGCCACCGGAGCTCGGGTGAGAGCGAACTCGGCCTGGGGTGTGCGGTGAGGTGCGGGGAGTGCACGGTTAGCTCCAACGCGACGTGGTGGGCGCGATGGACACGGTGAGGTGGTCGGGGGATGGCCGGGAGCTCGTCGGCGACGAGGTCCGCGACGGCGCGTGCGGGTGATCTTCGTGCGGTGGCTACACGGCTCGGGAGCGAGGGAGAGAAGGTAGGAGGGGTAGCTGGGCTCACAGAGCTCTCGTAGAGGCCACCGGCGGGGTCGGGGACGAGCTGAGGCGGCGACGGCGTTGAAGGGGATCTCCGGCAACGGCGGACTCGGGCGAGGTTGGTGCGGTGGACTCGGGCCTTGCGAGGGCTCGGGGCTTGGCTAGCTCGACGAAGTGGACGGCGGCGGAGCTCCTGGACACGGTGGCACGGCGTGGGGTTGACGGAGGGCGTGGCTACGGCGAGGGGGTGGCGGCGATGGCGTCGGCCATGGCTGGGGGAGCGCGAGGGGGAGGTGCTGGAGAGGAGAGGGGGTGTCTGGGGGGTTCGGGGGAGAGAGGGGAAGCGATCCACGGCGTTAGCCGGGCGAGTGGAGCGGCGAGGCGGCGAGCAGGTGCGTGGCACCCATGCGGTGCTCGCCGTCGAGCACCTGCCTGCCTGCCTGGCCGGCAAGCAGCTGGCTGGCGCGGCGCTGGGCTGGGCCGGCAGGTGGGCTGGTTAGCGGGCGCCAGGTAAGTTTCCCTTTCCTGTTTTTTTTTCTTTTTCTATTTTTCTGCAACTTTGTTGAATTAATAAAAATACTTAGGTAACTCCAAAAATCACCAAACTGCACCTGGTCCATAGTTGGATTATTTCCAACATGAAACATTTTAGTTTGGAGATATTTGAGCACTTGAAATATTTTATATAGTTTTAAATGCCCAAATTCAAATATTTATGATTTAATTCAGAGACCCTAAGATGACCTAGGAAATTGTGCATCACTTTTGGCAGAGGTTCTGAACCAAGACAAAAATGATGGACATTTTAGAAGGGCATTTCAGGTTCATTGAAAAAGTTTTTAGTAAACCCTAGTTGGCTTCAGAGGGGGCTGGGGGTTCTGTCATCCCCATTTCAAGTTTCTGATGAAAAAAAATAGACATGATGCAACACTCTAAAGCATAACTAGCTAGGGTGTGACATTCTGGAACGGAGTTCCGGATAGGATAATCTGTCATTTGGTACAAATTTTAGCATATGCCTTCCAAATAGCGATATTCGGAAGGCTCTTGCTGTACTTTGTACGAAAAAGTGAATTATCCTATCTGGGACGTTCCAAAATAACTTTGGAGAGCTTCATACCATCATGGGCCTATTACTTTCGCCAAATGATGAAGACATGATTTTGTTTGAATCCTTTGACACTACACAAACGTCGGACAATCATGAGAGAGAGGCGGTCGATATACCCCCTCTCCGATAACTTCGACAAGACGGGGGGTCGATATATATACCCCCTCCCCGATAACATTTTTTTCTATGTATATGTCATCGTTGTCGATATACCCCCTCCCCGATAACTTCGATATATCCATCTCTCATGTTTGTATATTAATTGCCATGTTGTAATATTTGCAGAAACTATGGATCATCAAAGAGACTTCGATCAAGAAGAGATATCGAGGGACATAATCCGTGACGGAGCTGATGTAGGAGAGGAAGCAGACTGTGTTGCTCAAACAATGGAGGAGGGTCATGATCGTGATGGTTGCTCCGGCGACCATGATGATGGCTCCGGTGATCGAACAGAGTCGGGATCAGCTGTTGCAAAGTCCGGTATATATATATATATATATATATATATATATATATATATATATATATATATATATATATATATATATATATATATATATATATATATATATATATGTATGTATGTATATATATATATATATACATACATCTGGGCTATTCTGTTACGCGTAACAGAATATTATTCTGTTATCCTTTTTGAACTGACAGTTTCAGGTGGTTGTACTGATGTTTTCGAAGCGGTTGAACTGATGCTTTCAGTTGTGTTTAAAAGATCATCCTGTTTAGTTCAAAAACTTCTTGTAATTTTTTTGTCGGAACGGGGCGTGTAATATATCGTTGGAAAGCTCTTTATAATCATATTTTAAGTATATTGAACGTTTTTGCAAAATCATTATGGTTCAAGAGCAGTTTTGAAAAAACCGTTTTTTTTCAAAACCAAAAATGTGAATCGTATTTTGGACTCAATTTTTAACGGTTTGTCGGAATTGAACAAATAAGATGGCGTTGGAAAGCTGGTGAAAATCCGCATCTTCCATATATGTATTGTTTTTTCTAATTATATATGATTTAAAAGTAATTTGAAAAATGGTGAAATTCTGGGCGAAACGTATTTTCGCGATTTTTTGCAAACAGTTTGTAGGATTGATGCAAATGATACGGCGTTGGAAAGCTATGGAAAATACGCAACTTTTTAGTATAGAAATGTTTTTCTAATTCCTTACGGTTTAAAAATGAATTTGAATACGGTCAAATTTGATTTTGAACGCAATTTTTTTAAAAAGTTTGTCGAGACATGGCAAATAATATACCGTTGGATAGGTATCGAAAATGCGAAACTTAGTCATGTTGAATGTTTTCTCTACTTCGCAACCGTTTAAGAGTAATTTTGAATACGGCATGACGGATCCTGCTGTTTTCTCGTCTGGAAAACAGAGTAGTCGTACTGATATATGTGTATGTTTGTACTGAGCTATTTTTCGTAGAGTAATTTTAAATGGTTCCGAAAAAAGGTACTTGTATTGATGCTTGCATGGGTTTGTACTAAGCATGTTTTCACTAACTAGACTTTGCACTGTTTTTTGGGTAATATTTTTCTCGTAAATTTTCAACGCTTTACTGTATCCTAGCCCTGAACTTGCATGGTTTATATTGTTGAACTGAATGTTATTGTATCGTCGGCCCTGTACTTGCATGGTTTATATCATCGAACTGAATGGTATTTTTTTTAAAAAAATGTTTTTTTGAACTAAACATTTTTTTACAACGATGTTCTGGACTTCTCTTATTTTACGACTTGTACTTTTCCATTTGAATTGCATGGGGTTCCTTTTTGCTTGAACTTTTACAATTTGAATTTCTTCATTTCTTTTATTCCGAACGGACCACCATTTTTAACTTGTACTGATCAATATTTTTAATTAAACCATTTTTCCTTTGTAGAACGGACCACCGTTTTTGTTTGTACGGATCAGTTGTAGAACTTGGATGTCAACGTCATAGAATTACACTTTGGACGGATCACCTTCTTCCATCTGGACTGACCACAAAACTTGCATCAGGAAACTCACAAAAACAAGGACGATTACAACGAGATCGACGAGAATGTATGAACCATACCATTTTTAGCTCAATAAATACTATACACAGAACAAGCAGAACTTATTAAACAAGATGTTTTTGAAGTTTCTCACATTAACACTTTTTATAATACAAAACTGAATGGTTCACTTTTACCTCCTCTCTTTTAAAGTATTACAAACTGATGAACTAAAATAAAATGGTGAGCACAGTGCATTTTTGTACCACAGTTGGTAATAGGGGCACAATCCATGTGAATTTGTACAAAAGGTAAGTAACACTAAAAATGGATTGTTGGTGTTTTTATAGAGTTTGTAGTACCATCACAATCAAAGTTCGTACTGGCATAAGCTCTGGTCGTGCTCCGGCCAGAAAAAGATACATAACTACACCGCGGCCAAAGTATTACAAACTGACAAACATAATCAGCCACCTCGCTAGAACAGAGCATCTCAGACGCCTCTACTCCTGTTGCTTTTCCTTGTGCAAGAGGCTATTGACGGAGCACACAGTGATGCAGGTGGCCATGGTAGCAACACGGGCAGTGTGACGCAGGTCTCCGAACTGATGGTCGCGATGAACTCGGCCACCCTGTAGCCACGGGGTTGGACTGAGCATGGCGCTGAAGTTGAGTAGAACATTTAGGAATTAGGATAATTAGGAAACAACAAACAAGTTAAGAAACCGTGAAGTGAAATGAGTTATAGAAGGCAGTATGCATTTTTCTCACTAAAACAAACTTCTGTATGTGCATACAACTCTTTTTTAACTTGGATGGCACCTAGTGCTCAACTTGGACGATGACCAGTGCTCAACTCGAACGGAGGAGGTTGTCATTGCTTTTTAACCATGAATGCTTCTAAAGACACTGAGAGTTGCTTCAAAACTGCTTTATACTTTTTAACATGAGGGTTCTCTCAAGCTGGTCCAAGAAGCAATGCATACATCTTATTTTTATTCTGCAAGAACAAAACACTCCAACAATTAACAACTTATCTATTAGTACATGCAGAACAATTTCAGTTTTGAGAACAAACTTCCATTGATGTGTTAAACTCTAAAATCTGTATAGAGGACAGGATGGGTCTAGGGTACTGAGAAAATATTGGCACGCTTTTACCATCAGGCACCTTCTCCCTGATGTTGAATAGAAGAATGTAGATAAAGAAACAATTCAATTTTTTTCTAAAATAAGAATTGAACTGAACAAAAATTAGATATTGAACTAAACTAAAATAAGAAACTATACTAAATTAAAATAAGAAATGAAACTTAACTAGAATTTGAAATTGAACTGAAATAAAATAAGAGCTTTTTTTGCATATCCCGACTTAAACTTTTCTCCTAGTGAATTTTCTCTTGATATTTTTGTGTTCTTTATTTTCTACGTTCTTGCCTCTGAAATTTCTCGTAGTGCAAAATTTGTATGCCATGATTAAAACAGAGAGGTATACGTGAACTTTGTAGCATAGGAGATCTGAACTTATGTACGTATCACATTTGAGCTTCAATAACCCTTTTCGTAGATCCAAAACAAAAAAAAAACAAAAAATACAACCACATGGACCAACACATTTGGAGGGAGAAACTATAGACGTACATCATGGGGTAGCAAATAATATGAACTTCAGGCACAACATTTTTTAACTTCTTTTTGTATCTCGCAAACTGAAAATAAGAAGAAAGCAAATTAGAACACAAAGTAAGAAGAAAGCAGAGCACCAGTGCTTGTGCGACATGGATCCGTCAACCCTTTTGCATCCTAGTTCCAGTCAGCATGAGCTAGCACCTCCTAGATCAAGCTGCAGTAGTGAAACACAACGCATCAGAGAGATAAAAAGGTGAGTAGCAGCATGTACAGGAAGGGGAGAAACCAACTATAGCACACGAGCATCCACGGGCAGAGAGAGATGCAGCAACGGCTGGACATGCGCGTTGTCAGTGGAGGGATGGTAGCCTGCTTTGTCGGGCAAAGACGCTGTCCCTCACCGTCAGGCACTGGAGACGTGGCGCGGCAGTGCTCGGGTGTCCCGGAGCAACACGACGCAGGTTGGCGGGCTAGGCGTCGCGGTGGCGACCGCGACGACTGTACTAGCAGACTGAATAAGAAGTTCAGAACTGGGAGCAAAGACCGTTGGAAACATGTTTACAATTTTACATTACATGATAAAAAACAAACTTAAAGTACCATGCTAAAAATTCAAAATCTTCAGAGTTGGGTACCTATAACTGAACCGACAACCAAGTTTTCTTGCAACGGAGTACCACAATACTAACTCGTGGCTTGACTGTAATCAAATACTAGAACCCATGGACCACAAGCACTTTTTTGTGCTATATGAAGAAGATGAAACACAAAGGAAATCAGACTCATCATAGGGAAGTAGATTAACCAAAAAGCATACAAAATATGAACTTGTGCATCTTGTTTTTTCCTGCAACCTACAAAACAGGAACACATATGAGAGAGGAGTTTTTGTCAAGCAGAACTTACCGGGGTCTAGCATTCAAACTTTTAAATGTTCGTGCTACCGAAAAGAGAGAATAGGAGCATGCCTAGACCAGATCAGTGGCTTCCTCTCATACGCCACAAGGGAAACACATACACACACACGAACTGACCAGAATACACAACACGTCAGGCTAGATATATAAACTAATTACTTGTCTTCTTGACAATGAACTGATAAGAATACACAACACGGCCGGCTAGCCATGAGCTTCTTGAAGAACTCCCCTAATGCAGGTTTTTGGTTTTTTATGGTCTTTCAGTGTTCACGTTCTTTTCTGAACTCCCTGTCTTCTTGACTATGAACTTACTATATATAAGGATGCTCGCGTGCTTTTCTTAACCAGAGGTAGCTTCAGAAAGTTAATTTGGTGGTGCACAAGACCAACTCCAATGGCGACTGAATGCAAAATAAATTGGTTCTTTCTTGCACCCATCTCCTAGCAAAGGAACATCACACTCCTATGGTAGTAATACATGAACTCCTCGAGGACACAAATTCTTAGATTAGCACCTAAAGTACAGATCACACACGAAAATTGCTCTAAGTGGAGAAATGATCACACACGAAAAATGATACTTGCAAGGAAACCTTTATCTGTAAAAAGCTCTCTAAATACCTTATTGAACTAGCTGTATTGAACTTGCATACGTTCATTTTTGCACTTATCCAAAATGTTTGAAAGGATCAGGTTGTTTGACATTATTTTGAACACACCTTTTCATCTCCACTGTATGGTATTCATGTGTGCTATCCTCTCATAGGTATTTACACAAACAGGTGGTGTGCTATGAAGATCAATGGTACTGTGAGAGAGTGAAATCAGAACTGAAGCTCGTTACAAATTCTTGACAAAAACGAGTAGCAGATAACCATTAGTCCATTACACACAACAAACAAAACTCACCCCATACATAGCAATTTCATAAATCTGCACGCACCTTGGGGATTCCACTAGACCTAGTCACTGAATCAAATATGACAGATTGCTCTGAACCTTGCGAGTTGTGCTCTCTGTTCTTGGCATGAGTGGTCCGAGCAGTAGCAGAAATCGGTGCCAGCTGATGGATGCAAGTCTTGCAGTTCGAAGAGCCACTATGTGCCACTGCAGTACTCCACGACGACCATACCAACAACACGGCTGAGTACGCCACACTAGCGACCCCTGCCCGAGGTGCTTCCCCATGGACAAGGAGCTGACAAAGAGAATTGCAACCATGGCAAAGTTCAATCCTGCTTGAGAGAACGGGTCAACTGCAATACATAGAGCAGATCACCAAGCCGACCGTCAGCGCTTGCCCATGTCACCCAGCAGCTCTGTCCTATATATATATATATATATATATATATATATATATATATATATATATATATATATATATATATATATATATATATATATATATATTAAGCCTGTGCTGACTAGCTAATTATGCATTAATTGTTTTGGTATGTACATATATTAACTCCTCTTTCTTCTTTTATATAGCCCGCCGGATCAAGCAATAATTCAGTAAAGAAACGAGGCCCAAAGAAAAAGTTGCGCCAGGATGAAAGGTTCACGATCAAAGAAATCGCGCGCGATGGCCAACCGATTAAACCCCTCTGGACCAAGGAAGCATTTTCTGCTCAGTGTGGGGTTCTTTTTAGGGACATGATCCCGATCAGCATCGAGCTATGGAATGAGCCTAAGAAGGAAGAGCTTCTTCAAGTTTCTTTTGTCGAAGATAGACAGAAAGTAGATCTTTGGAAAGCGCTGAAGGTAAACTTCACCCTACTGGAAGAGGAGGATCCGGAGAATCCAGTTATAGAGCCATTGATCAAGTACTATGCTCTCAAGAAGATGGGAGATCTATTCAGGAGGTGGAAGAATGAGTTGAAAACAACGTATGTCGACCAAGACAAGACTGCAGAACTCACCGGACGATTTGAGAAGATAAGAGATCACTGGCCCGCATTTGTGGCCAACAAGACATCAGAGAGGAGTAAGAAGATGTCGGCGACTAACAAGATAAATGCTGCAAAGAAGGAGCATTACCATCGCATGGGGTCAGGTGGCTACCTCAAAGCCCGGCCGTTGTGGGACAAGGCCGAGCATGACCTGATTGCTAAAGGGGTCGACCAGAGACATTGCACTGGCCAGACCGTTGTAGGACTTGGTTCTTCGGGGCTGGTGGAACATTGGACCCTGAAACAGGGAAGTGCTGCTGGACGGACAAGCAACATGCAACACCCGTCACGAAGCTTCAGAAAGCAATCAACGAAGTGCAGGAAGGGAAGTTCATTCCCGACAGAGAGAAAGACGAGCTCAGAAGGGCCCTCGGGAATCCTGACCACCCTGGACGAACACGAGGCACGCCAGGCTCCGTTCCATGGAAGGTTGGGTTTTCCGAGGTAGGCGGTTACAAAACCCAAGAGAGGACGAGAAAAGTGGAGCAGAGCGAACTGTAGGAGCTTAAGGCAAGGGTAAGAAAGCTAGAGGAACGAGATGCTGAGAACCAGCAGCTGCGACATCCTGCCTAAGATGCTACCCCGCCATCTCAGCGGAGAAGCAGCGTGGCTTCCACCGAGCTTGTTCAGCAGCCTGACTTGTTGACGGGTCCTAGCTACCCCGTGGATTTTATCACGGATTCACACCAGTGCCACCTTATGACACAATGGGATAAGCTCAAAGTCAAGGTGGCTGTCAGCTCTGTGTTCCCTCCTTCACCCAAAGCAACTTTTCACTGCCGTCCGATTCCACAAGGCTATGCTGTTGTGATGGTGGACGAAATAACGGAGGGATTTGAGCAGCTCCAGCTTGACCACCCTATAGGTGAGGGGGAGACTCAGCTGGGTCTTGCTATGCATACTCCGTGTCTATGGCGGAAGGAGCACATCAAGCTTCTGAACTTCATGGCTCCTGCAAGTCAGCTGGGCACTCCGTCTCCTCCGCCTCCTCCTCCTCCTTCGGCGAGTGATCCGCCTCCTCCTCCTCCTCAGGCAAGTGATCCGCCTCCTCCGCCTCCTGCTCCAGCACGTGAGGGCGACAGTACTCCGCCTCCTTCTCCACCTGCTCTGGCCCGTCCGAGTAGCCCGCCACCTCCTTCACCACCTTGTAAGCGACGGTGGAACACAGATGCCACCAGTCCGGCTGCTCCGGCGCGTCATAGCAGTCCGCCTTTGGCTACTCCGCCTCTTAACAAATGAAAGAAGACAGCCGCAGCTGCTCTGGCATCTAGCAGTACAGCCAGAGGCGGGAGGCAAAATAGATACGGTCCATCATCTATCAAGCCTCTAGAACGAGAGGCAGTATAGCCAGAAGCAAAACGAGAAAAGGGAAACAAATTCCCCAGCTCGGCGAACAAGCGAAGCAATCGTGCCACCCGTTAAATGTGTCTAGTGATATCATCGCTAATCTTCCGGGGGTCCTGCCCGGTACCAACCCTGGAGATTACATGGCCGACGAGGATGCAATAATTTTTGGAACATTTGAGCATGTGGACATATTCAGATTCGAGCACGGGAAGCCTCTCGTCATACCTAGTACTTCCCTAACAACGATGATGCAAACATTCCATGATTGGTACATGGACATCTGCACGAAGTCTGGGAAAAATACTTTGTCGCTATCGGTTAATGAGGAGCACGACTGAGGGAGTCCTGGATTAGGGGGTATCCAGACAACCGGACCGTGTACAATGTCCGGACTATGTAAGCGTGAAGATACAAGACTCGAGACTTTGGCCCGTGTCCGGATGGGACTTTCCTTGGCGTGGAAGGCAAGCTTGGCGATCTGGGTATTATATTTCCTTCCTTGTAACCGACTCCATGTAAACCCTAGCCCTCTCCGGTGTCTATATAAACCGGAGAGGTTGGTCCTTAGAAGGCCGATCATAATTACAATCATACCATCATAGGCTAGCTCTTAGGGTTTAGCCTCTACGATCTCGTGGTAGATCTACTCTTGTACTACCCATATCATCAATATTAATCAAGCAGGAAGTAGGGTTTTACCTCCATCGAGAGGGCCTGAACCTGGGTAAACATATGCGTCCCTTACTTCTTGTTACCATCAGCCTTGACGCACAGATCGGGACCCCCTACCCGAGATCCCCCGGTTTTGACACCAACATTGGTGCTTTCATTGAGATTTCCTCTGTGTCATCGCTGTCAGGTTCGATGGCTCCTTCAATCGTCATCGACGACGCTGTCCAGGGTGATACTTTCCTCCCCGGACAGATCTTCGTGTTCGGCGGCTTCGTGCTGCGGGCCAATTTGCTTGGCCACCTGGAGCAGATCGATAGCTATGCCCCTAGCCATCAAATCAGGTTCGTAAACCTGAACTACACGGCGGATATCAGCAGAGACTTGATCTTCGACGGATTCGGGCCAGCGCCAGAAGCGCCGAACAGTCACGATGAGCACGGCTTAGACCTGCTGTCAGACGTTGCTCAGGATATCACCCCGGCAAAAGCCTCGGATCTAAATCCGGGGCAGGTTGCTTCGCCTAAGTATGGAGGGCTGGACCCTGCCCCGCAGGCCGTACCCTCATTGGCGATGGAGCCGAACACAGGTCTCACTTCTGAGGGAGCCTGTGACTCCGGACCCCCGGATTCATATCCGGATGTAGGTTCCAGTCCGCGCGCCCTCGAGCCCGCCGATCCTGGTTGGGCTCCGGTGATGGAGTTCACCGCGGAGGATGTCTTTCAGCACTCGCCCTTCGGTGACATGTTGGACTTATTGAAGTCTCTCTCCTTGTCAGGAGACTCCAGGCTGAACTATGTCCGGCTCGAGTGGAAAGCAGACAACGACGGACTTCTTTGCCCACCCACCACTCACTTCATTGCCACGATCGATGATCTAACCGACGTGCTTGACTTCGACTCCGAACACATCGACGGTATGGACGACGATGTAGGAGAATTACAGGAGCCACCGCTCACCGGGCGGTGGATGGCCACCTCCTCATATGATATATATATATATGGTGGACACTCCGAAGGAAACTAATGGCGACGAGGCAATAGAGGACAACCCCTCGGGAAGAAAATCAAAGAATGGGCGTCGTTGGCGCCGCTCCAAGCCCCGCCATAGCAACACCGGCCCCGGAGACGAAAATAATACGGATGGCGCCGAAGAAGAATATGACCCTAACCAGCCCGCCTTCGAGCAGGCCGAACAGGAAGATGAGCAGGTCAGCCCAGAAGAACAGGTGACAGATGCATACCCGAAGGAGGATAGCTACATGCCCCCCTCCGAAGACGAGATCAGCCTCGGCGATGACGAATTCGACGTGCCTGAGGATCCCATGGAGCAGGAGCGCTTCAAGCGTAGGCTTATAGCCACTGCGAGGAGCTTGAAGAAGAAGCAGCAGCAACTCCAAGCTGATCAAGACTTGCTCACAGATAGATGGACTGAAGTCCTGGCAGCCGAGGAATATGGACTCGAATGCCAAACGGCTGACCGGCCACCCCATGGTCGGGATAAAATGGGATACCAGCCCGGATACCAGCCCGCACCCCCCACGCCGATACACTACGGCTCAAGGCAACAGGCACGACCTGCAAGATATTCTGGAAAATAAGGCAGGACATCCAAGATCGATCTACGGATCGAGGGGGCGCGCCGGATACACCATCAACAAGTCCGGCCTGGCCGAACATAGCAACCTAGACCAATCCGACCTTCGTAGTCACATAGCCCGGCACAGAGGCGCCGCACACCCCGTCTGCTTCATGATAACCCACAAGTATAGGGGATCGCAACAGTTTTCGAGGGTAGAGTATTCAACTCAAATTTATTGATTCGACACAAGGGGAGCCAAAGAATATTCTCAAGTATTAGCAGCTGAGTTGTCAATTCAACCACACCTGGAAACTTAGTATCTGCAGCAAAGTGTTTAGTAGCAAAGTAATATGATAGTGGTGGTAACGGTAACAAAAGTAAAGACAGCAAAAGTAATGTTTTTGGCATTTTGTAGTGATTGTAACAGTAGCAACGGAAAAGTAAATAAGCGAGAACCAGTATATGGAAAACTCGTAGGCACCGGATTAGTGATGGATAATTATGCCAGATGGGGTTCGTCATGTAACAGTCATAACATAGGGTGGCACAGAACTAGCTCCAATTCATCAATGTAATGCAGGCATGTATTCCGTAAATAGTCATACGTGCTTATGGAAAAGAACTTGCATGACATCTTTTGTCCTACCCTCCCGTGGCAGCAGGGTCCTATTGGAAACTAAGGGATATTAAGGCCTCCTTTTAATAGAGAACCGGAACAAAGCATTAGCACATAGTGAATACATGAACTCCTCAAATTATGGTCATCACCGGGAGTGGTCCCGATTATTGTCACTTCGGGGTTGCCGGATCATAACACATAGTAGGTGACTATAGACTTGCAAGATAGGATCAAGAACTCACATATATTCATGAAAACATAATAGGTTCAGATCTGAAATCATTGCACTCAGGCCCTAGTGACAAGCATTAAGCATAGCAAAGTCATAGCAACATCAATCTCAGAACAATAAGAATATCATACTTTTTCTTGACACATTAAATCCTTTTTCTTGGATGGTTTCGGAGGAAAAGGCATAGGTTTCTGAACCCATGGTTCCCTTTCTTTACAATGTTTCCTAGCAACGAAGTCTCTTTTATCATAACATTGATTCCTTGATTGTGGGTTATCAAGATCAATAGCAGGTTCAACTTCTACATCATTATCATTACTAGGTTGAGCATCATCATGAACATCATCATTAATATTTTCACTAGGTTTATGTTCATTACCAGATTGTGTTTCAGCATCAGACATAGAGATATCATTTGGATTCTCAGGTGGTTCAGCAATAGGTTTACTAGAAGTTTGCAAAGTCCTATCATTTTTCTTTTTCTTCCTTTTAGAAGAACTAGGTACATCAATATTATTTCTCTGAGAATATTGCTTGATTCTCTTAGGGTGGCCTTCAGGATACAAAGGTTCCTGAGTCATTCCACCAATTCTAGTAGCCACTCTAACAGCATAATCATTTTTCTTACTATTCATTTCATCAAGCACTTCTTTTTGAGCTTTAAGTACTTGTTCTACTTGAGTGGTAACCATAGAAGCATGTTTGCTAACAAGTTTAAGTTCACCTCTAATATTAGCCATAAAATCACCCAAGCGTTTAATCAAAAAGGTATTCTGTTTTAATTGTCTACCAAAATAAGCATTAAAGTCATCTTGCTTAAACATAAAGTCATCAAACTCATCCAAGCACTGACTAGCAATTTTAGTAGGAGGGATTTCAGCTTTATCATATCTATAGAGAGAATTTACCTTTACTACCTGTGTCGGGATATCGGGATCAGGAGGTTCTTCAGTGAATAAGGAATTGAGATCATATACTTCTTCAACAGGCGGTAAATTAAGACCGTGTATTTCTTCAATAGGAGGTAAATTCTTAACATCTTCAGCTTTAATACATTTTTCTTTCATAAATTTCTTTGCCTCTTGCATATCTTCGGGACTGAGAAATAGAACACCTATCTTCTTCGGAGTTGGTTTAGGAATAGACTCAGTAATTGGCTCTGGAGTTGGCTCAGGAGGTGGCTCGGGAGGTGCCCAATTGTTTTCATTTGTCAACATATTATTCAATAGAATTTCAGCTTCATCCAGTGTTCTTTCCCTGAAAAGAGAACCGGCACAACTATCCAGGTAATCTCTGGAAGCATCAGTTAGTCCATTATAAAAGATATCAAGTATTTCAGGTTTCTTCAGACGATGATCAGGCAAAGCATTAAGTAACTTGAGAAGCCTCCCCCAAGCTTGTGGGAGACTCTCTTCTTTAATTTGCATGAAGTTGTATATTTCCCTCAAAGCAGCTTGTTTCTTATGACCAGGGAAATATTCAGTAGAGAAGTAATAAATCATATCCCGGGGACTACGCACACAACCAGGATCAAGAGAAATAAACCATATCTTAGCATCACCCTTTAATGAGAACGGAAATATTTTGAGTATATAAAGGTAGCGTGATCTCTCATCATTAGTAAACAGGGCAGCTATATCATTTAACTTAGTGAGATGTGCCATAACAGTTTCAGATTCATAGCCATAGAAAGGATCAGATTCAACTAAAGTACTTATATCTGGATCTACAGAAAATTCATAATAATCCTTATCGGGAACACAGATAGGTGAAGTAGCAAAAGCAGGGTCGGGTTTCATTCTATCTCTAAGAGATTCTTTACTCCATTTAACTAGCAGCCTCTTAAGTTCGTATCTATCCTGGCAAGCAAAAATAGCTGTAGAAGATTCCGCATCAAAAAGATAACCCTCATGAATAGCAGGCATATTCTCATCATCACTCTCACCATCGTATTCAGATTCAATAATTTCTCTTTCTCTAGACCTAGAGATCTGTTCATCAAGACATTCACCAAGGGGCACAGTAGTATCAAGCATAGAAGTAGTTTCATCATAAGTATCCTGCATAGCAGAACTGGCATCGTCAATAACATGCGACATATCGGAGCGAATAGCAGAAGCAGGTTTAGGTGTCGCTAGCTTACTCATAACAGAAGGTGAATAAAGTGCAGAGCTAGATGGTAGTTCCTTACCTCCCCTCGTAGTTGACGGAAAAATTGTAGTTCGGTCGTCTTTCAAGTTCTTCATAGTGATCAACAGATATAAATCCCAAGTGACTCAAAGAATAGAGCTATGCTCCTCGGCAACGGTGCTAGAAAAAGGTCTTGATAACCCACAAGTATAGGGGATCGCAACAGTTTTCGAGGGTAGAGTATTCAACCCAAATTTATTGATTCGACACAAGGGGAGCCAAAGAATATTCTCAAGTATTAGCAGCTGAGTTGTCAATTCAACCACACCTGGAAACTTAGTATCTGCAGCAAAGTGTTTAGTAGCAAAGTAATATGATAGTGGTGGTAACGGTAACAAAAGTAAAGACAGCAAAAGTAATGTTTTTGGCATTTTGTAGTGATTGTAACAGTAGCAACGGAAAAGTAAATAAGCGAGAACCAGTATATGGAAAACTCGTAGGCACCGGATTAGTGATGGATAATTATGCCAGATGGGGTTCGTCATGTAACAGTCATAACATAGGGTGGCACAGAACTAGCTCCAATTCATCAATGTAATGCAGGCATGTATTCCGTAAATAGTCATACGTGCTTATGGAAAAGAACTTGCATGACATCTTTTGTCCTACCCTCCCGTGGCAGCAGGGTCCTATTGGAAACTAAGGGATATTAAGGCCTCCTTTTAATAGAGAACCGGAACAAAGCATTAGCACATAGTGAATACATGAACTCCTCAAACTATGGTCATCACCGGGAGTGGTCCCGATTATTGTCACTTCGGGGTTGCCGGATCATAACACATAGTAGGTGACTATAGACTTGCAAGATAGGATCAAGAACTCACATATATTCATGAAAACATAATAGGTTCAGATCTGAAATCATTGCACTCGGGCCCTAGTGACAAGCATTAAGCATAGCAAAGTCATAGCAACATCAATCTCAGAACATAGTGGATACTAGGGATCAAACCCTAACAAAACTAACTCGATTACATGATAAATCTCATCCAACCCATCACCGTCCAGCAAGCCTACGATGGAATTACTCACGCACGGCGGTGAGCATCATGAAATTGGTGATGGAGGATGGTTGATGATGATTATGGCGACGAATCCCCCTCTCCGGAGCCCCGAACGGACTCCAGATAAGCCCTCCCGAGAGAGATTAGGGCTTGGCGGTGGCTCCGTATCGTAAAACGCGATGATTTCTTCTCTCTGATTTTTTTCTCCCCAAAGCCAATATATGGAGTTGGAGTTGGCGTCGGAGGGCTTCCTGGGGTCCCACGAGGTAGGGGGGCGCGCCCAGGAGGGGGGGCGCGCCCCCCAACCTCGTGGGCAGGGCGTGGGCCACCTGGTCTTCATCTTTGGCGAGGATTTTTTATTATTTATTCTAAGATATTTCGTGGAGTTTTAGGTCATTCTGAGAACTTTTGTTTTCCGCACATAAAACAACATCATGGCAATTCTGCTGGAAACAGCGTCAGACCGGGTTAGTTCCATTCCAATCATACAAGTTAGAGTCCAAAACAAGGGCAAAAGTGTTTGGAAAAGTAGATACGACGGAGACGTATCACTTCACTAACGAAGTGATGGATCATGAATTCCCAGAAAGATTCAAATCTGTAAACATCGAATCATACGATGGCACAACAGACCCCGCAGTATGGATCAAAGATTTCCTTCTCCACATTCACATGGCCCACGGAGATGATCTACACGCCATCAAGTATCTCCCCCTTAAGCTCAAAGGACCAGCCCGGCACTGGTTAAACAGCCTGCCAGCAAATTCCATTGGCAGTTGGGAAAACCTGGAAGACGCATTTCTTGATAACTTCCAAGGCACATATGTGCGACCACCGGACGCTGATGACCTGAGCCACATTACTCAACAGCCCGGAGAGTCAGCCCGGAAATTCTGGACTCGGTTCCTCACTAAAAAGAACCAAATAGTCAACTGTCCGGACGCCGAAGCCCTGGTGGCTTTTAAGCATAATATCCGTGATGAGTGGCTCGCTCGACACCTCGGCCAGGAAAAACACAAGTCTATGGCAGCTCTCACAAACCTAATGACCCGTTTTTGTGCGGGTGAGGATAGCTGGTTGGCTCGCAGCGGCACCACGCCACTTTCCGACGCGTCAGACGGCTGCGTTGCTAACGGCAAGCCACGGCGCAACAGACATAAGAGATGGAGCAACGGCGACAGCACTGAAGACACGGCAGTCAATGCCAGATTCAGCAGATCTAAGTCCGGATAGCGGAAAAAGCCGTTCAAAAGAAATAATCAGGGACCGTCCAGTCTGGACCGCATACTAGAGCGCTCGTGCCAAATTCATGGCACACCGGACAAACCAGCCAACCACACCAATAGAGACTGCTAGGTGTTCAAACAGGCCGGCAAGATAAACACCGAAAACAAGGACAAGGGGTTGCACAACGACGATGACGATGAGCCCCGGCGTCCGAATACGGGGGGATAAAAGAAATTTCCCCCCCTAGGTGAAAACGGTCAATATGATCTACGCCACTCACATCCCCAAACGGGAACGGAAGAGAGCACTACGGGACGTCTATGCGATGGAGCCAGTCGCCCCCAAATTCAACCCATGGTCAGCCTGTCCGATCACCTTTGATCGTAGGGATCATCCCACTAGCATCCGTCATGGCGGCTCAGCTGCACTGGTCTTAGACCCAATCATTGACGGATTCCACCTCACGCGTGTCCTTATGGACGGCAGTACTAGCCTGAACCTGCTTTATCAGGACACAGTGCACAAGATGGGCATTGATCCTTCAAGGATCAAGCCCACCAAAACTACCTTTAAAGGTGTAATTCCCAGAGTAGAGGCCCACTGTACGGGCTCTATAACGTTGGAAGTGGTCTTTGGATCCCCGAATAACTTCTGGAGCGAAGAGTTAATCTTCGATATCGTCCCTTTCCGCAGTGGTTACCACGCACTGCTCGGACGAACCGCATTCGCTAGATTCAATGTGGTACCACATTATGTATATCTCAAGCTCAAAATGCCAGGACCACGCGGGGTCATCATTGTCAATGGAAATATGGACCGCTCCCTTCGAACAGAAGAGCATACGGTAGCCCTCGTGGCAGAAGTACAATGCGGCCTACTCCGACAAACCAATCCGGCGACAACTTTGAGCACTATCAAGTGAGTCCGGAGCACCCCGCAACAGGATCATCAGGAACACCAAGATCGTGATTAGCAGTCCGGCCTCCGCTCAAGCCCCTCCAATGCAGCATTCATACCACGCGTACACAATTACGCACTCAAGATACCACGGGCATAGGCCGAGGCACATCAACGACCCAGTCGATAATGCGGGTATCCGCTAAATACCTTTATACTCTTTCCCTCTTACCTTTCAGGACACTGCATTAGTACAGCATCCTCAGAAGAGCTGAATTGCCGGACTCATAGGGGAGAGACATCCAAGGAGGCAACAGACGTGCAGAACAGAAGAACACCCAGGTGGAATCTATTTGCGATCATTATACCTGCTTTATCTACCTGTTCACAGCCTGCCCCTGGATAGGACATGTCAAATAGTCCTATTTATCTCCGCTTAATGCATCCGTTGAAACCATACGCTTAAACTTATTTTTCGTCAATGGGAGATTATATATGGCGTCAGCTTATTATTCTTATTGGAGCATTTTTTCTCCTATAAATGTTTACTTGCTTTTGCATCTGTACACCTTGTTACGGTCAGTTTGCCAGGGGCTCCTCATGGGGCCCCGTAATATGGCAAATAAAAGTTCGAACACTTTCAATAGTGCGGCACCCCGAACTTATAGCACTATATGCATCAGCTCCGAATCATGTCTTGGGTCTACAGTTGGGATAGCCCGGCTCCCTTGTTTTGGTGCCTTATGTTCCGTTATATCGGCTAAGGTAGCGCAGGGAGAACTACTGCAATTGTGTCCCGGTTCTTCCGGACGAGCACCTCAGTAGAGAAAGCCGAAAAGTGACCGGCATGATGTGGCGAGAGCTGGTCGCTGTTCGAGAGGTACTAAAATCCTTAAAGATTTTCCGCTTTAGGCGATAAATCGGCTTTGTCCGATCTAGGCGTATATAGCGCCCCAATTCGGCCTTCCGGGTTCTAGGGGCTTCGCCGAAATTTAAAATTGTAGACTTCTATGGCTAAGTGAAAGTTATAAAGCCGCATAGTCCGATTGCCTCGTTCGCTGCGCAGGACACCTCCTTAAGGGACCAAACATTTGGATAAAGAGTGTCCGGGTTTTCCACGAACACCCCAGTGCTAGTCACGCGGGGGCGGAAGCCGACGACTGGCCTACTTTCAGGATTTTATAAACAGCCGCACAGAAGGTAATATGTTAAATAACAAAAGCGCTACATAGCACAAGTAACTTCGTCTTTAATACAAACATGACAGAAGTGAATTCATTCAAAAATGGTGTCCTTGGTACATTTATCATCCACGAGACGAGCATCCTTCATAACGCCATCATAGTACATCTCGGGATGGCGATGCGCCTTGCCCTCCGGTGGCCCGTCCTTGACCAGCTTTTGCGCATCCAGCTTGCCCCAATGTACCTTCACGCGGGCAAAGGCCCGGCGGGCACCCTCGATGCACACGGATCGTTGGATCACCTCAAGCCGCGCGCAGGCATCCACCATCCGCTTGATCAGGCTGAAGTAGCTACTGGGCATGAGTTCACCAGGCCACATTCGGACTATGAAACCTTTCATAGCCAGTTTGGCCGCCCTGTGGAGTTCGACCAACTGTTTCAGTTGGTCACTCAGAGGCATTGGGTGTTCGGCCCCAGCATACCGGGACCAGAACAGCTTCTCCGTTGCGTTCCCTTCCTGGGCACGGTAGAACTCCGCAGCATCTGATACGCTGCATGGCAGATCTGCGAATGCCCCTGGAGAGCTCCGAAGTCGAGTAAGTAAAAGAAACGCCTCCTCCACATGTTTGCTTTGTATAAAGAACTTCTTACCCGCTGCTATCTTCTTGGCCTCCTGGATCTCCTGCTATGCTTTCTCGGCTTCGGCCTTGGCGTCTTTTAAATTCATAAGGGCCTTCGCAAGCTCGGCCTCTTTCGCCTTCAGATCATGCTCCACGGACTGGCATTTCTTGCCGAGGTCCTGGAGCTCTTGCTGTACCTCACTCACCCTAGCACTTTGCTTTTCGCGCACCTTACACTCTGAGGCCGCCTTTTCTTCGGCCTCGGACAGCGCCTTCTTTAGCGGCGCCACTTCGGCAGTGGCCCTGTTACACGGTCACGACACTTAGGTGTTAGACCCACCAATTCTTCCTATCCTTAAAAAGTATAAGAGAGGGAATTACTCACCCTTGTTCTCTTCGAGCTGCCTCTTCGTGAGGTCGAGCTCTCCCTGCGCCTGCTCCAGGTCTCGCTTTAGTTCAGCAACCTCGGCAGTACGGGCAGCAGCAGCAAGCAGCACAGCCTGCTTATTCACAATAATACTTATGATTAGACTCCTGTGGATTATAATTGACCCTCTGCTCGGCTTTTCTTTCCGAACACCAAACAGAGTATTAGGGGCTACTACCTATCGGGTGGTAGTTTTGCACATATTTATTACGTACCTCGAAGCCTGTTAGGAGGCTGGTGCAAGCTTCGGTTAGTCCGCTCTTGGCGGACGAAACCTTCCGAATCACCGTACTCATAAGAGTACGACGCACTTCATCCAGGGAAGCGCTGCGAAGCGCTTCCAGCAGACCGTTCGGTGCCTCATGCACAACGGACGTTCGCGACACAGACGGCTCGCCCTCCCTAGCGAGGGGCCGCCCGCCTGAGTCCGGAACCATCAAAGGTTCCGAAATTGTGTTCGGCTGAGAGCTTGGCTGGCCAAGGCTCTCATCGACACGATCCGCGGGGATCTTGAACCCCGCGTGTCCGACGTCTGGGACCCCGCCTCGGGGCGTCTCCAGAGTCACCTCCCCCCGCTCTAGGAGCCTTCGGGACAACACCTCCATGTCATCCGCGTGTTGACGAATAGTGGCTGTCGGAAGCGAATTGATCTCCGAATCACTCAGGGACCCGGAGGAAGACACTTCGGGGAGATCCCTGGCCGGACTGCACATATGTTCGGCATTATAAAAACGCAAAAACTATGAAGTGAAATCATGATAGAATGCGAACACTTACGATCGCACTAGGGGCTTCCTCCCTGGGCAGCCACCCCTCCTCACTATGAGCGGCCGTGGCGGAATAGTCCAGAAGGGGCACATTCCCCTTCTTCGACGCCCCAGCCTCCCCCTCCGGGGCGGCTTTTCTTTTCTTCCCCTCCCCAGTGCGGGGAGCTGGAATTTCTTCTTGATTCCCCCCGCCTCCGCGGGAGGAATCTAACTCGTCGTCATCCGACGACAGGGGTATGACGGCCCTGCGCCAGGGGCCTTTTTCGGCCCCCTGGTCCGCCTCCCTAGACCCCTCATCCTTTCCGGATGGGGCGTCTTCTTCTTCTTCCTCCTCCACTTCGTGGGAGGAGTCCGCCTCATCGTGTTCGGACGAGGCTTCCAGCACAACCTTACGCCGGAGACCCTTCCGGATCCCCGGGGCCTTCTTCTTGGCCTTCTTCTCCGGCACCTTGTACGGTACCGGGACCAGCATCTCCGTCAGGAGAGCATCTGCTAAGTCTTCTGGCAGCGGAGCGGGGCAGTAAACCTGATCCGCTGTCTCCACATAATCCTGAAGCGAATATGCACAACTACTTAAGGCACTCCCATGAATATATCGGGAAGAACTGGGTCCGGTGTTAGTCTAAGAACTCACCGGCCTAGGAGCCAGCGCGGCGTGGAGCCTGTGGTCCTCGGATGTTGGAGGAGGTACTTCAGAGGCCTTGAACAACACCTTCCACGCGCCTTTGTGCGTCATGTCGTAGAGGCTCTGGAGCGTCTGGTGCTCGGTTGGGACGAACTCCCACAGATTGACTGCCCGCCTCTGGCAGGGCAAGATCCGGCGAACGAGCATGACCTAGATCACGTTGACAAGCTTGATGTTCTTGTCCTTCATGCTTTTGACGCATGTTTGGAGTCCGGCCAGCTCCGTGGAATCGCCCCAGGACAGGCCCTTCTTCTCCCAAGAGGTGAGCCGCATGGGGGCTCCAGATCGGAACTCGAGAGCCGCTGCCCAGTTGGTGTCGCGCGGCTCGGTGATATAGAACCACCCCGATTGCCATCCTTTTACGGTCTACGCAAAGGAGCCGTCGAGCCATGTGACATTGGGCATTCTGCCCACCATGGCCCCTCTGCACTCCGCCTATTGGCCGCTTAACACCTTCGGCTTCATGCAGAAAGTTTGCAGCCATAGGCCGAAGTGAGGCCGGATACGGAGAAAGCCCTCGCACACGACGATGAACGCCGAGATGTTGAGGACGAAATTCGGGGCTAGATCGTGGAAATCTAGCCCGTAGTAGAACATAAGCCCGCGGACGAAGGGATGGAGTGGAAATCCCAGTCCACGGACGAAGTGGGCGACGAATATGACCCTCTCGTGGGGTCCTGGGGTCGGAATGACCTGCCCGGCGTCTGGTAGACGGTGCGCTATGTCCGCGGCCAAGTATCCGGCCGCCCGAAGATTTGTGATGTGCTTCTCCTTGACGGTGGAAGCCACCCACTTGCCTCCTGCTCCAGACATGTTCAGCTGTGCAGGGAAGACTTGGGCTTGGGCGCTGGAGCTCGAGGGGGCAAGAGTGGGCAAAGGAGGAAGAAGGCGTGGGTGAAAATGGGGGAATCTTATCCCTTTATAGAGGCACCGGAAGCGGTGCGCCTCCCCACTTGCCCGTTGGGAATCGCTTGTTTCCCAAGCGCCACGATTAATGGCGTGGTGAGATTACCCATACCCGTATTGATGAGAATCCCGTAATAAGGGGACACGATCTCTGCTTTGACAACACGTGTCATAGAAACCGCCTCGTAATATGCATTGTAGCTGGTTGTGGGGAAACGATTCGAATAACGGATCCGATCATAATAACGTGTCACATCATCAGAAAAAGTTGTCAGAAGATTGCATTTGTGAAATATCATTCTCTCTACGGTGGTATGCGAAGATCATTTTTCAGGTCCGGACACGATTTGAGTGTTCGATAATTGCTTTGGAGTATTCGGAGAAGGAACCCGCCTTGCAATGCCGAAGACGATACTGCGCGCCGGACTCATCGTCATTGAAGCCTGGTTCAGGGGCTACTGAGGGAGTCCTGGATTAGGGGGTATCCGGACAGCCGGACTGTGTACAACGTCTGGACTATTGAAGCGTGAAGATACAAGACTCGAGACTTCGGCCCGTGTCCGGATGGGACTTTCCTTGGCGTGGAAGGCAAGCTTGGTGATCTGGATATTATATTTCCTTCCTTGTAACCGACTCCATGTAAACCCTAGCCCTCTCCGGTGTCTATATAAACCGGAGAGGTTGGTCCTTAGAAGGCCGATCACAATTACAATCATACCATCATAGGCTAGCTCTTTGGGTTTAGCATCTACGATCTCGTGGTACATCTACTCTTGTACTACCCATATCATCAATATTAATCAAGCAGGAAGTAGGGTTTTACCTCCATCGAGAGGGCCCGAACCTGGGTAAACATCTGTGTCCCTTACTTCTTGTTACCATCAGCCTTGACGCACAGATCGGGACCCCCTACCCAAGATCCGCCGGTTTTGACACCGACAAGGACCTCGTTGGAATTGATGTGTTGTCAGTTCCATTTGAGGAGTTCTTCCAGTTCTACAATCAAATGGCCCTCGATAAAACAATCATCACTTGCTACTGTCTGTAAGTACTACTTCTCTGTAATTAGTTAAGTCTCTATATATAGCTCAGCTCTTTCATTGCATGTATATATAATTATCCTCACACAATTATGCAGATTGAAGATCGCCGAATTAAAGAAAAGACAAGTAGGTGATATTGGGTTCATTAACGCAGATCTCATGGATGAATGGAGTGTTAAACATGATGCCAGACAAACCGAGGCCAAGTTGCTCGCATCGTTACTTCGAAATTAAAACAAAGCTACAATACTCTTTCCTTACGAATACAAGTGAGTGCTACTGTCTTGTGCATATTCGGTTTCCCTTATTACTCGAGGTTATAGTAATGTAATTGATGAGTTACGCATGCATGCGCACGTACCACTTTATTCTGCTAGAGATTAAGCTTGAGCAGGGACTAGTAACCGTCATAGACTCCAAATGAAAAAATCCGAAGGAGTATGCGACCATGACTAAAATGCTCGAGAAGTAAGTTCAATCGATCATTATAACAATGTATCGGCAACTTTGTTCATTTCCTGATATCAAGTACTTGTTTTCTTTGTCTGGCAGGGTTTGAAAAAAGTTCACCGCACAAGCTCCGGGACTGCCGGCGCAACTGAGATTTAACCACCCGAAAGTAAGTACTAGCTAGTAGCTAGTTCCGCGCATCTCCCATTGATTCTAGCTAGTTTCATCAATACCATAATTAGCATGCTTGCTTATCAGTTTGATTGACCTCTATTTCTTGTAAAGTGGTTGTGGCAGGAACCCGGGAATGATTTGTGCGGATACTACATTTGCGAGTTCATCCACCACACCATCTGTGAGCGGGGCTACTCTAAACAACAATATGAAGTGCGTAAGCAATAATATTTACAATTTTTTTATTACCATCATTTGTGCTCAGTTTCATTCATATATATGTATTGACCCCCTTCTTGAAATTAGATGTGGTAGATGCGGGATGAACTACTACCACAAGATCGCATACGAGCAATCCAAGTGGAATTGGCGAGATTATTTCTTGACCATGTCATCGACAAACACGGAGAATACCATGTGGAAGTTGAGTTCAGATATTAGGGGACGTAAGAGATCTTATATTGTGTGTGTGTCTACCGGGTGTAGCTACACCCATTTCTCATATACTACTACGTGGTAGTATATATACTACTTTATCATTTTTAGTATGTTCATATACTATATCTAAGATACTCCAAAGCGAGTTATGTGAAAAAATTGCATGTGAGCCCATGTTTTTTTTCATATTTGTGAAAATACGTATATATTTATACGTAAAAAGAAGCATGCTAAAAATATATTACATACTACCTAAAAATAGTATATATACTACCTAAATATTCTTACATACTACATACTATGCATACATATACTGTAGATACTACCTAAAACGTACAAAATAAAAATGGGTGTAACTACACCCGGTAGTAGGAAAAAATTGTCATATATATATAGGACAACCCTATTTTAATCCTGAGATTAGAATAGTTATTTGGATTAAAGCCATCCCTATATATAGGGGGTGTTTGTTTCCATGGACTTATTGGTTTAGGGACTTAAAAAAGTCCCTATAAGTCCCACCTAAACCAAACACAAGGGACTTATTGGGACTTATTGTGGTGATTTGGGACTTATCAAATAAGACTCTCAGGAACGAGCTTATTGGGACTTATTCGCTCCAGGCTCGTTCCCCGCACGCCCCGTCGCCGCCCCGCCTCTCGTCCCGTCGCCGCCCTACCTCGGTTCGCCGCCCCGTCGCCGCCCCGCCTCGGTTCGCCGCCCCGTCACCGTCCCGCCGCCGCCCCGCCTCGGTTCGCCGCCCCGTCGCCGCCACGCCGCCTCGGTTCGCCTCCTCGTCGTCGCCCCGCCTCTCGCCCCGTCGCCGCCCCGTCGCCGCCCCGCCTCTCGCCCCGTCGCCGCCCCGCCTCGGTTCGCCGCCCCGCCTCTCGCCCCGTCGCCGCGCCGCCTCGGTTCGTCGCCGCCCCGCCTCTCACCCCGTCGTCGCCCCTTCGCCGCCCCGTCGCTGCCCCGCCTCTCGCCCCGTCGCCGCCCTGCCTCTCGCCCCGTCGCTGCCCCGCCTCTCGCCCCGTCGCCGCCCCGCCTCGGTTTGTCGCCGCCCCGCCTCTCGCCCCGTCGTCGCCCCTTCGCCGCCCCGTCGCTGCCCCGCCTCTCGCCCCGTCGCCGCCCCGTCGCCGCCCCGCCTCTCGCCCCGTCGCCGCCCCGTCGCCGCCCCGCCTCTCGCCCCGTCGCTGCCCCGCCTCTCGCCCCGTCGCCGCCCCGCCTCGGTTCGCCGCCCCGTCGCCGCCCCGCCTCGGTTCGCCGCCCCGTCGCCGCCCCGCCTCGGTTCGTTATACCTTGATTCGTTGCAACGGTGCCTCCAATCGCCGGACAGGCCCTCTCCTGAGCCTCGTTGCAGCGGTGCAACATGGACTTATAAGTCCCTGTAAACAAACAGGTAGGAACTCGGGACTTTTAAGTCCCTGTAAACAAACAGGTAGGGACTTATAACTTATAAGTTGGGACTCAAAAAAGTCCTAGGACTTATGAAACAAACAGGGCCATAGGGAGCGACGAGCTGCTCTGAATCTGAGAATCCCACGCGAATCGAACAAAGAAAAAAAAAAGGCAAAATCCCACCCGTGCCTCCTCAACCTCCCGATCCCCAACCCCGACAATTCCGACGCACCGCCCCCGTCGAGCCTGGATCCCCGCACGCCGCCGCCGAGCCCGGGATTCCCATGCGCCGCCGCCGGGCCTGGAATCCCCGCTCCGTCGTTCCTGGGATCCCAGCTTGCCGCGGGGCCTTGGATTCCCAGTTTCCCACGCACCGCCGCCTACCCTAGCTCCTACACTGGCCGTCGCCCCGCTCCGACCACCGTCCACGACCTGGCCATGCACCTACAAGCGCCGTCACCGTTCCTGCCCCAACCACCGCCTCCGCACCACCCCACTGGACACCGGCGACCCGCGGCACACCAACCCGTCGGACCGGCGCTGCCCCAACCGGTCGTCCGCGCACCGCCCCAACCCTCCGGCTCCTGCACCTAGCGAGCGCCGCTGCATCCCCAACCTCCAGCACCACTGAAGTTCGTCCTGTCTAGCAACTTCAGTTTGCTTCTTTTTTTAGTTTCGATTCTTTGATTGCATGCTATATTCCTTGATTCCATGTCTGCTCCCTCCGACGCCGCTGCAGGTCACCTTCGCTACCTCCCTGCTTCTGGTGGTTCCTCTGCATCTCCCACTTGCGGCCACGACTTCTTGTCCTCCCATGGACGGCGTACGACAGTGATATTGTTGGCAACTTAGACCGGCCTGATGCTGTTGTTGTTGGTCGTCAGGTTGGCCGTGCCCAATCCGACAAGGAGGAGCAGCAGTAGTAGGTACTGGTGCAAATTAGGGTGTGTGGTGAGGAGAGGAGATTTCTTTGCTCCATTGCCGCTGGCCTCCGGTAGCTTCGTCGCTGGCTGCTTCCTTGTTACTGCTGGTACAGAAAAGAATGAACTGCAGGTCGCCTCCGCCTCATGTCGAAGTGTCCGCCTTTTTCTTTGAACCGCTTCCTTTCTGCTTGTAAAGTCCTTCCTCTGAACAAGTACTGCTATGGCTACCGTTATGTGCTCACCAAAAACAAAACGGAAAGTGAGAACAGTGCTTGGTTGTGATATGATATGAAAGATGTGTGGTGGTGAGAGGACAGAGGAAAAAGGACACATACTGCTATAGAAAAACCAACGAATACTTGTTTGATTATGTTTGGTAGTACGTGACAGAAATAGTAGTTCACACTTGAAACTTGAGCATTTTATTGGACTAGTTCACGTGTATGTGACCTTTGTGGCTGTACATGTTTTTTTCCTCGTTTGTTAGAAAACTGATGTACTACTATCTCATATGTGAATGAAGATCTCATCTCAAGATGGATACTGATTCCTTCGTTGTTTTGCTTATAGTAATGTACATTTTTTTGTATTTTGAATCAAAATCAAAAGGTTCAAATTAAAATAGCAGAGCAATTGAACCTTTTTAAAAAATATTGAATTTCCCCGTTTAAAATTATATAACCAAAAAGTTGAAATTAAAATAACATAACCATTTAAATTAAAATAAAAACCAGTAAGTTCAAAATAAAATAATACTCCCACGTTTAAGAGCAGTTTGATGTTGGTAAAAAATAAATCATATTGCTCAGCAATATGTGGCATTCACGTCGGTAGCGCTACACACACACTGCTCCTTGCGCACGCACGCGTAGTTTTTCTCTCTAGTAACTAGCATGTTTGGTGAATGTGTGTGAAGTCCTGCTACTACCAACAGAGAAGGAAAACCGCCATTCAACCTCATTTTGAGATTAAAAAATGGAACCAATTTAGTAAACTTGGGAAGCCCACATTGTGTCGCTGCCCATTTCTTTTATAAGATGGTCGTGTGTACGTGCATGTGGTGTTCGTGTGTGCGCGCATTCAGTGTGCTCGTACTATGGGTATGTTTTTCCTTTCTTTTTGTATAAATCAAAAGTTCATAAATACAAAAAACATAAGTTCAAAATATCTTATAAAATAAACGTTTGTATGCAAAATTCACAGGTGAAAAATGAGTTTTGTGCCTGGGTGTGTGCCAACACCACAAGTTCGGATGAGGAAAAAGTAATGAAATAAAAACCTAAAAATGTTCATTGCACAAGTTCGAATAAAAAAGAGGAACACACCATCAAAATATCCCACAGAAGGTCAAACTGAAATAACAAATATAGTTCAAAAAAGAGTAATTAGAAAATGGATTTCTCTTGTTTCAAAAACAAACACCCTAGAAGTTTAAATTAAAATAATAGAGCGGCTCAATGTTTACTGAAAACTCGGATTCAACCGCCAATAAAAATTAAAACCAAGGACTTCAAATAAAAAATGGAGCAGATAAAAGTTTATATAAAAATGTGTTTGCTCGTTTCTACAACCATAGAAGATCAAATTAAAAAAACAAAAGAGCGGTTTGATATTTCCCCATTTCTAAAATAGAAACGAAGAAGTTCAAAATAAAAAAACCGATAAGTTCAAGTTTTAAAACAACTGACTAAATAATGAAAAGTAAGAAGTTCAAGCAAGAAATAGAACAGTTCAAAATTCATTAAAAAAATATCTTGCCCTTTCTAAATAAAAAAATTCTACAAGTTCAAATTTCAATAACGGACCGGTTCAATATTTCTTACAAACCTAGGATTTTTTCGTTACTAAAAAATAAACCAAGAAGTCCAAATTACAAAAATAGAGAAGTTCAATATTTATCAAAAAACCTCAAATTTTCCTTGTTAGTAAATAAAAAATATGAAGAAGTTCAAATTAAAAAAAAGTAGTTTGATGTATACGGAAAACTCAACTTCTTTCTGTTTATAGGAAAAATAAATGCATGAAGTTCAATTTTATTTAAATGTTTGATGCTTATTTAAAGACATATTTTTTTAGAAAAAAGACAAAGAATTTCAAATTAAAATATCATAGAAGTCCGAAGTATACAGAAAACTCAGATTTTTCTCATTACTAAAGAATAAAATGGAGAAGTTCAAATTAAAGTAAAGGAACAAATAAACGTTTAAAAAGATATTTCTACCTTTTTCTTAAAACTAGAAGTTCAAGCTAAAACAACAACGTGGTTCGATGGTTATTTAAAAAAATATAGGATTTTACCTTTTTTAAAAACTCATATATATGTTGTTATTAAAAAATCAACCATGAAGTTCAAATTGAGAAAACATTGAAATCTAATGTTTGTTTGAAAAATCAAAAACAAATCTTTACCAAAAAATGTGAAGTTCAAATAAAAAAACACGGAAGTTCAGAGTGAAAACTACTAGCTATTCAACTACTACATGGAGTGGTTTTCATATACAAATAAAAAGAATAAAAAGACAAGGCCTAAAAAGACATTTAGCTAGAAGTTCATGTGATGGGCCTTGGAAGTTCAAATATTCTTGTAAAGGAGGTTCACGTACATAGAGAAGTTCGAAGTATATAAAAAACTCAGATTTGTTGCAAGAAGTTCAAGTGCTCTGTCCAGAAAAGTTCAAAAATTCTTGCGAAAGAGGTTCACCTTGTATTTCCATGTTCGGTTTTTTCCGTATAAAAATCGAATACAATTCTTTACTCAAAAATATAAAAAGGTGAAGTTCATGTTGAAATAACAGAGAAGTTCGGAGTTTATTAAAACCTAGGATTTACCTGTTCAAAAAATAAAAAACAACTCATAAACGAAAAAAATGTTGCTAGAAGTTCAAGTGCTCAACGAGGAAAAGTTCAAAAAATTCTTGTGAGAGAGGTTCACCGTATATTTATATGTCCAAAATACATTAAAAAATATGTTTTTTGGTGTTTTAAAATAATTCTCTCAAACCAGAGAGAAGTTCAAAAGTGATAACAACCGGAAGTTCACGTACTACATGGTGTGTATTTCATACAAGAAAAATACAAATAAAGTGAAACAGAGTGAAGTTCAAACAGACATGCCCCAGAAGTTAAACTACTTCACACAGTACGAAAAACAGCATGTCAAAAAATAGCACGTCAAAAACAGAGTGAAGTTCAAATAGACATGCCCGAGAAGTTCAACTACTTCAGACAGTGCATTTCCATTCGCGATGAAGGCAGAAATCATGATCTTGTCAATTTCTAATTTACTTCAAAATGATAGGAATATCATTTGTATAAGTTCAAGTCCGAGGTCGGAGAAAGTTAAAAAAATATTGTGAGAGAGGTTTGTACAAAAAGAATATCATTTGTGTAACACTGACGAAAATGGATGGGAAAATTACAAACAAAAATATGTCACAGAAGTCCAACGTGAAAACAGCAGGAAGTTTAATTACTACACTGAATGAATTTCGCAAGAAAAACTTTTAAAAATGTCGTGAGTATGAAAAAATGATCAACACGGAAAAGTTGCGTGTTTATAGCAGCTTTCCATCGGTATATCACTTGCTTAATTCCGGTGAGTGAATGGAGAGCTACGAGCAAAAAAAGCACGTGAAAAACAGAGTGAAGTTCAGGCAGAACTGCCACAGAAGTTCAAGTACTTCGCGCAATGCACTTTCGACGAATCTGTTTCGCGATAAAGGCAGAACGTGTGATCTCGCCGTTTCTGAAATTACATGAAAATGGCTGGGATTCAGAGCAAACCTTCAACATGAAAAAGTTTTGCATTTTTTGTAGCTTTTCAACAGTATATTATTTGCCCCGTTCCGATGAAGTTTGTAGAAATTACGGCGAAAATACGTTTTTAGCCATTTTCAAAATCAACGTAAAAACGTAATGAATTTGGAGAAACAATATATACAAAAAAGTTGCGCATTTGTTTAGGCTTTCCAACGCCATATCATTTTCTACGTTCTGACGTATGATTAAAAGAATATATCGAAAATACAAACTTGGTAGAACTTGTACCGTTTTCTAAATTACTCTTAAACCATTCAAAATTAGAAAAAACTTTCAACACGAGAAAAAAGTGCATTTTCATAAGCTTTCCAACGCCATATCATTTGTCTCAATTGGATTAGGCGTTTAGAAATGGCAACGGAAATACGAACTCGGTTGTTCGGTTTGTGAAATTTTACGATTTTCCACATTACTCTTCAACCATAGGGAATTAGAAAAAACTTTCAGCATGTGGAAGGAGCGGTTTTAAGCAGCTTTCCAATGCCATATTATTTGCCTCATTCCGATAAACGGTTTAGAAATGTGATCGAAAATACGATTCACGTTTTTTGTATGAAGAAAAAACGGTTTTCAAAACTGCTCTTAAACCACTTACATTTTGCCAAAATTTAAAGTTGGGTCATGATACTTGTGTCCATAGCTTTCCAATGGCATAGCGCAAGCCCCATTTTGGCAATGTTGACGGAAGTTCAACCTAGCACTAGGGGAAGTTCAGGTCGAACAAATCAGGCAGTAAAATTGCAAAAAACGCAATTTCATCACGACCCGAGAGCAAAATCCGCCAGCGAGCGAGATTTTTATGTAAAACCGGTATTTAGTTGCTAAATTTTTTTCTAGATTACACTAACATCATATAGAACACTACTAATCAGAATAATTCGTGGGGGAAGCCACAGTTGCAAAGATAGCCCGAAGGTCGGGTTCGTACAGAGGGAAGTTCAGGTGCGTGTACAAACAAAAATACGTCACAGAAGTTCAACGTGAAAATAGCATGAAGTTCAACTACTACACTGAATGAATTTCAGATGAAAAACTTTTAAAATCATTACGAGTATGAAAAAATGATCAACACGGGAAGGTTGCGTGTTTACAGCAGCTTTCCATCGGTATATCACTTGCTCAATTTCGGTGAGTGGATGGAGAGCTAGGAGCAGTGGATAGAGATATAGGAGAAAAAAGCACATGAAAAACAGAGTGAAGTTCAAGTACACGTGTCGAGAAGTTCAGGTTCTTCACGCGGTGCATTTTTGAAAAATCAGTTTTGTGATAAAGGCAGAACGAATGATCTCGCCATTTTTGTAATTACTTGAAAATGGCTAGGAATCAGAGAGAACCATCAACATGAAAAAGTTTCGCATTTTCCTTAGCTTTTCAGCGGTATATTATTTGCCCCATTCCGATTAAGTATGTGGAAATTATGCCAAAAATACGTTTTTGTTCATTTTTCAATTTGACTTAAAACTGTAAGGAATTAGGAGAAACAATTAAGGACAGTATAACCGCATCTAATCCCAGCCCTCTCAGGCCATCAGCAACCACGACCATTCGTTTGCATGATACATCAATTACTGGCTGTCTGATTATCATTAGCGTGCTATCTCCCTCGTTTTCCTACAAGTGGGCCGGCTGTCCTAGGGGACACTACTCCCGTAGCCAAATTGAAGGGCGCTCATTGATTGGGCCAGCCGGCTGATTCGGCCTCACCAAGAAGAGCCCATCTAAGCGAACAAATGACATCTCCTCGGGCCACACCACCCCACGACCTCTCCTCTCTCTCGATCGGGAACCCTGGTCAGGCGACTTCGGGCTGCGGCACCCCAGGATGGCGGCGGTGGCCCGCGCCTCCGGCTCACCCGCGAAGCGCGACGCGAAGGCCTCCTTCGTCCCCTCTTCCTTCCTCGCCTCCCCATGGGGCGGCGGTGACGGCTGCAAGGTCGGCGTGTTGCGCTCGTCCCCTCTGCTCCACCAGAGTTACCCACTCCCTCTCCCCATTCGCGCCCCGCTCACGCTCGAGGACCCCCAATCGCCATCGGCCCTGGCCTCCTACCAGATCCTGCTCGCCATCCTCGCCTGCCTCCTCCTCGGCACGCTCGTCCGCCCCTTGCGTCTGGTCGCACCTCGCGAGTCCTTGATCCTATCGATCTACATTGCATCTCGTTGGGATCCCTCATGCTTACTGAAATTTGTGGTTCCATTGGACTGTAAAACGCGCCTGACCTGTGCCGCAAAGATGAGATTCGGCTCCAGTGCCCCGGAGTAATGTGATGTTGGGCTCAGCACGCATATAGGGGAATGTTTGTGCGTGAAATCAGTTTTAACGTTTGTTTGATTTTTATGGCTTGTGTTGTCACCGTTCAGGTGAGAAACTCGCTATTGAGAATCCACGTCTTGAAGCCATGTGCCGAGCGCTGCAGCGATGAGATCTCAGGCAAGTGCAGAAACATGATGAAAGATGTTTCATAAATGTGACTGAATCTTCTCAGTGTACCTTTTTTTTCTGTTGTGTCTTCATGTATCTAAAATTCTTGATACTACTGCAAAGCCAATATGTTGCCAGGGTAGTTGATAAAATTTTCTTAAGACCACAAGTAAATTGAACAGTTGATCTGCTAGATATATTATATTTGGAAGGAAGATATTCCAAACGTAAATTGGGTGGCTGGAGAAATAAAACGTGACTGACTGACTTTGGGATGAGGATAAAATTATTCTATCATTTCTAAGAGCACAAGTGGAAAAATAACCCAGAAACAATATACTCTGTCTACATTTCTTCTTTAACAGCTGCACCTGTTACATGAACCTTTAAACCAAAGCCCGATACAGAAGCAATCAAAACTGGCTGGTGATATCATTTTTTCTTTAACAGAAGCCAGGATGCACTGCTGGTGGAGATAAGTGCAAATGCGGCAGCAGCAACACCTTCACCGGACAAAAAGAAAGCTGGGAGGACAGGAAAAATGGAGAGGGGTAGAAACTACTACTGATGACATGAAAGGAACCTCTAAAGCTGCTGATAGCAAGAGGACGGGGCCTTCTGAATTAGCTGATGGTGTATCGTAGTTACAAGAGTTCTCCCAGGTAAGTGATACCCTCGTGCATGTGTTTTTGGGTTACCTGGGCTATTGGTAAGTTTGGACCTTATTTAATTCGTGAAAGTGTAGCGACACCATTTTCCATGCTGGTTTGTTTTGGTAAGCCTTTTTCATGTATACATGGAATTGCTGGTCTAACACTTTTTTACATATATCTTTCAGCCTGGTTGCTCTTTAACAAAACAAGCAAACCAAAATGAACAATATGATTACAACGTATCCCCGCTGCTGCTTGTATGGTAGTATTTAGTATATCATTATTTGATATTGCAATTAATTTAATCCTTGTTAGGACTGTTGTCCTATGAATGTGTGCCCTCCACAAGAAATACCCAGGTGCATTTGGCTACCATAATTCTTCTTTGTTTCCAAACATGTTGGCTCTTTGGTAGAGGCATTTGAAGATTTCATTTATGCATCATGAAAGCAATCTATTTCTTATTGCCTATTATATGTACCGATTAGTTGTATTTACTATCTAAACTGTTGTGTATGCTGTTATACCAAGTCAATTTATATGTGACCTTGCTTTTACCGACTATATATATATATATATATATATATATATATATATATATATATATATATATATATATATATATATATATATATATATATAATGTGTGGTTATGTTTAGGCAAGCTTAATTATTTCATATGGCCATATATTTATCAAAATTCCTACCATATCATTGTACAAATAGACGGGCGCAGCAACGCGCGCCATCAATGATCTAGTATATACAAAAAGGTTTCGCATTTGTTCAAGCTTTCCAACGCCGTATCATGTGTTGCATTCGGACGTACGGTTAAAAAATTAGCTCGAAAATACGAACTCGGTGAAACTTGTACCGTTTTCTGAATTACTTTTAAACGTTCCAAATTAGAAAAAACTTTTAACATGAAAAAGTAGCGCATTTTCACAAGCTTTCCAATGCCATATCATTTGCCTCAAATGGATTAGCCGTTTAGAAATTACATTGAAAATACGAACTCGGCTGTTCCATAGGGAATTAGAGAAAACTTTCAACATGTTGAAGGAGCGGTTTTCCAGCAGCTTTCCAACGCTATATTATTTACCTCATTCCGATAAATGGTTTAGAAATGCGATCGAAAATATGATTCACGTTTTTTGTATGAAAAAAAAAACGGTTTTTAAAACTGCTCTTAAACCGCTTACATTTTGCCAAAAATTTAATTTGGATCGTGATATTGGTGTCCATAGCTTTCTAATGGTATATCGCAAGCCCCATTTGGACACTTTTTAGCTGAAGTTCAACCTAGTACTCAGGGAAGGTCAGGCGCGTTACTCAGGAAGTTTATGTTGTGATCAGAATACTATTTTGATCCCGTGATCAGAATAGTATATATATATATATATATATATATATATATATATATATATATATATATATATATATATATATATATATATATATAGCCAGTAGCGTCTGATAGATATACAAAAACTTGTTGTTCGACCAATCTATCGGAGAAGGAGAGGTCGATCAGTTCTCTGTGTTCATGACGATCTTCTATACTTAATGGTTTCCTTCATTTGCTTACTAGTTAGCTAGCGTGTCGAGTCCTCTCTATACGTAGCGTCGACCAAGCACGGAGATAAAGAGAGGACACTCCTCTCTATTAGTTAGCTAACACAATATATGAAACCCCTAAATTAACCCTACAACCCCCCCCCCCCCCCCCCCCCCCCCCCCGCCGCCGCCGCCCTTTCAGAAAAAAACAAGGCCTTTTGGTCCCAGTTGGTGGCACCAACCGGGACAAAAGGTCCCCCTGCCCGGGCAAGCCGCTACGGCCACGTGGAGCCCTATCTGTACCGGTTCCCGATCGAACCGGGACTAAAGGTGGAGGGCTTTAGTTACGACCCTTTAGTCCCGGTTCGTGAACCGGGACAAATGGCCCTCACAAACCGGTTCGAATGGCCATTTTCCTACTAGTGGTTACACGACAATGCCTCCATTAAGGTAACGGCATAGAACGCCGCCATCGCCTGCCAACAGCTCGGTTTTCACCAGCAACCATGTCTTCCCAACTCGCAGCCGGGACTAGATGATGGATCTCGAGATCTGATCACCAAGCCTCTGGCCGGCCATCTTTGACGACGAAGATGACCACCACCATTGGCACCATTGGCCAACGAGACGACACAAGATGAAGTAGGGCGCTACCAGCGTGCGTCCTGGCCAGCACCACCGGCGCTAGGCCCGTCCTGGACCATGACTCATGGTCGAGGGAAACGGCAAGCGCTGCCACGACGAGGACGCGGACCGGAAGCCCAGATCCGGCCCACCCGCGCGCCGCCACGTGGCCACCACCAAGCGCCGTTTAGGGGCAGCCCCGCCGCCTCACGGGCAGCAGGCGCCAGCCCCCGGCGGAACACCGCCGTGTGCCACCGGCCGCTGCGAGATCTGCGCGAGAACGGCGAGTACGCCCCGCCGCCACCTTCCCTGGGGACCACGCGGGCTTCGCCGGTGTCCCCTCCGGCGGTGGCGAAGCGGGAAAGGAGCGGGGAGGGGCGGCTGGCGGCGCGGTTAGGGTTAGGGGCAGGGAGGGGCGGCTGGCGCACGCGGTTAGGGTTAGGTGCAGGGAGGGGCGGGGAGGGTACGGGCTTCTGTACACACTTGTCTTGTGAACTCTCATGTTTATGTTTCAGACTTCTTCTGAAACATATAAGCCTGATATTTTTTAATTGGTAGCATGGGAGCATGTAGGGTTGGTATCACCAAATGGGCTACGAAATTGTAAGACCGCGCAAGAATTAGAGAATTTGACCGGCTTCTTTTTATGGGTCAGAACAACGCAGCCTGGCTAGGGGTGGCAAGGAATCTTGTTGCAAGTGTAGGTTCACATCACAGATCACACTGCATCTTGCTGCAGCGAGCATCCAAATTATCAGCATGGCTTTGCCAAAGAAAAATAGAAAGAAGGTTGGGAAATTATTTGGGTGAATGGAGAAACTGTTGTTTCTACGCATCACCCCTGAGTTTGAGTTTGATCTCAAATGCACGGGTGCATGAGCTGCATGATCTTCTGTATTACTCCCTCCGTTCCTAAATAATTGTCTTTGTAGAGATTTCAACAAGTGACTACATACGGAGCAAAATCAGTAAATTTACACTCTAAAACATGTCTACATACATCCGTAGGTTGTAGTCCATTTAAGATGGCTAGAAAGACAATTATTTGGGAACGGAGGGAGTAGTTCTGTGTAGGAAAGCCAAGCTGCACTAAGAGACTGACAGAGCCATGCACAGGCGCACTCTAGCTCTGGTCAAGCTCTGCGTCGATTGGCTACACGAAGACGGAGGCCGTTCATTTCACACTCGCAACCAGCTCCACTGATCTGTAATCGCAAGAGAACCATTATTCAGACATGAGACAGGAACACAGACTGGCCCAGCCAGTCCATGCATGCCACGTACTCCAGCTGGTCACTGCTACAGATCCATACGCAGGAGGAAACGCGTTGGTAGTATGTGCAAAGAGCGGAAACGATCGTGGCAAGCGCGTGCGCGGCACGCTGCTCGCCAGTTAGCATAGCCACGCACGGCAGTGCCTTTCGCAGAGGTCAACACTTGTACAGTACGCTTTTCTGATCAATTAAGCTTCCACATGTTTAACTGTGATGGATCAACTAAGCCATAGGTACAGAAATTATTACCTCCGTCCTGATTTATTGATCCTTTTAATATTTTATGCTAATATTTGATTATAGATTTAACTAAGAAAATAATAATACATATCACCAAAAAATATATCGTTGAATTCGTATTTGAACATAGTTTTCAATGATATTATTTTTGTGACATGTATTATTATTATTATAGTTAAGTCTATGATCAAAGTTTGGCACAAAATGATAAGCGGACAAATAAACCAGGACAGAGGTAGTAACACACTTCCACATGTTTATCTGCTCAATTAAGCCAAGACACACACGCCAATATATTTCTTTTGATCTAGAAACATCAATCATTCACCATTATTATTAGTTACTACACGCAAGATCGGCACGCTCGGATAAGCGTTTCAACAACCAGTACGACAGACTCCGGCGATGCAATAGCAAGGACGCCGGAGTTAATCTCGATCAAGATGTCGTCGTACATGGATGCACGTCTCTGACTAAAAACAGCAGCAGGTGTCGTAGAACTGGCCTTTCTTCGGGTGCCCAGGCCTGCATTGAGTCTTGGGGTTCTTGAACCCCAGCTTCTGGCAGTTGATTTTGCACGTATTGTCCGTGCACGGCAGGATCTGGCACTCCCCTGAACCCGAAGGCCCAGCAGCAGCAATGTCTGCACGAATCGCAACGTCGTCGTGATCACATATGCGTATATAGACATATACTACAATTAAACTCAAGCAGTACCTTATGCAGCATGGCATGATGACATGACCATAGCGGTCACCACAATGGCCGCCAACAGGAGAGCCCTCGGGTCCTTGAGAAGCCCCATGGAGGAGGAAAGAGTTACCCTTGAAAAGTTACAGTTTCTGGTGTGTTTAATTACGTCCTGTTCTTGAGTTTTGATGCGGGGTTGCTAAGCCTCTCCTTGCTTATGCTTATATAGAGAAAGCAAATTTGGAAGGGAGTTAATGCTCATCACTCTATCATGTAATCCATTATCGTTCCCTGTTCAGCTAATTAATACATGTGTCCATATATGGCATATATTTATGAGGCATTCATTTAGTCATCTATAATTAAGTGTGTATAATGTGATGATGTTAGGGGAATGTGATTACAGATTTCAATCCGAACTCCGGGCCAATGTGGACCTTCTTCGGGCTAGGCCTTCCGTGCACTTGTAAAGAGCAAAAGGGTCAAACGCATCCGTGCATGCATGGTGGCGACATGTCGAGTTTGTCCGTACGTGTTCTTAAGACACTGCAGAAGACAACTTGACTGGAGGATGGTCGATCAAAGCCGGTTGAGTCGAAACGTTTGACTGAGGCTACGCTTGGATTGCCGTTTTGCGGCGATTTACAGGCGTAATAAAGACACCTGTAAAAATTAGTAGGTGCGGCTCGAAGGACTCCTTGGTTGGTGGTTCAGATCCGAGAAAACAGGGCAGGTCTGTGCCTTCCTCCGGAAAAAATATACACACCTTCCACCCTCCGTTTCATTTCCACCCGGATTATATGCGTGCCCAGTATGATACACGCAGAAACAGTTACACGCGTAAAAAAATACATCTGTGAAACGGCAATCCAAGCGGGCCCTAAGAAATTAAGCCAGGCGGTTGAGGGAGCGTGTCTGTTTTATAGGGCCAGCCCATGCGAGCAAGAGGTTGCAGTAGCTGCGGCTCTCATTGGCGAGGGCGGCTACAGGCTGATTGGTGCGAGACCGAGCACACGTTTACTAATATAAGCTGGTCGAAGTAGCTTCCAGGTTAGTTCGTTTCCTACTTTTGTTTTGAACTTGACATTTTCTTACATTTTATAAAAAAATGAATACATATATTCCATTTAACATTTTTTAGTATACATCAGGAAAACAATTTATTCACATTTAACATTTTTTTAATACACTACTAACATTTTTTGAAATATTGTTTTTATGCCTACATTTTTCATACACATTGGAGTACATTTTTTGTGAACATCAGGAACATTTTATTATACATGTTTAATATATTTCAAATAAATGGTTAAAAATTCTATATATTTGATCACTACTTTTTTTCATACACATTGTACATTTTTTGTCTACATCAGTCATCAGGACGATTCTTAATACAAGTTTAACATTTTTAAATACATGATTAGCATTTCTTATATGTTTAGCATTTTTCGTACCTAGGAGGAAGCATCGGGCATGCATATATAGTGCCTAGGAGGGCATGCACATTCCGGCGCTTACTATGTAGCAACCCGCACAGAAAACAAGGATCCGCCAGGAGCTCCACTTTAAAACCTAGGGTATTAGCTCACCTGAAATCCCATATGCCCTATTCCTGTTGCTACTGCTGCTGCTGGTTGTTGTCACAGCCTCGACACATTTGCATGTTTAGTGGAAACGCGTTGCATACAGTAGTGGATAAATGACGATCACCTTGGACCGTAGAGCCTAGAGGAAGGGACGGGAACTTGGTGCTCTCGGGTTCTGGCGCACCCTATATGCGCCAAAAAATTAGTAATTCAAAAAAAGTTCAAAAAATTATAAATCTTTTTTGGAATCAAACATGATTAGGTATTCTACTCGTATAAAAAGTTTGGACAAGAAATGATTCATTTTGATTTCAGGGCAAAAAAGAGAAGTTTATGGCGACAATATAACGTGTATAATACTTGTATATAACGTTTTTTGTCGAATCTTCGACCTAGGATACAACAAAAGTCTTTCTCTGACGAATCTTTTTATATGACTACAATATTTGATCATGTTTGATACGAAAGAAGTTTCGGGATTTTTTGAACTTTTTTTGAATTACTAAATTATTTTTGCTAATAGGGTGCGTTGGTACCCAGGTTCTCCTTTGTATTTTCGCTAGAGGAAGGGTATAGCTAGCTGCAAGCAATATCTTGAATCTGTATGCATTACCACTTACCAGTACCACACGTGTACGCGCAAGCTAGCGAGGCACATATGAACATGTATGAGAAGAGAACAGTACAGAGCGTGCGCGCGCACGTATGGGCCTGTGTTCGTATATAAGTGATCGAAGAAGAAACACAAAAGGTACCACGAATTATTACTTTCCCACTGGTTTATTGACATGGAGGTTTATATTTATCTTTGCCGGTCGCCGCCGGTGGGATCGTCGCTGTATAGATAGAGCAATTGGCGTACGCCGGTTCATGGACCACGTGGCACGCAGCAGCACCTCTGGGAGCCATCTTTGTGATCAAGCCGGCACCGCAGCTTTGGGTCCCTTAGTCCTAGCTCTATGCAGTAGAGCACGCACTCCGTCTCGAAGCCACACGGCACGACATGAGGGCACGCGTCTGCATGTAGACATATTATGATGTAGCACGCCCGAGGAGAGTTGTTAGTAGGACCATATGTATGAAAAACACCCATAAATAAACTCAAAAAGATTGTGAAAATGGTGTAAGTTTAAGCTGGCTAAGAATGCAAGGAAGAACATGGGGCATTTTGGTTGACGAGGACATGATACGCAATTGGAGATCTTATTATCAGTTACTACCTTCTTCAGCGTGGCATGCTGACATGACCATGGCGAAAGCTAGGATTGCTGCCAAAAGGAGAGCCTTGGGTCCTTTCTTGAGAAGCGCCATAGGAAGAGGTGAGTTAGCACCCTTGAAAAAACAACTAGTGTTTCTTATGCTCTTATTAAGCACTGCTATTCTTGTTTCGACGTGGGGTGGGAATGGCTCCTTGATCTCCCTTATATAGCAAGCAATTCTGGAATCGGGTAACTGACACTACTTAAATGCGTCACTGCAATGGGCCAACAATCAAGAAACAGTAGGGTTCTCAAACGTTCTGAATTGAGTACATATCTTTATGACATTATTTAAAGTGTTATGTTACTGGTTCTGTGATTAAGATCTTTCTTCAGGGATGGTTATGTACTTAATATCAACAGTAAGTACTCAATTCAGATCAATTGTGTGAACCATAAAAAAAATGTGTGTGCACTTAAAACAGGCGAATCCATTTGATGTGTGTTCCTTCATATATCTACTATATCTAAATAGCTAGCCCCACTATTAGAAATTCTCTAGCTTCTCCTTGAGCCACATCACCCAAATTAATTTAGCCCTTGGATATACTAGATCAATCAACAATATCCATCCGATCAACACACTAAGAGCTACTGTAGCTACCATATGTAGTAACTGCCGCATGCATGTAAATGCATGCAGTAACTCCCGCCTATAAACATTTTACTCAAGGAAAAAATGCAGACGTGCATGCGTGCGTGAGTGCTCTATATGAAAGAAAAGTGAGTCGTGCATGCATATTTTATTTTGTTTTGGTCTAACTTTGAATTGTAGATAGAAATATTTATTTACTTATTTATTTGTAAAATACTGATAAACAAATTATCTTACTTCAGGAGAAGCTATAAAGACAGTAGCTAAATGGTTAATTCAACACAGTTTTTATTTCATATAAAATCCCGCCGTAACGCGCTGGGTATCGTCTAGTTTTGTAAATGTGTGTTCCCCTTTTTTTTTCCCTTTTTGGGGTTTTACAATGTTGGCATTTTCAACAATGTTCTTGAAATTTTAAAAATATTCAAAAAAAGTGAAGAAAACGTTTACAGTGGTTTTGAACAATTTTCTGAATTAAAAAATGTTCACAGTGCTCTAACGCCAAAGAGATTTTAAACAATCTTCCCAAAAGTTTGGAAAAGGTTTGAAAATTTTCAGAAATATTCACATTTAAAATATGTTAAAATTCTAAACAAAACAAAATACAACCTGAAAAAAACCCAGAAGAATCACTAAATGGGCTTGTCCATACGAGTGCTACAGTGCAGAAGCTCGACATTTTGCTGGACAATGCGTTAAATAGAAGCTCCGAGATTTCCTATCCGGCGCGTAACATTTTAAAATGTTTAAATTTTTCAAAAAATGTTATCATTAATTTAAAAATATTTCAAATTTAAAAAAGTTCAATATTTCAAAAATAGTCGCGAATTAAAATATGTTCACAATCTTTTTTTTTCTAGATTACAAACAATGTCCCCAATTTTAATATGGAACAAAAATGTACAAAAACATTAAAACTAGGAAAAAAATCGAAAAAATAACATAGAAAAAAAAACTAGCAGAACCTTTTCCCAAATCTGGTGGAATAAAGAAGCACCTGGCATGCATATATAATACCTAGGAGAGGTGCATTTTTTTTTTTAGAAAAGGAGGATGACCCCCGGCCTCTGCATCTGGAAGATGCATACGGCCACTTTATTGATTATTCCCGAGGACCTTACAAAGTGTTATAACAATAAACCTGAATCCACCAACTAGGCAACATATGCCGCTACTCCTATCCATATGATGAAGGGGTGCTAGCTGGGCCCCTATCCAGACCACTCACCTAAACCTAACATCGAAAGCCGGAATCCCCAGCCTAGCCACATACCGGGTCTGGGGTATAAACCGGTCTGACGCACTCACAAGTGTCGTCTCCACCATCTTCCACTGGTCCATCTCCAAGCAAATTGAGGTGCCATCCTTGGCAGGCCCTCCGCCATCAACGCCACCATGACGCCAAATGACGACCATCACCTACGGTAGAACATCACCAAGCAGATGGAGCGCTACCACAGGATGAAGATCAGCGGTAGAATAGATAGATCTCCGCACACATTGCCGCCGCCAAACACCTCACAAGCACCACGAAGCGCCCACCGTGCTTCCGGGGATCCCAGGCGACGCCTTCAAGAAGGAACGCGACGAAGGGACGACGCCGTCGCCCGCAAGGGGAACTAGAGCTTTCGCCCAAATGGAGAGCACAGTGAGAGACGGGATAGGACCTCGACAAGGCCTCCAAGAAGGGAATCGACACCCACAAGGCGCCGCCATTGTCGTGGCCTCCGCCGACGGCCAAGGGTTTCCCCCGATCCCGCCCCCGTCCCAACCACCCGGCCAAAGACAGGCCAGGGGAGCGCCCGCAGCCGGGGAAGGCGTCGGACTTCATCGTAGCAGGCACGCCGGGTGACGGGGCACCCCGACCCACCGTAGTAGTCGTCCACCGAGACCTCGCCGCCCGCACAGCCGAAGTCGCGGACCACCAGCTCCCACGGCCATCGCCCGTCGAGAGGCCATGCCGTCCACGCCGTCCGAGGCCGCCGCCCCGGCATCCACCCACCACGCACATCCCATCAAGACACGGAGAACGACCCACATCGCCGCCACCAGGGAGACCACGCCGCGAGCACCCAAGCCGGGCGACGAAGCAGGGCCGCGCCGGCCAGATCCGGGCGGATCCGGCGATCCCCGGCCCACCAGCCGCCAGAGGGGAGCCAGCCCCGATCCAGGGCCGATCCAGGGCGTGCGGCGGCGTCTGATGCGGGGAAGGGGTGTCTCCACGTCGAGGCAGGTGCGCGGGGAAGCCCCGCCACCGCCTACTGCCGCGCGGGCGGCTGCCGGCGGCGGCGGGGGAGGAGGAGGGGAGGCGGGGGAGACCTGGGGCGGCTAGGGTTTTCGCCCCCGAGTCGCCCGGAGCGGACGACGCGGGGGTACGAGGCGGGTGCGCCCAGTCGGGGTACCTAGGAGAGGTGCATGCTTGGCGGCTTGCTATTCAACGACCCGCGCATAGAATAAGGATCCGCCAGGAGCTTCACTTAAAACCTAGGGCACATGACGTCCCACACAATCTATTTTATATGTACTCCAAACAATAAGGGAGCATCTACATCTCGCCTGTTGCGAGATGGTAGAACCGCTCACCTCAAAGGACGCGGGAGCGGTTGATTTGCTTTGTTCATTTCTTTTGCTTCTTTGTTTTTGTTCATTCTTTAATTTTGTTTACATTCTTTACTTGATTTTCGAAGAAGGCATTTGTAATAAAATGTTCATATCATTAAATCAATTATTCATTAAATCTAAAAAATGTTCACACATTTCAAAAGTACACTCGTGAAATTTTAGAAAACAATATATAGACATTGTAAAATTTATTGTTCATAATTTTGGAAAATGTTTGGTAACATTTAAAAAGATGATTGTAACACTTAAACATATTTCACATGTATTAAGAAAATGTACATGGCCTTTATGACAATGTTCAATATGTGTTAACAAAATGTTCACAATGTATTTCAAAATATTTCAATGTGCATTTGACAATAATTTCACCGTGTATTTAAAAAAAATTAAAGTGCCTTTGAAGAATGTTCAATGTGTATTCAAAAAACAAATCAACATATATTTGGAAAATGTTCAACATGTACCTGAAAAATGGTCAACTTGTATAAAGTAAGTTCAGTATGCATTTGAAAAATATTCAATGTTTATTTCTAAAAAATGTTCAACATGTGTTTTTTTAAACAAGAACACACACAAAAACCCGGCTAAGAACTGTTACAAAAATCACATTGAAATGAAGAATAAGAAAAATAACACAAAAGCTATCAGTAAAAGTTTTTTTAGTTCAATCAATAAAAGCTTTATAAAACCACTCAGGAAGCTACCCTATTGGGCCCCCCCACGCGAAACATTGTGGCCCATATGCATAATATAATGGTTACTGCAACGAAAGCTGCGGCCCATCCTGAGAAAACCTCTTATCTCTCTCTAAAAAAACACAAAAAAGAACGAAGAGATGTTGTCGCAGTTAACCCTAAGCAAGTCAAGGGCTCCCCTAAAAAAAACAACGCAAGGGCGCTCGGCGGTGGGTGGCGGTTGAGGGCCGGCGGCGAGCAGCGGGTGAAAGCCACGCGTCGGCGTTAAGTATTGGCAGAGAAGGCCCGCCAGCAGCCATGACGGCAAGCCCTGGCCCCAGCTCTCCAAGTCTGCAGACCAGTGGGCGGCAGTTCTCAACAGGTAATTCACGACTGTCTGTTAATGTAAAAAGTTGATTTGTTATGCGCATTGAGTAAGTGTATGTTACAAATACATTTGCAAACGAATAAAAGGTTGTTCTCATAGGCAGCCCTGGTGATTTTGTGGGGACTTGCTTTACTAGATGCAGCAAATTGAATCACACCTTCAATCCTCGTGAGCGATTTTACCTCAACGAGCATATTTTCTCTAGCAGATGAGAATACAATTCATACCTCCAATCCGATTGAAATCCTCGAACCTGATAATTGCATTTCCCCCAAGAGAGACAAGAGCGTATTCAAAATCTCAACCTCCCATGTTTATGTCAGCTTAGTAGTGACTTATTACTGTGATTTAGAGAGCTGGAGTGGCCGGACCAGGATTTGCTGTCACGGCTGCGTGCGGGGAAAGTGAGTTTCTATCATTTGGAGCAACAGCAGAACAGCTGTCCCAATTGTAGTTGTTGGCAAATAAGTGTTGGAATCCTCACGAGAAGGAGGTTCCTTAGAACTAGCTAGCTATCAGTCCTCAAGAAGTTCTAGATAGGAACCCGCCGTTCGCCACTCCGGCCCACGGCAGCCACTCTCCCGTCGCCGGCCACTCCGGCCTGCGGCGGCCACCGTCCTGCCACCACCATCGCCGACGTCCGACGCTTCCGACGTTTCTCCGTCGCCTTCGCCATTGAGCTGTCCTTGGCGGGCTCGTTGCTCGTCGCGCCGGAGCACGAGGGTAAGGTTGGCACGTTGCCAGCTCTGCGCCCCTGCGTCATCCTGGGGTGGCCTCTCTCAGCTAAGTGCTCGCTCCCCCCCTTTTTTTGATGCATGTTGCTGCACTTCTTCCCTTGATCATGCTAGGGTTTGGTCGTCCTGGTTGTGTTGGTCCTGCTTGTGCCGGTCTTGCGAGGTGTTATGGAGCCCGCTTCGAAGATGCCATGTGGGCCCGCTTCGAAGATGCCATGTGGGCCAGATATGGCTGCGGCTCTGTCTGCGCGCTGTCGAAATCATTCTCCCTGGTGCGCCTCGCGGCGTTCGTCGTCAGCGACGGCGTGCTTCTCTCGCCGGAGTTCTTCGCTCAGCTTCTGCATGGCTGGTTTGGTAGCTCGGCTGCTGGGTTCCGGACCATTGCGCTGGGCCCCACCTCTTTTGAATTTGAAGTAGCCTGTCGCGAGGTTGCCGCTGAGATTGTGCTTCATGGGCTTTGGCATGCTGGGCCTCTCTGCGTGGAGTTTGGTTTCCCAAGTAGGCTCGGGGCCAGGAATCCGGGTCTCTGGTCAAAGCCTGCCGCTCTGGCCCCTGAGGACCCAGTCTGCGCACGCCCTGCTGCATGCACGCCCGTTGAGACCGGCTGCATGACCTCTCTTCGTCCCGCGTTTTCGGGCGTGCCGGTTTCCCCGCGATCTGTTCCTACCCTTGCGGATTCCGCTCCTTCTCATATCTCTCCTGCCCTATCTGGTCCTGGCTCGGGACCGATCTTGTGCGGGATTTACGGCGCTGACAGTGCAGGGGGCGGACAGCAATGCAACTCTTTGCATGGTGTCGTGGCATCCTCGCTGAGAAACCATCATGCGCATGTGCAGGCGAAGCAGAACGGAGTGCCTGGCCAGCTTGGCCTTTTTGCTCCCAGCGCCTCGGAATCGCTTCGCGATGTCACCGCCTCCTTGGCCCTATCGCGCTGCCCGTACAAGGAGGCACTCCTGTCCAGTCCGCGCGCTGCCTCCTCCTCTCCCTCTCGCTCCTCTGCCACCCACGCTCCGAGGCAGCATCATTATCCTCCTATCCCTCTAGACCTGCACCGGCGCTGCTTTAGATGCCTCTCCTATCGGCATCGGAGAGTTGACTGCCGTGACCCGCTGGTGTGTTGGCGCTGCAGGCGCACCGGCCACACCCGCCACTCCTGCTCTGTGCGCTCCCCTCACCTCGTCTATAAGTCCAAACATTCATCTTCCTCCTCCACCCACCAAGCTTCTTCACCTCCCCCGCTTCCGCCTTCTGCTTCCTCCTCTTCTCCCAACCTGTGCACTGCCATCGTCCCATTCGCTCCCCCTCCGCCTCCTGTCGTTCCATCCCCAGCCATGGAGCCGGTTGTTCGTGGTCGCCCCACCTACGTGGACGTGCACTACCCCTTTGTTCACGACCGCAACTCCCTCGTCTGCATCGTCAAAATCGCGCCCTCCATGCCCAACTTCCTATCCTGGCTATGCCGCCTCTTTCACCAGCGTCTCGGCATCAGTGCTGTGCGCTTTGCTAGCTCCTCCACTGCCACTGCTTTCGTTGTTTTTCAGCGTGAGTGCGACCAGATGAAGGCTCTCCGTGCTAGCCCTCTCGACGCGGGCTCGCACAGGGTCAAAATCATGCCGCACCACGCTGGCAGTAACGCCTTCTCTTTTGCCTACCGCCACATCGTCTGCCTCTCCCTGGAAAAGATGCCCTTGGAGCTTTGGAACCGGCGAGGTGTTGCCTCCAGTGTGTCGGGCTTTGCTGGGCTGATCAACGTCGAGCATGCCAGCATTCATGGCCATGACTTCGCTGGTATCTTCGTGCTCTCTAAGGTGGAAGCGCTTAGCCACATTCCCCACCATATCGCCTTCCACAAGATCAATGGCAACGACGCTTACGCTGACGTCTACATCAACGAGGTTTGGGATGTGGTGCACTCCCTTGGCAACCCCGCTGCTCCGCCAAGCAATGGCCAGCCCCCAAGCGGCAGGCGTGCCCGCTCGCCCCCGCGCGGCGGTCCCGGGGCGTCGTCTGCAGGCGGGCGCGTCTACCGGAGGGCCTCACGTGGCTTGCCTGCGGCGGCGGAGAGGGCCTTCCGCGCCTACAACCACCCAATGACGGCGTCCTTCGGCGACTTCCTGGCGTTGCTCAAGCTCTCCGCCAAGCCCGCGCTCAAGCGTTCGTCCTCGGTGGGCACGCTTGACGCGTCCGACTTCGATGCGGATTCGGAGAAGGATGGCCACGTGAAGAGACAGCTGATCGCAGCCCCGGTTGCCAGGCCGCATGCGGTCACTTTCTTCGATGTGGACAAAACAGCTTTCTTCTTCCGCCTGGAGTTGAGCCCAGCCAGGGTCGTGGAAGGTGCTGTCACGGTGGGGCCAGCCAGGCTCGATGACGGCTACTTTCCCGTGTTCGACATCACCACGGGCATGCAATCTAGGGAGAGCTGCAACTCCCTCCTTTTCAGGTTCTGGCCAAAACTTTTCAATTCGGATTCTTCTCCTTCGTCCCCTGAGCTCACTTGCGGCCGTTCCCTCCCACTGCTCCCCTCTGTGGACTGTCGCTTTCCTTCCAAAGCAAATGTGCCTGCTAGCCTGTTTGGGCATGTGGGACCCTCGATTTCCCTCGCCTCATCCCATGACGGCGACGCCATCACGCTCCCACCATCTCCACCACCCTCTACAGCCTTCTTGCAGCTCCAATACCAACTCTGGCTCACCTCGCCTCCCATCTGCCCGCTCCCTCCACCATCATACACCCTTGCTGCTCTACCCACGCATATGGAATCCGCAGCCTCCCCTTTCGCTGGCACCCCCCTGTTCCATGCCTACTGCTACTCCCTGCCTGCTACCATTGCTCGCTATTCTTGCGGGTGTCGCGCCCCGCCGGAGGAGCCCAAGGCCGCTCAGGTTTAGAGCTACCCAGCGCTGCTACCTCTGTTTTCGGCGCCGTGGGTCGAGGCTCCGGTCGAGAACTCTGCTGAGCACCCGATCCGTCTGGGCTCGCCGGAGGAGCCGGCGGGTGAGGACGGCCATGGAGGAAGCCAAGACCTTGTCGTGCAGCTAGGGGCGGCAGGAGCGGCTAGCCTGGCTGTCCCTGCTGGCACCCAGAGGCTGGAGGTGGAACTCCCTGCCGCTACCGCTGCGAGGGTAGCCCAGGCGCCAGTGCTTCCGCGGCGCAGCCCTAGGCTCCTCAGGTTACTGGATGGGCCTAGGGTTGACTGCATTGAGCGCGCCACCAACCGGAAAGCACGGATGACCATCTCCTCCTCCTCTGGATCGTCCTCCGGCCACTCCTCAGGCCGCTCCGCCTCTTCCAAGCGTGCCAAGAAGCTGCGCGAAGTCTCTTCCTTGATCCAGCTCCCTCTCAAAGGCACGCCTCGACCGCTGGGGAGGAACAAGCTCAAGGCGTTCGCGGACTGCTGCGACCTCGATGCGGAAGGCATAAGCAGGGAGGCCGAGGCTCTCTCTTCTGCCTCGACGGCTGATTCTCCTGTGCGCTAGCTCGATCTCAATGAGTAGGACCTGCACAACCTCGTCTGCATTAGTTGGCCTTCAGCCACGTTATCAGGAGATGTTGCATTGTGTTAGTTGCTTCCGGCATGTCGGGAGTCGTTGTGTCTTTCTCTTTTTGCTGTTCTCTTCGGGTGCTTCTAGCCCTTATGGCCGGGTGTGTGGTCGTGTCGTCTGGTGTGGTGTTAGATTGTGTTTCGTTTCGTTCTGTAAGCTCCTATCGTTACTTGATGCATGGCATGTTTCTCTCTGCTATCTCTTGCACTCCGTGACCTTCGGGTCCTCTTGGCAGCCACTCTGCTCTTATGATTATCACTAACTGGAATGTTTGTGGCTTGAGTGATCGTAGCAAGCACTGCCTTGTCAAAGACACAATTGCCTCCTGCAAGCCTAATATTGTTTATTTGCAAGAAACCAAGCTCAGCGCTGTTGATACTTTTCTGATCAAGAGGTTATTTCCAGCATCGTTTTGCAACTTCCGCTCACAGTCAGCACAGGGCTCCTGTGGTGGGATTCTTGTTGCTTGGGATTCAACGGTCAATGGAAATGTTATGGCGCAAGATGATTTCTCTATGACAATAGCTTTCTCGTCAACCAATGATGACACCAGTTTCTGTCTGACAGCGGTTTATGCTCCATGCGAGGCAAATCAGCGGCCGAGTTTCTTCAGCTCACTTGACTACGTATCCACTTTGATTGCTGGTGCTTGGATGCTAGTTGGGGATTTCAACATGTACCGATATGCCTTCGAGAAGAATAATGACCGTGTCAGCTGGTCCTTAATGGAAGTTTTCAATGACTGGATTAACAGTCATGGCTGATGGATGTCAACATTGTTAACAGGCTGTTCACTTGGTCTAATAAGCGCAGAGATCCAACGCTAGTCAAGCTTGATCGAGTTCTCATCAATACAGATTGGATTTTGGCCTTCTTGGACACTACAGCTGCTTCCATTTCGTCGGTCACCTCGGATCATGTGCCTATTTGTATTGACTTTGGCACCACCCTACCCACTGCCAAATTCTTCCGCTTTGAGAACCATTGGCTGCATATTCCGGAGCTCAAACAGCTTGTGTTGGCCTCTTGGCATGCTGGCCATCGTCAGATTGATTCTGCTGCGTCTAGACTAAGCTTCAAGTTCAGGCGGCTTCGGGCAAGCATCAGGCAGTGGGCTAAAAACAAAGGAAATCTGCAGCTCCTGATTGATAACAACAAGTTGCTGATCGATTTTTTGAATGCTGTTGAGGAACGGCGCAGGCTCACGAATTTAGAGTTTGTACTCCGCTTGCATGCAAATACAAAACTTGAGAGACTGCTAAAGTGGCGAGCGGATTTTTGGCAGAGGAGGGTCAAGCTCAACTGGTGTAAGTTTGGAGACGAGAACTCGCGTTTTTTTCACCCTGCTGCTAATTGGCATGCCAGAAACAACCGCGTAAAGGTTCTAGTGCACAATGGAGTTGAGCACTTCAGCATTTCTGAGAAGCTGAAGATTGCCACGGCGTTCTTCCAGGATATTTTCAGCTCTCGGCCGCACGATCCGCTCGCAGTTGACCTAACCACAGTTTACTCCCAAGTGGATCTTCTTGATCTCTCTGCCCTAGAGCAACCATTCAGCTGGGAGGAGATCATCCGCACCATCAATCTATCACCGAATAACAGAAGCCCCGGGCCGGATGGCTTCACTAACGAGTTCTACAAACAGTTTGCCTCTACTCTTAAGGATGACATTCTTACGTTCTTTGATGATTTCTTCCATGGACGAGCTGATCTATCTGGCATCAACTGGGCTCATATTGCTTTACTCCCTAAGACGAAGTTACCCTTGGAAATCACCAACTTCAGACCCATTGCTTTAGTCCACAGTATCATCAAGTTGCTCACTAAAGTTCTTGCTCTGAGATTGCAACACTTCACCAGTTGATTCACTGCATGCAATCTGGATTCATCAGGGGGAGAGCCATCGTTGAAAACTTTGCACTAGCTTCTGAATTGGTACAATGTGCACAAAAGAGGAAGATACCCATGATGGTACTCAAGTTGGATTTCAAAAAGGCTTTTGATAGTGTTAACTGGAACTGTCTCACGAACCTGATGCAACACAGAGGTTTTGGCGCTCGTTGGATTTCTTGGGTCTCCTCCATCCTCAATTCTGGCAAGGCTAAGGTTATGATGAATGGCTGCCTCGGAGATGATATTTTCTTCAACTGTGGAGTTCGCCAGGGTGACCCTCTCTCTCCGTATCTCTTCATTTTGGTTGCTGACATCCTACAACGTATGTGTGTTGCTGCCGCAAACGAGGGAATTCTGGAGTGCCCTATAGACGGACTGGTTTTTTTTCCTGTGCTGCAATACGCGGACGACACGCTTATTCTGCTCAAGGGCACGGCTTCGCAAGCTACACACATTAAGCACATCCTACAGGCGTTCTCAAGCTTTAGTGGATTGCAGATTAATTATCACAAGAGCACTTTCGTGCCTATACATATGTGTGCAGAGGAGGCACTGGCAGCAGCTTCTGTTTTGGGATGCCCGATCAGCTCCTTGCCATGCAACTATCTTGGCTTACCGCTCTCTTTGCAGAAAGTCTCGAACTCAGTTTTGATGCCGGTTATCCAGAAGATTGACAGGCGATTGGCAGGCTGGCTGGCCACGTATCTCTCCTGGGGAGGGCGACTCACCATGATCGATGTTGTCCTCTCTTCCATTCCGAATTACTATATGGCCTGTATAAAGTGGAACAAGAGCAGCATAGCAAAAATAGACAAGCTCAGAAGAAATTTTCTCTGGCAGAAGAAGGCGGATAGGCAGCGTGCCGGCTGCTTGGTTGCTTGGGATCAAGTAGTTTCCAGCAAGCAAAGCGGTGGCTTGGGGATCAGGGACTTAGAGGCTCACAATGATGCGATGCTCTGCAAGTTCACCAGCAGGATACTCCAAAGTTCATCAGTCTCATGCTACCAATGGTTCCAACAGAGATATTTGCGCAAAAGCTTGCCTGACAAACCTAAGGCCACTGACACACACCTATGGAGAGCTCTAGCTAGATACATTCCGATGGTGCAGCATTCTTCTGTCTGCAGGGTCGGTGATGGGAAGCTCACGGCTTTCTGGCAGGATAAATGGTGTTGTGCGGGCCGACTCCACCAGCTCTTTCCCACGCTCTTCTCTTTTGCCAAGGATAAACAATGCTCGGTGGCCTCGCAATACCTTGATCAATGGCAGCTGCAGCTTCACCCAAACCTCTCCCGAACTGCTGCCTTGGAACTTCAGACCTTGTGTGAGCTGCTTGCCTCCATACCCACACCCTCTGCAGGACACTACGACTCTCGTATGCATATCTATACTGGTAAACCTGCACTGGCTAGCAACTACTATGCATTGCTTACATTCAGAGGAGTCCGTTGGGCACCAGCAGAAATCATCTGGAATAAAGCTATCCCAATTCGATGGAAGGTTTTTCTATGGCTAGCTCACAGAGGGCGCCTGAACACCAGAACGACAATGCTGCGTAAGCAATGGAACAACATTCAGCATCCATTCTGTGACTTATGCCCGGCAGAGGAAACCGTTGATCACATCATTTTGCGATGTGCGCCGGCTCACTACTTATGGCAGAAGCTTGGACTACTCCGACAGGCCTGTTCCGCTACTTCCCTCCGAGATTTTGTGCTCACAATGACGGAAGTTACCAGCCATTGGACGGTTTTGATTGCTGCATGTGCTGCTCAGCTTTGGCTGGTGCGCAACGCTCGTGTTTTCGACAATAAAACCACACCAACAGAAGTTCTTGGGGCAGCTATAGCTGAGATGCTACGCCTTTGGTGCGCCCGCTCGAACGATTTCTCCCTGAGGGCCTTCCTCCAGTGTAAAGCAGAGCTTCTTTCAAACGCTGTCTAAGCTACCTCCGATGTATCTCCTCCCTCCTCCCTCCCAATGTAGCTAGCTAGTTGGCTTGGCTCCTTTGTATCATGACAACTCTCAGACCTTGGTCTGGTTTTGGAATATATAAGGTAGACTGTGGTCTGCCTTCTTATCCAAAAAAAAAAAGTATATTCTGGACACACTTTCATAAGGATAAATAATAAATTCAAATACAGGAAGCATTTAATTGTTTCCTTTTCAAAGAGGACATTCACTTGATAGTTCAAAATAAAGACATATAATTCAGAGATAAATCCCACAAACTAGGGCATGTATACGAGTTTAACTTGAGAGAAAATAACGTGGTCACTGCAAAGCATGCGTACAATCTTTCTGAAAACGGGCAGTGAAAGTACAGAAATCACATTTTTGAACATTAAAATTCGATTATACTGCAAATGAGATATTTCATCCTTTCCAATCGGCTCCGACCTCTTGTATTTCGTTACTATCTTCTGTTTCGTTCCGAGCAAGCTGTTGACCGTTTGTGGTTAAATGCTGCCCCGGAGTTGGACTCCATGTTTGGTCTTCTTCTTGTCCTGCTCCATTTGACGAAACCTTTTCTAGCACTTCGTGTGCCAACAGTTCATCACCACCCACAGTTGGTTCCTGTGGTGCCTCTGCTCCGTTTCCTTGCGGTTCTGCTCCTTGGTTGTCGTCATCATCGTCATCGTGTGGGGGTTCTTCATATGGCCATCGCTTGCTGCTGTGGACGTTGCAATGAGAAAGAATGACCCATATATGAGTTATGAACTCACTACCTGTTGCAAGGCATTTCCTGTGAGCCGAGGCATTCCATGAGGGGGCTGTGTGTACAAGTATATCGGCCCAGACTTCCGCAAGGACCTTCCAACGAACTACATCATCACTGAACTGATGAATCAGAGACCAAGCAAGCTGTGCGGCTTTCTCAAGTATCATATTGGGGTGGATCTTTGATCTTTTCATTCTTATGGCACTTGTGTTACTGTCTTGTTGAGGCACTCCTTCTTGAATCAGCGTTGTGTATATGCTTTGGAGGGTGCCATCACAGCCATTCAGGATATCTGAAGCCTCATCCAGGGTGCTTCTGAATATGTCATCGGCAGTTAAGAAACTGTCAGGTAGCAAATCTGGTTCTTCAACAAGCAGATAGGCACAGTAGCGCGAGATACTGTTGGCGGCTGTATAATTAGCTCGCAGCACTCCTTCAATTCTGTCTTCCTTTACAACATATGGCTGGGTGCAGAAACAATTGAAAGCAGTCTGGATTGAGCGCAGTAACTTAGGAGTGGTTAAGCTTGTGTTGTGGCGTTGAGCAAGCTCAAGCTCACAGAGGCTTGTTGCTATATGCCACACAAGAATGCTGTGGCACCGTGTCCGCAGATTGAACGTCCAGTCGAACTGCTTGTGATCAGTCGGCAGGTCTGACTCTAGTGAGTTCTGCTCAAGATCTAACGAGCAAAGTGACTTGAGAACGGCTGCTTTCACGGCTGCTGGCAGCTCCGTTGGGCTGCCAAGTTTTGCACCTCTAATTTCTTTCGGGGCCAAGCCAAGGCTTAACCAGTATGGAATGTTCCAAGGATTGTGATCAAATGACTGCAAGAATTCGTACTGACCGATCTTATTGTGCCAGCGGTGCACTATTAGATCGATCGGAAGCGTTCCTACTCTCCTGGAGGAGAGCCGCGGCTGTTTATTTATATGTTGGCAAAACACCTTGCCTTGAGGTACAAGAGAAGGATTAGGAATCCTGTTTGAATACAAGGAGTAGAACCGGGAGAGGAAGGAAGAGATAGTTGAGATTAAACTACAACTACTACTCAAATTCTAACACCCTCCCTTAATCTAAACTATCCTATGTTGAGATTTCTCTTGCACTCTTCAAAGAGCTTAACCGGCAAAGCTTTAGTGAATCCATCTGCCACTTGATCCTTGGATGGAATGAACCTTACGTCCAACTTCTTCTCTGCCACTCTTTCCCGCACAAAATGAAAATCAATTTCAATATGTTTAGTCCTTCCATGAAAAACTGGATTAGCAGAGAGATAGGTGGCTCCCAAATTATCACACCACAAACATGGAACACGGTGTTGCTTAATCCCCAATTCATCAAGCAACGATTCCACCCAAATGATTTCAGCAGTGGCATCTGCTAATGATTTGTACTCAGCCTCTGTACTTGACCTTGACACTGTAGCTTGTTTCCTAGCACTCCAGGAAATAAGATTTGGACCAAAAATTACCGCAAATCCTCCAGTTGACTTTCTATCATCGATACATCCTGCCCAGTCAGCATCTGAGAAAGCACTAACAAGTGAAGAACTGGAACGTCTGAATTGAAGTCCCAAACTCACAGTGTGCTTAACGTATCGTACAATCCTCTTGACAGCTGACCAATGAGTGGAGGTAGGAGCATGCAGATATTGACAAACCTTGTTTACAGCAAATGATATGTCTGGTCTTGTCAAAGTCAAGTACTGTAAAGCTCCAACAGTACTTCTATATTTGGTGCTTTCCTCTTCCTTAAGTAGTTCTCCTTCATGTGCTGAAAGTTGTTCTGAAGAAGACAATGGAGTAGGTGAAGGCTTGCAATCCTTCATTCCCATACGAGTTAGAAGTTCAGTAGCATATTTTTCTTGACTCAACACTATGCCATCTTGAACTTTCTTAACTTCAATGCCTAGGAAGAAGTGTAAATCACCAAGATCCTTCAAGGCAAATTCTGAACTCAAATCATGCAAGAGAGCATTAGTGGCATTTTGTGAAGAGCTTGCAACTATGATATCATCAACATAAATTAGCACAAACATGACAGTATTTGCTTTGCTATAAATGAAGAGAGCGTGTCAGCCTTGGATGCAACAAAACCAAGATGCTTCAATTGTAAGCTCAACCTTGAGAACCATGCTCTAGGAGACTGTTTCAGACCATAAAGAGCTTTGTCAAATTTGCAAACATAGTGCGGTGCTTGTTGATTTTCATACCCTGGTGGTTGCCTCATATAGACCTCCTCTTCCAGAACACCATGCAAAAACGCATTCTGAACGTCTAGCTGTCTAAGACTCCATCCCCTGAAAACAGCAATGGCTAGCACAAGTCTTATGGTAGCAGCTTTCACAACAGGACTAAAAGTGTCCTCATAATCAATACCATAACGTTGCTTAAATCCTTTTGCAACTAGACGTGCCTTGTACCTATCAATAGAGCCATCTGCTTTTCTCTTAATTCTATAAACCCACTTGCAATCAATAATATTTTTACCTCTTTGGTTGGGGACCAAACGCCATGTTTTATTCTTCATAAGAGCACCATATTCTTCATCCATAGCCTTTTTCCACTTGGGATCTTTAAGCGCATCACTTAATTTTGCTGGTTCACCTGAAATACACAACATGCCATATGGTACAGTGCCATCCTTCCTTATTTTTGGATTTCGAATACCTTTCTGTAAACGGGTCATGACCCTTGATGAAGTGGCAAGTTGTTGCTGCGGTTGCACAGAAAAAGGCACAATCTGACTGTCCACAGAAGATCCAGATGAGTCTTCCACATGTGCAGACTGGGCAGACGCAGAACATCCTGTGGTCATCGGTGTGGCAGATCCTGAGGCGAGGCTGTCCTGGGCTGCAGTATTCCTGTCCGCAGCGGATCCTGGCGAATGCATGCGCGTAGAGGCGTTCATTGGCTGCATGCGCTCGATTCCTGATCCGCGCGTGGGCCGCGTACTGCCCGCGGTTCGGCCGCGCTCGACCGCTGGCTGGCCTGTCGCTGTCACGCGCGTGGCCCGCGGTTCGTCCGCTGATTGGGCTGCTGGGGATCCTGTCGCTGTTCCTGGTCGGACTGTCTGCCGCTGCCGCTGCTACCGGGAGAGCGATCCCAGGTGGATCCGCGCGAGTGATCTGAGGCTGCCAGGCGCACAGGTGTAGCAGGCGCCGCCATATCTTCCTCGTGAACTGCGCCAGCCTCTTCTACATGAAATAACGCCTGATTTTCATAATTTTGATCATTTTGAACCAAATTTTCTTCAGGTACCTGCACAGGCATAACAGCAGGAGTAGAGGCAGGAGTATTTTCATCAGTTTGGTTAGCACAATTGTTATCACCCCCTTGATCAAAATCTGGTAGAAGCAATATTTCTTTGCGAAGAAGAGCGCCAGCATTTGGATGAAGAGATTCGAACGGGAAAACAGATTCATCAAAGATGACATCTCTCGAGATATAGACCCTACCAGTAGAGACATCAAGACACTTAACCCCTTTGTGCATGGGACTGTATCCTAAAAAGACACATTTTTTTGAACAAAACGCAAGTTTGCGTGTATTATAGGGTCTAAGATTAGGCCAACAAGCACAACCAAAAATACGAAGAGATGTGTAATCGGGAGTGATACCAAAAAGACGTGTGATAGGATTCTCAAATTTGATGACTTTGCTAGGACGAATATTGATAAGATATATGGCAGTAAGAAAAGCTTCATCCCAAAATTTAAGAGGCATAGATGCATGAGCTAACAATGCAAGTCTTACTTCAACAACATGACGGTGTTTTCGTTCAGCAGAACCGTTTTGTTGGTGAGCATGGGGACAAGAGACATGATGTGAAATTCCAATTTTTTGAAAAAAGGAATTGAGTTTTTCATACTCACCACCCCAATCCGTTTGCATAGCAAGGATTTTGGAGTTTAACTGACGTTCAACAAGATTTTGAAAATTGGTAAAGACTTGGAATACATCGGATCTTTTCTTTAGCAAATAAATCCAAGTAAATTTACTATAATCATCAATAAAGCTTACATAGTATGAGAATCTACCGACGGATGTAGGGGCTGGTCCCCAAACATCTGAAAAAATAAGTTGCAAAGGAGCAGTAGATACACTAGTAGAGATAGGATATGGTAACTGATGACTCTTAGCTTGTTGACACGCATCACAAACTGACTCAACACTAGACTCATAAGGAAGTTTATTTCTACTAAGAACATGCTGAACGATAGTTGAAGAAGGATGACCCAAGCGACGATGCCACTTTGCTGAAGATGGTTTGGTAACACTCCATGCTTGTTTATCGGACCCTGATGAAGAGACGGATGATATAAGTGGGTAGAGGCCTCCCTCACACTTTCCTCTAAGAATGACTCTCCTCGTTGCCAAGTCCTTAACCACAAAAGAATAAGGATAAAATATTATGAGAACTTGGTTATCAAGAGTAAATCGATGAACTGAGACAAGATTTTTTGATGCAGGAGGGACGTGTAAGACATTATTAAGATGCAAATTTTTCTTGGGGGTTTTAACAATTGAGTTACCAATATGAGAAATTTCCATACCCGATCCACTTGCTGTGTGAATTTGGTCACCTCCGTGGTATCTCTCTCGCATTGTCAGTTTGTCGAGCTCCCCTGTTATGTGCTCGGTAGCTCCGGAATCTGCGTACCAATTTGTATCAATCCCGTAGGAGTTAGTGACGAGGTTGGCCTTCTTCTTCTCTTCATGATCATCATCATACCGATGCAAGCAGGCCCTTGCACCTCTGGGATGGAACTTATAACAGATCTGGCACTCTGGATAGTCCCCTTCATGTTGCTGCTGTTGTTGTTGTGGAGGTTGTTGCTGGCATTGCTGGTAGTTGCCGCCACCTCCGCGAGCAGAAGAATAAGGGGCGCGATTGCCACGGCCGCGCCCTCTGTTCCCTCTCCCGCGACTTCCTCTGTTGCGGTACTGCCCACGACCTCTGTACATGGTATTTGCAGACGAACGAAAACCTGAAGGCCCGTCGCCCAACATCTCCATCCTCTGGTCGAAGGCTGCGATCTATGAGAAAAGATCATCCACGGTGATTGAATTTTTGATTGCGCCGACTGCAGCAACTATGGGATCGTAGTCCCGATCAAGGCCGGCGAGGATATAGTCAACCATCTCGCCATCGGTCACTGGACGACCGGCGGCTGCAAGCTCATCCCGAGACTCTTCATCTTGGCGATGAAGGAGTTGCTTGACATATTGCCCTTCTTGGTGTTGGAGATGGCAATTCTCAAATTTGTTATCCTGGATTGGGACTGCGCAGCAAACAGTGTGGTAAGAGCAATCCATAGATCATGAGTACTCTCCTTACCAATGACCTGCGCCAGGATTTCAGGGGTGAGCGAGTTCAACAGGTAGCTCAGAACCTGTTGATCTTTCGCCAGCCACGGTCCATATAGAGGGTTTGGTTCGATGGCCGTGGTCTTGTCTGCCTTCGCGACCTCCACCGATCTTGGCGGTGCGGCATCTGAGCCGTCGAGGAGGCCGGTTACTTGTGCGCCTCGCAGCGCCAGCATTACCTGCGCTTTCCAAAGGAGAAAATTTCCCCTTGTGAGCTTCTCTGTTGGCGGAGCTCCGAGGTTGAGGCCGACGCTACTGGAACCGGCCATGGCGATTGGGTTTCTGGCGATAGCTGGTTTTTCTGGTTTCTGTATCGATAGATGTGGGGATCGCTAGACGTGGGAAGAGACTAGGCTCTGTATACCATATTAGATCGATCGGAAGCGTTCCTACTCTCCTGGAGGAGAGCCGCGGCTGTTTATTTATATGTTGGCAAAACACCTTGCCGTGAGGTACAAGAGAAGGATTAGGAATCCTGTTTGAATACAAGGAGTAGAACCGGGAGAGGAAGGAAGAGATAGTTGAGATTAAACTACAACTACTACTCAAATTCTAACATGCACAATTGTACATCTTGGTTTGCACAAGATCTGAACCAAGAACTCCCACAGCCACTGTGGAATCAACTTCGAGGTCCGTGAAGTGTACTCGCACAGCAGCATCACCTTGGTCCAGTCGGACAACAAGTAGGTGACCACCTTCCAAAACTCCTTTACCACGATAATCCCCATGAATATCCATGTGATGATGAGGTCAATGTTGACCCCATTTATGACGTGGGCAGTTTTTCCCTCCTTAGGCTTGTAGAGCTTGTGAATGTCCCTTCCAAGCCAAGCGATGAGAGCAATGGTCAAGAGAGGGTGCCAAGCTAAAATGAGCGGGAAGCCACGCCAAAACAGGATGGGGTATCTTGTGTAAAAGTAGTCACTGAGGAACGCTAGCTCCAATTTTGCAATTCTGAATGCTCTCTCAGCGCGGAGGTCTATTTGTCCAGACAAATCTCTGCTGTCCTTGCCAATAATTTCATACATTAATCTTCTGGTGCTAGTAATGCTCTCGACTGGCAGGGGTAAGTCCTCAAATCTGCAACGGAGTAGCCGGTATAGTGCAAAGGACAGGCACAGGTCCTTCGTCCATGGTGTCTGGACGTCCCCTCCACCGATGTCTGAATTCTGGTCGCTGGGCAGCTGCCAAGTTTTGTCAAGAGTGATGAACAGTCCCTCTGATTTCACTTTCAGATAAAATTTATACCCAGGTGCCTGCAGTTGGACCTTCTGCTTCTGATCTCCAGAGACCAAGTACTTGTATACTACCATTGTGGTCGGATCCCCTTTCTGACAAATACCATCTTCGGTACTCATATATGCTGTCAGAAGCAGCGAACTCCGACTGTGCAAAAAGATCTTGTGGCCCATCTGTACGCCTGTGGTAGGTATATACTCCTCCCTTGCTGCATTGCCCAGAGTGCCCAGATCGGATGCTTAAACTGACTGTTCCGTGTGCCAATTAAGAAGGCCACCCCTAGAAGTGCCATCACCTTTGTGGACTCGACAATGCGGCTGTTCTCTGTATCAGGGATGCCGTATGCCGAGATGAAGCAAGCATTGAAACGGAGGTTGACTAATATGAGCGCCCATATTGAGAACATGTCGTTCTTGAAGGGCGCACTCTGCATCAGCCCAATTGCGTAGATGAATGAGGAATCACTTATGGCGTCGAGGACAAGTAAGAGGTACTTGATGGCGGAGTGGCGGCGCTGACGACGGAACATGTCCAAGAATGACATCAGGAGGAAGATAGCTGCAATAACCACAACGAGGATCTCGATTCTCATAAGCGCCGCCTTATCATTATCTTTAAATAGATCGCTGGCCTTCACCATGTTTTTCCCCTTTCTGCGTGAGGCCCCTGACAATGATTTTCAAAATATATTATAAATTAGGTAAACCCAATACGGAGTATTATTTACCCACTACTAATGTTTGACTAACTCTAGATCACACATGTCAAAAAAGGATTTATTCCTTGAACATAGGTCTCTCGCTTGCGGCTAGCGAGATTGGCTCACGCGAAAAAAGGCTACTAATCCTACCATGGCAACACTAACTATGGATTGAAGCACTACTTCCAACATGTAGGAGAGCATGCCTACCTTTACGTTTGCTTTGATAAGTAGGTCGACAAAGCTTTTAATAAGACGAGAGATGCTACATGCATCCACGTAAAGACTTACGTATATTTACGGGCTGGGCTGATTTGGCCATGTTTGATTGGATTAAGGTGGAGGCTTAGGCCCTGAAATTCAGGGGGGCGGGGGCGGTTAGTAGTAGATTAAGGGAAAGGGGATGTTAGTACTTAGTTGGATTATTAGTGGATTAAGAGATCATTATATTATCACTAGGGATGTTTTTCTTTTAAACTTATTTGAAGGATGAGAATGCCTCTGAACGTTCAAGTGTTTATGTGGTTAGTGATTAAGAGAAGGATCCTACCAAGGATAACTTGTCTAAGAAAGGGTGGAAAGGATCAAATTTCCATGAATTTTGTGGTGTTGTCCAGAGCATCAACCATCTGTTCTTTACATGCTCTTTTGCAAGGTTTCTATGGAATGTGATTTGTGGGGCGCTCGGGTTACCCCAAGGATCAAATATTTTTCCCGCGCAAAAAAGATCTCCGAAACCTAGGAAAATAAAAAAAGCCAAAAAAACCACGGAAAAAATCCATCTAAAACCCGAAAAAAAGAAAAACAAAATGGATGTTTGCTTTATTTATAAAGCGGGGTGCAATCATATTTCGAAGAAAGAAAGACAAGGAGGCTCATGGAGGAAAATGTATGGTTAGTTAGAGAAAGGTTTGCGCTGCAAAACATCTTGGGGGCCTCGGGATAAAAGATATTGTGAGTTATAGCAGGGCCCTAAGAGCTAAGACTTCACTGGTTATGGTTCGCTTCAAAGGCCTGTAAAGAAACCCCTGTTCCTTTGATTTGGTGGACAGATAGCTCTTTGTGGCTTGCACTTCCATTCTTTGGGGGATGATTCTAAGGTGTGGCAGGAGAGGTGGCTTATGGAATGGCCTCTTGTTAAATTGCTCCTTCTATTGATCCCCTTGCTTGGGGAAGAAGCCTGACTGTCGATGATGCTTTCCAGGGTGGGTGGGTGGGTGTGTGTGTGTGTGTGTGGGGAGGGGGGGGGGGGGGGGGGGGGTACTCTTTCTGTCTGTGTGTGGGTGGGGTGGGGGGTGGGGGATGAAGGGGTTTCACAGGATCAATTCTGATGAGCAAATTGATCAGTTTATCAATCTTTGGGAGAACGTTCAGGAGGTTCAGCTCATCGATCAGGAAAATGGTATCGGATGGGTGCTGATGGCTAATGGAGATTATTCTGCCATGTCAGCCTATGAGGCCCTGCTCATAGGTATGATCCTTCTGCCTCATTTGGAAACGGTATGGAAGTTTAAAGCTAATGGGAAGATCAAATTCTATATGTGCCTGCTTCCTCAGAATAGCAACTGGAGTGCTGACAGGTTGAGGGCGAGAAACTGGCCGTACAACAACCTATGTTGTTTCTGCAGCCAGGAGCCTGAGTCTTCCGTGCATATTCTCCTTGCTTGCCCTTACGCTAAAGCTGTGGAATCTGGCACACTCTAGTCATCAAAGAATGGCTAATATTGCTTTGAACTTGCTGTCTGTTAAGGCTTTGGAGCAGTAAGCTGAATTCAGGTGTGCATACAAGACATTTAGAAGAGCCGACGTCTCTTTTGTTGCCTATACGGCTTGGCATCTTTGGATCAAATGTAGCCGAAGAGTGTCCGAAAGAAAAACCGCTCCTCCAGATTTGGTTTTACAACTGATCTGTGACGATGTCAACATGTTGTTAGAGGCTGGGATGGCTTAGTTCTTCTGTTTCTTTGCCGTTTGTACAGTTAAATGTCTTTTCCTTTTCCTTGTTTATTTGGTTCCCTGGTTGTATTGTTCTTCTCCCTACTATAACGTAAAAGCAGAGCTCCTGCTGGTTCGGGTAAAAAAAAAGAATAGAAGAGATTGAAATATTATCAAATAATATCAACGGACATGAACAAGAAACTGAACTTGCCTTGTAGTGGGTAGGTAATGGAGCTCGATGGGTTTGCCTGTTGAATTCCTGGTCCTAAGAAATGGGTAAAGTCTGATCAGGACTTGTTCAAGGGACATCCAGTATGAATGCAACTAATGACAAAGTGATGATGAGATTCCCATGATAGAAAGCATTTGCATTTTGATGCATTCTTGAGTGAATTTTTTACCTCATGGACTCAATTAATGAAGTGCAATTGACTTTGAAGTATTTCTAGAGGTGAAGTTTGTAAATATTTATGATTTCAAATTACTTTCATCTTATTTTCACCACGTAATTAAGTTTGTCTCAGATTATGTACAAAATGATAGCTTTGCATGGTTTAATAGAATTGTAGTTCATAATTGACTTTCTATTTTTGTTTTACTTGGATGGTGTTTTTCTCTGAAACAAATGGATAAAAGAAACACACAAGTTGCTCTATTAGTCCAGCCAAACCAATTTCATATATGGGAAAACTTTGTTTTTGCCACTCTAGCTTTTGTCAATTTTGCTTATGCTACTCTAGAATTTGACATCTCACTTTTGCCGCTCTTGGCTTTTGACAATACATCATGAATGCCATTCCATGGCAAAAACAATAATTTTTCATTTCAGTTTTGCCACTCTTTTCTTTTGACAATGTATCACAATTGCCTCTCTGAAATTTTTGCTTTAGCCACAAAATGGCAAAAGTGATATATTGTCAAAAGCTAAGAGTAGCAAAAGTGAAATGTCAAATTTTAAAGTGGCATAAGCAAAGTGGGCAAAAATTAGAGTGGCAAAAACAAAGTTTTCCCCATTTCATATGCTTCCTGTACCGACTCCAACAATATTGCTAATCAATACTCCCTCCGTCCCAAAATAAATTTCTTAACCTTAGTACAACTTTGTACTAAAGCTAGTACAAAGTTGAGACACTTATTTTGGGACGGAGGGAGTACTAATTTGCTCACCTATTTGCTAAGTGGTAGATGAAAGAGAATTAAACCTAGTAGCTCAGTTTATTGGTTGACCTGATCATTTGCCATGTGCACACGCTAGTAACCTGATCATATGTTTGTACAGTTCAGAACAGGGAGCTACATTGGATTCTGGAACTATTTACTCCATGGCATGGTTAACTCATTTATGAAGCTGGTCTGAGGGAATTAAGACCGAACCTAACTACTCCTATATATAGTGTAAGCATGGTTCTACAAAAAAAAAATTAAAGTTAAGGAAAAGTGTGAAGAAATGGTCCTGTTATAAAGCCTGAAGATGGTGTTCCTGGGTTCTAGTTTTTCTCCTGGAACTTGAAAACGAAGCTCAGCCATTTACTTGACAATTGATCAAGTGTAAAGCAGTGTCTTCTTTTTGGGCTTAGTATGGTTCAGCCTAGTCTTCTCTTTGTTTAGACCTCAGACAGCATGTAACCAAAATACTAATCCACAAAGCAATAGAGCGAGGACCACCCGAGTAAATTGCAAAAAACATCACAATTATATGCCCTAATTCAGAAAACCACCACTTTTTTTTTTTCAAAAATCCACCATTAGTATACTGACAGTTTGCAAAAAACGTTGATGGAACGATTAGAGAAAAAACTGACAGTTGGGTCTCTCAATAGATGATGACATGGCATGAAAAATTGAAAATAACTCACACCCTTTGACTCAAATATTATGCTGGCGTAGGGCCCACCCGTCATCCTCACTCCCACCCCTCTTCCTCCTCTGGTCAACACTACCTCGCGACCAAATCGAGCTCGGCCTCGCCGAGCGTGCAGGGGCGCGGGCATGCTGGAGCTCGGCCTCGCCGGAGCGGGATGGGACGCGGCGCGCAGGAGCGGTCAGGTGCGCGGGCCTCGCCGGATTAGGCGGCGTCAGCTTCGTATATATACGCATCTGGCAACCAACTGATACAGCAACGATAGGTGCTTCCGGAGCGGGGGCAAAACCTTTTTCGTCGCAAAGTTTGCACGCAGTGGCGGAGCTTCATGGGGGCCAACCTGGGCGGTGAATCTCATAGTTTTACCTCTTCTTAGCCCATTGCCCCTCCAAAGATTTGGCCCAAGCTCCGCCACTGTTTGCACGGACATGTATTTGTTCATTCAGGTGTACTTGCTCGAAGACCAATCCACGATGCAGCCCAATGGAATCCGAGCCGCCGCAACAGTTTGTTAGGAGGCTGGGTGTGGTCGACGGCGATGCCTTCAGGCGGGACAGAGGGGAGTCGGCTCGTGGCCGAGATGACGCCGACGGTCATTGCGGACACCGGCTCGTCAGCAGCGGCTGCTGCATCTTGGCCATCGGGGCCTCGCTGGATGCTCGCCTTCGGAGAGGCTCGCACTCTCCCGCTCCACGCCGCCTCGTCTTGTGCGGCCGTTGCCTTCACGGTGACGGTCCGCGCCTCCCGGCTTCTAGCTTGTCGCCGATGCGTCCCGTAAGTACTCTCATGCGCATGCCGCCGTTGCCGTCTGGAGTCTGGACCGGCCGACGCCGACGCGCTCTAACGCCAGATTTTGCGCTGCAACTGCCAGCGCAGAGTGGAGGATGTCGCGGCGGGCCAAGCGGGTGGTGACGCGTCGGAGCGCCGGCTGCCGGGGAGGAGGGCGGCGGCGGGATGCACCGGGCTGCCACTCTGGTGCGCCCACTATGTGTTTGGCAAAATACCAAGGAGGCAGAGGAGGGGTTGACTGGTGGTTTTACTAGGTATATATACTACTCCCTCCGTCCGAAAATACTTGTCATCAAAATGAATAAAAAGAGATGTATCTAGAACTAAAATACATCTAGATACATCCTTTTTTATCCATTTTGACGACAAGTATTTCCGGACGGAGGGAGTATCTTTCCTGGAACTTGAATATGAAGCTCAGCTATTTACTTGACAATTGATCAAGTGTATAGCAGGGTCTTTCCTTCATTTTAGGCTTAACATGGCTCAGCTTAGTCTTGAATTGCCTGATGTATACTAAGGAATTTGTATCTGTTACAATCTGTTATTATGTACAATGACACGAGGCTTAACTTGAATTCTGTTTGATGATCTAAAAGGTGCTGCTGCACATATAGTACAGCTACTACTTGTGAATGAAAATCAAGCCTACTGTTTCCTTCTGTTGGATTTCAGAGTAGTATATTTCAGTTAATTTTCGAAACTCTGCACTTTATCAGGATAAACGTGCAAACAAGATATTCGCATGCAAGAGCAACGTTACAGCAGTTCCAAGCTTTAGAATAAGTGCTTACTGTATTTTAGAGATGAGCATGCAAGTTAACAAGTTAAATCAGCAGAGATGTAGTATAAGCTAGCAGGAGTAATTCCTAATGCCATAGCTGCTTGTGGAGCTAACCATACGTCTCTACAGGCTACAGGGTCTTCACTGAAAATAAAAGATGGATTTACTTTGGATTTGTATTAGGTGCCATGATTAAGGACTCTGAACCTGATTCTATTTGCTCTGCATGATAAGGTGAACCCAGTCATCTCTTCATCTCCTGTAAAAAGGCTCACTCTCCCTCACTGAACTCTTAATTTTTATGTCCATTTCTAATATTAGCATGCTAGTACTCTGATGCATTCCCTATTTTATGATGACACCACAATCTGGAGTGTATGTGTGGGTACTTATATGCCTACATAAGTTCTGAAGTATGAACCTGATAAAGAGAACAAAACAAAGGATGTCCTAAAGAATGGCAATGGTGTTTAACTCAAACTGATCAGGACCCTCCGCATGGGATTTCGATCTTTCTGAACCAACATCAAAACCACACCTTTATATTCACGCAAACACTCGAAAAATGCTTTTGGGGGATGGGCTCCAGGGAGCCCTTTAGTTCTTTTCCCCGAAAATTCTATTTCACTTCACAAAAGAATCTGAAAAATGTGTGCATATACATATACCTTTATATTTCATAGGTACCAAGTTTCATGAAAATATATTTTCAAATGTGGTATACAAAAAAAAGAGAAATACATGTATAAAAATTGGCTTATCTTTTGTTGTATTTGGGCTGGAATTTTGTCTTTTTTGTCTAGCCTACAAACTATCGTATTATTTAATCAAACTTTAGAAATGCGTAGATGTCATGTATATGTTGTTACCAGAAAAAAAAGGCAATTTTTGTTGAAACTTCAAAATGGCTATTTTGATTTTCCTAAAATACAAAAAGAAGCCGGGAGCCAAAACTTGGCACTCTCTTCCCTTTCATCCCAATAACGCTACTCATGCTGCCCTTAAATACAAGACTTTACCTGTAATAGAGAGTATCTAAATCTGGTTGGGGACGATGCTTGGCCTCCTACTCTTCTTAATGTTCTTCCATGGTGCGGCTGATCCCGGCTTTGCTCCTCTTCTTGCCGTGGTGCGGCTGATCCCGGCTTCTCCTCCCAAACCCCTTTTCCTCCCCAATTCCCCTCGATGCCTGGCTCTCCTAGGTCACCACCATGGCCCCCCGGGTGTTGGTTCTCGAGGAGAAGTGCTAGTTCAGACGCTAGCGTGCGAGGTTTCGTCAGCTAGGCAACGACTATTCCCCTTCCTTGGTCAACCCATTGCCGGGATACTTCACATGCAGATGAGACAACGTTAGGGGGGCTCACCACCGTGGTTTCCGGCTTGTTCGGGCAGGATGAGACAAAACAGGACGAATTCACTGTTTTGACCTTGTCACAGTTTTTAGTCGAAAACTGAACCCGACGTGAAAGTATTTCACGATTTGACCCTTTTAGCAACGCCAAAGGCCGCGGCGTTTCGGGTGAACATAGAAACGCCGACCAAGCTAGCGTTCCCGGCCAACACAGAAACGCCGTGGTAGCTAGCGTTTCTTCCCTGGCCCACAGTCAGTCCGAACCCGCTGTTTTCGCTGACGTGGCACATGTGAAACGCCAATGTCCCTGGCGTTTCTGGGCTAGATGAAGTAATGCGCGGCGGGCCGAGGGGGCCTAACCCCCAGTCCACTCGCAGTCGCCCCGGTCGGGCAGTTCTTGACGAACTGGCGGCCGCCCCTTCCCTCTCCTTCACCAAATCCCCCCAGATCTGCTATATTGACCATCAAAACGAGTAGATCAAAGCACCCCCGAGTTGCTTGAGGTATTCTCTTCCCAATCCTCCATTTATTTTCAGTCAAGATTGGCTATTGTAGATGCATTTTTTCAAACATGGTGGAACCCTAAGATGAGTTATTAGTGATTTGTTTGATGAATATTTTGGGGATATACTGTTGAAGTATTCTTAGTTAACTTGTATAGTATTGGATTTAGAGAGAGCCCATTTTTTAGGATTAGGTTGAACCTATCGTTTGTTAATAATTAGTTGTGATAGATTCTTTAGGATAAAATAGGTTGAAAAGAATTGGTGTTGGTAATGTGGTTCGTGATTTATATCTTGGGGATAATTTGTAGTAGTTCTCACACAATTTTGTATATGATGTGGTCATAATTTTAAGCATATATCATAACAAATCCATGTACCTTATTTTGTAGGATGTTTGAGCCGGATAAATATCCCGGCCTTGATGATTATTACGAGGAGAAGCATCGTGCTGTGCTTGTGGAAAGAGGGGAGGTAATTATGTATCTACATTGTCGATTCTCATATTGTGAGTATATTGTGAGTAGTTTAGAGAAGTATATAAATTGTGCGTGTGATTTTTGTAGGTTCCTCCAGTACTACGGTTGAGAGGCCACAACCCACGTGAGTCACTTGTGTATGACCGTCGCTACGAGCCTTATTTTAGAAGAACGGATCTTCTCCAGTTTGTGCTCAACTTTAAAGGCACACCACCATGGCTGAACTCGACGGCCATTACCGCCCTTACGGACCGTTGGAGGCCGGAGACGCACTCTTTTCACCTTGCTCTTGGTGAGATGACCGTCACTTTGGAGGATATTGCGATGATCTTCGGTCTTCCTATCGAGGGCAGAGCTCTTACCGGGAAGGTGAAGTCCGAGGGGTGGCGACAAAGGGTTGCAGGTTTGGTTGGTGTTGAACCTCCCCCGTGGATTCATGAAACAAAGAAGGATCCTAGGCCATCTGGTGTTTTATTCTCGTGGCTACAAGAACATTTTTACGAGTGCCCAGAGAATGCCAGTCCGGCTGTTGTGGAGAGGTACGCCAGGGCTTACTTATGGAATCTTTTGACCCAAGTGGTGTTTCCTGATGGCACGGGAGACACAGCCTCGTGGATGTTCTTGGACCCTCTTCGTAACTGGGATGTTAAGTGGAGTTGGGGGTCGGCGGCACTAGCCTTCTTGTACCGTCAGGTAATGCTAATTTGATGAATTTTCATTATATGAAAGAGTTTTTTGCATGTCATTGTTTAATGTGTATAAAAATGTGCAGTTGGACGGAGCATGCATGAGGAGTGAGCCGAAATCTTGTCTTGGTGGTTTTGTTTGGGCCCTACAAATTTGGATGTGGGAGCGTATCCCTATGGGCCGTAATTTGACCATTGCCCCGAAAGAACCTTGGGAGTGGCCTTTTGACGGGGATGAGGAGCGGTATCCCACTATCGCATACACGTGGGCTAATGTCCAAGTGTTTAGTATTGCAGCCATGGGGCGGTACAAGGCATACATAAGCGAGCTTGACATGCTTACTTACAACCAGGTAATTATCAAATGCCTTGCTATCAATTCAGATTTTTTGTTGTTGTGCATGAGCTAGTGACATGTTGTGATGTAGGTTAATTGGAGGCCGTACATGGTACTTAGGCAGTTCCCTTTGAGCAATATGTGCTTTCGTGACCAACATCTTTGGCGTGTGCGTTGCCCCATGATATGCTTTTTTGCGGTGGAGTGGCATCTTCCACATCGTGTTTCGAAGCAATTTGGAGTACAACAACGCACCCCGCTGGATTATGTTGAGACAAGTGTGGTGCTACATAGGTGAGATTTTTTGTACCATATGTTGATCAATGTGTAACCACTGAAAAATGAAATTGATACCGATACTTCTCATGCTTTGTAGGACGAGCCGGCAACACAACAAGAATGTCATTAATTGGGAGGATCACCATCTTATGTGGGTGGATATGTGGAATGCTCAGAGGAATGCCCGAGTTGAAGATGATCACACACCTCACAACGACGAGGGGGCATATTTAAGGCATTTGGAGTGGCTTCACAAAGAGTACAGAGTTATCCTTAAGGGTGCTTGGACTCGTGTCGATTGCTTGGAACTAATGCCAAGTGAGGTTGCTGATGGTGCATTCAACAACTCTATTAGGGAGACCATTGGAGCGCACCTAGATTATGGCCCTCTGCATGACCGAGTGGTATGCCTTTTTGTCTCTTTTTTGAACATGTGTCATTTCTTCATGAGTGGTGTGTCACTTAAGTTTTATTCAGGGCACGGAGCTATGGAGATGTATCAATGACAGCAATGTGGTGCTTGGCCGCGCACCTGGTAGAGAAACGGACGGTCTTGTTAGGAGTACTCTACAGGTTAGAGGCCTTTTTAATATGAACATATATTTTATATCATGTCAACTATTTTTGCATATTTACATGCCAATCATTTGCCTCTGCAGAAGGTTGTGAATCGTTGCCGAACACTAGCCGCTTTACTCTCTTGCCATGGCGGTTCATCAACAGATGTGCGTGCACGTGCTCAGTATAGAATGGATGTTATTTCTTCCGCTCGTCCATCTTCGAGCCAAGCACGTGCTATTTCCGCACGTCCTTCTTCCAGCCGAGCACGGATTGATGAACAGGAAGATGAAGAGGAGGAGACAGACTACGATGCGGATCCGGACTATGTGGATCTTGGGGCTTCGCAGATGGAAGATGCTCCACAGCCAACTCAACCTTCTCAGCCTTCTCAAGAAACACGCCGAGTTAGCTCAAGGAACATCCGACGTCCTGGATGGCAGAACACTCCAGAGGGCTACGTCAATAGGGGGAAGATGCCTGCAAAAAGAGGCAAGAAGTGAAGTGATGACTGATGCGAGCTTATTAGTTCTATATCTGGTGAACTATGTGACCAAGACTTGTTAATTATTATGCAAGCTGGATCATGTTATTTCTATGTCACCAAGACTTGTTGTTTCTATGTCACCAAGACTTTTTATTTCTATGTCACCAAGACTTGTTATTTCTATGTCACCAAGACTTGTTGTTTCTATGTCACCAAGACTTGTTAATTATTTCTATGTCACCAAAAAATATCTCGTTGCTATACTGTTGATGTACTTGGCATTTATATTGTGAAACTACAACATCATATGTTGCATCATCATGTTATTTCTATGTCACCAAGACTTGTTAACTACAACATCATATTTAGATAGAACAGAATGCTCGTACAACAAGACAGTACAAACAACTACATAGAAGTACATCAGATTGTTCACCACATAAAGGAGTACACATAGAGGAGGCCAAAGCAATTGTGACATCACATAGTTCATCACATAAAGGAGTACACATAGAGGAGTCCAAAGCAATTGTGACATCACATTGTTCATCACATAAAGGAGTACACATAGAGGAGTCCAAAGCAATTGTGACATCACATTGTTCATCACATAAAGGAGTACACATAGAGGAGTCCAAAGCAATTTAGAGTACACATAGCTCACGAAGGTCCAAAGCATGGCACAGTTCACATGATAGATCTATTGTGTAGAGCAAGGCCCCTTTCCCTTCTTCTTCCTCCTCCTCCTTTTTCCTTATGAGATGAGCCATCCTCAAGCCCCTTCATTGTTGCCTTGTTGGGTTGAGAAGCCGCCATATCTATGAAAATTTGCAAGACATTAGTTAGTAAGGACAAAAACAACATGAAAATAATATTGGGAAACATGAAAATAATTATGAAGTGTAGCCACGTACGGAAATGGTCCATCTAGGTATCCAAACATTCCTCTAGCATTACCACGGCCTCTACCCATGAAACCTCCTGTACCACCACCAGAACCTCTACCCCTACCACGAGCACCATCACCGGTAACTCGTCCTCGACCACGACCACCCCTGGATCCTCGGCCACCACCAGAACTTCTACCCCTACCACGAGCACCATCACCGGTAACTCGTCCTCGACCACGACCACCACCGGAACCTTGGCCACCACCAAGGCCACCACCGGAACCTCGGCCAACACCAAGGCCACCACCGGAACCTCGGCCACCACCAAGACCACCACCGGAACCTTGGCCACCACCAAGGCCACCACCGGAACCTCGGCCACCACCAAGACCACCACCAGAACCTTGGCCACCACCAAGGCCACCACTTGAAGAAGCATTGTGCCCTTTTGAAGTTTTGTTTGTTTTGCAATTCCTTTTGTTGTGTGTCGTTTCATTGCAACCACCGCATTGGTTCCTATCACGTGGCTCCATGAAATGTCCACTACCAAACTCTCTGGTGCTCATGAGGTCATCCATATCATTCCTGTATCGCTTTGTTCTCCTTCTACCCTTGGGTTGTACCATCATATCCGGATCAGGCCTAATGTTAGGACCGTGATACTCTGGCCACTGCGATGCGTCCAGAAAAGGCTGAAATCTAGACGCCCATGTTAACTTATGAGTTTGCAGGTTGAATTCATGCAACCTTACAACTACTCCATCGGAGATATCCACGTTCCTGATGCGGGCCGCCGACATCATGTGTGAGCATGGCCAATGGTACTTACTAGGCCGATCACAACTGCAATGTCTTGTCCTAAGAGCCACCTTAAATGAGCGAGCACCATATGATTGTCCATCTCTAGTTGTCACACCTGGCTCATCCACTTGGTATTTCATTTCTACATTATCGAAACAAGTGACTCGCTGGATGGCTGACTTGTCTCTCTGAAACTCTAGCCACTCGGCAACCTTCTTCGGATATATTTCATTGGGAGGCTTCTCACTACCAGCAATCAACTTGTCGATTTCATCGGAGTGCTTCAAAAAATACTCATTTAGCTTGTAAAAGGTATATTCCGCTATTGCCGTCACCGGCAACTGACGGGCACCCTTCAAGACAAAGTTGAAGCACTCAACAAGATTGCTTGTCATGTCACCATATTGAAGGAAATATGCCCTAGAGGCAATAATAAAGTTATTATTTATTTCCTCATATCATGATAAATGTTTATTATTCATGCTAGAATTGTATTAACCGGAAACATGATACATGTGTGAATACATAGACAAATCAATAGTCACTAGTATGCCTCTACTTGACTAGCTCATTAATCAAAGATGGTTATGTTTCCTAACCATAGACATGTGTTGTCATTTGATTAGTGAGATCACATCATTAGGAGAATGATGTGATTGACATGACCCATTCCATTAGCCTAGCACTTGATCGTTTAAGTATACTGCTATTGCTTTCTTCATGACTTATACAAAGTTCCTACAACTGTGAGATTGTGCAAGTCCCGTTTGCCGGAAGAACACTTTGTGTTCTACCAAACGTCACAACGTAACTGTGTGATTATAAAGGTGCTCTATAGGTGTTTCCAAAGGTACATGTTGGGTTGGCATAATTCGAGATTAGGTTTTGTCACTCCGATTGTCGGAGAGGTATCTCTGGGCCCTCTCGGTAATACTCATCACTTAAGCCTTGCAAGCATGTAACTAATGAGTTAGTTATGAGATGATGTATTACGGAACGAGTAAAGAGACTTACCGGTAACGAGATTGAACTAGGTATTGGATACCGACGATCAAATCTCGGGCAAGTAACATACCGATGACAAAGGGAACAATGTATGTTGTTATGCGGTTTGACCGATAAAGATCTTCGTGGAATATGTAGGAACCAATATGGGCATCCAGCACCCGCTATTGGTTATTGACCGAGAATGGTTCTAGGTCATGTCTACATAGTTCCCGAACCCGTAGGGTCCGCACGCTTAACGTTATGATGACAGTTTTATTATGAGTTTATATGTTTTGATGTACCGAAGTTTGTTCGGAGTCCCGGATGTGATCACGGACATGACGAGGAGTCTCGAAATGGTCGAGACATAAAGATTAATATATTGGACGACTATATTCAGACACCAGAAAAGTTCCGGGTGATTTCGGAGAAAACCGGAGTGCCGGGAGGGGGGGGGGGGTTACCGGAACCCCCCGGGAGAGTATTGGGCCTATGGGCCTTAGGGGGAAGGAGAGAGGGGCAGCCAGCATGGGCCGCGCGCCCCCTCCCCCCTCTGGTCCGAATTGGACTAGGAGGGGGGCGGCGCCCCCCCTTTCCTTCCCCCTCCCCCCCTTCCTTCCTCCTCCTAGTAGGAGTAGGAAAGGAGGAGTCCTAATCCTACTAGGAGGAGGATTCCTCCTCCCTTGGCGCGCCCAAAGGGGCCGGCCGGCCTCCCCCCTTGCTCCTTTATATACGGGGGCGGGGGGGGGGGCACCCCATAGAGACAAAAGTTGATCTACGCATCATTCCTTAGCCGTGTGCGGTGCCCCCCTCCACCATATTCCACCTCGGTCATATTGTCGCGGAGTTTAGGCGAAGCCTTGCACCGGTAGAACATCATCATCGTCACCACGCCGTCGTGCTGACGGAACTCATCTCCGGAGCTCGGCTGGATCGGAGGCCGGAGATCGTCATCGAGCTGAACGTGTGCTGAACTCGGAGGCTCCGTACGTTTGGTGCTTGGATCGGTCAGATCGTGAAGACGTACGACTACATCAACCGCGTTGTGCTAACGCTTCCGCTTACGGTCTACGAGGGTACGTGGACGAACACTCTCCCCTCTCGTTGCTATGCCATCACCATGATCTTGCGTGTGCGTAGGAAATTTTTTGAAATTACTACGTTCCCCAACAGTGGCATCCGAGCCTAGGTTTTATGCGTTGATGTTATATGCATTAGTTGTGGGCGATAAAAGTCATACTGCTTACCAGCATGTCATACTTTGGTTCGGCGGTATTGTGAGATGAAGCGGCCCGGACCGACATTACGCATACGCTTACGCGAGACTGGTTTCACCGTTACGAGCACTCGTGCTTAAAGGTGGCTGGCGGGTGTCTGTCTCTCTCACTTTAGCTGAATCGAGTGTGGCTACGCCCGGTCCTTGCAAAGGTTAAAACAGCACCAACTTGACGAACTATCGTTGTGGTTTTGATGCGTAGGTAAGAACGGTTCTTGCTAAGCCCGTAGCAGCCACGTAAAATTTGCAACAACAAAGTAGAGGACGTCTAACTTGTTTTTGCAGGGCATGTTGTGATGTGATATGGTCAAAGACGTGAAGCTATATTTTATTGTATGAGATGATCATGTTTTGTAACCGAAGTTATCGGCAACTGGCAGGAGCCATATGGTTGTCGCTTTATTGTATGAAATGCAAACGCCCTGTAATTGCTTTACTTTATCACTAAGCGGTAGCGATAGTCGTAGAAGCAATAGATGGCGTAAACGACAACGATGCTACGATGGAGATCAAGGTGTCGCGCCGGTGACGATGGTGATCACGACGATGCTTCGGAGATGGAGATCACAAGCACAAGATGATGATGGCCATATCATATCACTTATATTGATTGGATGTGATGTTTATCCTTTATGCATCTTATCTTGCTTTGATTGACGGTAGCATTTTAAGATGATCTCTCACTAAAATTATCAAGAAGTGTTCTCCCTGAGTATGCACCGTTGCCAAAGTTCGTCGTGCCGAGACACCACGTGATGATCGGGTGTGATAAGCTCTACGTCCATCTACAACGGGTGCAAGCCAGTTTTGCACACGCGGAATACTCAGGTTAAACTTGATGAGCCTAGCATATGCAGATATGGCCTCGGAACACGGAGACCGAAAGGTCGAGCGTGAATCATATAGTAGATATGATCAACATAGTGATGTTCACCATTGAAAACTACTCCATCTCACGTGATGATCGGTTATGGTTTAGTTGATTTGGATCACGTGATCACTTAGATGACTAGAGAGATGTCTGTCTAAGTGGCAGTTCTTAAGTAATATGATTAATTGAACTTAAATTTATCATGAACTTAGTACCTGATAGTATCTTGCTTGCCTATGTTTGTTTGTAGATAGATGGCTCGTGCTGTTGTTCCGTTGAATTTTAATGCGTTCCTTGAGAAAGCAAAGTTGAAAGATGATGGTAGCAATTACACGGACTGGGTCCATAACCTGCGGATTATCCTCATTGCTGCACAGAAAAGTTACGTCCTGGAAGCACCGCTGGGTGCCAGGCCTGCTGCTGATGCAACTGACGACGTTAAGAACGTCTGGCAGAGCAAAGCTGATGACTACTCTATAGTTCAGTGTGCCATGCTTTACGGCTTAGAACCGGGTCTTCAACGACGTTTTGAACGTCATGGAGCATATGAGATGTTCCAGGAGTTGAAGTTAATATTTCAAGCAAATGCCCGGATTGAGAGATATGAAGTCTCCAATAAGTTCTATAGCTGCAAGATGGAGGAGAATAGTTCTGTCAGTGAACACATACTCAGTATAATCACTTGATTCAACTGAGAGTTAATCTTCCTGATGATAGTGTCATTGACAGAATTCTCCAATCACTGCCACCAAGCTACAAGAGCTTTGTGATGAACTATAATATGCAAGGGATGAACAAGACTATTCCCGAGCTCTTCGCAATGCTAAAAGCTGCAGAGGTAGAAATCAAGAAGGAGCATCAAGTGTTGATGGTCAACAAGACCACTAGTTTCAAGAAAAAGGGCAAAGGGAAGAAGAAGGGAAACTTCAAAAAGAACGGCAAGCAAGTTGCTGCTCAAGAGAAGAAACCCAAGTCTGGACCTAAGCCTGAAACTGAGTGCTTCTACTGCAAGCAGACTGGTCACTGGAAGCGGAACTGCCCCAAGTATTTGGCGGATAAGAAGGATGACAAAGTGAACAAAGGTATATGTGATATACATGTTATTGATGTGTACCTAACTAGAGCTCGTAGTAGCACCTGGGTATTTGATACTGGTTCTGTTGCTAATATTTGCAACTCGAAACAGGGACTACGGAATAAGCAAGCACTGGCCAAGGACTAGGTGACGATGCGCATGGGAAACGGTTCCACAGTCGATGTGATCGCGGTCGGCACGCTACCTCTACATCTACCTTCGGGATTAGTTTTAGACCTGAATAATTGTTATTTGGTGCCAGCGTTGAGCATGAACATTATATCTGGATCTTGTTTAATGCGAGACGGTTATTCATTTAAATCAGAGAATAATGGTTGTTCTATTTATATGAGTAATATCTTTTATGGTCATGCACCCTTAAAGAGTGGTCTATATTTATTGAATCTCGATAGTAGTGATACACATATTCATAATGTTGAAGCCAAAAGATGCAGAGTTGATAATGATAGTGCAACTTATTTGTGGCACTGCCGTTTAGGTCATATCGGTGTAAAACGCATGAAGAAACTCCATACTGATGGACTGCTGGAATCACTTGGTACTTGCGAACCGTGCCTCATGGGCAAGATGACTAAAAAACCGTTCTCCGGTACTATGGAGAGAGCAACAGATTTGTTGGAAATCATACATACAGATGTATGTGGTCCGATGAATGTTGAGGCTCGTGGCGGATATCGTTATTTTCTCACCTTCACAGATGATTTGAGCAGATATGGGTATATCTACTTAATGAAGCACAAGTCTGAAACATTTGAAAAGTTCAAAGAATTTCAGAGTGAAGTGGAAAATCATCGTAACAAGAAAATAAAGTTTCTACGATCTGATCGTGGAGGAGAATATTTGAGTTACGAGTTTGGTTTACATTTGAAACAATGCGGAATAGTTTCGCAACTCACGCCACCCGGAACACCACAACGAAATGGTGTGTCCGAACGTCATAATCGTACTTTACTTGATATGGTGCGATCTATGATGTCTCTTACCGATTTACCGCTATCGTTTTGAGGTTATGCTTTAGAGACTGCCGCATTCACGTTAAATAGGGCACCATCAAAATCCGTTGAGACGACACCTTATGAACTGTGGTTTGGCAAGAAACCAAAGTTGTCGTTTCTTAAAGTTTGGGGCTGCGATGCTTATGTGAAGAAACTTCAACCAGATAAGCTCGAACCCAAATCGGAGAAATGTGTCTTCATAGGATACCCAAAAGAGACTGTTGGGTACACCTTCTATCACAGATCCGAAGTGAAGACATTCGTTGCTAAGAATGGATCCTTTCTAGAGAAGGAGTTTCTCTCGAAAGAAGTGAGTGGGAGGAAAGTAGAACTTGATGAGATAACTGTATCTACTCCCTTATTGGAAAGTAGTTCATCACGAGAACCGGTTCCTGTGACGACCACACCAATTAGTGAGGGAGCTAATGATATTGATCATGAAACTTCAGATCAAGTTTCTACTGAACCACGTAGGTCTACCAGAGTAAGATCCGCACCAGAGTGGTACGGTAATCCTATTCTGGAAGTCATGTTACTTGACCATGATGAACCTACGAACTATGAGGAAGCGATGATGAGCCCAGATTCCGCAAAATGGCTAGAGGCCATGAAATCTGAGATGGGATCCATGTATGAAAACAAAGTATGGACTTTGGTTGACTTGCCCAATGATCGGCAAGCCATTGAGAATAAATGGATCTTTAAGAAGAAGACTGACGCTGATGGTAATGTAACTGTCTATAAAGCTCGACTTGTTGCGAAAGGTTTTCGACAAGTTCAAGGTGTTGACTACGATGAGACTTTCTCACCCGTAGCGATGCTTAAGTCTGTCCGAATCATGTTAGCTATTGCTGCATTTCATGATTATGAAATTTGGCAAATGGATGTCAAGACTGCATTCTTGAATGGATTTCTAGAAGAAGAGTTGTATATGATGCAGCCGGAAGGTTTTGTTGATCCAAAAGGTGCTAACAAAGTATGCAAGCTCCAGCGTTCCATTTATGGACTGGTGCAAGCATCTCGGAGTTGGAATAAACACTTTGATAGTGTGATCAAAGCATATGGTTTTATACAGACTTTTGGAGAAGCCTGTATTTACAAGAAAGTGAGTGGGAGCTCTGTAGCATTTCTAGTTTTATATGTAGATGACATATTATTTATTGGAAATGATATAGAATTTCTGGATAGCATAAAGGGATACTTGAATAAAAGTTTTTCAGTGAAAGACCTCGGTGAAGCTGCTTACATATTGGGCATCAAGATCTATAGAGATAGATCAAAACGCTTAATAGGACTTTCACAAAGCACATACCTTGACAAAATTTTGAAAAACTTCAAAATGGATCAGGCAAAGAAAGCATTCTTGCCTGTGCTACAAGGTGTGAAGTTGAGTCAAACTCAATGCCCGACCACAGTAGAAGATAGAGAGAAAATGAAAAATGTTCCCTATGCTTCAGCTATAGGCTCTATCATGTATGCAATGCTGTGTACCAGACCTGATGTATGCTTAGCAATAAGCTTGGCAGGAAGGTACCAAACTAATCCAGGAGTGGATCACTGGACAGCGGTCAAGAACATCCTGAAATACCTGAAAAGGACTAAGGATATGTTTCTCGTATATGGAGGTGACAAAGAGCTAGTCGTAAATGGTTACGTCGATGCAAGATTTGACACCGATCTAGACGATTCTAAATCGCAAACCGGATACGTGTTTTTATTAAACGGTGGAGCTGTAAGTTGGTGCAGTTCTAAACAAAGCGTCGTGGCGGGATCTACATGTGAAGCGGAGTACATAGCTGCTTCTGATGCAGCGAATGAAGGAGTCTGGATGAAGGAGTTCATTTCTGATCTAGGTGTCAAACCTAGTGCATCGGGACCAATGAAGATCTTCTGTGACAATACTGGTGCAATTGCCTTGGCAAAGGAATCCAGATTTCACAAGAGGACCAAGCACATCAAGAGACGCTTCAATTCCATTTGGGACCAAGTCCAAGTGGGAGACATAGAGATTTGCAAGATACATACGAATCTGAATGTTGTAGACCCGTTGACTAAGCCTCTCTCACGAGCAAAACATGATCAGCACCAAGACTCCATGGGTGTTAGAATCATTACTATGTAATCTAGATTATTGACTCTAGTGCAAGTGGGAGACTGAAGGAAATATGCCCTAGAGGCAATAATAAAGTTATTATTTATTTCCTCATATCATGATAAATGTTTATTATTCATGCTAGAATTGTATTAACCGGAAACATGATGCATGTGTGAATACATAGACAAATAAATAATCACTAGTATGCCTCTACTTGACTAGCTCATTAATCAAAGATGGTTATGTTTCCTAACCATAGACATGTGTTGTCATTTGATTAGTGAGATCACATCATTAGGAGAATGATGTGATTGACATGACCCATTCCGTTAGCCTAGCACTTGATCGTTTAAGTATACTGCTATTGCTTTCTTCATGACTTATGCAAAGTTCCTGCAACTGTGAGATTGTGCAACTCCCGTTTGCCGGAAGAACACTTTGTGTGCTACCAAACGTCACAACGTAACTGGGTGATTACAAAGGTGCTCTACAGGTGTTTCCAAAGGTACATGTTGGGTTGGCATAATTCGAGACTAGGGTTTGTCACTCCGATTGTCGGAGAGGTATCTCTGGGCCCTCTCGGTAATACTCATCACCTAAGCCTTGCAAGCATGTAACTAATGAGTTAGTTATGAGATGATGTATTACGGAACGAGTAAAGAGACTTACCGGTAACGAGATTGAACTAGGTATTGGATACCGACGATCAAATCTCGGGCAAGTAACATACCGATGACAAAGGGAACAACGTATGTTGTTATGCGGTTTGACCGATAAAGATCTTCGTGGAATATGTAGGAACCAATATGGGCATCCAGGTGTCACATCCCTAGTTCTGGTATGCTCAAGGCTAGCTAGTCATGTGTGCATCATGCTTAAACTTCATTTAAATTTGAAATGAGGATTTGTGAAACCCTCAGAATCATTTTTAGAAATGACCCAAATAAAAATTGCTCCAAAAAGGTCCAAGAAAATGCTCATGTTGCCCTCTGAAAATATTGGACAGAGATAAAAATCAAACCAATATTTTTAGGAGCTCATAAGTATTTATTTTGGCCATTTGGAATTAATGCATAAATATTTGCATTGGATATATATTAGTTATATATTTAGTATATGTCCAAAAATTATGCCACTTGTTGGGGAGCTCTGGAATAATGCCACTAGCCCCTGCAAAATTTGGCATAAGTAAATAAAATGATTTAGTACTTTAAACTAAATCAAAACAAATTACAGAAAACAAAAACAGAAAACAGAAATAAAAGGGAGACTCACCTGGACCTACCTGGCAGCCCACCTGGCCGGCCCAGCTGGCGGCCTGGCCAACTGGCCCAGCCCACCACCGCAGGCCCTCCGTCGTCTTCCTCCCCTCGCCCCGAAGCTGCTCGGTGGCGCGCGCAGGCCACGCGCCCCGGCCACCTCCTCCCTCCCAGCCTGCTTGGCTCCTCCTCGACGCCCCAGTGACGCCACGCACCTCCCCGACCCCCTCTCACCTCTCCCTCACTCGCCGCACCCTCTCTCCCTTCCCCTGGCTCCCTCTCTCGCGCAGCCCGAGCGGAGCTCGTCGCCGCCGTCCACTGCCACCATGGCCACCGAGCCTCCCTCGCCTCCCCGACTAGCCCACAAGCTCCGCCACTCCGTCCTCGACCCACCTCACCGATCCACGGCCCTCCGGAAGCCCTGCAGTGTCGCCCTCAAGCTCGTCCCCAACCTTCGGCCGCCGGCGAACTTTCGAGGATTCGCGAGCTCCAGCCCCTCCCCGGCCTCGCCGTTGCCTCTACCGGATCCGCTGTGAGCTCCTCTTCCATTCCCCCTCCTCCTCGCGCTCGTTCCCGCACTTCAGCCGCCCTTTTCACCGGAGCCGATTGCTCCTCGCCGCCGGCCATGGCGTGGCCGTGGCCACAGCCACCGCAGCTCGCTCCTGAGCCCACCGTCGTGCTCACCGCAACCTCAGGAGCCCGCAGCACCCACCAGTTTCTCCCGTAGTGCACCAGAGCGTCGAATCGATCGGCGCCCGAGCTCCGGCCGCCGCCTCTGTGCTCGCCGTCGTCATCTCCGGCGACTCCGAGGCCTTCCGATGGCTCTACTAAACACGGTCGAGCACGGGCTACCCCCTGGTGGCCTTCGCGCATTCATCCGTCGCCCGCAGCTCAAGTCCGGCGAGTTGCCGCTGCAGTTTAGGTCGTCGCCGGCGAAACTCCGGCGGAAGCTGACGTGGCTCCGTCATTAGGAGCTAACCCAACTAACTAAACAACCTACAGCCACTGACAGTAGGCCCCACCCCTGGTCAAACCCCAGTCAGCGCTGGGTTTGACCGGGATTAGTTCCACAGTCACTGACTTGTGGGTCCCAGCCGTCAGGTTTGACCTGGGCCGTCTGTTGACCTGCTGACGTCATGGTGACGCAATGCTGACGCAATAAGTATTTTCTGGATTTATTTTTATACAGGAAATTCCAGAAAATGCCTAAAACTTCTAAAATTCATAGAAATTCAACCGTAACTCCAAATTAAATAATTTATATATGAAAAATTATCAGAAAAATTCAAGGAATCCATCTGTACCATTTTCATGCATGTTTGAACAATGTTTGTCCTCTGTTTTGGACAAAACAAATAAAGGGCATTTAAATAATCATATATGGAGTTTGAATTTGAATCTTGGATTCAAACCAACTTCATTTAACTTGTTGCTAGGTGCATTAGCCCAAAACACATTCATAGTTCCATGTCATTATCATGCATCATATTTGTTGCATTGCATTGATTGTGTCCCTCTTTATTTGCCGGTAACTGTCCCCTCTCGATAGACGTGGTTTCGACGATGAGATCGATGACACCGATGAAGAGCTATAATATCTTCAGAAGTGCCAGGCAAGCAAACCCCCTTGTTCATTCCGATACAATCCTACTCTCTCGCTCCTGCTCTCAATTATTGCATTAGGACAACAACGATTCATCTGCTACTTTGTGCCGCGGTAGTTGAACCCATTCCTCTGCATGGCCTGTCATTGCCACAGTAAATAGATGAAACCCACTAGCATGTGTAGGAGTTGATTGAGCCATGTTGTGTTCCTACCATGCTATGCCTGCTATTGCTTAGAGTTGTGTCAGGTCTGGTTCATTGGGAATGAATTGGAGTGTTACGAAATGTTCTGATGCTGAGGGTGAACGTGTGAACACGATTTGGTAAAGGTAGCGGTGAGAGGCCATGTAGGAGTACATGGTGGGTTGTCTCACTGGAACCGTCCCTAAGCACTGAGTTCTATGTATGTTGTCCAATGACTCGATACTACCACACATTGGGTTCCGGTAACTCGACCCCTCTCGACTTATTAACCAACTTGGTCTCTGTCCAGGAGTCGCAACTAGTTTCTGGTGTTTGTAGGTAGTGCTATTTTTCTACCAAGTGGCACCCGGCAGGGTGGGCTTGGGACAGACTAGGCACACGTGGCCTGGTGTACCGAGTGGCACCCGGATGGTGGGCTCGGGAACCCTGCACACATCGTTTGGGGCCGTGAGCGACACCCCGGCCGGATCTCCTTGCGGACAGAACCCGAATAGGCGATAAACCTGGGCTAGAGTCTTGTCTGGTTAGTCAGGTCGTGGCCGACTCCCTCGCCAGGCTTCCGCTTGAAGGTTGCCGAGATACACGACGTGTACATGGTGGTAAGTGGCGAGAGCGTGTGTGAAGAAGTACACCCCTGCAGGGTTAACATGATCTATTCGAATAGCCGGGTCCGCGGATATGGACTTCTTGGATGCTTACATGGTACATAGAAAACTTGGAGTGGATACAATAAAATGCTCAAGAGAAGTGTGAGTACTATGGATGGCCTTCTCGTAGGGAGACGGGGACGAATCCATAGTAGTGTATTGTGTGGTGATTAGTGGACTCGTGTGCGCCATATCACCTCAAGAAGTTCTGGTAGTCGTAGAACAGGATAGCCACAGAGTCAAAGCTGGCTTGCTGCAACCAAACCCCACATTACCCTCTTGATACAAATGCATGTATGATAGGATCTGATGTAAGTCTTGCTGAGTACCTTTGTACTCATGGTGCTTTATTTATGTTTTTGCAGCGGAGACTTCGGTCTTACTAGTGTTCTCGTGGACTTCGACGAGTAGCTTGTACCTCAGCTACGATCTTGATCGGATGTTGTAGATAGTCAGGCTCTTCAGCCTTTTTCATTTGTAGATGTCTGTACTCAGACATGTAATGCTTCCGCTTGTTGCTTGTATGCTCTGTATGATGGGTCTTGTGACCCCTGTTTGTAATAAATGCTATGATGGCTCTTTGAGCCTTATCTATATGAGTTGTAGAGTTATGTTGTGATGCCATGTTGTACAGCACATACTTGCATGTTATGCGTACGTGTAATGTGTATTGCTATGTGTGGGATCTGACTATCTAGTTGTTTATTCTTAGTAGCCTTTCTTACCGGGAAATGTCTCCTAGTGATTCCACTGAGCCATGGTAGCGTGCTACTGCTCCGGATCACTTAGGCTGGCTGGCATGTGTCCTTCTTCGTTCCTGTGTCTGTCCCTTCGGGGAAATGTCACGCGATGAATACCGGAGTCCTGTTAGCCCGCTACAGCCCGGTTCACCGGAGTCCTGTTAGCCCAGCGCTACAGCCTGGATTCACTCGCTGATGACCGACACGTTCGTTGCTGGGTCATGTATGCCTGTTCTTGTAAGTTAGTGCCACTTTGGGTTTACGACTAGCCATGTCAGCCCGGGCTCCTTATCATATGGATGCTAGCGACACTATCATATACGTGTGCCAAAAGGCGCAAACGGTCCCGGGCAAAGGTAAGACGACACCCGTGGGGATACCGTGCGTGAGGCCGCAAAGTGATATGAGGTGTTACATGCTAGATCGATGTGGCATTGAGTCGGGGTCCTGACAGTTTTGGTATCAGAGCTTGACTGCCTGTAGGATTACCAAGCCAAACCGGTCGAAGTTGGGTCTAGAAATGCTTTAGTTATGTAAGGGAATTGATTGTGGGATGGAACGTAAGGCTCTTTTTACTTCTTATACCTCATGGCCTTTTGATCAGAGTCATATTCCAGTTTTCGAGTACTTCCGGTGTAGTTTGTTTAGTATGATCTCAGAACCTTCAGTGATGATGTTGAGTATGTTACTACCCCATTTTAGCAGGATGTCTCATTCTGAGCATTTTCCTGCCGTTATGCTGCCGGAATTGCCCTAGGAGTTTGAGAGTTACTAATTTCCTTGTCCTACATTCTGTAGCCTATAGTTGATGCTGATTCCGTCCTTCGTTTCGTTTCTCAGGATGTCATCAGTTAAGCGAAGTTCTGTTGCTCGTAGCCAGAACCACGGAGATGGTAGGGATGAGGATCCTCCCGACCAGCCTTCGTTGACAGAGTTCATGTTAGAGATGGAGAGAAACAAGCGTGAGTCTAACCGCTTGTTGGCACGTATCGAGGAGAACACCGCACATCGGTTCAAAGGGTCTGCGACCATTCATGATTCCATTCGCTTGCACCCACCTACCTTTCATCATTCCATCGAGCCGATCGATGCAGATGACTGGCTCCGTAGCATCACACACAAGCTCTGTTCGGCGAACGTAGCTGAAGATGACAAGGTCACCTATGCTGCATATCACCTGGAAGGTCCTGCTAGTCTTTGGTGGCAGAACTATGAGGCTATGCTTCCAGCTGGTCAGATTCCTACCTGGAGGGATTTCACTGAGGCTTTTCGCGAGCATCACATTCCCCAGGCTCTCATCGATCGCAAGAGAGAAGAGTTCTGTAGCTTCACCCAGAGTAAGATGGCTGTTGATGCTTACAGCAGAGAGTTTGAGAACCTCGCCCGTTATGCCACAGAAGAGGTGTCCACGGACGCCAAGAAGCAAGCTAGGTTCCGGAAGGGTCTCAACCCCAAGTTGCGTCGTGATCTCCACTTGCATCATTGTGATACATTCCAAGCTCTTGTGAACAAGGCCATCAATGCAGAGACAGCTCAGCTCACTTACGAGGAGTCTCGTAAGCACACCCGTGATTTGGGATCTTCTTCCGGTTCTGGTTCTCAGAAGCGCCGGATTTGGGTTCCGAACTCCGCCCTTCCTCCCGGATATTCACCAAGGCTATCTCATGTGGTGCCTCCCCCAGCTCAGTCGTATGTTCCACCCAGGCCTACTGGTAGACCGCTTGTCAGTGCGGGTCCGCATCCAACTTCAGGGACTTGCTTCACATGCGGGAAGCCAGGACACTATGCACGTGACTGCTCTCAGACTAGTTATGCTCCACCCCCGCCTGAGAAGTCTGTTGGCCATGGTAAGCCATCACGCAAGATGATCAGTGTCAAGTCAGCTCCCACTGAACGTGGACGTGTGCATCACGTCTCAGCTAAAGACGCTCATGATGATCCAGATGTCGTTCTTGGTACACTCCTTGTAAACTGTCACCCAGCATCGGTTCTGTTCGATACTGGAGCATCTCACTCCTTCATTTCTGAAGGCTATGCTCGTTTACGCGACATGTCATTTTGTGATATGCCAACTCCGCTTGAAATCCAAACCCCAGGGTCTAGATGGCAAACCACCAGAATCAGCTATGGTAATGAAGTCCTTGTTGATAGACTGGTATTTCTTGCATCACTTGTAGCCCTCAAGTCCTCAGATATTAACATCATCTTGGGTATGGACTGGATGACAGCTCATCATGCCAAGATTGATTGTTACACCAGATCTGTTCAGCTTACACACCCATCTGGCAAGATAGTCACTGTCTCCACCAGAGTTGCAAAGCGTCAGCTCTATTCACTTAATGCCAGCCCTCTTCCAGGCCTTGAAGATATCCCGATAGTCCGTGACTTTCCGGATGTCTTTCCAGAGGAACTGCCAGGTGTTCCACCTGATAGAGATGTAGAGTTCGTCATAGATCTTATCCCAGGAACTGCTCCAATCTCTAGGAGACCTTACAAGATGGCACCCTTAGAACTAGCCGAGCTTAAGAAACAACTTGATGAGTCCTTGCAAAAGGGTTTCATCCGTCCTAGTTCTTCTCCTTGGGCTTGCCCAGTCCTCTTCGTCAAGAAGAAGGATGGTACGGACCGGATGGTTGTAGATTATCGTCCCGTTAATTTGGTCACGATAAAGAACAAATATCCGCTCCCTAGGATCAACGACCTGTATGATCAGCTCGCTGGATCCTCAGTCTTCTCCAAGATGGATTTGAGGTTAGGCTACCACCAAATCAAGATCAGAAACGGGGACATCCCCAAGACAGCCTTTGTCACTCGTTATGGCCAGTACGAGTACACCGTTATGTCCTTTGGCTTAACCAACGCTCCAGCAACATTCTCCCGCTTGATGAACTCGATCTTTATGGAGTACTTAGATAAATTCGTCGTGGTTTACCTCGATGATATTCTTATTTACTCGAAGAACGAGCAAGAGCATGCCGAACATCTTAGACTTGTGTTAGAAAAACTCAGAGAGCATCGCCTTTATGCCAAGTTCTCCAAGTGTGAATTTTGGTTGCCAGAAGTGACCTACCTAGGCCACGTAATCTCTGGTAAGGGCATTGCTGTCAATCCCGAGAGAGTTAAGGCCGTTCTTGATTGGACTCCACCTGAAACCGTTAAACAAGTTAGGAGTTTCCTTGGTCTAGCCAGCTATTGTCGCCGCTTTGTTGAAAACTTCTCCAAAGTAGCCAAACCCCTCACGGAACTTCTCAAGAAAGATAAAAAGTTTGAGTGGTCCCCACAGTGTGAGTACAGTTTTCAGGAACTGAAAAGACGCCTGACTTCTGCTCCCATACTTGTGCCACCGGATTTCACTAAAGACTTTGTTATCTACTGCGACGCCTCACGACAGGGACTAGGTTGCATTCTTATGTAGGATCGTCATGTGATTGCCTATGCATCTCGACAGTTGCATCCACATGAGGAGAATTATCCCACACATGATCTAGAGCTTGCAGCCGTAGTCTATGCACTCAAGACCTGGCGACATTACCTCCTTGGTAAACGTTGCGAGATCTACACCGATCACCAGAGTCTCAAGTATATCTTCACCCAACCGGATTTGAACCTTAGGCAGAGACGTTGGTTGGAGTTGATCTCAGATTACGACTTAGGGATTACCTACACCCCAGGCAAAGCTAATGTCATGGCTGATGCTCTAAGCCGTAAATCCTATTGCAACAATCTCATGTTGCAGCAGGGTCAACCACTTCTCCATGAGGAATTCTGTAAGCTTAACCTTCACATTGCTCCTCATGGATTCCTTTCTACCTTGGTGGCGAAACCTACTCTTGTAGATCATATCATAGAAGCCCAGAAGCATGATACGGGGATTACCCGGATCAAGAGAAACATTGCCAAGGGTATAGCTGGTAGTTTCTCTATAGATGATCGAGGTGTTGTTTTCTTTGGGAATCGTCTGGTGGTCCCCAAGAAGCAGCATCTTCGACAACTGATTCTTAAGGAGGCGCATGAATCTCCTCTCACGATTCATCCCGGTAGTACTAAGATGTATCAGGACCTACGCCAGAGGTTCTGGTGGACTAGGATGAAGAGAGAAATCGCTGACTTCGTTGCTAATTGTGACGTTTGTCATCGCGTTAAGGCAGAGCACCAAAGACCTGCTGGCACCCTTCAGCCTTTAGCTATTCCTGAGTGGAAATGGGATAAAGTTAGTATGGACTTCATCACCGGCTTTTCCAGGACCAAGAAAAGGAATAACGCTATCTTCGTAGTCATTGATCGTCTTTCCAAAGTGGCTCACTTCCTACCTGTTCGAGAGAGTATCACTGCCAGTCAGCTCGCTGACTTATATATTTCTCGAATAGTATCACTTCACGGTGTTCCACTAGAGATCAATTCAGACCGTGGCAGTCTTTTCACTTCTCATTTCTGGGAGAGTTTCCAATCTGCCATGGGAACCCATCTTTCCTTCAGTACCGCTTTCCACCCTCAGTCGAGTGGTCAGGTGGAAAGGGTCAACCAAATCCTCGAAGACATGTTTAGAGCTTGCGTTATCTCATTCGGTATGGATTGGGAGAGATGTCTTCCTTTTGCCGAGTTTGCTTATAACAATAGCTATCAATCCAGTCTCAAGAAAGCTCCTTTTGAGGTTCTCTATGGACGAAGATGTCGAACGCCTTTGAATTGGTCAGAAACCGGTGAAAGACAATTCTTTGGACCGGACATGATCCAGGAGGCAGAAGAGCAAGTTCGCATCATTCGTGAGAATTTGAAAACAGCCCAGTCTCGTCAGAAAAGCCAGTATGATCGTCATCATAAGGATATGACTTATGAAGTTGGCGACAAAGCTTACCTTCGGGTTACTCCTTTGAAGGGTACCCATCGTTTCGGTATCAAGGGCAAGTTGGCTCCTCGTTACATTGGTCCTTTTCGCATTCTCGCTAAACGAGGAGAGGTTGCCTACCAATTGGAACTACCCCCACATCTTTCTCGAGTTCATGATGTCTTCCACGTCTCTCAACTCAGGCGTTGCTTCTCGGATCCTATCCGCGGAGTGGACCACGAAGCGCTTGATCTCCAAGATAACCTCACATACCGAGAGTACCCGGTTCGCATTCTTGATCAAGCAGAGCGTGTCACTCGACGTCATAACATCAAGTTTCTCAAGGTTCAGTGGTCTCATCATTCCGAGAGAGAAGCTACTTGGGAGCGAGAAGATCGTCTTCGACTGGAGTACCCCACCTTCTTTCCGTCGACCCCAGAATCTCGGGACGAGATTCTTTCAAGTGGGGGCGAGTTGTCACATCCCTAGTTCTGGTATGCTCAAGGCTAGCTAGTCATGTGTGCATCATGCTTAAACTTCATTTAAATTTGAAATGAGGATTTGTGAAACCCTCAGAATCATTTTTAGAAATGACCCAAATAAAAATTGCTCCAAAAAGGTCCAAGAAAATGCTCATGTTGCCCTCTGAAAATATTGGACAGAGATAAAAATCAAACCAATATTTTTAGGAGCTCATAAGTATTTATTTTGGCCATTTGGAATTAATGCATAAATATTTGCATTGGATATATATTAGTTATATATTTAGTATATGTCCAAAAATTATGCCACTTGTTGGGGAGCTCTGGAATAATGCCACTAGCCCCTGCAAAATTTGGCATAAGTAAATAAAATGATTTAGTACTTTAAACTAAATCAAAACAAATTACAGAAAACAAAAACAGAAAACAGAAATAAAAGGGAGACTCACCTGGACCTACCTGGCAGCCCACCTGGCCGGCCCAGCTGGCGGCCTGGCCAACTGGCCCAGCCCACCACCGCAGGCCCTCCATCGTCTTCCTCCCCTCGCCCCGAAGCTGCTCGGTGGCGCGCGCAGGCCACGCGCCCCGGCCACCTCCTCCCTCCCAGCCTGCTTGGCTCCTCCTCGACGCCCCAGTGACGCCACGCGCCTCCCCGACCCCCTCTCACCTCTCCCTCACTTGCCGCACCCTCTCTCCCTTCCCCTGGCTCCCTCTCTCGCGCAGCCCGAGCGGAGCTCGTCGCCGCCGTCCACTGCCACCATGGCCACCGAGCCTCCCTCGCCTCCCCGACTAGCCCACAAGCTCCGCCACTCCGTCCTCGACCCACCTCACCGATCCACGGCCCTCCGGAAGCCCTGCAGTGTCGCCCTCAAGCTCGTCCCCAACCTTCGGCCGCCGGCGAACTTTCGAGGATTCGCGAGCTCCAGCCCCTCCCCGGCCTCTCCGTTGCCTCTACCGGATCCGCTGTGAGCTCCTCTTCCATTCCCCCTCCTCCTCGCGCTCGTTCCCGCACTTCAGCCGCCCTTTTCACCGGAGCCGATTGCTCCTCGCCGCCGGCCATGGCGTGGCCGTGGCCACAGCCACCGCAGCTTGCTCCTGAGCCCACCGTCGTGCTCACCGCAACCTCAGGAGCCCGCAGCACCCACCAGTTTCTCCCGTAGTGCACCAGAGCGTCGAATCGATCGGCGCCCGAGCTCCGGCCGCCGCCTCTGTGCTCGCCGTCGTCATCTCCGGCGACTCCGAGGCCTTCCGATGGCTCTACTAGACACGGTCGAGCGCGGGCTACCCCCTGGTGGCCTTCGCGCATTCATCCGTCGCCCGCAGCTCAAGTCCGGCGAGTTGCCGCTGCAGTTTAGGTCGTCGCCGGCGAAACTCCGGCGGAAGCTGACGTGGCTCCGTCATTAGGAGCTAACCCAACTAACTAAACAACCTACAGCCACTGACAGTAGGCCCCACCCCTGGTCAAACCCCAGTCAGCGCTGGGTTTGACTGGGATTAGTTCCACAGTCACTGACTTGTGGGTCCCAGCCGTCAGGTTTGACCTGGGCCGTCTGTTGACCTGCTGACGTCATGGTGACGCAATGCTGACGCAATAAGTATTTTCTGGATTTATTTTTATACAGGAAATTCCAGAAAATGCCTAAAACTTCTAAAATTCATAGAAATTCAACCGTAACTCCAAATTAAATAATTTATATATGAAAAATTATCAGAAAAATTCAAGGAATCCATCTGTACCATTTTCATGCATGTTTGAACAATGTTTGTCCTCTGTTTTGGACAAAACAAATAAAGGGCATTTAAATAATCATATATGGAGTTTGAATTTGAATCTTGGATTCAAACCAACTTCATTTAACTTGTTGCTAGGTGCATTAGCCCAAAACACATTCATAGTTCCATGTCATTATCATGCATCATATTTGTTGCATTGCATTGATTGTGTCCCTCTTTATTTGCCGGTAACTGTCCCCTCTCGATAGACGTGGTTTCGACGATGAGATCGATGACACCGATGAAGAGCTATAATATCTTCAGAAGTGCCAGGCAAGCAAACCCCCTTGTTCATTCCGATACAATCCTACTCTCTCGCTCCTGCTCTCAATTATTGCATTAGGACAACAACGATTCATCTGCTACTTTGTGCCGCGGTAGTTGAACCCATTCCTCTGCATGGCCTGTCATTGCCACAGTAAATAGATGAAACCCACTAGCATGTGTAGGAGTTGATTGAGCCATGTTGTGTTCCTACCATGCTATGCCTGCTATTGCTTAGAGTTGTGTCAGGTCTGGTTCATTGGGAATGAATTGGAGTGTTACGAAATGTTCTGATGCTGAGGGTGAACGTGTGAACACGATTTGGTAAAGGTAGCGGTGAGAGGCCATGTAGGAGTACATGGTGGGTTGTCTCACTGGAACCGTCCCTAAGCACTGAGTTCTATGTATGTTGTCCAATGACTCGATACTACCACACATTGGGTTCCGGTAACTCGACCCCTCTCGACTTATTAACCAACTTGGTCTCTGTCCAGGAGTCGCAACTAGTTTCTGGTGTTTGTAGGTAGTGCTATTTTTCTACCAAGTGGCACCCGGCAGGGTGGGCTTGGGACAGACTAGGCACACGTGGCCTGGTGTACCGAGTGGCACCCGGATGGTGGGCTCGGGAACCCTGCACACATCGTTTGGGGCCGTGAGCGACACCCCGGCCGGATCTCCTTGCGGACAGAACCCGAATAGGCGATAAACCTGGGCTAGAGTCTTGTCTGGTTAGTCAGGTCGTGGCCGACTCCCTCGCCAGGCTTCCGCTTGAAGGTTGCCGAGATACACGACGTGTACATGGTGGTAAGTGGCGAGAGCGTGTGTGAAGAAGTACACCCCTGCAGGGTTAACATGATCTATTCGAATAGCCGGGTCCGCGGATATGGACTTCTTGGATGCTTACATGGTACATAGAAAACTTGGAGTGGATACAATAAAATGCTCAAGAGAAGTGTGAGTACTATGGATGGCCTTCTCGTAGGGAGACGGGGACGAATCCATAGTAGTGTATTGTGTGGTGATTAGTGGACTCGTGTGCGCCATATCACCTCAAGAAGTTCTGGTAGTCGTAGAACAGGATAGCCACAGAGTCAAAGCTGGCTTGCTGCAACCAAACCCCACATTACCCTCTTGATACAAATGCATGTATGATAGGATCTGATGTAAGTCTTGCTGAGTACCTTTGTACTCATGGTGCTTTATTTATGTTTTTGCAGCGGAGACTTCGGTCTTACTAGTGTTCTCGTGGACTTCGACGAGTAGCTTGTACCTCAGCTACGATCTTGATCGGATGTTGTAGATAGTCAGGCTCTTTAGCCTTTTTCATTTGTAGATGTCTGTACTCAGACATGTAATGCTTCCGCTTGTTGCTTGTATGCTCTGTATGATGGGTCTTGTGACCCCTGTTTGTAATAAATGCTATGATGGCTCTTTGAGCCTTATCTATATGAGTTGTAGAGTTATGTTGTGATGCCATGTTGTACAACACATACTTGCATGTTATGCGTACGTGTAATGTGTATTGCTATGTGTGGGATCTGACTATCTAGTTGTTTATTCTTAGTAGCCTTTCTTACCGGGAAATGTCTCCTAGTGATTCCACTGAGCCATGGTAGCGTGCTACTGCTCCGGATCACTTAGGCTGGCCGGCATGTGTCCTTCTTCGTTCCTGTGTCTGTCCCTTCGGGGAAATGTCACGCGATGAATACCGGAGTCCTGTTAGCCCGCTACAGCCCGGTTCACCGGAGTCCTGTTAGCCCAGCGCTACAGCCTGGATTCACTCGCTGATGACCGACACGTTCGTTGCTGGGTCATGTATGCCTGTTCCTGTAAGTTAGTGCCACTTTGGGTTTACGACTAGCCATGTCAGCCCGGGCTCCTTATCATATGGATGCTAGCGACACTATCATATACGTGTGCCAAAAGGCGCAAACGGTCCCGGGCAAAGGTAAGACGACACCCGTGGGGATACCGTGCGTGAGGCCGCAAAGTGATATGAGGTGTTACATGCTAGATCGATGTGGCATTGAGTCGGGGTCCTGACACCAGGTCCCGCTATTGGTTATTGATCGAGAATGGTTCTAGGTCATGTCTACATAGTTCTCGAACCCGTAGGGTCCGCACGCTTAACGTTACGATGACAGTTTTATTATGAGTTTATATGTTTTGATGTACCGAAGTTTGTTCGGAGTCCCAGATGTGATCACGGACATGACGAGGAGTCTCGAAATGGTCGAGACATAAAGATTGATATATTGGACGACTATATTCGGACACCGGAAAAGTTCCGGGTGATTTCGGAGAAAACCGGAGTGCCGGGGGGGTTACCGGAACCCCCAGGAGAGTATTGGGCCTATGGGCCTTAGGGGAAAGGAGAGAGGGGCGGCCAGCATGGGCCGCGCGACCCCTCCCCCATCTGGTCCGAATTTGACTAGGAGGAGGGGGGGGGGCGCCCCCCTTTCCTTCCCCCTCCCCCCTTCCTTCCCCCTCCTAGTAGGAGTAGGAAAGGAGGAGTCCTACTCCTACTAGGAGGAGGATTCCTCCTCCCTTGGCGCGCCCAAAGGGGCCGGCCGGCCTCCCCCCTTGCTCCTTTATATACGGGGGCGGGGGGCACCCCATAGAGACACAAGTTGATCTACGGATCGTTTCTTAGCCGTGTGCGGTGCCCCCCTCCACCATATTCCACCTCGGTCATATCGTCGCGGAGTTTAGGCGAAGCCCTGCGCCGGTAGAACATCATCATTGTCACCACGCCATCGTGCTGACGGAACTCATCTCCGGAGCTCGGCTGGATCGGAGGCCGGAGATCGTCATCGAGCCGAACGTGTGCTGAACTCGGAGGCTCCGTATGTTCGGTGCTTGGATCGGTCGGATCGTGAAGACGTACGACTACATCAACCGCATTGTGCTAACTCTTCCGCTTACGGTCTACGAGGGTACGTGGACGAACATTCTCCCCTCTCGTTGCTATGCCATCACCATGATCTTGCGTGTGCGTAGGAATTTTTTTGAAATTACTACGTTCCCCAACACATATCTCATGCCTCCTTCGTCACATGCCCGTGACCACTTGTATCTCTCATCAATATTCCTTTCTAAGAAATCTTTCCCACCTTTGTTTGCCTTCTCATAGATTTTGTTCAAGCGTGTCGTGAATGACTTAACGGAGAAGGCTACACATGCGGAGTTAAGATCCTTGCAAAGATCCTTGTTTTTGCAAGCTCTGTAAAAGTTTGCAATGAAGTGCCTCAGACACCATCGATGGTGAAGCCTCGCATGCCCTGGAATATGAATATCCACGGCCGCCAATATGCCTTGGTGCCGATCAGATATGATGCATACCTCCCGGTTCGGAGGAATGACCGTGCTCCTAACAAGTCTCATGAACCATTCCCAGTTGTCTTGGTTCTCCACGGAGACCAAAGCAAATGCCACAGGCAACACCTGATCGTTAGCGTCATGTGCCATTGCTATCATGAGTGTGCCCTTGTATTTCCCTGTCAAGAATGTCCCATCTATAGACAGAACCGGTCGACAATGCTCAAAAGCTGCAATGCATGGGCCAAACATCTAAAAGGCACGACGGAACACTCCTTCAATATCTTGGACATAATGGTACATTCCTGGGTTTCTATAAGACATCGCTCCCAGCAACCTGGGTAGCCTGTTGTAAGCCTCTTCCCATCCACCGTACAACATTCTGAGAGCGACTTGCTTGGCCTTCCATGTCTTCCCATACTTGACCTTATATCCGAACTTATCTTCAATCCAACTCATCAACAACTTCACTTTAATGGTTGGATCCTCGGCTATATGTTTCTGGTATTTATAACCAATGAATTCCGAGGTTAGTTGACGGTGTGTCTTCCGTGCTTCTACGGCCGGCGGTGTGCATTGGTGAGTGGCTTTGCAACTAGTTATCTTCCACCAACCATCTTTCGTGAGTCTTCCATTCACTTTCCATTTGCATCTTTCTACCTCACATTTCACGGTGTATCGCTTGTTACAGTCCGAGTGAACAACTATGAAAGGCCTGTGGTGTTTGACAGCATACTCACACAACCACATCCTGAATTCTAGCATGTGCTCGAACATCAAACCTTTCCTCACGTACGACATCGAAATCGCGTCGGGTGTACTACTTGGGAACTGTCTAGCCTCAATTGTCTTGCTCATGCCACCGTCAACTATAGCCTTATCTGCAAGGCTAACATCACAAAACAAGGGAACTTTGTGATCCCTACCGGTGAATTTTGTGTACCACTCTGCTTCTTTCTCAGTCAAGCCATCCTCGTCCAACTCATTCACCGGGCCTTCATCATCCGAGTCATCCACACAAGCACGCTGATAGATAATGTCAGGATCCATGTCCTGATGCCTTACTTCGGCCTCTACATCACCAACAATGTTGTGATGCCTCTCATACTCTTCGTCGGAGTCATCACCATCATCTTTCATCGGTGCACTACCTCCGAACTCATATTGGGGATACTAATTGGCTTCAGCTTCAACTTTATGCTCAACAATAGGCGGCACACTACTAACCGGGCTCACATCATCTACTAAGGTTTGGTTCAAGTCAAGACAAAAGAGAGGAGCCTTCACCACCTTACTTGCAAATACTTCGAGTGACTTGACTGCCGAGGATGCAACAACCTCCTTATATGCAACCCAATGCAAATTGGACTTGATAGGCATTGTCTTCATTCGACACTTGTGTGCCGACCCAACATCATATCTTCCTACTAATTCAACTTGGTCACTTGCATCCACCCACTTTAATCTTATCCGTGTTTCTTCCACAACCTCTTCATAACTAGGAGTCTCAAGAAATATCAATACTTCCTCATGCTTGTCAACAATATCCACATTCATGAATGCCTCTTTGTCAACATAATGAATATTCACAATCTTGTCCATCTAAAAAAGGGGAACATAAGATTAAAAATGTACAATGCTAAATATACCACATTTCTAACAAAACCACTAACCCTAACCATAAATCTTAACATTAGGCATAACCCTAACCCTAAATCTTAACATTAGTCATAAACCAAACAATAAGGTATGCTCAACAACATCACAATGCAACACACCATTGGAACAACAATACTAAAAACATCACATTAGATATCCATGTTCAAAACTAGGGTTAGGAACAACAAGACCAAATCAATCCAAATGGGCAAATCCAACCAATAAAAATTTGTGAGATGAAGGAGGTTACCTCAACGAACGAAAATGACACCGGATCCACGTTCCAACCCAATCGATTTGCAAGGATTTGAGAGGGGCTAAGTGAGGGACACAAAGGGGGAAAAGGGAAAGAGCTCGGGATAGGCCAATGGGGGAGAAGAGAGTGAGGAGTGAGTGGTGGGTGCAAGCCCCACGACCACCTAAAATATCTGCACCAGAAACGCCATTGGTGCTGGCGTTTCTAGAAACGCTAGCTGGCTAGGCGTTTCAATCCCGCCAGGTCAGCAAGCAACGCCAACTCGGCCTGGCAGTGGGCCAGGGAAGAAACGCTAGCTTGGTCGGCATTTCCATGTTCATCAGAAACGCCGCAGGCTCTGGCGTTGCTAAAAGGGTCAAAACGTGAAATACTTTCACATCGGGTTCAGTTTGCGACTAAAAACTTTGACAAGGTCAAAACAGTAATTTCATCCGACAAAACACTTGCGGGGCCCACACTTGATTTTTCCTCTATTCCCTCGCACGCGCTCTCTTTCACGTTTTTCCTGCCCTCCTTAAGAAATGAGATACATCTATTCTAAAAAAAGTACAGGTCACTAGACTTAATGACATCTTTTGTCCCATCTGGATGCGATTAGCCCGACAGAAGGCCGGGATGTGTTTCGCTGGAACTTATTACATTAGGGTCTTTCACCGTAGACTCTATGTATCATGCGCTCACGAATCCGGAGGTACCGGTGGGTAGTAATAAGAAAATTTAGAGGTCGAAGATACCACTAAAAATTAAAATCTTTATGTGATATCTTCGTAGGGGAGTTGTGCTAATCAAAGACAACCTCGCACGGCGCAATTGGCAAGAGAGTAAGAAGTGTTGTTTTGTACTCATGATGAGACAATCAGACACCTCTTTTTCCAATGCAACTTTGCACGTTCTACATGGTTAGTCATCCAAATAGCGTCAAGTTTATATCTGCTCACAAGTGTTGCCAATATTTTTGGTCATTGGTTGGATGGTATTTCAAATAGGTTCAAAATGCTATTGAGGGTGGGAGCGTATGCTATGGTCGCTTTGGCTATATAGAAATGATTTTCTTTTTAATGACAAAATTGCTTCTCCTTTGCAGGCTATTTTTCGTTATACGCACTCGCTTCGTACGTGGTCTATGCTACAACTAGTGGAGGTCCAACCGCTGTTCGAGGTGGTGTGTACGCGGTTGGAGCAGGTGGCTACGGAGATTTTTACCCAACATGGGTGGCAGCATAACCTCCGAATCGGTCCATCTCACCTTTCGACATGGGCACATTGTCGGTCTATATGACTCTACTATTGCCGATTTGTCGGTTTTTGTTTTCTTCTGGTTATCAGGCTTTAGGTGTTCGGCTGTATTCATCATAGTTATGCAGAGGTCGGGTGTTGCTCATAATGCTTTGTATCCATTTGATGCTACAATTTAAATTAATAAAATCGCCCTTTATTGAAAAAAAGACTTAATGACATCTGAGTGCCATGTAACACGCCATTCAACACCGCCCTGCGTATGGACTCGTATGACTGTCCAAAATCTTGCAAACGGTAAGCAAAACTACGCGAGCTTTGCAGATGTCCAGACCTCGCTATGTAGGACTATGACACCAGAAAATTGTATTTGTTTATCATTTAAGGACGAGCATGAATTATGCTTGAGGGTGTGATAGGTCTGATATATAATTTTTCATTATTTCATATTACTATGTTATCATTTTTATATACTTTTTATAATAATTTATAATATTTTTATGGATAAGCCTATTAATATAGTGACCAGTGTCAGTTCATTTTCTGTTTGTTTTTGGTTGCGCAACAAATCAATACCTACAAAGGCCAAAATAAGTTGTCGATTCAATACAATTTTTTTGGGCAACAAGAAACACACGAAGCTTAGGGATACCTCGAGAGAAGCGGCCAGGGGCCCACATGGGTGCCGACACAGCCTGGAGGGGAGGTCGCGCAACGTGCCCGTGTGGGGCTCCCCTCCACCGCGCCTTGACCTGATTCCAGAGCCATAAATCCTTATAAACATCGAAACTATTTGTCGTGCCTCTAGAAGAATTTTATCGCCGCCGCAACTTCCCTGTTCCACGAAGATCCCATTTGGAGGTATTTTCCAAACTTCCACCGGAGGGGAATGCCATTGCCGGAGTCTTCTTCATTAACCTTGTTGCCTTCATGATGATGTGTGACTAGTTCCATCAGGACCTATCGTAACTCCCTGAATTTTGGCTTTTTCTTTTTCTTTTCTTCATTTTGGTTTTTATTTTCCTTTTCCCGATTCTTCCTTGAATCAGCTTTCTTGGACTTACCAAACTATACCAGCCGGGAGGCCGCATATGCCCACTGGTACAGTTAACTCTTATACAAACAGTTTTACCCCCTTTCTGTGACCCAGTTTTAAACCGTCGCCTTGTCTGTGTGGACGATATGAGGTCCATCACATACGACCAAGATAAATCGTCTGTGATAGGGGAGAGCGGTTGCTAACGGTTTCCTAAAGTAATCGTATGCGAAGTCGTGGACTATCCACACGTTACACCTTGACGTCACGTTTATGATACACCGTACATCCGAAACGACTACACAGATATGCTCGTGTGCAAAAGATGGATATCACAAACATTTAATCTACCAACCTATTTGCGATAGGTACATTATCGCACACAGTCAAAGACTACAAAATGTATGCGGTGCCTCTACTATCGCCAACGTGTCCATTTGATAAGTGTGCGTGTGATAGGTATTCATATCACACACACGTTTCATACGTGAATCGTCTTCTTTTCATCCAATATTACACACGCACATGGGTTTGAAACGTTTGTGCCATTACCGTCAATCGCATAGGCCTATAGTATACCTGGCAATGGGAAACGCGACCCGGTCTTGCTAACGGGCCTGGTCTAGGCCTAAGTTTTGAGCCCGATGGTCGGGCCAGGTTGGACTTGGCATATTTGCATCTTAAGGAAGAGGCTGGGCCCAAGGCCCGATGGGTGTTTCCATTGATGGGCTAGGCTTGCACCTGTAATCTAGGCCCGACGGCCAGGCCCGACCCGGGCCTGGATTTTCTGCTGCGGGTATTATTAGGCCCAGCCTGGCCCGACTTATGGCCAGGTATAGCCTATGATATGAAAACGTGTGTGGTATTGCTGACAATCTGTCGTGGTTTTGTCATGGCAGATGTCCTTGTAGGAGAGCTAACTTGTGAGGCCATTGCTGCTAGGTGAAAGTTTATGTTTAGAGAGAGATGTGTCGACAAAACAAAATATGGACATGGAAGCATCATGATCATTATCATAACAACAATTATTCATCATATAACTTCCTATAATCAAGTAACAATTCATCCATGATATTGAAGTATGGAACATAAACTTTCTTGAAAACCAACAAAATGTGTTCTCAGTCACTGAAACAATTATAATTCATCATATTTCCAGGAAGAGTCTATGTAAGAGCTTTTGTTTTAGCAAGTCCCACATACTCAACTATCATTTAGTCTTCTATGATTGCTAACACTCAAAATATATTTGTGGAACAAATGTTTCCGTCAGATACATAGGAAGCTGGGGGTTTATTGTTAACATCTCCGAACTTATTTACCTCAAGGATAATGTCAACAATACTAACTCATGATTACCTACATCCAACTAGATATATGTGCTTGGATTTTCCCTACCACATGATGCTTGCCAAGTGAAGAATAATTAAGAATGGAATAGGGATGGACATTATTGAATCTTGCATGAAAGTAAAGATTGAAAAGTAAAAGATAGGCCCTTCGTAGAGGGGAGCAGAGGTCGTCATGCGCCTTTTCATTTAGATGCGCGAACTCTTAATGTAAAGGAACATCAGTTTATATTGGCCCATATGATAGCAAGCTTTATTATGCAGTCTGTCGCTTTTATTTTTTACCATCACAAGTTCGTACAAAGCTTATATTTTCCCTTACAATAAAAGATCGTACATATTTAGGAGCAATTTTTATTGCTTTTTGCACCGATGAGAACTTACCTGTAGGATCTTATTCAATCCATAAGTAGATATGATGGACTCTCATGGCAATTCAAGGGGTTTTAGATTTACAAGTAGTATCTCTACTTAGTACGAAGTTTTAGCTAGCAAAAGATTATAAGCAAGCACCACATGTTAGAGGATCTATGACAATATAACTTCTATATGAATAGAAGCAAACATAATTCATTTCGTTGTCTTTCTTGTCCAACATCAACTATTTGGTCAAACTGAAATATTTGATGGAGGCTCAAAATCATAAATGATGTCCAAGATAATGTATTTATATGCGAATCCTCTATTCCTCTATTAATCTTTCATGAATTGCATCAATGATCGATGCTATGTTTGTTAATTTTCAATAAATTTTTTATCAACTATACTTCTTCTATGTGAAGTCATTACTCCCCATGGGATTAGCATATGATCTTTTATTATTTTCATTACTAAGATTGAAACAATAAAGTAAAGCATCAAAACTCGAACTACTCTTTATTATATAACTCTCACACTCGATTACATAGATAGGTAGATCATGAAACAAGCACGCAAAACTAATTCACACTAAAACTTTTATTCTTCTAAATCATGGAATAACTAAGGATTGAGCTAAGATAGAAAATGATGATAAAAATGATGATGATACGATACTGGGGCACCTCCCCCAAGCTTGGAACAAGCTAAGGGTGTAGCCCATACCGGTGTACTCAAGTTTGCTTCTTCGGTGAGGGTGGTGGTGAAGTAGTAGGTTTGTGGTCCGCCCTCCAAGTGTCTAACTCATGCCTCTTCTTGATGATCCCATAGAGCACGCAATTCTGTTCCTCTAGGGTAATAACTTCTTGAGCGAGTTAAGTGTTCTTAGCGCGAATTTCCTCAACTGCCGTTAGTGCATTAACATTAGATAAAGTAAGATTAGGAAAAAGAGAGTAGAAGGAGTCTCCCTCTTCCTTAGCGTCAAAGGGACACACCATGTTATTCCCTTCATCTCCATAGATCCTGCCACCGGTAGGCTCCTTGGTTTTCTCTTGCCCAACAACATCCTACTCAACTGACGACCACTCATAGTACACCTCGCTGAAGGAGCGCTTCCCTGGAGAAGGTTGTACGATCCGGTGCTTGGTACGAAGCCTTCGAGGAGCCATGGAGCACTTGGCGATGTAGATCTGCCTGAAAAACACCCCCAAACAAAAGCAGAGGAGAAACTTATGATATGGTAGTCAAAACACACACACACACACACACACACACACACACACACACACACATATATATATATATATATATATATAACTAATTTTTACCTTGGGAAACAAGTATTAGGGAAGAAAACCGAGTCAGGAAGGCACACGAGGGGCCCCAAGGCATCATGGCGCGCCTTTGGGAGTAGGGCACGCCCTGTTGCCTTGTGAACTCCTCGTGGGTCCCTTCGGTTGTCTCTAATTTTTCTAATATTCCAAAACGGTCAGAAATTATTTTTATGAAATTTTTGGAGTTGGTTTACTTATCGTATCACATACCTACTCTTTTTCTGGATTTTGGAGCATTTCGGAAGGCTTCTTTTATATGTTTCTCCGGTGTAGTTGTTTGAATAATATTGGTTTCAACATTAATGTGTGTATCTGCAATATAATGTTTAATTCTTTGTCCATTAACAACCTTCTGATTAGTGCCCTTGGCATTATTACTTGATAGCTCCGGAATGATAAACTTCTCCAACGATGTATGGTCCTTTGCATTTGGAGAGAAATTTTCCTGCAAAGAATCTAAAACAAGAATTGTACAATAGAACTTGATCACCAATTTTAAATTCTCGTTTTTGAATTCTTTTGTCATGCCATCTTTTAACCTTTTCTTTAAATAACTTGGCATTTTCATAAGCTTGTGTTCTCCACTCATCTAGAGAGCTAATGCCAAAAAACCTATTTTCACAGGCAAGTTTGAAATCATAGTTGAGTTCTTTAAAGGCCCAATAAGCTTTATATTCTAACTCAAGAGGTAAATAACATGCTTTTCCATAGACCATTTTATATGGAGACATACCATATGATTTTTATAAGCATTTCTGTATGCCCACAATGCATTATCAAGTTTCTTAGACCAATTTTTCCTAGATCGATTAACGATCTTCTACAAATTTAAATTTATTTCTCTACTGCTCAATTAAACCTGACCACTAGACTAAGTATGAGAAGGTGATGCAATACTATGGTTGGCATCATATTTAGCTAAGATCTTACGAAGTGCACTATGAATAAAATGTGAACCACCATCAGTCATTAAATATCTAGGGACTCCAAACCTCAGAATGATAACCTCTTTTTAGGCATTTTGATAGATGTGTGGTGATCATCACTACTGGTTGGAATAGCTTCTACCCACATAGTAACATAATCAACATCAACTAAAATATGAGTGTACCCATTAGAGGAAGGAAAAGTTCCTATATAATCAAAGCCCCAAACATCAAATGGTTCAATAACAAGTGAATAATTTAGAGGAATTTCCTGACATCTACCAATATTACCAATTCTTTGACATTCATTGATACGTCTCAAATGTATCTACTTTTCGAAACACTTTCCCTCTTGTTTTGGATTCTAATTTGCATGAATTGAATGGAACTAACCTGGACTGATGCTGTTTTTAACAGAACTATCATGGTGTTATTTTTGTGCAGAAATAAAAGTTCGTGGATGAAGCTAAAATTTCACGGGGAATTTTTCTGGAATATATAAAAATATTGGTGAAAAGATCTGCTCGAGGGAGCCACCAGAGGGCCACAAGCTCAGGGGGTGCACCCTCCTAGGGCGCGCCACCCAGGCTTGTGGGACCCTCGAACCTCCCATTTACCCTACCTCTAACTCCATAAGCACTGTCTCACATATAAAAAAAATCAGAGAGACAGAATCATCGTGTTTTACGATACAGAGCCGCCGCCACCACCTCCCGTTCTTTATCGGGAGGGCTGATCTGGAGTTAGTTTGGGGCTCCGAAGAGGGGGATTCGTCGCCATCATCATCATCAACCCTTCTCCATCAACAATTTCATGATGCTCACTAGCGGGAGTGAGTAGTTCATTTGTAGGCTTGCAGGATAAGAGAGGATGGATATGATATATTTCCTCGAGCCGGTAAAGTTCTTCCCATTCAACCAAGCTCCTTTCACTCTCTTTATTTCTTGTTTGCTCGAGGACGAGCAAATCCTAAGGTTGGGGGAGTTGATGGCTCGAGAATTTGCGATATTTTTCGTAGTGATTTCCATTTGGTTTCATTGGGTTTTTTTGTAATTCATCGGATATTTCTAATGCTAATCCAACAAAAGATAGGAAAATATACTTTGTCCTTTGGATGGTAGGAAATATAACATTTGGAAAGAAACCATAGGTGATTGGTGCAAATCAAGCCAATTGGAGCAACTTTCCTGATGATTGCATTGTCAACAGGCGCACCAGAGTGAAAGACAACATTCCATATGACCGCACACACTCATTTGAGCGGTCGTTTGGAGTGACCACAACCCCTCCTTCTCTATACAAGCAACTTTTATGAAGGGACCATGGGAAAGAAGAGAACCCTAGCGGTCGCCACACCGTCCAGAACAAGAGAAGAGAGAAGAACTGAAGAAGATCGTTGTAGTTTTTGGTCCTTTCATCTCCATCATCATCATCATCATCATCACCTTAACTATTGTAAGGGGATTGGAAATTGTAATCTCTACTCCATCTCACCTGAGATCAAGACTATTTGAGCAACATTTCATTTCAATGTGGACTCCCTCAATATTATCGATATGGTTTTCATGGTTTTTCTCTCTTTTGTGATTGATTCCCCTCTTACGATGTGTGAGTAATTCCCCTCGATGTGGGAGATGTAGGTAAGTGGTAAGATTGATATGTGCCTATCGTATATGTCATCACTTGAATTCGTAGTAGTATGATCTATTTAGTATGTTGTTATACTGTGGTTAACTCTATGCGTGTTGTCAAATTTAAGGGCCCAGGCAGCATGATCTCAAGACCTACACAGGTACCACATATTGTTTAGGAACTCTGTAACCTCTGGCGTGACAGGTGGAGATATCTATGAGAACTGAAGACAGTAGGAGATAACAATGATCCATTGACTTAATGCTTGGTTCCGGTCTTATGACCTTAATTGCGGAAACGACCACTCTGTGGCAACGGAGAAGCGGAACCATAGAATGAAATCTAACCCCTAGTGGTGGAGTTCCATGACTTTAGGGAGAACCGCCTACAGAAAGTTTATATCAAATACTATAAGTACAATACAAGGTAACTAGTATTACCATCGCATTGGCACAATTCATATATTCTTACCATGAACTGAATATCTCTGCACCTAATCTCTTCATTGTAGGAAAAACAATTTACATTTTAAGCTCTTGTTATTTACTTTTATTAGTTATTTAGTAGACACCTTTAAATTCTCTTTTTACTAGCATATTTTAGTTTATCGTTTACCCAGGACAGTAATAGTATTTGCAAAATCTCAAGCAGTACTTCATACGAGAACTATGACACCTTGTGTGTGTTTGACAAAAACGCCTCCATAAATACTCTCCTCCGCTCTTTGTTGGGACGATTACTCATTGGGATACTTCTGCGAAAGTGCTACACTACCCTGTTTGATCTGCATGTACCATTTGATATGTAATTTCAGCTATGATTCTATTGTTCAAAGAGAAGCTCTTTGTCATTCAATTGGTACTAATGATTTAACATTAGGTTTTGGCGACTGAGCCGCTTTTACCGAATATATTAAACTGCCCATACTCCTAATTTCAAACTAGTTTCTAGACAAACTTCAAGTAGGGATAATGAAAAGGTTATGCAAAAATAATCTTATGAAATTAAAACAAGACTTTACTCATATCTAGAGTGGTTGCACAAAGCAAGACTACATTATTGTGGTGTCTCATTATGTTGACAAAAAAGTGGGAACTACAAAAAATAATCATAGGATTTGAACTAATTGACGTAGCACGTACTGATGAGAACACTGCTGCAGCTATAGTTAAAGCTGTCGATAATTTTAGTCTCACCAACCAGAGTTTTGTAGTAACTTTAGATAATGCTTCATCAAGTACTAGTCCAATGAGTGTCCTCACTCCGCTATTTTCCGTATATGTTGCATCTTTTTTACTGCATCAACGTTGTGCATGCCATATAATTAATCTTATTGCTAAACATTGTTGAGGAAATCGTTAACTGGTAGCTGATCGGTTGGCTGATGAGTAGGGGATTAATTGGCTAATCCACAAGTTAATTGGCCATTTAATCAACTAATCGGACGATTTTTGAGTTTATCAGCTACTCGGTGACCCTATGAGTAGGGATTAATCGGCAAGTTAACTGGTTAATCGGATGAATTCTTGAACAGGGTTGCTAAATGTGTTTTCACACTTTGCGCACTTCATTATCTTTTCTTGGTGCTTGGCCAAAATCACTGTTCTGACCTTTTCAGCAATCTTTGCCATAGAATGAACATGAAAGTATTTCACGATCTAGCTCTTTTAGAAACGCCACAGTCCGTGACGTTTCTTCTCCATATAAAAATGCCGGGATAGCTCGCGTTTTAGCACCACATTCAAACGCCCAGCTAGCTCGCGTTTTTACTCCACACGGAAACGCCAAGGTAGTTGGCGTTGCTGCCCAGGCCGAAACGCCAAGAGCTTCGGCGTTTCTAGCTGAAACTCTCAAGTGCTCCAAAGGACAAACAAGAATGAGACGGTGCCCATTTGGTTCATCTGATAGCTAGCTGAGTTTATTTACTGTCCTATGCATGCATATGTTTATATCCCAAACAAATGACACATACTTGCTCCTACCCAAGAACTAGGCTCGTAGCTCATGCAGCTCAGCAAAGCTAAATCACCTCATGCAAGAATATCTACTATCTTAGAGCATCTACAAACCAGACCTCTTAAACCCGTCTCAAACGCCTGGGTAGACCGTTTAGTCACTGTCTGGTCACGATTTTTTGACCCAGACCGGTCTCTCAAATAACCCTCAAATGCCCGGGTTGACCGACACCCCCATATCCAGCCCAAATATGGTGCGAATATGGGGGCGCCCAGGCACACCCGCAACGTCGGCCTGACGACGTGGCCCCAGCTGGAAACGCCCGAAAACTCGGCGGTCCGACGGACGCCGCGTCCATTTGTGCGGTGGGAACGCCGCGTGGCACCGCTCCGGCTTGCCACCCAAGACGAAATCCGCTTATTTAAGCCGGTCGGTGTCCCGCAACCCTAACCCACCCCTCTCCCTCTCCGCGCCGCCAGTCCGAGCCCTTCCATCTCCTCCCTCTTCCGGTCCAGTGCTCTGCCCATGCTCCGACACTCCATCATGGTCCGGAGCAAGATCACCTATTATGCCAGGCTGACGCCTGAGACGGGCACGGAGATCGTCGTGATCTCCGACGAGAAGTAGATAGGATCGACGTAGTATGTAGGTTCTACTTCTTTTGCATGTCTTTGCATGGATATAAGAACCGAGTATGAGATGTCCGGGTGTAAGAAGTGAAATTTAAGGCGTGCTCGGCCACTGTCGCGGACGCGCCCGGGCGATCGCGGGTGTTTGAGGGGCTATATTTGTAATATGTGGTTGTAGATGCTCTTATATGGTAGTACAGTGTAGTACAAGAGCTAGCCGACCTGTGGTTGAAGAAAATGCAGCTAACCATACGCAGGTTACATGCATTGACGCAACGAGTAGACAAGATGGATGCTGTATGCATGCCGTGCTTTGATGCATGCATGTAAGGGTCCGTGAGCACTTAAAATAAATGTAGTACTCCACCATGTCCATCTCTAGCTACCAGATGTACCGAAGGGGCCGTCTCATTCTTGTCTATCCTTCGGAGCACTCAGAGTTTCAGCTAGAAACGCCAAAGCTCATGGCGTTCCGGCCTTAGCAACGCCAGCTTTCTTGGTGTTTTCATGTGGAGTAAAAACGCGAGCTAGCTTGGCGTTTGAATGTGAAGCTGAAACGCGAGCTATTCCAGCGTTTCTATATGGAGAAGAAACGCCATGAGCTGTGGCGTTGCTAAAAGGGTCAGATTGTAAAATGCTTTCATGTCAAGTTCATTTTGTGGCAAAGATTGCTGAAAAGATCAGAACAGTGATTTCAGCCTCTAATCTACAACTTGCAAATTACACGACATATTGCATTGCTATAAGCGCATCTTCTCATAAGTATAATTCAGACATGCATGCTAGATGGAGCACTACATATATGATGCTTAAGTCACTTCGCAAAGATGCTTTTTGGAGATTACTTAACCCAAATTACAAAACACAAGTAATCTTACCGCTAAACACTAGTGCAGAACCGGCCTTTAGTGCCGGTTCGGCACTAAAGAGTGGGGACTAAAGGTCCCCCCTTTAGTACCGGTTCGTCATGAACCGGCGCTAAAGTGCAAACACGTGGCACGAGCCAGGCCCGGGTGCGTGTAGGACATTAGTACCGGTTGGTAACACCAACCGGTACTAAATGTTTGGGTTTTTTTTTAATTTTTGCTTTAATTTTGTGTTTTCAATTTGGCTTTATTTTCCATTTAATTCTTTTTTGTTTGCTGGTATTTCACGATACTAAAAATTGTACACGTTATGCATATATATATAAATAGGATTTCTTGTACGTAGAACCGCATATATATATATATATATATATATATATATATATATATATATATATATATATATATATATATATATATATATATATCGAATGTCTCACAGCCAACACCATTAACTATTCACACATACACATGTATATACATATACAATTTATCCTACATGTTGCCTTGGTGCCTTCAGAGCACGATGACAAGTGGTTCATGAGGGCGGTAGCGGGTAATAGTATTCTCCTTTGGGATCTATGACCTGGTCGAGCAAAAATCCGGCTATTTCCTCTTGAAGTGCTAGTATGCGGTCCGCTGGTAGGAGCTTATCCCGCACCTCTCTGAACTGTTAAGAAGGAGATCAATATGCATGTATATTAGTTGTGTGACAAGATATCGATAATGGTGTGAATAGTGTTCTAACAAACGTACCCAGTCCTGTATTTGAGATCTGCTCCTTTCGAACGCCATTATGCGAATGTTCTTGAAAACGTAGAATGCACAGAGATCATTCCCCGGCGCCTGCCTCAGGGCCTTTGCGAGAACGGAATTGAACCAGATAATGATTAATCAAGCATGATAATTAATTAATGGTATTGAAACAAGAATTAAAGAGATGGTAGCTAGCTAGCTAGTACTACTTAATTACTTACCTTTGGTCGATGCCAAAACAACTTTTTTGGCCATTTGCGTGGAGTTACCTTGATGAACTTTGCCCAAGCCCTGCCCGCCGGCAAAGAAAATTAATAAAGGGGTTATTAAATAGTTCATATCAGGAAATGTCGAACTAATAATAGGCCGAGATATAGTTAATAATGATTGAAATTACCTGTTAACTATCCCCTTCATGATGCTGTAGTCTTTATCTTCTTTAAGTAGTGAGTCCAGTACTTCAACTGTTGCTTGGTCAACTTTAATGTCTAACAAGATCCAGTGGAAACTGCATGCGCACACGTTTGAATGTCTTAATTAAGCGAGCATGTGCATAAAATTAATCAACTATCGTAAACCATCTACACTTAATTATTAACATATAGCTAGCTAGTAAGCAAAAAGAGAATTTGTATGACAAGACAGTGTGTGGCTCTCAGGAAGTTGTAAGGAAGTAGTATATCTTCATTGCTATTGAGGTGTTTCAAAAACTCTAGCATGCTTTCCTCTACACTTGCTTGAGAAGTTGCAAGATTCCGTGTGTACTCATTAATGGTATTTGGGTCAATGAACCCAATGCCATAGCGTCCAGATTTTTTCATTTCATACATCTTCATCCTGCATATAATACCACCGAAAAGAATATATAGTGAGGATAATTACATGTAATGATTGATCAAAAATTACAGAGAGAAATCTCTTACAGACAATAGCAACTGACGAGAGATTTGTCGAGTGCGTCTTGATTGTATAACTGAAATAGTTCTGAATACTCAACGCACAGAGCTTTCTCATGGTAGTAATGCTCCTTTTTGACATTCACCATGAGGGACTCGATTAGAAATCTTGGTAATGTTCATGTACCATTGATGCAATTCATACATTCTCGTTGGGAGGTTCTTGACCTTGTCTGGCTCGACCAAAGGTTGGCCTCGGACATATTTCTGTTTTATTTCCTCCTCTCTAAGCGGAGACATGGGCTCAATTTCGAGGAGTTGTCCAACAGAGATCTTGAGCATTTCAGCCTGTATTATAGGCTCCTCCGTTATTACCACATCGCCTAGCTTGGGAACTTTAACGGTTTGCCCACAATAATATTGGGCGCGCGGCCTCCTCTCATGTGTTGTTGGCACAACAAGCAGGGGGGGGGGTCGATTGCACCGCGTGTTCTCCTAGCTGGGGAATGGTTTTCCCGCATTTTTTGCTCGCTGCTTGTTGGCTCGAGCTCGAGCTCGCTTCCTTCTATAGCCATTCTCGATGTAGTTTCCTGATTTGGCGCTCATAGTCTGAGTCAACAGGCTTGGGAGCTGGTTCTCTAGCCATACGAAAAGTGGTCAATTACTTTCTCAGGCACTTTCTCCTTTGGCGGCGGTGCCGGTTTCGGTCCAAAATGGGCGTCCACTTGGGCCTGCACTATGGTTGCGTTTTGCTCCTTAGTCATGTCGTAAGGCCTCTGAGGAAGAGGAGCGAGGCTTGGACCATATTTATATCGCTTGTCTCCGCCTGTACTTCCTGAACTACCTCGACTTGTACCGCTACGCACCATAGCTGCGGCGTGTCTCTTCTGTGATCGCTGAGACGGCGGAGACGGCTGACGTGACTGAGTTAGACCAGGAGAAGTGGCCTGACGATGTGCCGGACTTGAAGCAGGAGGTGTGGCCTAACACGGTGCCGGACTTGAAACCGGAGAAGTGGCATGACGCTGTGCCGGACTTGAAACCGGAGGAGTCAGCTCACGCATTCGGTGACTTGGAGGAGGTGGCGGACTTCAAGGAGGAGTCGGCTCACGCGTTTGTGGACTTGGAGGAGCGGGAGTCTGCTGACTCGGTGGCGGACTTCAAGGAGGAGTCGGCAGACGACGCGGTGTCGGTGGACTTCGAAAGATGATGCAATCCTTTCTCCATAGGATGATACGATGTATGGCCTCTCCCAGTGTGCGCTCGTCTTCACCTCCAGGAATGTCAAGCTGTAGCCCCGAATATGGGTCCACCACTTCATCAACCAAGACACGAGCATAGCCCTCTGGAATTGGGATGTAATGGAAGGTTGCTTCGGGGGTAATTGTAAAAGCAACGCCGTCCTCCACCTTCATGGATATGCTCTTCATTTTGGAGTGTAGCTCACAGTTTGTGTTCTCTATGATGTCATCCACAGGGTATGTATCCAGCAGTGTGTTGCCCAGGGCAGAACCAACGCTGCTTCTCTGCATGGATGGGACGGTGCTATCCAATGCTGGACGATCATCTGCTTGCTGCTGCCGCTACTGAGCCCCCCTTTCCTGGCTAAGTGAGTCGATCTGCTGCTGCTGCTGCTGCTGGAATTTGAGTGTCAGGTCCGCGTGCCTTGCTTCTAGGCCTTGAAGGCGTTCTGCGTCCTGCTTCCTATGCTCCTCCTCTAGCTTCCTTTTCTTCTCCTCCTCCATCTTCCTTCTTGCACGGGTCTTGTAGTCCTCTTTCCATTCTGAAAAGGCCTCATACTAGGGAATAACGCCCTTGCCTCGTGTTCTTCCCGGGTGTTCAGGATTTCCCAGGGCGCGCGTAAGCTCGTCGTTCTCTCTGTTGGGCGTGAACACCCCCCTTTGAGCTTCTTCTATTGCGTCAATTATCTTTTGTTCGGCTCCTTTTAGATTTGCCTTCCGCGAAACTTCGCCTGTCTTCGGGTCCAACACCCCCCCATGCGCATAGAACCAAGTTCTGCACCTGGGGGGCCAGTTCCTAGTAACCGGAGTGACCCCTACATCCTCCGTCTCTTGCTCATTCTTATCCCACTTAGGAAATCCCACCGCGTAGCCACCTGGACCCAGCCTATGAAACTGCTTCTTTTTTGCGGCATTTGCCTTGTTTTTCATCGACCGTTCCTTCGATAATTCTGAATCCTTGAAGGTCACAAAATCGTCCCAGTGTTGTCTTTGCTTCTCCAGTGTTCCCGTGAAATCTGGAGTCCTCCTTTCTGCAGCGAGGCAGTTGGCCCATACAGTTTTCTTGTGGGTGTTGATTGTTGAATGCAATTGCCATCTTCTTAAGAGCAGCGGCCTTGACTTTCTCCACATCTGCTTCAGTGAAATGATCTGGTAGGGTGAAATGTTCCATCAGAGATTTCAAAAGGTCTTTTTTGGCTCTGTCGTCGACCCAAGTAACACCTGTACGTTTAGTCTTTGGCTCTTTCCATTCTTGAATGGAGATCGGGAGTTTGTCCTTCACAAGAACTCCGAACTGACGAGTCCACTTGTCCGCAACGTTCTTAGGCGTGAGGGGTTTGCCACTAGGTTTCGTGGATTCGATGTGGTACTTTACACCATCCTTCAACAATCTGTCCGGGCCTCGCTTTGTCTTGCTGTCTATAGAAGCAGATTTGCTCGATCCGGAGGGCTGAAAGAAGAAAGATCGATTCGTTAATATATCTTCAATTAAAAAACATGTGATGATCACCATGATGCATGCTTATATAAATATACCTCGCCCATAGTCTTTGTTATTTGAAAATCAGCGTTGTCTGTGTCATCACAAACATTGTCTATGTCATCATAATCATAATCATAGTTCATGACTTCATCAGCTCGGTCGTCAAGATCGAATATCTTTTCATCACCCTCTCCAGTATTGTTCAGATAATTGGAGCCGTCATCTGCTTCATTCAGATCATCTAGCCTGTGAGGGCTGCGTATGATGTCGAACAATTCCTCTTCTCTCTTTTTGCCGGTATTGTCTGCCATAGCTTTTACTTTACTAATACAGAAGAAATATAAAACAATTTAGTATTCAATTACAATGCATGGATGCAATCAATAAGGAAAAACTGAATCTCGAATACATTGTCTCGAATATATAATCTCGAATACATCATCGTGTTAATATATATAATCTCGAATACATCGTCTCGAATATTATATATCAAATACATCACTGGCTAGGTACCTAATAAAGATCGAGTACTACAGAAGAATCTAGGCCACTCGCGGTCCCTGGGGCACGGGCGGTGGACACCCAAAGAGAAGGAACCGTCACAGGATCATATCTCCGGTCATCTGCCCAAAGAACCTCCCAAGTATTGGAGAACCTGACGTCCATAGCAGCCATGTAGCGATGGACGTGCTCGTACTCCTCCCTGACACGGCGACGCACCACCTCCGGCGGCGCCGGCTCCCTCTGCACCGAATGTGGCCCACGCGAACGCCACCAAAGGACATCAGGGTCGACGACGGGACCCGAGGCCGGGTTCGTCACCAAGCGGCACGCCCCTCCAGGTAGCACCTCCCAGTGCCATCCCGGTGGAGCCCAGTCCCGGACATGGGTCCTCTGAAGCAGGACGTCGTCATGAACGGGTCGACAGCGAGGATGCGGGCCGGGCATATCGTCGAGAACAAATACTATATGCCCGCAAAAAGTAACATTTTTTAAATGATTGGATTATGATAACTAAAATTCTATACATATGCAAATTCTAACAATTTGACATTAATCTAATTCATCTAACTAAAACTAATTCTAAAATTTCCTGATTATATAACTAACATTTCTATAACAATTCTAATATTTATATAACTAAAAAACAGAAAAATTGCTAACATTTCTATAAATATTTCTATAACTAAAAAACAGAAAAAATTTATAACATTTCTATATAACTAACATTTCTAATATTCTATAACTAAAAAATAGAATAATTTCAAACATTTCTATAACTAAAAAACAGAAAAATTTATAAAAACAAACTAATGTGTGTGTGTGTGTAGTGTGTGTGTGTGTGTGTGTATAGTGTGTGTGTGTGTGTGTGTGTGTGTGTGTATAGTGTGTGTGTGTGTGTGTGGACATGGTGACCGGGGCGAGCTCACCGGCGAGGTGACGACGGGGCGACGGGATGGGGCGGCGACGACGGGGCGGGGCGGTGACGACGGGGCGGGGCGCGGCGACGGGCCGGGCGGCCGGGGCGCGGTGACGGGGACGACGGGGACGGGGACGGCCGGGGCGGCGATGTCGACGAGGGCGGAGACGAGGGGCGGGGACGGCCGGGGTCGGTGACGAGGGGCGGGGGCGGCGACGTCGACGGGGACGGCGTCGATCGGGGCAGGGTGGCGTGACGGAGGGAAGAAACAGAGAGGGAAAGTGAATTTTTTCCAACTGTTGTATATATAGGATGGACCTTTAGTATCGGTTGGAGCCACCAACCGGTACTAAATGTCTGTTTTGGCCAGGCCAAGCGGCTGGAAGCGCCCCCCCCCCTTAGAACCTGGTGGTGGCTACAACCGGTACTAAAGGCCCCCCTTTAGTACCGGTTGGAGCCATGACCCGGTACTAAAGGGGGTGCGCTGGCTCCAGGCGGTGCGCAAGTTTAGTCCCACCTCGCTAGCCCAGGGGCTACCGCACTGGTTTATAAGCCCAGTGCGGTAGCTCTCTCGGGCTCCTCTCCTAAGCAGGCCTACTGTGCCTACCTGTTCTCTGCTGCCCTGTGGGCCTACTGGGCCTTTGCGGGCCTGCATCCTGGCCCAACAAAAGGTTGGGTTTCTAGTCGTATGCAGGCCGCTTTGGCCCAGTAGGCGGGCTTTTTTTTCTTAATTTTTTTGCTTTATTTATTTTTGTTTTATTTATTTTTGAGTTGTTTTTCCTGTATTTAGAGTTTCTTTGTCAATAGTTTTGCTTTAGGTACAAAAAATTACAAACTTTCTGGTAGTGCCGGTAGTTTTCAAATTTGAATAGTTTAAATTTTGAATTATTTGAAATTTGTGTGAATCACTAGTTTGTGAATAACTTAACTTTGACAAAAGATTTTTCAGTGATTCTTTTTTCTTATGTTTAATATTAGTGCGTTTTATCATTATATTCAATTTGGTAATGCTTAGGTTATTTAAAAAATGAAATGCCTTTGTAACAGATGAGTTTTCGTCGGAAACCCTGATACTTCGAAAGAGATTGTCCATTTTGTACACGAAGTGCATCCAGTTTTTGCCGTAACCCTCTCTACTTTTTTGCACATGTTATTTGGATGAAATTATGATACCATGCCAACTTTCAACCTTTTCTGAGTTCATTTGAAATGCTTTTCAATTTCACGGTCATTTAGCTGGAAAAAATCAGTAAATGCATGAAAAGAAATTGTTTGCACATAAAATTTCTTCGCGTTTCAAATGCCAAAACACATAATTAACTACCCTAACTATTACAGAGATTCCCTCCTGGGTGTGAAACACAGAAGAAAGTGATGATAGTGAAGCCGATCACATCCCAGATCTTTGGGTGTGAAACTTTTTCTTCGCGTGTGTCCCTTTGCGCCGTAGCCATGGAAAATCTTCATCATTTAACTGGATGCTCGGGTCAATATTCACTGTGAATGGAGCAATTTCATCAAACTTTTCATAATCTTCTGACATGTCTGTCTTGTCATCCACTCCCATGATGTTTCTTTTTTCTGAAAGAACTATGTGGCGCTTTGGCTCATCGTATGATCCATTCGCTTCCTTATCTTTTCTTTTTCTCGGCCTGGTAGACATGTCTTTCACATAAAAAACCTGCGCCACATCATTGGCTAGGACGAATGGTTCGTCTGCATACGCAAGATTGTTGAGATCCACTGTTGTCATTCCGTACTGCGGGTCTTCCGTTACCCCGCCTCGTGTCATATTGACCCATTTGCACCGAAACAAAGGGACCTTCAAATCACCTCCATAGTTAAGTTCCCATATGTCCTCTATGTAACCATAATATGTTTCTTTTCCCGTGTTGGTTGTTGCATCAAAGCGGACACCAATGTTTTGGTTGGTGCTCTTCTTACTTGGGCGATCGTGTAAAATGTATTCACATTTATCTGGTACCCTTTGAAAGTCATTATATTCGAAGATGGTAACTAGGACAGCGAGTACATGTCATTTTGAATATCGCCATCATTCAGGGCACGTTTCTGCAACCAACCGGTGAAAGTCCTCGTTTGTTCGCATGTAATCCAGTCGTCAGACTTCTCCGGGTGTTTGGAGTGTAGAAAATTCTTGTGTTCCTCCATATACGGAGCCACCAAGGTGGAATTCTGTAGAACTGTGTAGTGTGCTTCAGTGAGAGAATGCCCATCCATACATATTATTTGATGCTCTCCTAGCGTGCCTTTTCCATCCAGTCTGCCCTTATGCCGCGATTCAGGAACACCAATCGACTTCAAGTCAGGAATAAAGTCAATACAAAACTCAATGACCTCCTCATTTTCATGTCCCTTCGAGATGCTTCCTTCTGGCGTAGCACGGTTATGAACATATTTCTTCAAGACTCCCATGAACCTCTCAAAGGGGAACATATTGTGTAGAAATACAGGACCCAAAATGTTAATCTCTTCGCAAAGGTGAACTAGGACGTGGGTCATGATGTTGAAGAAGGATGGTGGGAACACCAACTCAAAACTGACAAGACATTCCACCAAATCATTCTATAACCTTGGTATGATTTCTGGATCGATTACCTTCTGAGAGATAGCATTGAGGAATGCACATAGCTTCACAATGGCTAATCGAACGTTTTCCGGTAGAAGCCCTGTCGGTGTCAAAACCGGCGGATCTCTGGTAGGGGGTCCCGAACTGTGCGTCCAGGCGGATGGTAACAGGAGACAAGGGACACGATGTTTTACCCAGGTTCGGGCCCTCTTGATGGAGGTAAAACCCTACGTCCTGCTTGATTAATATTGATGATATGGGTAGTACAAGAATGGATCTACCACGAGATCAAGGAGGCTAAACCCTAAAGCTAGCCTATGGTATGATTGTTGTAATGTATGTTGTGTCCTACGGACTAAAGCCCTCCGGTTTATATAGACACCGGAGAAGGCTAGGGTTACACAGAGTCAGTTACAATGGTAGGAGATCTACATATCCGTATTGCCAAGCTTGCCTTCCACGCCAAGGAAAGTCCCATCCGGACACGGGACGGAGTCTTCAATCTTGTATCTTCATAGTCTTGGAGTCCGGCGGACGATGATAGTCCGGCTGTCCGGACACCCCCTAGTCCAGGACTCCCTCAGTAGCCCCCGAACCAGGCTTCAATGACGATAAGTCCGGCGCGTATATAGTCTTCGGCGTTGCAAGGCGGGTTCTTCCTTTAAGTTCCATGTACCTGCCGAATAGTGTCCGGCTTCCTCATAAATGCTATTCTTCTTGGCTTCTACGCCCAATAATGGCCTTCTTCCACGCGTCGCACGAATGCGAAAAGCCAGGGTATCTTTTATGTTTCACCCCCTAGTCGTGCCAGCCATCCGCCTACAAAAGAGGCAAAAATCCAGATCCAAATCACACCATCTTCCTTCCGCGGATATTCATCGGAGCGCCTTGACCCAAAAATCCATTCCATCATGGACCGTCGGCGCGGCTCCTCTTCTCGCGCTCCCAGCCCACTGCCAGGAGATTGGAGGAGATGCTCTGTTTCACACAACGAGCTAGTGAAGCTCCAAGCGGGGGGATATCTCCCTCCGGCCTTCATGGTCCCGGTTCGAGCCGGGCTGGCCACTTACCCAAGTGGGAAGCAAGCGGAGGCTACCCCAAGTCCCAACAAAGGGGAGCAGGTATGCTTCGTCCTCTATCTGATAAGGGGACTCGGATTTCCTGTACATCCGTTCCTCCGCGGGCTCCTGGAGTTCTACGGACTCCAGCTCCATCACCTTACACCCGCCTCTGTGATGCATATCGCGGGTTACGTAGCTCTTTGCGAGCTATTCCTGGGCATCGAGCCCCATTTTGCACTATGGAAGAGGTTGTTCTGCCTCGTACCCCGTTCTCACGAGGGATCTATATATCAAGTGGGCGCCGCCAAAGTATGGCGCATTGCCGGGACCGGATATCCATCCGGAACCCCTAAGAAGGCATCCGAAGACTGGCCTTCGGAATGGTTTTACATAGGAGACGCTCCGCTGCCGGACCTAGTCCGGATCGGCCTCCCGGAGTTCAGTGTTGCTCCTCTGAAGAAACGCCTCAGCTGGCGCCCGCGGAGCCCCCAATTGGAGGAAGACAGGAGCGTCCATTACCTGATGGGCCGAATAAAATTACTAGCCCATTCCGGGTTGACCATGATCGGAGTCATGGCCACATCCATCATGCGAGGGGTACAACCATTGCAATACAGGGGCCACCCCACGTGGGATTTCAACGGGGAAGACGATGCCACCCGTCATGGCCGCAAAGGGCCGGATTCGACCGAGGATCTGGTGCAGATCCTGTCCGGCCTGTACAAGGGAGAGAAGGAGGACTTCCTTCAGACGAACCCCTTGAATGGGTTCTCCATGAATAACCCTCGCGGCTGGGTAAGGGAACACCTTTAAGGGTTCAACCCATGCTTTCAAAGTTTAAGCTTCTTACATTATGTCTTCGGCGTAGGAACAACGCCGGATTGTGGAGGACATGGTAAGTCCAGCTCCGCAACCCGAGGATCCAGAGAGATCCCAGGATCCGGCCTCCGAAGAGGATTCAGATATCAAGGTGGAGCTGATTGACGGGGTGTTCCACCAGCTCAGTATAGATAATGCTTTAGTCGCCATTACGACGGACTACCCCGGATTATATCCGGCTTTCCAGGTGATTGTGACCGAGGTCCAAACACCATTATCTCTTCCTTGCTCATTTCTGACCTTCGCGAACGATGGTGTTTTACAGGAAGCACCTTCAAGGCGGGAAGCCGAGCCTGCGGTGGCTGACCAACAAAGGCCAGTCCGGACCAGTAGGCGGAAAAGGAGCGCGACACGGGCTGAAATGTCACCGCAAAGGTATAGCTCGTATTAAATATTCAGAGCAACGTTCCTAGGAAGCGTCTGAGTGCTCATGATCTTTGTAGGAGAAAAAGCGCCCGCCGGACTGCGGGCATAGAGGTTGCCGATCTGACCTATACCAGCCAGGCTCCAACGCCCGGCCTGGAGGGGGAGGCAAGCGCAAGGCGCGGGCCGGATACTCCTCCAACGGAGGACGCCGACAGACTGTCCGCCACCAAGTCTGAGGTGGAGAGCGCCATGAACTATAGGCGCCGCCGGACAGTATTTCGTGAAGCGTGCTTCTCCCCTGAGGCGTTGAATGCCTTTAACGCGGGGGACGCGCACCTCCGTGCTGCTCAAGATGGTTTTACCAGAGCCACGGAGCAGTATGTAAAAGACATACGGGTAAGGGAATTTGATGGTTATATATGCCAGTAGCCCCCGAGACTTAAAGTCGTTATGTTAACTGATTTAAGGATCATTTGAAACGCAGGCTCTTACCGAGAAGAATGCTCAACTGTCTCAGGAGCTGCAAGAATGCAAGGCCCAACTTGAGGCACTTGCTGCCGCAGGAGGAAGCACAGAGGCCCCTCCTAATAGCACATTTGTTTGTTAAATATAAGCGCTGTGCGGCGTGCGCGCAAGTCTAATAATGACATTGCAGGTGCTGCCGGACAAGATCCGGACAGGTAGGAACTGCTGCGCCAGCTGAAGGCCGGCGAGAGGGTGCTGAGTAGAGTACAGCAGGAAAGGAACAAGCTCCAAGACGCCCACGCCCAGCTTGGAGAAGAGTTGAAAGGCGTTCGGGTCGAGCTGTCCGGCTCCATTAAGGAGAATCAGCGGCTTCGTTGCGGCATCTATAGTAAGTGCTTGAGCGAACTCCTTTAAAAAGAAGAGTTCGGCGAGGAAGTCAATTGACAGAATATGTCTTGTAGGTATACTCACAGGTCGCCCTGCGGAGGAGATGCCCGTATCGATGGGTGATCAACTTCCCGAGCTGTTGCAACTGCTCGAACGAGTTCGGCAGGCGATGAGCGGCGTCGTCCAGGCATTATGGCCAGTCGTCTCCCTACCCGAGGGCCTTGGGGAGATTGCGGAGAAACTCCAGGGAGTGCGGCAGCGCTTCCATTTATGGAAGATTTCGGCCTGCCGCCAGGGTACCAGGGAGGCTTGGGCCATGGTGAAGACGCGGTACAAGAAGGCGGATCCCAACCACATGGCCGAAGTTGGACCAGTGGGGCCCGATGGGAAGGAGATCCCTGTGAGTTTAGTATACAGTCAAGTAGAGTTGGCTGCTAAATTTTCCCAACGGGACTGTAAGTTAGACAACCTGTTAGACGGGATTGAGGAGGAATACAATCAGTAATTTTGACAATGTATTTTAAAATGACATGTGAAATGCCTTCTAGCCGGATTGTAGATCGTTTGTCTTTGCCGACCTTTTCGCTTTGACCTCGGGACCCTAGAGTCCGGAGTGTGTCCGAATACCTTTTTGGTTAAGAAACAACCAGGGTATGCATGGAGACCAGGCGTAGGGGTCATTAGTGCTTTATCAGACAAGTTCCCAACTAGTTATGTTATATTAGATGGTTAGTAAGAAACATCTTCCAGGGAGAATAGTTCCGTTAAGGGTTCCTTTCCCTGGGAGGCATGCCCTAAAGTGCATGTCCGGACTGCAAGAGAAGCAGAAAAAACATCTGGGGGCAGATAAACATGTAGGTAAAAAATCATCTTTCAAGTCACCGACCGAATATTCCCTTAAGAACGCTAGCTTTCGGCTTCACCCAGTCTGAGGTACAGATCCGGCTGACCGGCAGTAACAATCGCAGAGGTGCTCCCTTTACCTCCTAGCCGAACAATCGGGAACGTAGGGGTAAGCACAGGAGCCAGGCAACCCAGCTTGGCCAAAACTTAAGTCATATCGATGCATATAATGGTGAGTAAAAGGTACATGTGGAAGCATGACACATGTGTTGGGCATGAAGCCCTTATAGTTGAGCTTCTGGAAAAGAAGCCCCCAGGTATAATGAGTGCGGATAGCACATCAAGTGTATGCAAGTAGGCCCTTGAGGACCTTTTAGTAGAAGGGTTAAGAGAAGAAAGGGAAACAAAGGACAGCTGAAGTATAAAAAATTTGAACGGGGGAAGGGGACGAACCCTTAGTCCGGCACTAGGCGTAGAATCTTCGGAGGCGGGCTGCATTCCATGGGTTCGGCTCGAGTCGGTTGTCCGACGCATTTCGTAGATGGTATGCCCCGTCGGTCAGGACTTGGTCGATGATGAAGGGGCCCTCCCATTTGGGCTTGAGCTTGTCCTTTTTCTTGTCCGGCAGGCGTAGAACTAGGTCGCCAACGTTGTAAGTCTTGGCCCGTACTTCTCTGCTTTGATATCTTCGAGCCTGCTGCTGATAAAATGCGGAACGAGCCTTCGCGACGTCGCGTTCCTCCTCCAATGCGTCCAAGCTATCCTGCCGATCCAGCTCGGCTTCTTGTTCTTCATACATGCGCACTTGAGGTGAGTCATGAATGATGTTGCATGGCAAAACTGCCTCTGCGCCATATACCATAAAAAATGGTGTGAATCCGGTAGTACGGTTGGGCGTTGTCCGCAGCCCCCAGAGTACGGAGTCGAGCTCCTCTACCCAGTGCGTGTCGGATTTTGTAAGTGACCGCACTAGTCTGGGTTTAATGCCGCTCATTATTAGACCATTTGCTCGTTCCACTTGACCGTTGGTTTGAGGGTGATTGGCTGAAGCGTAGTCGAGCTTAATGCCCATGTTTTTGCACCATGACTTAACCTCGTCGGCCGTAAAGTTCGTGCCGTTGTCGGTGATGATGCTGTGGGGGATACCGTAACGGCGTACGACCCCGGATATAAAGTCTATCACTGGTCCGGACTCTGCCGTTTTGACCGGTTTGGCCTCTATCCATATGGTGAATTTATCCACCATGACCAATAGGTACCTTTGCTTGTGGGTTCCCCCTTTAAGGGGTCCAACCATATCAAGCCCCCAGACCGCGAACGGCCAGGTAATGGGTATTGTTTTGAGGGTGGTGGGTGGCATATGGCTCTGATTAGCAAAGAGCTGACAACCGACGCATCTCTGGACTAAGTCCTGGGCATCTGCCTGGGCCGTCGGCCAATAAAATCCTGTACGGAATGCCTTTCCTACAAGGGTCCGGGATGCTGCATGGTGTCCGCCTAGTCCGGCATGAATTTCAGCTAGGAGGTTTCGCCCTTCCTCTTCGGAGATACACCTTTGAAGGACTCCGGTTGTACTTTTCTTATAAAGTTCTCCCTCATGGACCTTGTAGGCTTTCGATCGCCGGACTATGCAGCGGGCCTCATTTTGGTCTTCGGGAAGTTCCTGCCTAAGCAAGTAGGCTAGGAATGGTTCTGTCCACGGGGCGATTACTGCCATTATGTCGTGGGCTGAAGGTGTTATGTCATCGGCTGACTCGCCGGTTGGCGCGGTTGTTTCCGGTTTGTCATTTCCAGACTCCCCTTCCCATAGTACGGACGGCTTGAAGAGCCGTTCCAGGAAGATATTTGGAGGGACGGCGTCACGTTTTGCGCCGATGCGCGCCAGTACGTCGGCTGCTTGGTTATTATCTCGGGCTACGTGGTGGAATTCAAGTCCTTCAAACCGAGCTGACATTTTTAGGACAGCGTTGCGATATGCTGCCATTTTCGGATCCTTGGCGTCAAAGTCTCCGTTTATTTGGGATATTGCGAGGTTTGAATCCCCGCGCACCTCTAGGCGTTGAATGCCCATGGAGATTGCCATCCGGAGACCATGTAGAAGGGCCTCGTATTCGGCTGCGTTGTTGGAGTCCGTGTACATTATTTGAAGTACGTATTGGACTGTGTCCCCGGTTGGGGACGTCAAGACGACGCCAGCCCCCAGTCCGGCCAACATTTTGGAGCCGTCGAAGTGCATAGTCCAATTGGAGTATGCGCCGTACTCTTTAGGGAGTTCGGCTTCGGTCCATTCAGCGACAAAGTCAGCCAAAACTTGTGACTTTATAGCTCGCCGAGGCTTGTAGGTTATATCGAATGGTAGGAGCTCAATGGCCCATTTTGCAATCCTGCCCGTTGCGTCGCGGTTGTTTATAATGTCATTGAGTGGTACTTCGGAGGCCACTGTTATCGAACACTCTTGAAAATAGTGTTGGAGCTTCCGGGATGCCATGAACACCGCGTAGGCTATCTTTTGATAGTGCGGGTAACGGGACTTGCAGGGCGTTAACACAGTGGATACGTAGTACACTGGTTTTTGAAGAGGGAATTTATGCCCTTCTGTCTCTCGTTCAACGACGAGTACCGCGCTTACAACTTGATTTGTTGTTGCGATGTATAACAACATGGGTTCGCCTAGGTTTGGCGCGGCTAAGACCGGATTTGTTGCCAATATGGCCTTTATTTCTTCGAGTCCGGCAGTGGCAGCGTCCGTCCACTCGAAGTGTTCGGTGCGCCTAAGGAGGCGATAAAGGGGCGGTCCTTTTCTCCTAAGCGGGAGATAAAACGGCTTAGAGCTGCCACGCATCCGGTCAATTTTTGTATCTGTTTGAGGTCTTTTGGAATATCCAACTGTGACAGAGCTCGGATCTTGGCCGGGTTTGCTTCAATTCCTCTACCGGATACAATGAAGCCCAGCAGCTTTCCGGCTAGTACGCCGAAAACGCATTTTTTCGAATTCAGCTTGATGTCATATGCTCTGAGGTTGTCGAATGTGAGCCTCAAATTGTCTACTAGAGTTTCGACGTGTTTGGTTTTGAGGACTACGTCGTCTACGTATGCCTCGATGCCGATCTGGGTAGCCAGACATGTTTGAATCATGCGCTGATATGTTGCGCCGGCGTTTTTAAGTCCGAAGGGCATCGTGTTGAAGCAGAATGGTCCGTATGGAGTGATGAATGCCGTTGCGGCTTGGTCTGCTTCCGCCATCTTGATTTGGTGGTAGCCAGAGTATGCGTCGAGGAAGCACAACGAATCGTGCCAGCATCGATAATTTGGTCGATGCGGGGGAGGGGGAAAGGATCCTTTGGGCAAGCCTTATCGAGGTCTTTAAAATCGACGCATAGGCGCCAGGATTTTTCCTTCTTTGGTACCATTACCAGATTTGCTAGCCAATCCGGATGTTTGATATCTCTGATGAATCCGGCTTCCAATAGTTTGGCTAGCTCTTCTCCCATTGCCTGTCTTTTGGGTTCGGAAAATCGTCGAAGAGCCTGTTTGACCGGCTTGAATCCTTTTAGGATGTTTAGGCTGTGTTCTGCCAATCTACGTGGGATTCCGGGCATGTCCGAAGGATGCCAGGCAAAAATGTCCCAAATTTCCCGAAGGAATTCTCGCAGTGCGGCATCTACCTCGGGGTTCAATTGTGCCCCAATGGAGGCCGTCTTTGTTGGGTCCGTTGGATGGATCTGGAATTTTACTATTTCATCTGCTGGTTTGAAGGATGTGGACTTGGATCTTTTATCGAGTATCACATCGTCCCTATTCACCGTAGAGCGCAGCGCGGTGAGTTTTTCTGCCGCTAAGGCTTCGGATAGTGCCTCCAGGGCTAGTGCGGCTGTCTTGTTTTCGGCGCGGAGTGCTATGTCCGGATCACTAGCGAGAGTGATTATTTCGCCGGGCCCAGGCATTTTGAGCTTCATGTACCCGTAATGGGGTACGGCTTGAAAAATTGTGAATGCCTCTCGTCCTAATATAGCGTGATATCCGCTATTGAACGGGGCCACTTGGAACGTGACTTCTCCGGATCTGTAGTTGTCCGGCGAGCCGAACACCACATCGAGTGTGATTTTTCCGGTGCAGCGCGCTTCCCGGCTAGGGATTATTCCTCTAAAGGTTGTGCTGCTTCGCTCAATACGGCTCCAGTCTATTTCCATTTTCTGAAGAGTTTCCTTGTAGATGAGGTTTAGTCCGCTGCCGCCATCCATGAGGACCTTTGTAAGTCGAAAGCCGTCCACTATGGGACTAAGCACCAGTGCGGCTGGTGCTCAGGCTGTTCGGAATTTAGGTTCGTCGCTGGCTTTGAAGGTGATGGCTGTGTCGCTCCATGGATTTGCTGTTGCTACTTGGTAGACTTCGGCGAGGCCGCGGATTGTTCGTTTTCGCATATTATTTGATGCGAAGGTCTCGAAGACTGTTGATACCGTACCGGTATTGTTGGAGTGGTTTTTCGGGGCTAGAAGCTCCTCGCCACTTTTGGCCACCTGCCGTAATATCCAACATGCTCGAAGGCTATGTGTTGGGACGGCGCCCTCTGTACTATGAAGCTTACAGGGTCCGCTGAGCCATCCCTCCAGTACAGTTCCGTGCCCTCTATGGGGTTTTTGCTTTTTGGTTTTTGTATCTGGGGCCTGAGTATGATGCACCCTTTTGTTGCGGACTAGGGTTGTATTCGGGGCCGGATTGTCCCAAAACTGGTTTTCGGTTTTCCGGAAACTCTCCATCGCACAGTACTTTCGTACTATGGACGCCAGATCGGTGAAGCATGTGATTTTACGACGGCCGATGGCGTTCAATATTCCCTTGTCCGTGCAATTATTGCAAAAGATTGAGATTGCGTTTTCCTCTCGGCAGTCCTTTATCCCGTCCATAACCAGGAGGAATCTGGCCCAGTAGTGATGTACTGTTTCAGCGGGCTCTTGCCGTATTGGAGATAGATCGCATATGTCTGGGCGGGTGGGTGGAATAAAATCCGGATCCCTACCCATCTCGGGGCTTAAAGGCCGTGAAGTTTCCAATTTTGGAAGCTTGGATTGCTGGACGTTGTCCAACGAGTCCGGTCCGATGCCTGACTTTAAGTTCAATGCTCGATCGAAGTCCGTTCCTCCACGGAAATCCGGCATGGAGGGTTCGGGAGCCCGGACATGTCTAGTTTTTAATACAGGAGGAAAGTCGCCGCATTGTTCCTCTACCACTGCGACGTGGTGGGTGACCTGGGGAGAGTTAATCTCTCTCAGATCGGTTTTAAGCCCAATCCGATTGTAGTCCGTAGCGACTCCCAGGGCGGCGATGCGATCCAAGAGTTCGTTGACAGACGAGAGCTCTATCGGATCCAGCCGCTTGGCGAATTCCGAGCTGGCGTGGAGATTGCTTTTGACGACTTGAGAAGTCATTGTCGAAGCAGTGGCCGGACAGGCGGTCATGAGAAAACCACCTAGCCGGATAGTTTGGCCGGCGGCCAAGGCCCCTTTGGCGAAAATACCGTCCTTGAAGATGGGTGGAGGCATCCTTCCTATCGGTGACGACACAGAGGAACTCTCAATGAAAGCACCAATGTCGGTATCAAAACCGGCGGATCTCGGGTAGGGGGTCCCGAACTGTGCGTCTAGGCGGATGGTAACGGGAGACAAGGGACACGATGTTTTACCCAGGTTCGGTCCCTCTTGATGGAGGTAAAACCCTATGTCCTGCTTGATTAATATTGATGATATGGGTAGTACAAGAGTGGATCTACCACGAGATCAAGGAGGCTAAACCCTAAAGCTAGCCTATGGTATGATTGTTGTAATGTATGTTGTGTCCTACGGACTAAAGCCCTCTGGTTTATATAGACACCGGAGAAGGCTAGGGTTACACAGAGTCGGTTACAATGGTAGGAGATCTACATATCCGTATCGCCAAGCTTGCCTTCCACGCCAAGGAAAGTCCCATCCGGACACGGGACGGAGTCTTCAATCTTGTATCTTCGTAGTCTTGGAGTCCGGCGGACGATGATAATCCGGCTGTCCGGACACCCCCTAGTCCAGGACTCCCTCAAGCCCCCTCAATGCAACCGGAAGGAGTTGCGTCATAATCACGTGGCAGTCATGAGACTTTAGGTTCTGGAACTTTTTCTCTGCCATATTTATTATTCCCTTTATATTCAACGAGAAGCCAGACGGTACCTTCATGCTGAGCAGGCATTCAAAAAAGATTTCCTTCTCTACTTTGGTAAGAGCGTAGCTGGCCTGACCCTGATGTATGCCGTCTTCCGTGCATACGTTGCTGGTCCTCCCGTGCCCGTGGTGTATCTTTTGTCTTCCCATACATGCCCAAAAAGCCAAGCAGGGTCACGCAAAGATTCTTCGTCACGTGCATCACGTCGATTGCGGAGCGGACCTCTAGGTCTTTCCAATATGGCAGGTCCCAAAATATAGATTTCTTCTTCCACATGGGTGCGCGTCCGTCAGCGTTCTTCGCAACAGGTTGTCCACCAGGACCCTTTCCAAAGATTACCTTCAAATCCTTGACCATATCATGTACATCAGCACTAGTACGGTGGCGAGGCTTTGTCCGGTGATCTGCCTCACCTTTGAAATGCTTGCCTTTCTTTCTTACGGGATGCCTTGTCGGAAGATATCGATGATGTCGTAGGTACACATTCTTCCTACAACTATCCAAATATATACTGTCGGTATCATCCAAACAGTGCGTGCATCCGCAGTATCCCTTGTTTGTCTGTCTTGAAAGGTTACTGAGAGCAGGCCAATCATTGATGGTCACGAACAGCAACGCCTTTAGGTCAAATTCTTCCTGTCCGTGCTCATCCCACGCACATACACCTATTCCATTCCACAACTGTAATAGTTCTTCAATTAATGGCCTTAGGTACACATCAATGTCGTTGCCAGGTTGCTTAGGGCCTTGGATGAGCACTGGCATCATAATGAACTTCCCCTTCATGCACAACCAAGGAGGAAGGTTATACAAACATAGAGTCACAGGCCAGGTGCTATGGTTGCTGCTTTGCTCCCCAAAAGGATTAATGCCATCTGCGCTTAGACCTAACCATACGTTCCTTGGGTCACCTGCAAACTCCTCCCTGTACTTTCTCTCGATTTTTCTCCACTGCGAACCGTCAGCGGGTACTCTCAACTTTCCTTCTTTCTTACGGTCTTCTGCGTGCCACCGCATCGCCTTCGCATGCTCTTTGTTTTGGAACAAACGTTTCAACCATGGTATTATAGGAGCATACCACATCACCTTGGCAGGAATCTTCTTCCTGGGGCGCTCGCCCTCGACATCACCAGGGTCATCGCGACTGATCTTATAACACAATGCACCGCATACCGGGCAAGCGTTCAAATACTCGTACTCACCGCGGTAGAGGATACAGTCATTAGGGCATGCATGTATCTTCTGCACCTCTAACCCTAGAGGGCAGACAGCCTTCTTTGCTTCATACGTACTCTCGGGCAATTCGTTGTCCTTTGGAAGCATATTCTTTATCATTACCAGCAACTTTCCAAATTCCTTGTCAGATACACCATTCTCTGCCTTCCATTGCAGCAATTCCAGTGTGGTGCCCAACTTTTTGTTGTCAGCTTCGCAATTCGGGTACAACAATTTCTTGTGATCCTCTAACATGCGCTGCAACTTCGTTCTCTCCAGATCACTTGCGCAGTTTCTCTTTGCGTCGGCAATGGCCCGACCTAGATCATCAGCGGGCTCATCCGATGCCTCTTCTTCAGCTTCTTCCTGCATTGGTGGCTCAGCTTCTTCCCCCATTGTTGTATCATCGTATTCAGGGAACCCATGGCCAGGATAGCCATCGTCGTCCTCTTCTTCCTCATTGTCTTCCATCATAACCCCTATTTCTCCGTGCTTGGTCCAAACATTATAGTGGGGCATGAAATCGGACTTAATTAGGTGGACGTGAATGGTTCTTGACGTAGAGTAACTGTGACCATTCTTACAGCCAGCACATGGACAAGGCATAAAACCATCCACCCGCTTGTTTGCCTCAGCAGCAAGCAGAAAAGTATGCACGCCATTAATGAACTCGGGAGAGGATCGATCATCATACATCCATTGTCGGCTCATCTTCATTACACAACTCCGAATAGACCAAATTAATACAAGTTCATACATAAAGTTCATACATAAAGTTCATATACAGCACTTAATTAAATGCAACATACAAATAACTCTCTAGCTAAATAATTTAAATGCAACAACAAATGCGATCAATATCGCAACTAAGGTAACAATTGATCCAACAGCAGAATGATACCAAGCCACACTATCAATGGCATATTTTGTAATCTTTCTAATCTTCAATCCCATTTTCTCAATCTTGATCTTGTGATCATCGACGACATCGGCAACATGCAACTCCAATTCCATCTTCTCCCCCTCAGTTGTTTTCATTTTTTCTTTCAAATACTCGTTTTCTCTTTCAACTAAATTTAACCTCTCGACAATAGGGTCGGTTGGAATTTCCGGTTCACATACCTCCTAGATAAAAATATCTATGTCAACTTGATGGGCATAATTTGTCATAAACACGAAATGCAACAACTAGTTTTAAAAGAGAATATACCACATCCGAACCATAACAAGGACGAGGGCCGACGGGGATGGATATCAAAACCATGGCACTATATATAACAAACAACGTACGGGTAAGATAATTATACGAGTAACTATATATCCAAATCACACAAACATCAATTTGGTAATGTAAAACATTCATGAACAAAAGCCTCACCACAAGGTTGTGCCGGCGACGGGACGGTGCGGGCGATCGACGGTGGTTACGACGGAGACTTAGAAGGCACTAAGTAAACCACACCTACATATGCAAACTAAGTGTTATTTTTGACCTCAAATTGCATATAAATCAAATACTAGCAAATATAATTCCTCCCAAATTAATCACTATACAAAGCATTGCAAGAGCTAATCTAGCAATGAGAGTTGAAAGGACAAAGTTGCTAACCTTTGTGATCATTTGAATGGATGGGGGCCTTCAAATCTTGACAAATTTTGGGCAAAATTTGTGAGGAGCTCGAAGAAGAGAGGGGAAGAACAGAGGAAGTGAGGGGAAAGGGGAACAACAGAGCGGCTCGGGTGGACGAAGGGTTTATGTACGACGACCTTTAGTACCGGTTCGTGCCACGAACCGGTACTAAAGGTGTTGGAGGGGCCCTTTAGGACCGGTTCGTGGCACGAACCGGTGCTAAAGGTTCGCCACGAACCGGTACTAATGAGAGCGGCCGGCTAGCCATTGGAACCGGCACTAATGGACACATTAGTGCCGGCTCAAAATCAAACCGGCACTAATGTGTCTCAGATTTGCCCCTTTTTCTACTAGTGAAACTTGGCATGTTGATCAACCACTGACTATGATTTTGGAGATGTTTTATGTTGCAAATGTTTCTTTGTCTGGGGTTTATTAAGCTACATCTACTTTAATGGTACATAATATTTAAGAGAATGCTACTTACTCGTAAGCATACACAAATGATGAAATCTTGCTTCAAGTTGGTGTGAACATGAAAGTTCAATATTTGCAATATTGAAAAAAAATTCCTATGTTGTATGCATTTTCATTTATTTTGGATCCTAGGGCTAAACTTAACAGGTTAAGTAATGCTCTTAATGTACTAGTTGTGGCTGTATGGGTAGATTATTCTTATTATTCCACTGATGTTTGTGATAAGCTTTCTGAAGTTTATGGTATGTTGGAGCAAAAGTATGTCGAAGTTCGGTTGCAATGGCCTCCACCAACAAAAACTGCGGGAAAAAGAAAGGAGCGTGGGGCAAGATATTTGGTTCTTCCTCCTCTGCCTTCAGCTTTTACGGAGGAGCAACAACGCATGTGCTTCGAGGTAGCGGGGAGTTAGCGAAGTTCCTCAACAAGGACAAAATCAGCTTTACTAATGACGATCCTGATGATGATACACACTACACTACAATGGTGGCATGACCACAAGATTACATACTCTGGTGATTTCCATATTAGCACGTGAGGAGAGATGGACGTCGTCATCAGAACAAGCATCACGCCAGATATGGTGAAAACACGAATGACCGTCAAAGATGGGGAACTAGACAAAATGAGAGCTCAACACACTGCCCATAACTAGGAACTGCAATCCACGGTCCAAAATCTTGCCATTCACAAAGAAGAATCAGAGAATGGTTGTAGTTTCCTTATCCTTTTGTAACTTAGAGCATAGCTTTGTACTCGTTTTGCTTATCCAGATGAAATGCATACAGGTCACCGTCCGGTACCTCATGTAGTTTGCTATTTTTCAGTTGAGCTTGTCCGGTTTGCAAGTAAATATAGAAAGTTGCTTAAATCTGTTTAGTTTCTATGAATTTCATCCGTTTGTTTAAATATCCATTTGAAATATGTCAGATGTTTGATGTATATGGTTGGATGGCCGGTTTCGCTACCGCTGTGCACATGGCGTTTAGTGTGTCTGATTTAATGGACGGCGTGGACCAGCACGCACAACAACACACCTACAGGCGGCTACACGTGGTGGCGTCGACCAGCACGCCCGCATGCGGCGGTGTTGACCAGCAAGTGGCTGCGACTGCGGCGGCCCGCACGTACGCCAGCATGTTCGCACACGGCGGCGGCGACCAACAGCCTCCTCCGCCCACGCCGTTACTGTCGCGAGGCACCATGTCCCTGCCGGCATCGTGCACCATGCGAGAGAGAGATGAGAGAGGAAGAAGGATTGGGTGGCTGAATGTGGGACTTAGAGGGGTGCCCGGGCGCGTCCGGTTGCCCTCATATTGTTTTCAGATTTGGTCTTAATTTGAGATACACCGATTAGTATAGACGTTTAGGAGAAAGTGAGGGATCCAGTTGGGTCACTTTTTTTTAGCGGACACTACCGTGTGTATGTTTCGGACCTTTAGGGAAGAAATAGGGTCCCACTGTAGATGTTCTTAATTTGCATCACCGTCTGCTCCGAGTAAATAGCATAAAACTACTAGTTTACAGGTTAGGGTTCCAAAAAACTACCATTTTTAAATTTTTCTCAGAAAACTATCAAACGGGCGGCCGGCTGTTTTAAAAAACCCCAATCACCGAGTGCTTATCAATTGATCACGATTATGACAGGTCGGCCCCGCGTATAACAGCCCTAATTGTTTGACCGTTAGGGGTGGGCCTGCACACAAATTTTAAAAAAACAACTAGGTCCCTGTAAAAATTGAAAAAAGCAATCAGGTCCCTCCAGACTTTTAAGAAAAAGCAATCGGGTCCCTGGCGTGCTCAAGCTCGAGAGGATCTGCGCCCCCGCAGAGCTCCCTCGCGCGCCCGTCGGCGTGCAGTGCGCGCCGCCGCGGAGCTCCCCTGGGCCGCTGCTTCCTCCTACCGGCGAGATGCGCTTGGAGCCGCCGTGAAGTCCCAGTCGCGCGGCCTCTCTCTCCTCCGTCTTCCTGGGCGCGGCGGCCCGAGCCCGAGCCCCTGGCCATGGTGCTCGGCTCGTGGCAGTGCGTGCTCCTGGCCGCGTCGGCCAGAACCCGGGCAATGGCGCGCGGCGGCCCTTGCTCCTAGCTCATGGGCGCGGCAGCCGGTGCTCCTAGGCGCACTCGTGACATCCCTTGCTCGCCTTGCTCCTGGGCGCAACGCGCGGCGACCCTTGCTACTGGGCGTGAGGCGCGGTGGAGGTGGCCGTCGATGAGTGTTGCAGGTGCTGGAGCTCGGTCCTTCGCCGGGAGGAGGAAACGGAGAAGAAAGAGACGGGGAAGAGAACAAGGGGGGCCCATGGCGGGCGGCGCGACGACCCTCAGCGCCTCCCGATGGCGCGCGACGACCCGTGCCGGAGCTCCATGGCGCGTGGCAGGTTCGCCGACCTCTGGTATGCCTCCTCGTCTCCACCTTGCCACCAGGAGCTCCGGCGAGCTCCATCAACAGCAGCGGAGGGAGGCTCGAAGTGGCATAGGGCGGTGGCCGGACGTGGCACAGGACGGCGGCGTGGAGTGGTCGGCGGCCATGGCGGTTCTGTTCTTGACTAGCAGGAAGAGTGGAGGAGAAGGGAGGCAGAGAGGAGAAGAGGAAGATAAGAAGAGACACTGACATGTGGGCCTCACATGTCAGTTAACGGTCAAACTAACAGTCAAACTAACGCTTCGCTTAAGTGTGGGCCTGACCTGTCATAATGTGATCAATTGATAAGAACTGAACGATTTGGGTTTTTTGAAACAGTCGACCCCCATTTGGTAGTTATCTGAGAAAAATTAAAAAACGGTAGTTTTTTGAAACCATAAACTGTAAACTAGTAGTTTTATGCTATTTACTCGTCTGCTCCGGTGGCGGTCCTACCTGAAGGAAATATGCACTAGAGGCAATAATAAAGTTATTATTTATTTCCTTATATCATGATAAATGTTTATTATTCATGCTAGAATTGTATTAACTGGAAACATAGTGCATGTGTGAATATATAGACAAACATAGTGTCACTAGTATGCCTCTACTTAACTAGCTCGTTTATCAAAGATGGTTATGTTTCCTAGCCATAGACAAAAGAGTTGTCATTTGATTAACGGGATCACATCATTAGGAAAATGATGTGATTGACTTGACCCATTCCGTTAGCTTAGCACTTGATTGTTTAGTATGTTGCTATTGCTTTCTTCATGACTTATACATGTTCCTGTAACTATGAGATTATGCAACTCCCGTTTACCGGAGGAACACTTTGGGTGCTACCAAACGTCACAATGTAACTGGGTGATTATAAAGGAGTACTACAGGTGTCTCCAAAGGTACATGTTGGGTTGGCGTATTTCGAGATTAGCTTTTGTCACTCCGATTGTCGGAGAGGTATCTCTGGGCCCTCTCGATAATGCACATCACTATAAGCCTTGCAAGCAATGTAGCTAATGAGTTAGTTACGGAATGATGCATTACGTAACGAGTAAAGAGACTTGCCGGTAACGAGATTGAATTAGGTATTGGATACCGACGATCGAATCTCGGGCAAGTAACATACCAATGACAAAGGGAACAACGTATGTTGTTATGCGGTTTGACCGATAAAGATCTTCGTAGAATATGTAGGAGCCAATATGGGCATCCATGTTCCGCTATTGGTTATTGACCAAGAATAGTTCTAGGTCATGTCTACATAGTTCTCGAACCCGTAGGGTCCGCACGCTTAAGGTTTCGATGACAGTTTTATTATGAGTTTATAAGTTTTGATGTACCAAAGTTTGTTCGGAGTCCCAGATGTGATCACGGACATGACGAGGAGTCTCGAAATGGTCGAGACATAAAGATCGATATATTGGAAGCCTATATTTGGACATCGGAATCGTTCCGGGTGAAATCGGCATTTTACCGAAGTACCGGGAGGTTACCGGAACCCCCCGGGGAGTTATTGGGCCTACATGGGCCACGAGGGAGAAGAGGGAAGGAGCCAGGAGGGGGCCGCGCGCCCCTCCCCCTCCTAGTCCGAATAGGACAAGGGAAGGGGGGCGGCGCCCCCCCCCCCCTTTCCTTCCCCCCTTCTCCTACTCCTACTTGGAAAGAAGGGAGTCCTAGGAGTAGGACTCCCCCCTTGGCGCGCCCTCCTTGGCTGGCCCCCTCCTCCCCCTGGTTCCTTTATATACGGGGGCAGGGGGGCACCCCATAGACACACAAGTTGATCTACGGATCGTTCCATAGCCGTGTGCGGTGCCCCCCTCCACCATATTCCACCTCGGTCATATTGTCGCGGAGTTTAGGCGAAGCCCTGCGCCGGTAGAACATCATCATCGTCACCACGCCATCGTGCTAAGGGAACTCATCTTCGGAGCTTTGCTGGATCGGAGGCCGGAGATCGTCATCGAGCTGAACGTGTGCTGAACTCGAAGGCTCCGTACGTTCGGTGCTTGGATCGGTCGGATTGTGAAGACGTATGACTACATCAACTGCGTTGTGCTAACGCTTCCGCTTACAGTCTACGAGGGTACGTGGACGAACACTCTCTCCTCTCATTGCTATACCATCACCATGATCTTGCGTGTGCGTAGGAAATTTTTTGAAGTTACTACGTTCCCCAACAGTGGCATCCGAGCCTAGGTTTTATGCGTTGATGTTATATGCCTGAGTAGAACACAAGTGAGTTGTGGGCGATACAAGTCATACTGCTTACCAGCATGTCATACTTTGGTTTGGCGGTTTTGTGAGATGAAGCGGCCCGGACCGACATTACGCGTACGCTTACGCGAGACTGGTTTCACCGTTACGAGCACTCGTGCTTAAAGGTGGCTGGCGGGTGTCTGTCTCTCTCACTCTAGCTGAATCAAGTGTGGCTACGCCCGGTCCTTGCGAAGGTTAAAACAGCACCAACTTGACGAACTATCATTGTGGTTTTTGATGCGTAGGTAAGAACGGTTCTTGCTAAGCCCGTAGCAGCCACGTAAGATTTGCAACAACAAAGTAGAGGATGTCTAACTTGTTTTTGCAGGGCATGTTGTGATGTGATATGGTCAAGACGTGATGCTATATTTTATTGTATGAGATGATCATGTTTTGTAACCGAAGTTATCGGCAACTGGCAGGAGCCATATGGTTATCGCTTTATTGTATGAAATGCAAACGCCCTGTAATTGCTTTACTTTATCACTAAGCGGTAGCGATAGTCGTAGAAGCAATAGATGGCGTAACGACAATGATGCTACGATGGAGATCAAGGTGTCGCGCCGGTGACGATGGTGATCATGACGGTGCTTCGAAGATGGAGATCACAAGCACAAGATGATGATGGCCATATCATATCACTTATATCAATTGCATGTGATGTTTATCCTTTATGCATCTTATCTTGCTTTGATTGACGGTAGCATTTTAAGATGATCTCTCACTAATTATCAAGAAGTGTTCTCCTTGAGTATGCACCGTTGCGAAAGTTCTTCGTGCTGAGACACCACGTGGTGATCGGGTGTGATAGGCTCTACGTTCAAATACAACGGGTGCAAAACAGTTGCACACGCGGAATACTCAGGTTAAACTTGACGAGCCTAGCATATACAGATATAGCCTCGGAACACGGAGACCGAAAGGTCGAGCATGAATCATATAGTAGATATGATCAACATAGTGATGTTCACCATTGAAAACTACTCCATCTCACGTGATGATCGGACATGGTTTAGTTGATTGGGATCACGTGATCACTTAGAGGATTAGAGGGATGTCTGTCTAAGTAGGAGTTCTTAAGTAATATGATTAATTGAACTTAAATTTATCATGAACTTAGTCCTAGTAGTATTTTGCAAATTATGTTGTAGATCAATAGCTCGCGTTGTTGCTTTCATATATTTATTTTGATATGTTCCTAGAGAAAACTGTGTTGAAAGATGTTAGTAGCAATGATGCGGATTTGATCCGTGATCTGAGGTTTATCCTCATTGCTGCGCAGAAGAATTATGTCCTTGATGCACCGCTAGGTGACAGACCTATTGTAGGAGCAGATGCAGACATTATGGACGTTTGGCTAGCTCAATATGATGACTACTTGATAGTTTAGTGCACCATGCTTAACGGCTTAAAATCGGGACTTCAAGGACGTTTTGAATGTCATGGACCATATGAGATGTTCCAGAAATTGAAGTTGATATTTCAAGCAAATACCCGAGTTGAGAGATATGAAGTCTCCAACAAGTTCTATAGCTAAAAGATGGAGGAGAATCGCTCAACTAGTGAGCATGTGCTCAGATTGTCTGGGTACTTCGATCGCTTGAATCAAGTGGGAGTTAATCTTCCAGATAAGATAGTGATTGACAAAATTCTCTAGTCACCATCACCAAGTTAGTAGAACTTCATGATGAACTATAGTATGCAAGGGATGACGAAAACGATTCCCGAGCTCTTCGTGATGTTGAAATCGACGAAGGTAGAAATCAAGAAAGAGCATCAAGTGTTGATGATTGACAAGACCACTAGTTTCAAGAGAAGGGCAAAGGGAAAGAAAGGGAACTTCAAGTGGAAAGACAAGCAAGTTCTCACTCCTGCGAAGAAGCCCAAAGCTGGACCATAGCCTGAAACTAAGTGCTTACACTGCAAAGGAAATAGTCACTGGAAGCGGAAATGCCCTGAATATTTGGTAGATAAGAAGGATGGCAAAGTGAACAAGGGTATATTTGATATACATGTTATTAATGTGTGCCTTGCTAGTGTTTATAGTAGCCCCTGAGTATTTGATACTTGTTCGGTTGCTAAGATTAGTAACTCGAAACAGGAGTTACAAAATAAACAGAGACTAGTTGAAGGGGAAGTGACGATGAGTGTTGGAAGTAGTTCCAAGATTGATATGATCATCATCGCACACTCTCTATACTTTCGAGATTAGTGTTAAACCTAAATAAATGTTATTTGGCGTTTACGTTGAGCATGAATATGATTTGATCATGTTTATTGCAATACAATTATTCATTTAAAATCAGAGAATAATTGTTGTTCTGTTTACATGAATAAAACCTTCAATGGTCATACACCCAATGAAAATAGTTTGTTGGATCTCGATTGTGATGATACACATATTCATAATATTGATGCCAAAAGATGCAAAGTTAATAATGATAGTGCAACTTATTTGTGGCACTGCCGTTTGGGTCATATCGGTGTAAAGCGCATGAAGAAACTCCATAAAGATGGATTTTTGGAATCACTTGGTTATGAATCATTTGATGCTTGTGAACGTGCCTTTTGTGCAAGATGACTAAAACTCCGTTCTCCGGAACAATGGAATGAGCTACTAACTTGTTGGAAATAATACATATAGATGTATGCGATCCAATGAGTATTGATGCTCGTGGCAAGTATCGTTATTTTCTGACCTTCACAAGATCATTTGAGCAGATATGGGTATATCTACTTGATGAAACATAAGTCTGAAATAGTTGAAAGGTTCAAAGAATTTCAGAGTGAAGTGGAAAATTCATCGTAACAAGAAAATAAAGTTTCTGCGATCTGATCGCGGAGATGAATATTTGAGTTACGAGTTTGGTCTTCAATTAAAACAATGTGAAATAGTTTCACAGCTCACGCCACCTGGAACACCACTACGTTATGGTGTGTCCGAACGTCGTAACCGCACTTTATTGGATATGGTGCGATCAATGATGTCTCTTACCGATTTACCAATATCGTTTTGGGGTTATGCATTAGAGACAACTGCATTCACGTTTAATAGGGCACCATCTAAATCCATTGAGACGACACCGTATGAACTATGGTTTAGCAGTAAACCAAAGTTGTCGTTTCTTAAAGTTTGGGGCTGCAAAGCTTATGTGAAAAAGTTTCATCCTGATAAGCTCAAACCCGAATCGGAGAAGTGCGTTTTCATAGAATACCCAAAGGAAATTGTTGGGTACACCTTCTATCACAGATCCGAAGGCAAGATATTCGTTGCTAAAAATGCATCCTTTCTAGAGAAGGAGTTTCTCTCGAAAAAAGTGAGTGGGAGGAAAGTAGAACTTGATAAGGTAATTGTACCTTCTCCCGAATTGGAAAATAGTTCATCACTGAAATCAGTTCCAGTGATTCCTACACCAATTAGTGAGGAAGCTAATGATGATGATCATGAAACTTCAGATCAAGTCATGTTACTAGACCATGATAAACCTACGAACTATGAGGAAGCGATGATGAGCCCAGATTCCGCGAAATGGCTGGAGGCAATGAAATTTGAGATAGGATCCATGTATGAGAACAAAGTGTGGACTTTGGTGGACTTGCCCGATGATCGGCAATCCATAGAAAATAAATGGATCTTTAAGAAGAAGACTGACGCTGATAGTAGTGTTACTATCTACAAAGCTCGACTTGTCATAAAAGGTTTTTCGACAAGTTCAAGGTATTGACTACAATGAGATTTTCTCAACTGTAGCGATGCTTAAGTCTGTCCGAATCATGTTAGCAATTGCCACATTTTATGAAATCTGGCAAAGGGATGTCAAAACTGCATTCTTTAGTGGTTTTCTTAAAAAAGAGTTGTATATGATGCAACCAGAAGGTTTTGTCAATCCTAAAGGTGCTAACAAAATGTGCAAGCTCCAATGATCCATCTATGGACTGGTGCAAGCATCTCGGAGTTGGAATATACACTTTGATGAGTGGATCAAAGCATATGGTTTTATATAGACTTTTGGAAAGGCCTGTATTTACAAGAAAGTGAGTGGGAGCACTACAGCTTTTCTGATAAGTATATGTAAATGACATATTATTAATTGGAAATGATGTAGAATTTTCTGGAAAGCATAAAGGAATGTTTGAAAGAAGTTTTTCAAAGAAAGACCTCGGTGAAACTGCTTACACATTAAGCATCAAGATCTATATAGATAGATCAAGACGCTTGATAAGTTTTTTCAATGAGTACATACCTTGATAAGATTTTGAAATAGTTCAAAATGGAACAGTCAAAGAAGGAGTTCTTGCCTGTATTGCAAGGTGTGAAGTTGAGTAAGACTCAAGACCCGACCATGGCAGAAAATAGAAAGAGAATGAAAAGTCATTCGCTATGCCTCAGTCATAGGTTCTATAAAGTATGCTATGCTGTGAACCAGACCTATTGTATACCTTGCTCTGAGTTTGACAAAGGAATACAATTTTGATCTAAGAGTAGATCACTGGACAGCGGTCAAGAATATCCTTAGTGAGAACTAAGGAGATATTTCTCGATAATGGAAGTGATAAAAGAGCCCGTCGTAAAAGTTACAACGATACAAGCTTTTACATCGATCCAGATGACTCTAAGTCTCAATCTGGATACATATTGAAAGTGGGAGCAATTAGCTAGAGTAGCTCCGCGCAAAGCATTGTAGACATAGAATATTTGCAAAATACATACGGCTCTGAATGTGACAGACCTGTTGACTAAGCTTCTCTCACGAGCAAAACATGATCACACCTTAGTACTCTTTGGGTGTTAATCACATAGCGACGTGAACTAGATTATTGACTCTAGTAAACCTTTTGGGTGTTGGTCACAAGACAATGTGAACTATGGGTGTTAATCACATACAGATGTGAATATTGGTGTTAAATCACATGGTGATGTGAACTAGATTATTGACTCTAGTGCAAGTGGGAGACTGAAGGAAATATGCCCTAGAGGCAATAATAAAGTTATTATTTATTTCCTTATATCATGATAAATGTTTATTATTCATGCTAGAATTGTATTAACTGGAAACATAATGCATGTGTGAATACATAGAAAAACATAGTGTCACTAGTATGCCTCTACTTGACTAGCTCGTTTATCAAAGATGGTTATGTTTCCTAGCCATGGACAAAAGAGTTGTCATTTGATTAACGGGATCACATCATTAGGAGAATGATGTGATTGACCTGACCCATTCCGTTAGCTTAGCACTTGATCGTTTAGTATGTTGCTATTGCTTTCTTCATGACTTATACATGTTCCTGTAACTATGAGATTATGCAACTCCCGTTTACCGGAGGAACACTTTTGGTGCTACCAAACATCACAACGTAACTGGATGATTATAAAGGAGTACTACAGGTGTCTCCAAAGGTACATGTTGGGTTGGTGTATTTCGAGATTACGTTTTGTCACTCCGATTGTCGAAGAGGTATCTCTGGGCCCTCTCGGTAATGCACATCACTATAAGCCTTGCAAGCAATGTAGCTAATGAGTTAGTTATGGAATGATGCATTACATAACGAGTAAAGAGACTTGCCGGTAACGAGATTGAACTAGGTATTGGATACCGACGATCGAATCTCGGGCAAATAACATACCGATGACAAAGGGAACAACACATGTTGTTATGCGGTTTGACCAATAAAGATCTTCGTAGAATATGTAGGAGCCAATATGGGCATCCAGGTTCCGCTATTGGTTATTGACCAAGAATAGTTCTAGGTCATGTCTACATAGTTCTCGAACCCGTAGGGTCCGCACGCTTAAGGTTTCGATGACAGTTTTATTATGAGTTTATATGTTTTGATGTACCGAAGTTTGTTCGGAGTCCCGGATGTGATCACGGACATGACGAGGAATCTCGAAATGGTCGAGACATAAAGATAGATATATTGGAAGCCTATATTTGGACATCGGAATCATTCCGGGTGAAATCGGCATTTTACCGGAGTACCGGGAGGTTACCGGAACCCCCCGGGGGGTTATTGGGCCTACATGGGCCACGAGGGAGAAGAGGGAAGGAGCCAGGAGGGGGCCGCGCGCCCCTCCCCCTCCTAGTCCGAATAGGACAAGGGAAGGGGGGCGGCGCCCCCCCTTTCCTTCCCCTCTTCCTCCTCTATCCCCCCTTCTCCTACTCCTACTTGGAAAGAAGGGAGTAGGACTCCCCCCTTGGCGCGCCCTCCTTGGCCGGCCGCCTCCTCCCCCCTGGCTCCTTTATATACGGGGGCGGGGGGGGGGGGGGGGGGCACCCCATAGACACACAAGTTGATCTACGGATTGTTCCTTAGCCGTGTGCGGTGCCCGCCTCCACCATATTCCACCTCGGTCATATCGTCGCGGAGTTTAGGCGAAGCCCTGCGCCGGTAGAACATCATCATCGTAACCACGCCGTCTTGCTGACGGAACTCATCTCCGGAGCTTTGCTGGATCGGAGGCCGGAGATCGTCATCGAGCTGAACGTGTGCTGAACTCGGAGGCTCCGTACGTTCGGTGATTGGATCGGTCGGATCGTGAAGACGTACGACTACATCAACCGCGTTGTGCTAACGCTTCCGCTTACGGTCTACGAGGGTACGTGGACGAACACTCTCCCCTCTCGTTGCTATATCATCACCATGATCTTGCGTGTGCGTAGGAATTTTTTTGAAATTACTACATTTCCCAACACTACCATGCACACCGGAAGCAACGGCGCCAGAAGATTAGCTTGTTGACCAAATGACAATGAGTTCCTATCACCATCGACTAGTGAGCTGTCCAATCAGCTAAATAATTAATTGAACATTTTTAAACAAGGCGTTCCTATTTGGCAGATCCGTTAGACGGATGAACTCTGATTCCCCATGTTGCGTGCCGGACATTTTTAAACATCGACCGGTGAGCTTCCTCCGGCGTCCCTTTCCCTAAGTCTTGCCAGGTCCTCACCCACTCCCCAACCTCTCTACTACCTCTCTCTGCGCGTGATCCCAAGATCTAGCACATCACACCCGTCTCCCGGCCTCCCCTCCACCCGCGCTGCCCCACCTCCAGTTCGTCTCCGGTCTGCCATTGCTTTTGCTACCCGGTCCCCTGCCCCCTGGCACGGAAAGCTGCCATTCCCCGGCGTGGGGGTGGTGTCTTCCTGCCGGCGGGCAGTCGTCGAGTTCTCGTCAAACGATTAAAGGTATTGCTTATCATCGTTTTACTCCTTTTGCAGCACACATGTTGATGGCTGCTCTTCGGTTTTCACTTCTTCTTTTCTTTTGAGGGAATTTGGATTTCACTAGATTATACACAAGGATGTCTACCTGGTTGTTGACTTCCAGGTTCGAGGCCTTTTACGGTAGGGATATGAGCCGTCCATTGAGTTGATCCACACGCTGAAATCCATCAATACTACTCCCTCCATCTAGGTGAGTACGTGACCAAGGAGGAAGGGAAAACGACAGACATTAATGTTTATTTGCTAAGTAATAGTATTGCATGCAATGAACTAACCACTGCATGTCATGCTTGATAGTCTCAGGTCATTAAAAGCATGCACACTCTCATCTTTTATTGGTTGATATGTCAAGAAACAAGAAACGAGGTAGAAGTTAATGCACCGCGCCTACGTGTTTTAGGATTATTTGGTTTTCGTAAGATGACTTACACACCTAGATGGAGGGAGTACCTAGGAGGTGAAATTTGTATCTGCCACACTAGATACTTTTTTGCATAACTGCCGAACGACTCGCATAACGATAACGCTGCCGGTTAATTCGCTGTAACTAATGGACCTTCTAATTATATGTATGTGGTGGAATTTGAACTTTCACCCCTCACCATTTTAACTGTTTCAACTAAACAACTAAACTACAACACGTTTGTGATTAGGTTTAACAATCCTTCTACTTGTACATTCAAGAAACTAGTGAATGAATAAACAACATCCTAAAACAGACCAATTTCGACTACTCATCCCGTCCTAGTCCTGAGAAAGGCTCGCGTCCCGCTTTATATATAAAGCAATGATCATCATACAAACCAACACATACAACTCACCCACAACACACACACACTCATGGCAAGATACAAGGGTGTATAATAACAGCTAGATCACCCCATCCCGTCCTAATTATTGTTCAGTAATGAAAACTAACATATTAGTCTGCACCAAAGTTAATTACCATGACGAAAAATGTTAGAAACAACGAACCTTTTTATGATAAACAAATCCATTTCGCAAGTTTGTTCTTACGAGTAGTTTCTAAAAAGAATCAGAGGCTGCAAACTCTACAGTAGGCTTCTCATGCACATACAAACACCGCGATCACTGATCCGAAAAAAGATGTTCATATATATCTCGGTAATTTTTGTGTAAATAGCATGATAATTACCGCGCTGCATACTATTAGCCCAAAATGCAAGCTAGCTAGCCAGGTACAAAAACGAAACAGGATCAGAGAGTAGCTATGAGTGGATACGAGCTGAACTAGAATGAACTGAACTTGCCATATTCAGTGTACACACACATACGAGTACTAGATTGGAGTGTAATGATTTACAATGGGAGGGTGCAGCTGGGAGCGGCGTTGCAGAGGCCGAGCGTCAGGTAGCTCGGTATCCCCTTCGTGGGAAAGGGCTTTGCGATTCATTCCTGTCAGCATTTCGGAGGTATACGGCCCAATATACATCTGTACGAATAGTGCCGCCGTACAGGATAAATCTGGCCCGTCTGCCAAAGTTGCAGCAGCAATAAGTGTTGCACTGGCCCAACGAACAGGCAACTTTAAAAAGTATCAATTTTCTATTCGGCTATTTTCCGTGTATGTACCTCGGAGCATTTCTCTTTTCATATAAACAAATCTTCAAATTAGTGTGCAATTAGCTGCTGTTTGTTTAGCAAACAGTTAACTAACGCATGCGTTTTTTTAAAGAGCTCTCTTAAGACGGTCCCTCTTGCCCCTTAATTGGCAAGAGAAATATTTCATTTGTCCATTCATCAAGGATATATTTGACCACACAGAAAATTATAATATGGTAATTACTTGTCACAAACGAATGTTTAAATTATTTCCAACATCTCTTTTTAATATAACAAAAGTTCACATTTGAACCCCGTACGTATGTGTTGTATCTACTATATGAAGATGAATAATTCTCGCGTTGTAAAATATGATACCTATCCATGTGATCCTAAAAAGAGAGCCAATAAGGAAAATAATTATAATTCTCTAGATTGCAACATAATAATCATCATTAAGTGTACTCGCATCATTCTAAGAGACCCAATAAGGAAAATAAATGTACACAAGCCATACTAGGAACCTATATGACTTTTTCTTGTGTGAGAAATATGCAAAACATTCTCTGTTATGCATTATCTTCTCTAACAGAAAAAACAAATGTGTTACCCCTCAAAAAAAATCTGCAGGAACACTGGTACACATGGTTGCTTTGTTACATAAAAATTATGGTGGTATTTTGACTGCTTTTTGCTATGAATTTGTCATTCATTTTTGGTGTTTTCTAAAAACAAATTCTATGTGTTTAGCTCCCAATTGACAAAATCAAACAAGCATATAGACATATATGACAGAACATGACAAACTTCTTATTTCGTTTGTTGGACATGATGATAAGGTATGTTAAGCAAAAAAAAGTTGGAAACAAAATCTGGAATTAATTAGCTCTGATTATTTTATTTTCTTATATACTCATGGCTTAAAAGGAAAGGAAGAAATTATAATAGTTTATTTCCTTAATTATACCCCCACGCCATCATTAATGGAATATTACCTCGTGTTACCTGCTAAGAGGTACTCCCCTATTTTTATTTACTCCGCATATTATCTTTGACCGAAGCCAAACTTTATAAAGTTTGACCAAGTTTGTAGAAAAAATAAGAACATTTACAATAATAAATTTATATGATGTGAAAATATGTCCAATTACGAATCCAATGGTATTTATTTGGTGGTGTGTATGTTATTATATTTTTCTACAAACTTGTTGAAAGTTTATAAAATTTGACTTTATACAAATCTAATATACAAAGTAAATAAAAACAGAGTGGGTAATAGTTATATCAGCCATTAGATAATTAAAATTTAACCGTCTATATTGCTTTGGATCACCTTGAAATTTCTCTAAAAAGAAGTTGTGCCGCCGTTCAAGTGCTAATAACACACGTTCATCGCCGATTTATCTATTTCTATAAAACTAATTCTCAAATTAGTGTGCAAATAGATGCTGTTTTTGAAATAATTAGCTAGTTGTGCCTCTTTTCTTAAAAATTGTTGTGCCTTCGGGTGCTAATAACACACTTTCATTGCGGATTTCTTTGTTTCTACAAACTAATCCTCTAACTAGTGTGCAATTAGCTATTGTTTTCTAAACAAATAATTAGATAACTGTTCCGCTTTTTTAATGTGCCTCCTTTACAAAGCTTGCCTAAGTCCAACGTCTCAAGTGTATCCAAAGATTAAACACAAACACATACATGTGCCGTTCTGCGGAAAACAATGAAGCCACAGCAGTGACATGTGCCTGTCGCCAGCCCACTTGTTCATGCATGTACAGCATGGGCCCTACTCAATACAGTAATATACAGCCTTTTCAGGCGGGTCTGCATATTGCAATACATGCAATACATCCGGCGGCACACATCCCTGTGCTTGTTCGGCGGAGTAGATTAAGAGCGGCCTGCAGACCGGCCTCTGCAGTGCTTTTTCGGGGTGCAGCTCCTTTTATAGCAAGCTGAACCGACTACACTACGCATGGGATGACGTCAAGCACAGGAGTGACTTCATGGCATACGTACTACACTATTTGCTTCACTAGTAAGACACGGCAGCTCTAGTGGTAAAAGAAAATCTACTACTGCTGCTACCGCTGTGTGACACGGCACCCGAAGATAGTCCTGCCGAGGACTTTTTTACTGTTTTGACTCATTAACGAAAGTTTAGCATGATTTGACCCTGTTTTGAAACATTTTTCAGATCTGACCCATTTCAAAACGCCAGCAACCGTGTCGTTTTGGTTACACTGAAAACGCCGCGGGCTGCGGCGTCTGGCCCTGGCCCACCTTGCAACAAAGCAATAGGTAGACGCCACAAACCTTGGCATTTAGCTCCGAAAGTTTAAATAGCATGCATGCTTATGCTTGTACGCACACAAACGAACGAGAAGATCAAAGCAAGGAAGTCGCCACGCAGTGTCCCTGAGCCTTTCTGGAGGCCACAGCAATGCCTAGTGCTACCCCACAAAAAAGAGCATGTCTAATGTTAGTGCAATCGATGCGTTTGATGGTCGTGCTTTCCTATCCCAGCCAACCAACGTCTAGCATCATGCTGTGTATGTACTTGTATGCATACATATACATGTGTATCTACATCTTGATCCGACAAAAACCTTCTGGAGAGACTTCAAACCTATGTGTAAAAGCATCAACAGTCAGACCTTCCTCTGATTTATTGGTCCTTTTTATATTTTATGCCAAACTTTGGTCTTAGATTTAACCAATAAAGTGTTGTTGCATGTGACAAAAAATAATATCATTGAAAGCTATGTTTAAATACGTATCCAACGGTATAAATTTTTGTGACATTTTGTTAGTTAAATACATTTTGTTAGTTAAATACATGGTTAAAATTTAGCACAAAATACGCAAGGACCAATAAACCAGGACGAAGGTAGTAATTCAATCCCTAAACGCTCACAGACGTGTCCAAGCGCGTACGCGCACAGTGACCGGTCATACCTCAAATGTCTAGGTTCACAACCAGGTACCTCATTTACAAATCCTTAAATCCATACAATGTCATGCAAAATAAACTTGAACTACGTACTACATCTCGATGTTGACCATAGTATACGGTTAGTTCATCATACATGCCATTGAACTATCAACAATTGACATGTTAGTATTTTCTTATTCGGAATCTTGCTTTTCATGGTTTGACTTTGGGGCATTTCATGTAACTAGTTTGTATTAATTTTTTTAGAAATGGAGGAGGACCCCGGCCTCTGCATCTGGACTATGCATGCAGCCACTTTATTAATTATTCACACAAGACCTTACAAAATCATACAACAGTAAGACTAAAGCCATCGTCTAGGCAGCATCTATCGCTACTCCTATCCAGGTAATGTAGGGATGCTGATAGTCTGGGCCTAATGCCAAATAGACCCCGCAACCAAACCTAACATCTAAGACCTGAGGTCCCAACCAGGACGCCTGTCGGGTATGGGGCACCCACCAGTCCGATGCACTCCTCAAGCAGGACGCCTGCCGGGTATGAGGCCGCCGCAGCCACCTGCCATCAATCCATCTTGAGTGAGGTACTGCTGCATGTACCTTGCCCGGTCTAGCTGCCCACGACGCCAGACAACGCCGCCATCCTGCGATCGTCCATCATCACACGCCCACCGGCGAGACCCCGCTGCTCCATGCCGCAGAGACCCGCCATCGTCGACACGAGAGAAGGCACCACCTCACCACAGGGGCTTCGCCCCGCGACGTCATCAGCGACGGTGACATTAGTGGGAGGCGATGGAGGGGGAGGGTTGAGGGCGGTGTGGATGGGGACTCCCCGGGGGCGGCGCAGTGCTGCCGCCTCGGGGGAGAGAGGTCGGGGGTCGGGGAGTGAGCGAGTGACTGTAACTAGTTTCTATGGTCCTGAGATATGGCTATCCGATCCTTATGGACTAACTAGAAAAGTACAAGTTGTAAATCCAGTGTGATCCTTTTGTTCCGGGGGGAATAGCTTGGCATCATATTGCTAGGGTACATTGGGTATATTAGCTGGCTTATTCCATCTTAGTGTCTGTCCGCCTCAACGTCTATATAAAGGATTACGTATGGGCAATATTGAAATTGTACTTTCTAGAAGTATTTTTTGCAGCTTTCATAGTTGCTAGAAGCCTGGAACTATGTGGTATGGGTCAGCAACGACCAGATTGTAAACATGAAAAACTAGGAGCTTAGCGGGTCCTTACCCCCCATTATCTGATAGAGCGGAAAGGACCTGTGGAATTTTTACTCTTATAGTGTGAAATGAATCTATTCAATTCACTCTCATGAAGCAAACACTAGAGCATGAAAGAAGTTCACCCATGCCCGCCCTTTCCCTTGTCATCTTTGTTGTGAAAGTAGCGGTCGAAGACAGAATACACATCGAGATGGATATGCTCACTGTCGAAGCTGCCCGATCCATCGCCCGCCTCCTCCTCTTCTTGGGGGGGGGGGGGGAGGGGGGCAGTTCTCCTCTGCCGCTTCTCGAGGATGAGGGCATGGGGGGCTTCTTCGTTGCTATCCAAGCCGACGTGCGCCTCCGCCTCAGCCGCGATGGCCGTTGTGCCTTCTGCAGTGCACAACAAGCACATCACGCCTCCGCCTCCAGGTCATGTGCATTCTGGCGCTGACCTTTAACTCGAAGCCCGATGATGTGGGGATGAGGCGCCATTGCAGTGGTTCCGCCGCCAACCCGGAGTTGCGCAACCAGCCGTTCGGTGAGGACGAGGTCATGCACCTCGAGGGCCCGACACCGGCTGATACGTTTTAGCCCTAGTTGTGCGTTTAGGGGCCGAACAAGATAGATCCGACTTTAGATGCTTTTACACATTGGTTTGGAGCCTTACCAAAAGATTTCCGTCGGACCAAGATGTACATATGCATGTATATGTAGTGCTAGACATGGTTGGCTCCGGCAGGAAATCACGCACGTCATACGCATGGATTGCACTAGCACTAGGCACTGCTGGGACCTACAGAAAGGCTTAAGCGACACTGCACGGCGACTTCATTGCTTCTTCTTATATGTATACGTTCATGCATGCATGCATGCTACCAAAACGCCGAGGTTTGTGGCGTCTACCCTTTGTTACGTTGCATGGTAGCATGAGGTGGGCCAGGGCGCTAGACGCCAGAGACCGCGGCGTCTCCGGTGTAACCAAAACGCCACAGTTGCTGGCGTGTCGAAATGGGTCAGATTCGAAAAAAGTTTCAAAAAAGGGTCAAATCATGCTAAACTTTCATTAATGGGTCAAAACAGTAAAAAAGTCCCCTGCCGACATGCATGCATCTAAGAGCATCTCCAGTCGTTGGCCCCCCAGGCGGCTCGTAAAATCGCCGCCTGGTGACGAACCGGCGCTAAAATAGGCATGGGGTTTTCGGGTTCGCAGCCACCGGCCCCAGGGTCGCCCCTAGAAGGCGTCTTTAATATTTTTTGAAAAGGAATTCGCCTAAAATTCGGCAAACGGGGTAAAGATTCGGCTAAAATTCGGTGAACATGACATTACTTAGGAGACTTAAATAGTTTTATACACAGGAAAAAAACAAAGGGCGCAACTACACGCCGAAGAACGCGCTGAGCGCGCCGACGTCGCCGCCATCGCCGTTGTCATCGTCGTCCTTCTCCTTGATGCGGCCGCCCCTGCTGGACCCCTGCCTGGGGTCACCCTGGCGGACAGGTGGCGGCGCGTCGTCTTCGCTGTCATCGTCGAGGACGACGACACATCCCTCGTCGCGGCCACGGCGCCGAGCGGCGAACTGCTCATAGGCGCGGCACTAGCTCCAACTCCGTCTGCGCCTAGTTTTCGCGCACCCACTTCAATGCCGCCTCGTTGTAGAGCCCCGGCTCCGTCTTCACGGCTCTGTCATCACGGAGGCGAGCCTGGGCTCCGTCTTCACGGCGCCGACTCCATCTTCCGCTTGACGAAGCGAGGAGGAGCCGAGGAGGAGGCACGCCTGGCCTCGTTGATGACGATGCCGGCGCAGCGGGTGCGTTGGCCGAGCGGCATCACCGCGGGCTCGACCTTGACGCTGAACAACGCCGGCGACCCGGAGGAGTGTGAGGAGGAGCGGGAGGAGGAGGAAGAAGAGGATGTCGTCCTCCTCGACATCCATTGGCCGCCGCTCCGCCCCGGGCGCCAGGGTATGTCAACGGCGGGTCGTTGCCGCCCTCGAGGTGTCGGAGAACGGCGTGGAGCATGTGGCTGGGGGTGCCCCACCACAGGCGACGCCCCTCGCTGTTCTTGGTGCCCCGCACCACCTGCGCCCCGTTGGTGGAGGTGAGCCGCTACGCCTGCAGGTGCTGGAAGTACGCCGCCCATGTTTCGTGGTTGCCGACGGCGTACTGCGGGAGGGCCCGCTGCTCCTTCGTCAGTGACGCCCGCACGCGGTCGACCTCGTCGGCGAAGTAGTCGGGGCGCACGTCGACGTCGAGCAGCGGGGGGGATGGTGACGCCACCGGCGCTGAGCTTCCACCACCCCGGCGCACGCATGTTGGGAGACGCCGGAATGTTCGCCTCGAACAGCAAGTAGCCTTCCCACTTGTGCAACGAGCGGCGTACGAAGCCATTGGCCGTCGCGTCATCGCCGGGGAAACGCTCGCCCATCGTCGCGGCTGGGCACGGGAAAGAGAGTGGAGGAACGTCGGCGGCGGCTGCGCACGGGGAGAGAGAGGCAGAGCTCGGCGGCTGTGGGTGGGCGGTGTGTGGTCATAGGCGAGGGGGAGGTGTCGGTTCTATATCCGGCGTATCTCATAGTAGGGGTCCTAAGCTAGGCGTCTTGGAGCGATGGGTAACAGGAGACGAGGGACACGGTGTTTACCCAGGTTCGGGTCCTCTCTAAGAGGTAAACCCTACTCCTGCTTGATTATATTCGATGTGGGTATAGTACATAGTACATGTATCTACCACAAGACTATAGTAATGAATATTAGATTGTCTATTGACTAGCCTGGCCTCAGTTTATATAACACACTAGAGGCCTAGGGTTTAGGAGAGTCCTCGTCTTGTGCGCCAAGTCTCGTCGGATCTTCCTTGTATGCGGCATGGGCTGCCCGAAGTGTCCCATGAGTGAACCGCCACGGGGGGTCCTCGGCCCAATCCAGCTGGTCGAGAGATGACGTGGTGAGTGCCCCCTGATCCAGGACACCGTCAGGAGGCGTTGCTTTATAGCGGCCGGGGGGTGAGTGTTGGGGAACATGGCACGCAAGATCATGGTGATGCATAGCAACGAGAGGGGAGAGTGTTGTCCACGTACCCTCGTAGACCGAAAGCGGAAGCATTATGACGACGCGGTTGATGTAGTCGTACGTCTTCACGATCGACCGATCCTAGTACCGAACGTACGGCACCTCCGCGATCTGCACACGTTCAACTCGGTGACGTCCCACGAACTCCGATCCAGCAAAGTGTCGAGGGAGAGTTTCGTCAGCACGACGGCGTAATGACGGTGATGATGAAGCTAACGACGCTAAGCACCGCAACGATATGACCGACGTGGATTACGGTGGAGGGGGGCATCACACACGGCTAAGAGATCAGTGATCAACTTGTGTGTCTATGGGGTGCCACCTTCCCCATATATAAAGGAGTAGAGGAGGGGAAGGGTCGGCCCTCTACTATGGCGCGCCCTGGGGAGTCCTACTCCCACCGGGAGTAGGATCCCCCCTTCCAAGTAGTAGGAGTAGGAGAGAAGGAAAGGGAAGAGAGAAGAGAAGGAAGGAGGGGGAACTGCCGCTCCCCCTAGTCCAATTCGGACTAGGCCTTGGGGGGGGGGGGCGGCCTGCCCTAGGCAGCCCCTCTCTCTCTCCTTTAAAGCCCAATAAGGCCCATATACTCCCCGACGAATTCCCGTAACTCTCTGGTACTCCCATAAATACCCCAACCACTCAGAACCTTTTCGATGTCCGAATATAGCCTTCCAATATATCGATCTTTACGTGTCAAACACTTCAAGACTCCTCGTCAAGTCCATGATCTCATCCGGGACTCTGAACATCCTTCGGTACGTTAAAACACATAAACTCATAATACTGATCGTCATCGAACGTTAAGCGTGCAGACCCTACGGGTTCGAGAACTATGTAGACATGACCAAGACATGTCTCCGGCCAATAACCAATAGCGGAACCTGGATGCTCATATTGGCTCCCACATATTCTACGAAGATCTTTATTGGTCAAACCGCACAACAACATACGTTGTTCCCTTTGTCATCGGTATGTTACTTGCCCGAGATTCGATCGTCGGAATCTCAATATCTAGTTCAATCTCGTTACCGGCAAGTCTCTTTACTCGTTATGTAATGCATCATCCCATAACTAACTCATTAGTCACATTGCTTGCAAGGCTTATAGTGATGTGCATTACCGAGAGGGCCCAGAGATACCTCTCCGACAATCGGAGTGACAAATCCTAATCTCGATCTATGCCAACTCAACAAACACCATCGGAGACACCTGTAGAGCACCTTTATAATCACCCAGTTACGTTGTGACGTTTGGTAGCACATAAAGTGTTCCTTTGGTATTCGGGAGTTGCATAATCTCATAGTCATAGGAACATGTATAAGTCATGAAGAAAGCAATATCAACATACTAAACGATCAAGTGCTAAGCTAACGGAATGGGTCAAGTCAATCACATCATTCTCTAATGATGTGATCTCGTTAATCAAATGCCAACTCATGTCTATGGCTAGGAAACTTAACCATCTTTGATTCAATGAGCTAGTCAAGTAGAGGCATATTAGTGACACTCTGTTTGTCCATGTATTCACACATGTACTAAGTTTCCGATTAATACAATTCTAGCATGAATAATAAACATTTACCATGATATAAGGAAATATAAATAACAACTTTATTATTGCCTCTAGGGCATATTTCCTTTAGTCTCCCACTTGCACTAGAGTCAATAATCTAGTTCATATCACCATGTGATTTAACACCAATCTTCACATATGTATGTGATTAACACCCATAGTTCACATCGTCATGTGATCAGCACCCGAAGGGTTTACTAGAGTCAATAATCTATGTGATTAACACCCAGAGAGTACTAAGGTGTTATCATGTTTTGCTTGTGAGAGAAGTTTAGTCAATGGGTCTGTCACATTCAGAGCCATATGTATTTTGCAAATATTTTATGTCTACAATGCTCTGCACGGAGCTAGCTAATTGCTGCCACTTTCAATATGTATCCAGATTGTCACTTAGAGTCATCTGGATCGGTGTAAAATCTTGCATCGATGTAACTCTTCACGACGAACTCTTTATCACCCCCATCACCGAGAAACATTTCCTTAGTCCTTACTAAGGATAAATATTGACCGCTCTCCAGTGATCTACTCCTAGATCAAAATTGTACTCCCTTCCCAAACTCAGGGCAGGGTACACAATAGGTCTGGTACACAACATAACATACTTTATAGAACCTATGACTGTGGCATAGGGAATGGCTTTCATTCTCTTTCTATTTTCTGTCGTGGTCGGGCTTTGAGTCTTACTCAACTTTACACCTTGTAATACAGGCAAGAACTTCTTCTTTGACTGATCCATTTTGAACCTTTTCAAAAACTTGTCATGGTATGTATTCATTGAAAAATCATATCAAGCGTCTTGATCTATCTCTATAGATCTTGATGCCCAATATATAAGCAACTCCATCGAGGTCTTTCTTTGAAGAACTCCTTTCAAACTCTCCTTTATGCTTTCCAGAAAATTCTACATCATTTCCGATCAACAATATGTCATTCACATATACTTATTAGAAAGGCTGTAGTGCTCCCACTCACTTTCTTGTAAATACAGGCTTCACCGCAAGTCTGTATAAAACTATCTGCTTTGATCAATTCATCAAAGCGTATATTCCAACTCCGAGATGCTTGCACTAGTCCATAGATGGATCGCTTGAGTTTGCACACCTTGTTACTACCTTTAGGATTGACGAAACCTTCTGGTTGTACCATATATAACTCTTCTTTAAGAAATATCCATTTATGGAATGTAGTTTTGACATCCATTTGCCAGATTTCAAAAAATATGGCAATTGCTAACATGATTTGGACAAATTTAAGCATCGCTACAGTTGAGATAATCTCATTGTAGTCAACAATTTGAACTCGTCAAGAAACCTTTTTGTGACAAGTCGAGCTTTGTAGATAGTAACACTACTATCAGTGTCTGTCTTCCTCTTGAAGATCCATTTATTTAATATGGCTTGCCGATCATCAGGCAAGTCCACCAAAGTCCACACTTTGTTCTTATACATGGATCCCATCTCAGATTTCATGGCCTCAAGCCATTTCGTGGAATCTGGGCTCATCATCGCTTCATCATAGTTCGTAGGTTTGTCATGGTCAAGTAACATGACCTCCAGAACAGGATTACCGTACCACTCTGGTGCGGATCTTATTCTAGTTGACCTACGAGGTTTGGTAGTAACTTGATCTGAAGTTACATGATCATTATCATCAGCTTCCTCACTAATTGGTGTAGGGATCACAGGAACTAATTTTTGTGATGAACTACTTTCCAATAAGGGAGCAGGTACAGTTACCTCATCAAGTTCTACTTTCCTCCCACTCACTTCTTTCGAGAGAAACTCCTTCTCTAGAAAGGATCCATTCTTAGCAACGAATATCTTGCCTTCGGATCTGTGATAGAAGGTGTACCCAACAATTTCCTTTGAGTATTCTATGAAGACGCACTTCTCCGATTTGGGTTCGAGCTTATCAGCTTGAAGCTTTTTCTCATAAGCATCGCAACCCCAAACTTTAAGAAATGACAACTTTGGTTTCTTGCCAAACCGCAGTTCATAAGGCGTCATCTCAACGGATTTTGATGGTGCCCTATCTAAAGTGAATGCAGCTGTCTTTAATGCATAACCCCAGAACAATAGTGGTAAATTGGTAAGAGACATCATAGATCGCACCATATCCAATAAAGTGCGGTTACTACGTTCGGACACACCATTACGCTGTGGTGTTCCATATGTGGCGTGAGCTGTGAAACTATTCCACATTGTTTTAAATGAAGGCCAAACTCGTAACTCAAATTTTCCTCTACGATCAGATCGTAGAAACTTTATTTTCTTCTTACGATGATTCTCCGCTTCACTCTGAAATTCTTTGAACTTTTGAAATGTTTCAGACTTGTGTTCCGTTAAGTAGATATACTCATATCTACTCAAATCATCTATGAAGGTCAGAAAATAACGATACCCGCCACGAGCATCAACTCTCATTGGACTGCATACATCGGTATGTATTATTTCCAACAAGTTAGTAGCTCGTTCCATTGTTCCGGAGAACGGAGTTTTAGTCATCTTGCCCAAAAGGCACGGTTCGCAAGCATCAAATGATTCATAACCAAGTGATTCCAAAAGTCCATCTTTATGGAGTTTCTTCATGCGCTTTACATCGATATGACCCAAACGGCAGTGCCACAAATAAGTTGCACTATAATTATCAACTTTGCATCTTTTGGCATCAATATTATGAATATGTGTATCACTACGATGGAGATCCAACAAACTATTTTCATTGGGTGTATGACCATCGAAGGTTTTATTCATGTAAATAGAACAACAATTATTCTCTGACTTTAAATGAATAACCGTATTGCAATAAACATGATCAAATCATATTCATGCTCAACGCAAACGCCAAATAACATTTATTTAGGTATAACACTAATCCCGAAAGTATAGGGGGTGTGCGATGACGATCATATCAATCTTGGAACCATTTCCAGCATACATCATCACTTCATCCTCAACTATTCTCTATCTATTCTACAACTCTTGTTTCGAGTTACTAATCTTAGCAACCGAACAAGTATCAAATACCCAGGGGTTACTACGAGCACTAGTAAGGTACACATCAATAACATGTATATCAGATATACCTTTGTTCACTTTGCCATCCTTATTATCCACCAAATATTCAAGGCATTTCCGCTTCAAGTGACCATTTCCTTTGCAGTAGAATCACTCAGTTTCAGGCTTTAGTCCAACTTTGGGCTTCTTCGCAGGAGTGAAAACTTGCTTGCCATTCTACTTGAAGTTCCCTTTATTTCCATTTCCCCTTTTTCTTGAAACCAGTGGTCTTGTCAATCATCAACACTTGATGCTCTTTCTTGATTTCTACCTTCGTCGATTTTAGCATCACGAAGAGCTCGGGAATCGTTTTCGTCGTCCCTTGCATAAGATAGTTCATCACGAAGTTCTGGTAACTTGGTGATGGTGACTAGAGAACTCTGTCAGTCACTATCTTATATGGAAGATTAACTACCACTTGATTCAAGCGATTGTAGTACCCAGACAATCTGAGCACATTCTCACTGCTTGAGCTATTCTCCTCCATCTTTTTGTTGGGGAACATTGCAGAAAATTAAAAATTTTCCTACGGTTTCACCAAGATCCATCTATGAGTTCATCTAAGCAACGAGTCAAGGGAGTGAGTTTGCATCTACATACCACTTGTAGATCGCGTGCGGAAGCTTGCAAGGGGATGGTGATGATGGACTCGTACTCGACGTGATTCGGATCACCGATGACCAAGTACTGAACGGACAGCACCTCCGCGTTCAACACACGTACGGGACGGGAGACGTCTCCTCCTTCGTGATCCAGCAAGGGGGGAGGAGAGGTTGAGGAAGATCGCTCCAACGGCAGCACGACGGCGTGGTGTAGTTGGTGCAGCAGTACTCCGACAGGGCTTCGCCAAGCACATATGGAGGAGGAGAGGTGTTGGGGAGGGGAGGGGCTTCGCCTTGGCTTGTGTGTTGCAGCCCTCCCCTCACCCCTCTATATATAGGGGAAGGGGGCAAGGGGGGCCGGCCCTATAGGGAAAACCCTAAGGGGGGCGGCGGCCAAAGGGAGAGGGGAAGAGGGGTGGCTTGCCCCCCAAGCTAGGGGGGCGCCCCCTTTAGGGTTTCCCCTCCCCTTGCCCTAGCCGCATGGGCCTAGGTGGGGAGGCGCGCCCAGCCCACCAGGGGCTGGTTCCCTACCCCACGCAGCCCATGTGGTCCCCCGGGAGGGGTGGCCCCACCCGGTGGACCTCCGGAACCCTTTCGATGGCCCCGGTACAATACCGGTATGACCCCGAAACTTTCCGGTGTCTGTTTGACAACTTCCCATATATAAATCTTTACCTCCGGACCCTTTCGGAACTCCTCGTGACGTCCGGGATCTCATCCGGGACTCCGAATAACATTCGGTAGTCACATACAAGTCTTCCTAATAACCCTAGCGTCACCGAACCTTAAGTGTGTAGACCCTACGGGTTCGGGAGACATGCAGACATGACCGAGACGCTCTCAGGTCAATAACCAACAGCGGGATCTGGATACCCATGTTGGCTCCCACATGCTCCTCGATGTTGTCACCACGATGTCGAGGATTCGATCAAACCCTGTATACAATTCCCTTTGTCAATCGGTACGTTACATGCCCGAGACTCGATCGTCGGTATCCCAATACCTTGTTCAGTCTCGTTACTGGCAAGTCACTTTACTCGTACCGTAATGCATGATCCCGTGGCCAACACCTTGGTCACCTTGAGCTCATTATGATGATGCATTACCGAGTGGGCCCAGAGATACCTCTCCGTCATACGGAGTGACAAATCCCAATCTCGATCCGTGTCAACCCAACAGACACTTTCGGAGATACCTGTAGTGCACCTTTATAGTCACCCAGTTACGTTGTGACGTTTGGTACACCCAAAGCACTCTTACGGTATCCGGGAGTTACACGATCTCATGGTCTAAGGAAGAGATACTTGACATTGGCAAAGCTCTAGCAAACAAACTAAACGACCTTTGTGCTATGCTTAGGATTGGGTCTTGTCCAACACATCATTCTCCTAATGATGTGATCCCGTTATCAACGACATCCAATGTCCATAGCCAGGAAACCATGACTATCTGTTGATCACAACGAGCTAGTCAACTAGAGGCTCACTAGGGACATATGGTGGTCTATGTATTCACACGTGTATTATGATTTCCGGATAATACATTTATAGCATGAATAAAAGACAATTATCATGAACAATGAAATATAATAATACTTTTATTATTGCCTCTAGGGCATATTTCCAACACTTTTAGCTATAGAACTTGTTAGAGACTTTATATCTCTCAACTCGGGTATTTGCTTGAAATATTAACTTCAACTTTTGGAACATCTCATATGGTCCATGACGTTCAAAACGTCTTTGAAGTCCTGATTTTAAGCTGTAAAGCATGGTGCACTAAACTATCAAGTAGTCATCATATTGAGCTTAGCCAAACGTTCATAACGTCTGCATCTGCTCCTGCAATAGGTCTGTCACCTAGCGGTGCATCAAGGACATAATTCTTCTGTGCAGCAATGAGGATAAACCTTAGATCACGGACCTAGTCCGCATCATTGCTACTATCATCTTTCAACTTAGTTTTCTCTAGGAACACATATAAAAACATAGGGAAGCAACAACACGAGCTATTGATCTACAACATAATTTGCAAAATACTATCATGACTAAGTTCATGATAAATTCAAGTTCAATTAGTAATATTACTTAAGAACTCCCACTTAGATAGACATCCCTCTAATCATCTAAGTGATCACGTGATCCAAATCAACTAAACCATGTCCAATCATCACGTGAGATGGTGCAGTTTTCAATGGTGAACATCACTATGTTGATGATATCTACTATATGATTCACGCTCGACCTTTCGGTCTTAGTGTTCCGAGGCCATATCTGCATATGCTAGGCTCGTCAAGTTTAACCCAAGTATTTTGCGTGTGCAAAACTGGCTTGCACCCATTGTATGTGAACGTAGAGCCTATCACACCCGATCACCACGTGGTGTCTCAGCACGAAGAACTTTCGCAACGGTGCATACTCAGGGAGAACACTTCTTGATAATTAGTGAGAGATCATCTTAAAATGCTACCGTCAATCAAAGCAAGATAAGATGCATAAAGGATAAACATCACATGCAATTAATATAAGTGATATGATATGGCCATCATCATCTTGTGCTTGTGATCTCCATCTTCGAAGCACCGTCATGATCACCATCGTCACCGGCGCGACACCTTGACCTCCATCGTAGCATCGTTGTCGTCTCGCCAAGTATTGCTTCTATGACTATCGCTACCGCTTAGTGATAAAGTAAAAAAATTACAGGGCGATTGCATTGCATACAATAAAGCGACAACCATATGGCTCCTGCCAGTTGCCGATAACTCTGTTACAAAACATGATCATCTTGTACAATAAAATTTAGCATCATTTCTTGACCATATCACATCACAACATGCCTTGCAAAAACAAGTTAGACGCCCTCTACTTTGTTGTTGCAAGTTTAATGTGGCTGCTATGGGCTGAGCAAGAACCGTTCTTACCTACGCATCAAAACCACAATGATTTTTCATCAAGTATGTGCTGTTTTAACCTTCAACAAGGATCAGGCGTAGCCACACTCAATTTAACTAAAGTTGGAGAAACTGATACCCGCCAGCCACCTGTGTGCGAAGCACGTCGGTAGAACAAATCTCGCGTAAGCGTACGCGTAATATCGATCCGGGCCGCTTCATCCAACAATACCGCCAAATCAAAGTATGACATGCTGGTAAGCAGTATGACTATTATCGCCCACAACTCACTTGTGTTCTACTCGTGCATATAACATCTATGCATAAACCTGGCTCTGATGCCACTATTGGGGAACGTGGTAATTTCAAAAATTTCCTACGCACACGCAAGATCATGCTGATGCACAGCAACGAGACGGGAGAGTGTTGTTCACGTACCCTCATAGACCAAAAGCGGAAGCGTTATGACAACACGGTTGATATAGTCGTACGTCTTCACGATCGACCGATCCTAGTACCAAACGTACGGCACCTCCGTGATTTGCACACGTTCAGCTCGGTGACGTCCCAAGAACTCCGATCCAGCAAAGTGTTGAGGGAGAGTTTCGTCAACACGACGGCGTAATGACGGTGGTGATGAAGCTACCGACGCAGGGCTTCACCTAAGCACCACAACGATATGACCGAGGTGGATTATGGTGGAGGGGGGTACCGCACATGGCTAAGAGATCAATGATCAACTTGTGTGTATATGGGGTGCCCCCTTCCCCGTATATAAAGTAGTGGAGGAGGGGGAGGGCCAGCCCTCTACTATGGCGTGCCCTAGGGAGTCCTACTCCCACCGGGAGTAGGATTCCCCCCTTCCAAGTAGTAGGAGTAGGAGAGAAGGAAAGGGAAGAGAGAAGAGAAGTAAGGAGGGGGCGCCGCTCGTCCCCCTAGTCCAATTCGGACTAGGCCTTGGGGGGGCGCGGCCTGCCCTAAGTAACCCCTCTCTCTCTCTCCCTTAAATCCCAATAAGGCCTATATACTCCCCGGCGAATTCCCGTAACTCTCCGGTACTCCAATATATACCCGAACCACTCAGAACCTTTCTGATGTCCGAATATAGCCTTCCAATATATCAATCTTTACGTCTCGAACATTTTGAGACTCCTCGTTATGTCCCTGGTCTCATCCGGGACTCCGAACAACCTTCAGTACATCAAAACACATAAACTCATAATACTGATCGTCACCGAACGTTAAGCGTGCGGACCCCACGGGTTCGAGAACTATGTAGACATGACCGAGACATGTCTCCGGCCAATAACCAATCGTGGAACCTGGATGCTCATATTGGCTCCCACATATTCTACGAAGATCTTTATCGTTCAAACTGCATGACAACATACGTTGTTCCCTTTGTCATCAGTGTGTTACTAGCCCGAGATTCGATCCTCGGTATCTCAATACCTAGTTCAGTCTCGTTACCGACAAGTCTCTTTACTCGTTCCATAATGCATCATCCCGTAACTAACTCATTAGTCACATTGCTTGCGAGGCTTATAGTGATGTGCATTACCGGGAGGGCCCAAAGATACCTCTCCGACAATCGGAATGTCAAATCCTAATCTCGATCTGTGCCAACTCAACAAACACCATTGGAGACACCTGTAGAGCACCTTTGTAATCACCCAGTTACGTTGTGACATTTGGTAGCACACAAAGTGTTCCCCCGATATTCGGTAGTTGCATAATCTCATCGTCATAGAAACATGTATAAGTCATGAAAAAAGCAATAGCAACACACTACTAGGGAAAAGCCTAGCAGCAGCGCGAGTTTTGGGCCTATTAGTAGCGCAAGGGCCGGCGCTACTAATAAGGCGCTACAGCTAACTTATAGCAGTAGCGCGGGTGCCACCCACGCTACAGCTAACGTATAGCAGTAGCGTGGGTAAAAACCCGCGCTACTACTAATCTGTAATCTTTGAATTTTTTTTGAATTTTTTCGAATTTTTTTTTGATTTTTCCCCTAATTTTCAAATTTCTGGATTATTTTAACCTCAAATCTCTAATCACCCATCATCGCTGCTAAATTTAATCTCTAATCACCCCTCATCATTTGGAATCATCTAACTTCCCGAACGGTCACCCATCCTCTCACTACTCCAGTCTGAGCACGCTTAACTTCCGGGTTCTATTCTCCCTCGTTTCCAAGTCTGCACTTGTTGTTTTCCTGACAATAGTAAGATGTCAATCCTATTAACCTCAGGAATTTAGCTTGAGCATGTAGTGACACATTTCACTGTTTGAGTTTGAAACTATTGTTCTAAAAAATTAGTAACACTAATATTTCTTGAATAATTAGTTTGACCCACAGTTTGACCATAGTTTGACCAGATTTGACCACAGTTTGACCAGATTTGACCAAAATTCAAAAAAACTAAAATAATTATTTAGTAACACTAATATTCTTGAATAATTAGTTTGACCAGATTTAACAAAAATTAAAAAAACTGAAATTTGATGAATTTTTTTGCCTCCAGATCTTAAAAGCCCTGTAACTATTTTTCTGTTAGGTTTTTGAGGATTTTGAAAATGTTTAACGGGGTTCCCCCTCTTAAATTCGGATGTAACTTTTTGAGTAGATGATTTTTCATATAAAAAACTTTTTCATCTAAGTTCGTATGCAAAAGTTATGGCCATTTTACAAATTTCCAGAGAGATTTTGCAAATAAAGTCGAAATTCATATTTGTAAATTTTCCCAGCAACTAGACCACATATCACATGGGAAACTTATTTTCTTTTATTTTTTGACATTTTTATCATTTTCTTTTATTTTTTTTAAAACTGAAAAGGCGGTCCACGGGGGGGGGGGGGGGGGGGGGTAGACTTTGAAAATTTTGCAAATAGGCCATACCCCGCGCTACTACTATGGCAGACGATTAGTAGTAGCGAGGGGTAAAAACCCGCGCTACTACTATCAACTTAGTAGTAGCGCGGGTTTATAACCATCGCTACTACTATGGCATGGTCCAGGGGCCACTTAGTAGTAGCGAGGGTTAAAAACCCGCGCTACTGCTATCAACTTAGTAGTAGCGAGGCTTAAAAACACGCGCTACTACTATGGCATGTCCCGGGGGGCACGGTAGAGACCGCTTAGTAGTAGCGAGGGTTATAAACCCGCGCTGCTGCTATCAACTTAGTAGTAGCGAGGTTTACAAACCTGCGCTGCTAGTAAGTAGCAGTAGCGAGGGTTTTTAACCCTCGCTGCTGCTAAGATTCTGTGTATAGGCTTTTCCCTAGTAGTGACATAGTAAATGATCAAGTGCTAAGCTAACGGAATGGGTCAAGTCAATCACATCATTCTCCTAATGATGTGATCCCGTTAATCAAATGACAACTCTTTTGTCCATGGCTAGGAAACATAACCATCTTTGATAAACGAGCTAGTCAAGTAGAGGCATACTAGTGAAACTATGTTTGTCTATGTATTCACACATGCATTATGTTTCCTGTTAATACAATTCTAGCATGAATAATAAACATTTATCATGATATAAGGAAATAAATAATAACTTTATAATTGCCTCTAGGGCATATTTCCTTCAGGTAGGACCGCCACCGGAGCAGACGTAAAACTACTAGTTTACAGGTTATGGTTTCAAAAAACTACTGATTTTTAATTTTTCTCAGATAACTACCATATGGGGGTCGACTGTTTCAAAAAACCCAAATCGTTCAGTTCTTATCAATTGATCACATTATGACAGGTCAGGCCCACACTTAAACAAAGCGTTAGTTTGACTGTTAGTTTGACCGTTAACTAACATGTGAGGCCCACATGTCAGTGTCTCTTCTTATCTTCCTCTTCTCCTCTCTACCTCCCTTCTCCTCCACTCTCCCTGCTAGTCAAGAACAGAACCGGCATGGCCGCCGACCACTCCACGCCGCCGTACTGTGCCACGTCCGGCCACCGCCCTATGCCACTTCGAGCCTCCCTCCGCTGCTGTTGATGGAGCTCGCCGGAGCTCCTGGTGGCAAGGTGGAGACGAGGAGGCATACCAGAGGTCGGCGAACCTGCCACGCGCCATGGAACTCCGGCACGGGTCGTACTAGTGACACTCTCCTGCCACGCGCCGTTGTGTGCATACCTCCGAAGACCAGGTTTGACTCAACAATCTCCCCCTCAACCTTGTCGAAGGAGTTTGCTGTTGATGATCCCTACCTTATCGTGTAGTTTCAGGAATCCAACACGACCAAGTGCCTTCGTCAGGATGACCGCCTTCTCGTGCTTTGTGTAGCCCATACGCCCTGCTCGTGCTTTGCCACCAGAGCGAAGACCTCCTGCAAGTCCTCCCCCGTGCAATGTATGTAACCTTTCATGACGAACAACACCTTTCGTTTGATGATGGTCTCGTGTTTGTCCTTCTTGATCTCGATGTGCTGCAGTCGTCCCACGGGTTCGTCGAGAAGGCCCCCCTATGCGTCGGATCCTGTGTGGAGCGCCTACGTTGTTGTTGACATCAGACAGGTCTGACTGCGATGTTGGTGGGGACACGAACTGCCTAGGAACCACGTCGCTCATGGGCGTCAGTGTTGCTGGGGTCGTAGTGTCTGACGTCACACTGCCCGGGAACTCTCTTCCCAGGGTTGTCGTGTTGGACGTCATGCTACCTGGGAACTCCCTTCCTGTGGATGACTCGTCGGACATCGCACTACTCAGCAACTCCCTACCTGTGGCCACTGTGCCAGATGTCGCGCTTGTCGGGGTCGAGCTTCTTGGGGTTGCACATCCCGAGGTAGCTCTTTCCGGGGTCGTTGTGCGAGACATCGCACAACCCAGGAACTCCCTTCCCAGGTTTGATGTGCCGAGCATTGCACTAACCGGAGTGGCTCCTCTCAGGGTAGTGGAGTCCTTGCCGCTCTCCCCATTCGTCTTGCTTGTCGTGTTTCCCCCTACAGTCGTGAGTTGTACCTGCTGCACGGACTCGATGAATCCCGAACGTGTAGGGTTTGCGGCGTGGCCGGCCATAGAGCACCGTGGCTCCTGCGCAGTCTCGAAGGTCGCCACTAACGTGGTCGGGGCGTGCCTGACCAGAGAGAGATGTTCCTCTCGTATGGACTCGATGCATGGACCCCGAGCATGCCAGGGTCGCGGCATGGGTGACCAAAGAGTGACACGCCTCCCGCACGGCCTCGATGGTTGGTAGAGTCACGGTCAAGGCCTTGCCGCCCCATAACCGTCTCTTCATCGCCTCCTAGGTATAGGCCTTGAAAACAACCTTGTAGGGAAGTGGTCTGTCAGATTTGGTGTTGAGGCGATCGAAGAGTGCCATATCTTCCACATGCGCTTGGAGAACCCCGAGAACCTGGTTGTCGGGGTGTGACCGAGCTGAGTTGACGTGTGCTCCTGCATGGGCTCACTGGTCGTCAGCATCATGGTCGAGACGTTTCCCACCTAATGCATTGTTATCGCGCCTCCTGACACGGGCTTGTTGGGTCTCGAGGTTGTCGGGGACGCCGTTGCCATGCAAACTTGCATGGGCTTGTCAGGTCTCGAGGATGTCAGAGTCGTGATTGCCGCCAACTTGCATGGCCTTGTCAGGTCCGGAGGATGTCGCGACCGCAATTACTGTGCCAACTTGCACGAGCTTGGCCAGCGTTGCAGAGGACGTGGTTGCTGGGGTGTGGCTGCCCCACACCCGGGTCTTCATCACCTCCCAATCGGAGGCCCAGGAGAACACTGTTATCGGGGAAAGCGCTACGGATGTCGAAAGGGGATTAGTTGAAGAGCTTCGTTCCTCCCTCACGGACTTGAAGTTGCCGGTACCTTGGTCACCAGAGGTGTTGCGCCCTCCTGCACGGCTTTGATGCTTGTTAGGGCAATGGTTGCTGGAGGTGCTAGGCCCTCCTACATGGTCTCGGTAGAAGCCATCATCATTGCTGGCCCACCTTCCTCTTCAGCCTGGACAAGGTTCGCCATGGCTGCGGCATCCTCGTCAGCTATCCTCTTGCGGCAATCACGGGCCCAGTGACCCTTGATGTTGCAATATCGGCACTTGTCCCGAGCGTCATTACCGGCACCCTCGTCCGGCTCCGCCCTGGGTGCGGTCGCCACCTTTGCCGGTGCCGCCTCCACTGCTCGGGGCACTGCCACCACATCCTTGATGCATCGTCACCTCCCACTTCTTCGAGAATAGGTTTTGTCCGCCGCCAAAGCTCTCACAACCGTCCTTAAGGCGGTCCTGGAACACCCATAACCTGCCCGTGATCTTCTCGATGGAGAGCTCGCTCAGGTCAAGCAAAGTCTCGATGGAGATTGCTACTTAAGCAAAGTGAGGTGGCACGATGCTGAGAAATTTCTGCACGACTCTCACGTCGACCATGTTGTCGTCGACCGCGTGGATCTGCAGCGTAAGGCTGGAGATCCGCATGTTGAAGTCATCGACAAGCTCGCCTTCCTTGAAGGCAATGTTCTTGAACTCCGCCCGCAGCTTCTGCGCGTTCGCCTCGTGCATGCAGTTGCTGCTGAGGCGCTGGGTATGGATGGCCTCCCAAGCCTCCTTAACGCTTGCCTTCGACGCTGGGTACGGCTCGCTACATGGAGGTTGCACTCCGTGATCAATGCCCACTCGTTCTAGTTCGAGTACGAGAATCAGGAAAGTGATGGGCATGCTACCGATGATTGTGGTCTCGCGCACGATCTCCCTAACCACGACCTCATCGCTATTGCTACGCCTGGACTGGTTGCGCACTCGCCGCTCCCGTGGAGCAGGCGACTGGGAGCCGTCTTGTGATGGTTGTGACTGGGACACCCGAGGTGGTGCGATGTTGTTATCCTACACCAGCCATGGCTACCGCAACATGGGGCTTTGATACCAATTAATGGCCAAAACTATGGAGAAGCTAGTACCGCGGAATAGTTGTATGTTGACACGAATTACCAAAACCATTAAGGGAGAAAATGTGCTTTCAATCCCCCCTTTTTGGTAATTGATGACAACATACATCAAAGCTTCAAATGAAGGATATATCAAAAATCATATTTAAGCTTTGTGAAAATGTAATAAGTATAAGCTCCCCCCCTACAAATGTGCATATTTTTAAGATTTTTATTTTGGAATGCAAATGCACAATTTGATAGGAAGACTATATATGTCACATGAATCTTGTCCATACGCATCAAAGCAAAAGATATGAATGAAAATGTGCATGTGACCATGTTTCTTTCTTGCAAACAAATATGTGCAATAAGCAAGAAATCATCAAGCACTTGAGATCGATGCATACACTTCCCTTTAGGTGCTTGAGCATTAAGATTGAAGAAAAAACCTGAGAAAACAAGGTTGGATAACTCAAGAATCTTCCTTCAAGAAAATGTAAGAACTTCAAGAATACCAAGATTGGGAGACATGTAAAGAAGATAGCATCACTAGGTGAATACTTCCCTGAAAGCTCACATACCCCAATATATCAATAAAGAGTTGCAATATGATTTCAAGGACCCCCCTGGACTTGAACTTCATATCCTCCTGAATCTGAGATTGAAGATATTGGGAGTAGGTAGTGTGAGATAAAATCATAGCAGAAGATCATATAAATTGATCAAGAAAATAACACAGATCATAAATCAATCATATGTTCCTTCCCACTAGGAACATATAAGTATCTCTCTCCTCTTATAGTTGTGAATTTCTCTTCTTATAGAGAAGCTTTGGTGTGTATCTCTCCCCCTTTGACATCAATTTCCAAGAAGGATTGGCCTTTTGGTCATTGACCAATAGGAAGGGTCTTTGATTAGCACACCTAGCTGAGATTATACTGTAAATGCAGTAGAGGGGAAAGAATCATTGAGCTGGATAAAGATCAAAAATAATTTTGGCAAATGGTTCTTTTTCTTGTGCACTTCGGTGGTTCCGAAAATGATCAATCGGTCATTCCGAGAGTTGTCCCTTAAAAACATGTTGATCAATCGGTGGTTCCGAGCCAGTTCACTTTGGTCAGACCAATGAACTGTTGAACAATGTATCTTGTTGACTTGATGACACCGATGTTTTTTTATCGGGGAGACCGATTGCACAATAAAAAAAGAGTTTTTCAAACTCAGCTCACTTGCAATAAAACCACACAAGGATTTACAATGAATTCAGAAAAGATTTGCAATGAATTGACAGAAGAAAAGAAATACAAAGACATCCAAGAATTGTTTTTTTTTTGATAGTTTTTGATCGGAAACACAAGGTACTTGACCAAAATGGGTCAAACTAAGAATGAAAAACAACAAAGGAAAGAAAGCATCAACTAGGATATGGTCAGCGACTAGGTCACCCTATTTTAGAGTATATTAACCTAGGAGTCAAGTGAGAACACTTGATCATAGGTCATACTCATCGTTAAGCTCAAAAGTTGGTTACCATTTTTCGTTTTAGCATTTCAATGTATTCACATCCTATTGAGTTGCTTTAGCTCATGTCTTGGAGTAAAGTTTCCATAAGATGCGAGACCTTACATTGGGTTTTGTTGTCAACATCGTCATGTTGTTGAACTTGTTGTGAATGCTCAAGTGTGATGATGTCCATCATGAGTTGGGAGCAATCATTTTTCCTTTGAAGTTCATGTTGCTACATGAGTTAGTTGCACACGGAACAACATGTATGTCCAAATTAACAAGGATGAAGTGTTATGTCAAATGTTGTCAAAGGATACTTCTGGTGTTGTCTTGTCCCTTGAAACAAAAAAAATGATATGACATACTTGGTTCATGTATGATTGCTCAAGATGGAAATTTGGAGTAATCTTATGGAGTGAAGCTTGTCCAAGTACGTACTTGGGGTTAGATGCAATAAAAGGGAGCAATGCATCCATTATATAAGATAGTTGTCATAAGAGAAGTATCAAGGATTAGTCAAGAAAGCTAATGTCCTTGCATGCATCCAAGCGAGTTTCTAGTTCACATTGGAAGGATCAAGCATATTCAACTCACTCCTCGAGTGACAAAATATCTTCTCCTCAACAGGTTTGGTGAAGTTATCTGCCACTTGCTTGTCGGTACGAATATGCTTCAGGTTAATGTCACCTTTAGCCACATGATCACTTATGAAGTGGTGATGAATATCAATATGCTTTGTACGAGAGTACTGAATGGGGTTGTGTGCAATATTAATAGCACTCTCATTGTCACAAAGCAATGTAACTTATATTACATGTATCCCAATCATTAAGAGTATGTGTCATCCATAGCAATTGAACACAACATGATCCGGCGGCAATGTATTCTTCTGTGGTGGCAGATAGAGATACTAAGATTTGTTTCATGGAGGTCTAAGACACAAGAGACCTTCCAAGAAATTCAAAAGTTTCTGAAGTGGACTTTCTATCAATCTTGTCACCGGCATAGTCCGAATCAAAATTGCCAACAAGATTAAAAGAAGATCCTTTGGGATACCATATGCCAAAGTATGGTGTATGTATCAAATATCTCACAATTCTTGTTACGGCCTTTAAGTCACATTCCTTAGGTGCCGCTTCACACTAAACATAATGTTGGGATGGGAGGCACAAAGATATAGCAATGAATCGATCATTGATCGATAAATGTTTTGATCAACCTGTTTGTCCACCTTATTGAGGTCAAGATATCCACTAGTAGGCATGCATATTTTCATGCCTTTACTCTCATGCATGTTGAACTTCTTAAACAAGTCCTTGGTATTTGTTGTTGAGAAAAAAAGGTAACCTCTCTAGTTTTCTTGGTTTGCAAACCAAGAAAGAATTTGTGTTCACACATCATAGATATCTCAAACTTCTCCAACATCAACCTTCCAAACTTTTCACTAAAATGAGAGTTACTAGATCCAAATATTATATGATCAACATAAATTTGGCACACAAATAGTTCACCGTTAACTCTCTTAGTGAATAAGGTTGCATCAATTTTACCAATTTCAAATCCTTTTTCAATAGAAACTTCATCAAGCATTTATAGCAAGCTCTAGGAGCTTGTTTAAGACCATAAAGAGCTTTGTGAAGTTTGTAAATGTAGTTAGGTTTCTCGGGATTTTCAATACCGGGAGATTGCTTAACATAGACTTCCTCCTCAATTTCACCATTGAAGAAAGCACTTTTAATGTCCATTTGAGAAAGAGTATTATCATAGTTTGTAAATGTAGTTAGGTTTCTTAGGATTTTCAATACCGGGAAATTGCTTAACATAGACTTCCTCCTCAATTTCACCATTGAAGAAAGCACTTTTAATGTCCATTTGAGAAAGAGTATTATCATAGTGATTGGCATAAGCAAGAAGAATGTGAATGGACTCAAGTCTAGCAATGAGACATAAGTCTCACCATAGTCTATACCTTCTCTTGAATGTAGACTTGTGCCACTAGGCAAGCCTTGTTGCATACATCATGTTCATCCTCATCTTGCTTGTTGCGAAACACCCATTTGGTTACAATGATATTTTTCTCATCTTTGGGCTTCTCAACCAATGTCTAAACTTGGTTGCTTTTGAAGTTATGTAGTTCTTCATGCATAGCATTCACCCCATCCAGGTCTTCGAGGGCTTCTTCCACCTTCATGGGTTTAATACTAGAGATATATGAGTAATGCTCAATTTTTTTAGCTAAATGAGTTTTAGGGCGAGTGATTCTCCCAGATTTGATGTCGCAGAGGTTTTGATCAATGGGGTGCTTCTTGTCAACTCTTGCTCGATACGGGATAGCTTTTGCTTCGGGTGTGGTGGAGCTTCCCCATCATCATCTTCTTCATTATTGTTGACGTTGTCGTTCTCTTGAAGTGGTGGAGATGGAGGTTGAGCTGGATCTTCTTTTTGCACTTCCTCGTTTTCTTCATCATGGTGTGTTTGACTTGTGGATGCCGCCATGTCGTTTTGTGGTTCACCTTGACGTGATGTGGGGGCTTCCACTTGTACAGATGAAGTACTCTCCTTCAACTCCAAGGGGCTAATCTTGCCAATAGAAAAGTCTTGAATTGCTTCCGAAGGCTCTTTGTCTCCTACATCAATTGACAATTTCTCGACTAACGAACCATTTGTTTCATCAAACTTCACATCTACCATTTTTCTACTTTTCGAGTGAATTGTTGTAGACACGGTAGGTGTGAGAGAGTTCGATTTGTAACCAAACCTTCATGAGATTTAGGAGAAAATTTTGAGTGAGAATGCTTATCAAGAATGTTACACTTAGAGCCAAATAGCAGAAAGTATCCAACTTGGGGATTGTTGTCGGTGAGTAGCTCGTATGTCATTTTATCAAGAAGCTTGTGACAATAAAGCCTATTTGTGGCATGGCAAGATGTTTCAATCGCTTCCGCTATAATTTTTTGGCGTCTTATACTCATCTAGCATCGTTCTCGGCATCTAAATGAGATTTAGGTTCTTCCTCTCAAAACCTCCATTTTGTTGAGGTGTGTACGTAACCGAGAACTCAAGTGAGATACCTTCCTCGTCTAGAAAGGTGTCCACATTCATGTTCTTGAACTCCGTTATGTTAACGCTCCGTACTTTCTTGATCTTCACCTCAAATTGATTTTGAGCTTTCTTACCAAAGGTCTTGAATATCTTTTGAACATGTGATTTTTCATCAAGAAAGAACACCCACGTAAATCTTGAAAAATCATCAACTATGACTAGACCTAAAGAATTAGCACCAAGACTCTTGTAGGCATGGGGGCCAAAAAGATATTCTTAACGGGAGGGCTTCCACGAACTTGTTTTCCTACTGACAAGCACTACAAAATCTATCTTTGACAAATATAACATCCTTAACACCAAGAATATGATCTTCTTTGATAAGCTTATCAAGATTTCGCATACCAACATGTCCTAGACTTTTATGTCATAACCGACCTTTAGAATACTTTGCAATAAGACATGTACGAGGTAGGGATGTTTTAGTGAAATAAACAATGTATAGATCACCTCTACGTATACGGATAAAGACCATGTTGTGATTATCTCGATTAAACACTTGACAATCTATTTCAGTAAATAGAACATTGAAACCAAAGTCGATAAGTCTAGATACGAGAACAAGATTGTGGCCAAGGGATTTCACAACCATGACATTCTTAATGAAGCTATCATGGGAGGATATGGCCACCTTAACTAGGCCAAGTACCTTACCCTTGGCATTATCTACAAAACACACATACTTCGGTGGACCATCATTGTTAGCAAGCTCATGGAACATGTCTTTGTCCCAGGCCATGTGGTCGGTGCATCCACTATCAAGAATCCACTCTTTTCCTCCAGACATGTAGTCTCTAATATTAGACATGAGAGTTAGGTTCCTCATAGTCTTCTCATATTCTTCATCAAATTCGTCACCCTCATCATAGTAGCCATGTTCACCAATATCACCATCACCTAGGGCATTGAATTCATTACTTTCTGAATCATGTCATTGTTCAAGAGAATTAGTTCTAATAGCTTCAGTGACAATATTGCTAATAGTTCTAACATCGCCTTTAGCACGCATGAGATCTCTAAGCTCAAAGAGATGCTTATCAAAATTAAGATCACTAGGCTTCATTTTGTGAAAAGCAATAGTCTTACATAGAATCTCATTGCGACTCTTTAGAGAGTAGTTAGGATACCACTTCTCAAAATCTTTCCACAAGGTATAAGCACATTCAAAGTGTTGCATACATCTAAGAACAAGATTTGGTAAAACTCTAACAATAAGATTGATGGTTCTTAGATTACGAAACATGTCATTCTGGAGTAGGGTGCAAGGGATCATTGGCATGCACAAAAGGACTATATATGAATATACTTGCTCAAGTTGAAATCATCAAATATATCAAGCATTTCATCCCTCCAAAAGTTGTAGTACTCCCATTGAGAATAGGCACTCTCCATGTAGGACTCCCCAACGTGGACACGTCCATCTTCCTCCAATGGTGATTAAACTAAGGCAATGGAGACCAAAGCTCCAATTGTAGGATCGAGAAGATAGGTCTAGAGAGGGGGTGAATAAACACTAACAAGGAAAAAGGTGCATTTTTTAGTTCTCTTGAAACGTAGGTAGATTTTAGCACAATTTAAGTGGCTAGCAATATAATCTATACATCCATATCTAGAGTGTGGGTTGCGTAATGTATATAACATGCAAGTGCAAGAAAGTAAATGGGTATACGTTTGAGAAGATCAAACGCAATGAAAACACGGTGATTTTTGGCGTGGTTCTGATAGGTGGTGTTATCGTATGTCTATGTTGATGGAGTCTTCAACCCACGGAGGGTAACAGTTGTGCGAGTCAACTGAGGGTTCCACCCACGCAGGGTACACGAAGAAGCAACCTCGTCTACGCCATCATGGCTTATGCCCACGAAGAACTAGCCTCACTCGGGTAGATCTTCACAGAGTAGGCGATCTCCTTGCTATTACAAACTCCTTGATTGAACTCACAATCTTTGGAGTCTCTCATGTGACACCTAACCAATCTAGGAGACACCACTCTCCAAAAGGTAATATGGGAAGTTGATGATGATCTCCTTGCTCTTGTGCTTCAAAAGATAGTCTCCTCAACACTCAATCACTCTCTCACAGATTTGGCTATGTGGTATGAGAAGGATTAGAGTGGAAAGCAACTAGGGGAGGCCAGATATCAAGGATCAACGGTTGGAGTGAAATCCCTCGATTTCAACACAGTGTAGGTGGTTCTCTCTCAGAAAATGGATATGGGAAGTTGTAGCTTCGTCCTGGTTGCTCCCTGAGAGTTGGTGGAATTGGTGGGGGTATATATAGGGAGCACCAAAAATCTAGCCATTACACAACTTTATGCACTACTCGGTGGGACCGGGTGACAACACTCGGTGAGACCGACTAGTACAAAAGTTCTAAACTTTGAGCTTTTCAGTAAGATCGGATGGAACAGCTTGGTGAGACCGATGGGTGATGACCTAATCACTTTCCACACTTCGGTGAGACCGATCAAAACCACTCGGAAATTCCGAGATGAAATTGACCGGGAATAGAAGGTTGGCAAGTGCTCTTTGGTGGGACCAAAGAGGCATCTCAGTGGGACCGAGTTGCTAAGTTTTAGGCAATGGGTATGTCAAGTGTTTCTCGCTGGGTCCGGATAACAGTGATTTCGTGGACCGGGATAGACTTTAGGGTTTGGACGTAGATGAATGTGAGGGTGTGGCTGGGAGTTTTGGAGCAATATTTCCAAGCACTTGAGTAGTTAGTCCATGATCAAACCCTCAACCCCTTTTAATAGCATTTCTTTCCTATGGACTCAATGTGATCTTGGATCAGTTCACAAAAAATGTAGAGTCTTGAAGCTTTGCGAACATCATTCCTTTAGTAGCTTGAGGGGTCCACATCTCCATCCATTTACTTGCCTAAGTTGAACTTTTTCTGAAATACACTCAAAGGAAACATTAGTCCAACAATATGTATGTTGACATGAATTACCAAAACCACCAAGGGAGTAAATGTGCTTTCACCAGGGCTTTCGGTTGCCTTGCCTGGTCGTTCCTCATTGATGTTTTGAGATGCAAGGGTTTTGGAGATAAGTGGTTGGCTTAGATCTCAATATTTCTTAGGACGTCAACCACTAAAGTTGTTGTCAATGGGGTCCTGGGCAGAAGTTCCGTCCATATTAAAGGGCTAAGACAGGGGGCGGGGGGCAATTTCCCTCTGCTGTTTATCATTGCCATGGATGTCCTAGCTAAGATCATGGAGAAGGCGACGGCTGTCGGAGTTGTGAGCTCTTTCACCGACCATACACAAAGCCTTTCTACATATGCAGACGATGTGGCACTCTTCGTCAGACCTACGTACGGAGGGGGACCTGATCTTTGTGAGATTTGCACTCTAGGCATACGAAGACGCGTCTGGTCTACAGGTCAATTACCGTAAATCCTCTGCCATTCCTAGCAATTCGAGGTGATGACGCGGCCCAACAGAGAGTAACGGGCATGCTTCAGTGTAACATCAACACGTTCCGTGCAAATATTTGGGCCTGCCACCAGCTATTAGTCAGCTCACAAGATCAGATTGGCAGCCCATTCTGAATAAGGCAAAGCTTTTTGTGCCAGCTTGGCAGATGGGATTGATTCATCGTCTGGGCCGTCTGATATTGGTCAAAACAGTAATCACGGCTAAGCCTGTACATCACCACGATCTTAGAAGCGCCGGTTTGGGTGTTCGAAGAACTCGATCAATGGATGAGAGCGTTTTTCTTGGCAGGCAAAGAGAAAACAAATGAAGGCCAATGCCTTGTAGTGTGGACCACGGCCGCCGGCCGACAAGTCTTGTTGGACTTGGCGTGAGGAACCTCAAACTTCTAGCGTTGCCGCTCCGGGTGAGATGGGAATGGCTTCAACGGAGAAATCACGAACATGCCTTGGCAGGGATTGACGATGACCGAGGACAAGGACGCTCGGCTTGTTTTTAACAGACATCAGAATTGAAGTCGGGGATGGTTCCTGGGTCTTGTTCTGGAGGGACGGGTGGGTACATGGGTTTGCAGTGGTGGACTTTGCTCCCTTGATTCATGACATGGTGGACATTCTCATGAGGAATAGTCGCACTGTGAGTCAGGCTCTGGACAACAATAGGTTGTTGCAAGATGTGGCGGGAGAGCTTTCCTTTACAGCTCACTTGCAGCTGATGCATCTTAACTTGGCCATCAAATCGTACACGGGGACCAAAACAACCCCGACGGCTTCTTTTGGCCCTCGGATCCCTTGGGTATATATATACTCCGCCGATCCACCTACCACTGCCTGTGTATTGGGCTTCAGAGGGTGCCCTTTGCCGCTTGCATCTTGAAGAGCTGGGCTGGCCTGAAATGTAATATCTTCGCCTGGCTTGCCATACAACATCACATCTGAACCTCAGATCGTAGAGCAAAAGCACGGATTGCAAGATCACCCCTCTGCGTGCTACACCTGCCACCAAGATGAAGACAATGCCGAGCATATTCTTGTGCAGTGTGTGTATGCTAGAGAGTTTTGGCACCGTTGCTTTGACATGCTAAACTTGAACGTGAGGCGCCCAGAGAGCCAAGATATTTTCCCTCGACTTGTGGCTTGAAGTTAGGCATAGTTTCACACGGGCTAACAAAAGAGGTTTTGACTCCTTTGTAACTGTGGTTACCTGGGCTCTTTGAAAGCAGCAACGCATGGCTTTTCAACAGGACGAACCAAAGTGAAGTCGCCTACGGAGTTGAAGGGTCTCATATTTCGCGAAGTTGAGGAGTGGGAAAGGGCCGGAGTAGATGTAGGTGGCTTACAACGTTTTGTGAGAGAGTAGCCTTAGTTTTTATTTTCGGTGTTGACATGTAAGTGGGTTTGGCCGATGGAGGATGTTCGCATCTTCCCGAAGCTTCTTGTACATTGTTGTCTTCTTTCTATAAAGATACGGTACGTTTTTTACATACTCTCGAGAGAAAAAATGCATGTCACGTGGCGTGACCATTAACGTGTCATTCCGTTTGTGCAATTACTTTGCCGAATATCTTGTATTTTGTATTTGGTAAAGTTTTTTGCGGGTGTTTGCCAAGTACCTGTGAAAAAGGACCCGAGAAAATAAAATTGGACTCCACTACGAATTTGACGTCAAATTTGTTACCAGTACAATTTGAACATTTTTTATGGTAAGTTATGTTCTTCAAATATGACAAGTTTAGTTGGTGAGCATGGGCAATCCACCCCCAATTTCTTTTTTTTAGAAAATTGCCGTGCTTGAACACTAAATTTGACATCACCGCGTCAATATAAATTACCATGAAAAACATCAAATTTGCCATTGCCAAATAACTGACGTTGGATTTTTAGTTTTTCGGATAAAATTGGCCTGCTAAGATCTAGCCAAGTCGTGTTTGCCTAGTGTTTGTTAGCCATTGCCGAGTGCCCCGGGCACCAGGCAAAGTTCCAAAATCCAGTAATGTCTCATCTATGGTGCTCGCTCTGTTTTTTTATCGGAAGCAGAGTATCTATTGTGGGAGAGATTATGCTTTTTTTTTTGAGAAATTTTCAATCTATTCATTTTTAATCATGACGGTACAAAGAACAACAGAAGTATTAAAAATTACAACCATGTCCCTGTACCACCTAGCGACGACTACAAGCACTAGAGCAAGCCGAAGGCGCACCGTCATCATCGTCCCTCCCTCACCGGAGCCGGGCAATCCTTGTTGTGCTAGACAGTCAGGAAGTCGTTGTGCTAAAGCCCCGTAGGACCAGCGCACTAGAATAGCAACCATCAGCATTGAAGAAAGTCGTAGATAAGAAGGATCAAACCTGTAAACACCTAAACAAATACGAACGAAGACCGGATCCAAATAGATCCACCGAACACCAGCACCAACCGAGTCTCGCGAGATCCGGCGAAGACAAACCTTCACATGCCCTCCAATGATGCCAGACGCACCATCGGGCCGGGATAGAACATGGGAGACATTATTCCTACTAAGGTACATCGCCGCCACCATACAACCCGAGCCAAGACACTGAATCTAACAAGAACGAGAACGGGGTCCCTCCCGTCGGCGAGGGGCTGAGATCGTCTGCATCTCCATAGCCTAGAGGCCATCGGAGACGGGACAGACCGGTGGCGGCGCCGACGGGAGGAGAAGAGCTTTTCTTATGGAGGAGGAAAGAGGTAAAAGTTTCCATGTAAAGGTTATCCTCTAACTCTATAGACTAATTGCCCTTCCGAAAACAAAAATAAAATAAAAATATCATGGACGGTTAAGATGATTCAAAATTGCATCGTAAAAGGCCACCCAGGTTACGGGGGGCTGGGGAATCAATTTCTTTCAAACATCCGTAAGCTCGAGTTCAGGTCAGTTTGACTGTTTGAGGACTTGTATATGCTTTTACTCTCAACCATTTGCCAAAGTTTCTCGTAACTATAACAGTGCATGTCCGACAACCTGCATTCCACTATTTCTGAACTGCTGCACCATTCTGTCGGTCAATTCCGTATTTTGTGTGTGACGTCAATTTTTTTTATAGGTGGCATCCGCACACTTAACAACATTTTCTGGCTCCATCAGCGCGTAGCTGCGTATCCTTGCAATGACGTTCAGAGTCTTCGTACTTATCTTACACGGCGGCGAAGTCCTCAACCCCATCATTGTTCAATCAGTCGTCGCCCTCACTACCTTACTCATGGTGACCCGATTTGTGCTGGATGCTTTGAGGCATCGGTCAACAAGCAACTTCATGAAAATGTTTCTGATCACTCTGGACTCAGTAACCCAAGCAATGATCTTATACAGTCTTGGGATCATGCAACGCCCCTCAGATAAGGACTACTACTACAAGGTGTGGGCTGTGCTGTTGGTCACCCTCCGTTACAGCGTGAAGATAGGCCGCCCGGCCGGCATCGCCTTGAAGCAAACCCCGTTGATAGACCTTATGTCCTCATTCAAAGGCGCCGAAGATTCTCAAAGTAACGGGTTGGCTGCTTTGGTCAGTCAACTCTTTACGCATCATCCATGGTTTTGTCTCCTCCGAATTCGCCAACGATAGCCACAGAGAGGATTTGAGGTTATTAACAGAGTACATGCGTCACGAGCACAAAGCAGGTGCTGGGGGTGATGGTGACCCTAGCACAATGAAGGGGTACCGGTACTTGGTGCGGGGCGAAGCCAAGAAACGGAAGATGAAGAAGAAAGAAAGCGGCGGACAAGCAAGAGCTAGCGATATGGTAGAGGAAACTGGGAATATCAAGAGGCTCTTGCAGGCGTTGAAAGATGAGGACAAGGAGATCCTGACGCTTGAGAAGATCTGGGAGGAGCCGGACGAGCCGGCCGACACCCTTGGCGAGGAGCTCAAGGACCTCTGCCTCTCGTTTGCACTCTACAAGCTCCTTCGCAGGCGCTTCTTCAACTTCGGCATCCATGAGGCCAAGCTGAAAAGGACAAGACGGCTGGTCCTTCATGGGATCCTTGGCGAGCCCTGCAACTCCGCAAGGGCGTTCCGTGTCAGCGAGGCTGAGCTATCTTTCCTCAATGACTTCTTCAACAGCAGGCATGCCATAGTATTTGCAAAAGGCTTTCCATTCATTCGGCTCCTGCTATCCACCATTCTGATAGTGGGGATCGTAGCTATGGCTGTTGCTGTCTATAACTTTTCTAAGGTTGGTACAAAAATCGAGCTGGGCAATGTTCATGGTGGAGTAGTTTTTACATGGCTTCTCCTGTCGTTTCTTTTTATAAAAGAGACATGGGAGATCACAACTTACGTGTTCTCAGACTGGACCAAGATACTATTGCTATGCAAGTACGTGGAGAAGCCATGGTGGCGGCGAAGCTCGGTGATCAAGGCTCTTGTGCGGAAGCTCTGTAGGCTCTCTGTGCCCTGGTTGCCAAGATGGCACAGAAAGGTCGGCCAATTCAACATTCTCTTCCCCACCCCTTTTAACCCTTTGGCAAGACGTTCTTGGTACTTTGTAGATCTGTCCCCAGAAGTTAGGTCTACTGTCATCAACTGTCTCAGAGACTGCTTGGCCAACCATCCCCTGCCACTGGACAATTACCTTGACCGGGCATTCGGCAAAGTCAAGGTAACTGATGATTTTCACGCAAATGTCACAAGAGCCATAAATGGAGTTGAGGACTGTGTGCACATTCTACTAGTTTGGCATATTGCTACATGCTACTGCGAGATTGATCTCGCTGAAAGAAGAAATGTCAAAACCAGGAGAGTAGATAGTGGAAAAGCCTTCTGCAAGCGCAAACCTTCAGAGGGTGATCCAGATCCTTGGTGCACCCAAGCACTTCTCTCTCACTACATGATTGCCAGGACATTGTCCCAGTACTGTGCGTATGTGCTCACAAGAGTTCCTCCACTAGTGCCTGGGAACAGCCTAATGGCCACGTCGGTGCTGGAAAAGGTGTGTGAAGAAAGAAAACACCTTTTCCGCAAAAGATTCGATTACGACTCCCGCATCCTTTGTAGATTGTCCACCCATATGCTTGGAAGGCTCACAAAATATGCATCAGGGGATATTCGTGTGTATGACGAGGAAAATCAAGACGACAACATATTGAAGAAGGACAGAAGCCATCCGCGAGGACCAGCAGGAAGAACTCTGGAAGTTCTTGTCGGAGTTCTGGGCAGGATTCGTTATCAACATGGCTGTATCTACAAGGGCTTCTCAGCACAAGATATTTCTGAGCTCTGGCGGGGAGCTCATGACACATCTCTGGGCATTGCTAACCCATGCCGGCGTCCTAGGGGCGGTCCAGCACGGTGATCAAGACATTGACACGGCGCAAACACAAGGAGATGTTTACGACTCATCTACGCAGTCTTAGCTGGAAAGATTTGCACTGCCGTTCCATGTGAAAATGTATACGCATAAGCGGGGTTTGAAATATGCTTCAGCTGGTGTCTAAGAAGCTATCCCACACTTGAGGTGTTCAGGCGCTGGGCGCCTGGGATCAGAAGAATTTGTGATGGATGGCTATCTTTGACTTGTTTGAGGGATCAAAGCTGGAGGTTGCTTGTGTGATTTTTAAGTTCATCAATTCGTAGTTATTTGTTGCTAGTTCCTGTTGTTGGCTGTATGGCTAGTTTCGTTGACTAGATGTTAATTTGCTGTCTTGGGTTAAAAACGCATCTAACAGTGTGGTTTGTGCACTGGAGATGCCTGGATTAAGGTTGTCAAGATTCCCAAACTCCTTTTTTCTTGAAAGGAAATGCGGGTTGTATGTCACCTCTTTAATCAACAAAAAGTGAAGTATCAGTTTGTATTGCGTTGTTTGTTATTGTTGCTGTTTTTATTGTTATTGTTGCGAAGACTGCATGTTCAAACTAATGTTATGAAATTTTATTTGTTTCAAATATATGTTCCCAAGATTTAGTGGATTTTGTTCGGTTTCTACATCAAAGGAGTTGATTAATTAATCTTATGATAAAATGGAGGAGCAGAAACACATATAAAGTCCCTTAATGCTTTTCAATCAAAATATAACTGTGCAAAATAATATTCTCTCAGTTTCACAATATATGTCCTTATGCCTCCACGTCCACGGACCAAGAAAAGCACTAATCTAATGGATCGAACTATATGACGGGAGAAATATCCTTAAACAAACGGCGCCAACTTGACTCCCGCCGTCCGACATCTCTCACGGCTGGAAATCGCACCTGCCTCTCCCTTACTCCCTCCATCTGAGTTTATAAGGCCTATTAATATTGTCTAAAGGCAGACTATTTTTAGTTTAACCGAGTTTATAAAAAAAATATCAACACCTGCGGGGGTATTACTCTATTGTTTGTCTTGAAAATCCTTGCCATATTAGTTTGTGGTTGCACAAGAATACATCAACATGTCTTCTAGTACGCAGGCATGATGACGATGACGACCAAGGGCTAAGAGTGGGAGCACCGCTACCACAGGAACCAACTGCAAGTGGTGCTGGTCTGCTGGACTGTTGACACACGAAGTGCCAGCAAGGGTTTCGTCATATGGAACACTATAGGAATAAGACCAACCATGGAGTCCAATTCTGGGCCAGCATTTAACCCAACAGCTTGCTCAGAGCGATACAGAAGAAAGCAACGAAATACAAGAGGTCTGAGCTGAAGGGAGAGGATGACATATTTGCAGTATAACCGAGTATTAATGATCAAAGATGTCATTGATACTGCCCGTTTTCAGAAAGATTGTGCGCGTCCTTTGCAGTCACCATGTTAATTTCTTCTCGCCGTTGAACATGTACACGCTCTGGTTTGTGTGATTTTTCTCTGAATTCTATGTCTGTATGTTGAACTATGAAGTGACTGCTGTCTTTGAAAAGGAAATAAGTAAATGCTTTCTGCATTGGCAAGTATTAATTATCCTTATGCAAGTGCGTCCAGAATAGATTTTTTTCGGTTAGTGAGGATTTCAATACTGATTTGTCTACAACTGCAACTAGCACTGGTAGTATGTTGCTGTTCCAGACGACAGAAATTCACTTTTCTGCGCGGGGGGGGGGGGGGGGGGGGGGGGTGTGATCAATTTTTTCTTTTGAACGGTCTTAGTGAGGCGAAGGCTCCGCCGATTGCGGGCATTTTTTTCGACGGGTTTCATGTTAATGCCCCAACTCACCCTTCTTTCCCATCATCTACTGTATCTTGCCGTGCTTCAGATTGGCTTACACCTTAAAGCAAAAGCAGAGGCGTAAGATAAGAATATTGGTTGCCGTCCAGCTGGGATCAGCGGGCGGGAATCGACCACCTGACAGGCATTCCGTTGTGTTTGCGTCTGTGTGTTAGCTTCCTGTTGTAAGAGCCGTTGGCTTGGTGGGTTGTCAGGTTCAGAGAGGCTACTGTCTTTTGGCCAGATTGTAACTGAATCCCAAACTTGTATCTCCTCTATGCTCAATACTAGTGGTAGCTGCTGCTGTTGTCTGTCCCAAATTCTCTGCTTCTACCCTGTTCTTGTTGCTGCTGTATCCAGGTCCATAACAGTATCACTTCCATCGGATCATGTGTGGGCATTGGTCTAAGCAGGCTGATGTACCGACATGGCTTCGTCGTCGAATGATTCGGGGCTTTTTTTTTCCTCTCAAGATGGTCTCCTCTAGCAGAGGTGGGTCGGTTTTGCATTTCTCTGTTCTGAGAAACAAACTCCGTGTGTATGTTTTCTAAGTGATGAAACTGTCGTGGCGTGCTGGACCACCGTCCGTCGGCGGAGGTCGTGCAGCAGAGAGAAAGATGAGATGAGACAGAGCAGAAAATATCGTCGGGTGAGAGGGAATGGACCATGAGTCGTCTGAGCGCTCAAAATCATTGTTGTTGGTATTGGAAAAAATCACACAATTTAGTATTGTCTTGAGCCATAGCGACAAACAATCCAACACACAAGCAAACAAGAAGCAAGTAAAAAGAGACGAACGGAAAAAGGGCGAATAAAATGGCAAGGGTGAAGTGGGGGAGAGGAAAACGAGAGGCAAATGGTAAATAATGTAATGCGAGGGATAAGAGTTTGTGATGGGTACTTGGTATGTCTTGACTTATGCGTAATCTTTCCGGCAACGATGCCAGAAATTGGCGAGTTGTCGAGACATCAAATCTTGACTTGACTTGGCATAGGCCTCTCCGGCAACGGCGCCAGCAATCCTTCTTGCTTGCTACCTCTTGAGCATGCATTGGTTTTCCCTTGAAGAGGAAATGGTGATGCATCAAAATAGCTTAAGTATTTCCCTTAATTTTTGAGAACCAAGGTATCAATCCAGTAGGAGGTTACACGCAAGTCGCCTTGTACCTGCACAAACAAATAAGAACCTTGCAACCAACGCGATAAAGGGGTTGTCAATCCCTTCACGGCCACTTGCAACGTGAGATCTGACAGAGATAATAAGATAAATATTTTTGATATTTTTGTTTTATAGATTGAAAATTAAAGATTGCAAAATAGTAAACGAGATGCAATGTGAATAAAAGAGATATAATACGATGGAAAAGAGACCCGGGGCCATAGGTTTCACTAGTGGCTTCTCTCAAGATAGCATATCTTACGGCGGGTGAACAAATTACTGTCGAGCAATTGATAGAAAAGCGCGTAATTATGAGAATATATATCTAGGCATAATCATGTATATAGGCATCACGTCCGTGACAAGTAAATCGAAACGATTCTGCATCTACTACTATTACTCCACACACCGACCGCTATCCAGCATGCATCTAGAGTATTAAGTTCATAAGAACAGAGTAACGCATTAAGCAAGATGACATGATGTAGAGAGATAAACTCAAGCAATATGATATAAACCCCATCTTTTTATCCTCGATGGCAACAATACAATACCTGCCTTGCTGCCCCTGTTGTCACTGGGAAAGGACACCGCAAGATTGAACCCAAAGATAAGCACTTTCCTATTGCAAGAAAGATCAATCTAGTAGGCCAAACCAAACTGATAATTCGAAGAGACTTGCAAAGATATCAAATCATACATATAAGAATTCAGAGAAGAATCAAATATTGTTCATAGATAATCTTGATCATAAACCCACAATTCATCGGATCTCGACAAACACACCGCAAAAAGTATTACATCGAATAGATCTCCGAAAAGATCGAGCAGAACTTTGTATTGAGAACCAAAGAGAGAGAAGAAACCATCTAGCTAATAACTATGGACCCGAAGGTCTGTGGTAACTCACACATCATCGAAGAGGCTATGGTGTTGATGTAGAAGCCCTCCGTGATCGATTCCCCCTCCAGCGGAGCGCCGGAAAATGCCCCAAGATGGGATCTCACGGGTACAGAAGGTTGCGGCGGTGGAAATAGGGTTTCATGGTGCTCCTGCATGTTTTCAGGGTATATGAGTATATATAGGCGAAAGAAGTAGGTCGGTGGCGCCACAAGGGGCCCATGAGGGTGGGGGCGCGTCTGCCCCCCTGGGTGCGCCCCCCTACCACGTGGCCGCCTCGTTGCTTCCTTGCCGTTCACTTCAACTCTCCTAGATTGCGTTTGTTCCAAAAATGATTCTCCCGAAGGTTTCATTCCGTTTGGACTCCATTTGATATTCCTTTTCTGCGAAACACTGAAATAGGCAAAAAAACAACAATTTGCACTAGGCCTCCGGTTAATAGGTTAGTCCCAAAAATAATATAAAAGTGCATAATAAAGTCCATTAAATATCCAAAACAGATAATATAATAGCATGGAACAATCAAAAATTATAGATACGTTGGAGACGTATCAGGTTGCGATGGAGGGGTAGGAGTACCCGGGTTCACCACTTGTCCAGTCCCGGTACTCGGATGTCGTTCCCTCCCCGCAGGCCTCATCGTGGTGCCCCCCACCTCCTGCGTGTCACTCCGGGTGAAAACTTGATCTTCTGGATCAGACGATGACGACTTTTTCTACAATCATATCCTTCTTGAAGGCATCGTCTTGGAGTCCCCGCTTTGGTCGTGTCCATCTCATCGCTCCTCGGTTTATTGATCATCTTCTAGGTGGTCATCGGCTTATCAATAGGGTGCTTAGTCGTCGTTGGGGTGATGTGTTAGGTGCTCGGCACCTTTGTATCTCGTCTTGGGTATGTGTGTTGAGTGTGGTGGTGGAGTACGCTTGTATCTTCTTACTCGAATGTGTTGGTGATGGTGCTTTATTTATAAAGCGAGGGAAAACCCTTTTTCGTAACTACATGTTCATACTAGCAAATGAAGATTACAACATGACACGCAGCCTAATTGTATACAAAGCGAGGAGGACACATATATCTGTACAATTGCAAAAGGGGCCTCGCTAAATTTTAGAATACAATCAAGCCATAGGGGGTCACTTCACAGAGAACAACCATCAATCGTCTCCGACCTCCGTCGTCGTCGATTTGCCGCCAGATTGAAAGGAGGTGCAGAACCTTCACACCATGGTCTAGAGGAGCACCATTATGACAAAAGTTGCTTTGTGACCTGATGAAATAATCCGTCACTCGCGATAGAACCATCTCTGATGTGGCACATCGGCCGGGGAACATCGCTGTGCTTCCCGTTGGACATCAGCAACACCGTCTTCGTCAGACAAAGTCGAAGAACAACATAGGGGCTGCCTGCCATCGATGGCCAACCCATGACCTAACCATCTGTTCTTCGGCTCAGGCCGTCGAAGCAACCATCACAGAGAACGGAAACTGCCATACCGAACCAAAGAAAACAATACTCATTGATCCGAGCGACCATTGAGGAGCAGCAAATTGACGTCGTCGTCAACAATGAACTTCACTCGAGCTTGGAGGGCCTCAACTTTCTCTTTGTTCCCTCAGTCGTGGTTCTTCAAAGGCGCGCTCGAGAAGCCGGGGACACCTACCCTGTTACCCAATGGCACGTCGGTCATGTAGGGCCACTCCTCCTGCAACAGCTTCAGCAGCCAAGTGACACCATGGAGCTTGCTGACCATGGCTCCTCTGCATTCGATGATTTGATTACCATTGGACTGTGGCTTGACATAGAACAATTTTAACTAGAGCACGAAGTGGGGCTCAATGCAGAGGAATGCCTCATAGAAGACGATGTAGGACGCGAAGTTGAGAATGGAGTCGGCACCAAATTATGGAATTGGAGGCCTTAGAAATATAAGAGGCCTTGGAGGAAGGGGTGGATTGGAAAACCAAGACCTCAGATGAGGTGGGAGACAAAAACAATGCGCTTGCCTTCTCGAGGTTCTCGAGGCAGAGTGGATGGCATTCTTGGTGACGGGGGAGCGGCACTTACTTGTCGAGCGAAGGAAGGTAGCCCCATGCCTGGAGCTCGATGATGTTGCTGACGGTAAAAGAGGAAGGGAGCCACAACCCCTCTTGCTTGCCGCTTATCCTTGGCCTTCGCTGTGGCGGCACCCATGCCCTTTCCGGCCATTGTTTGGGAATAGGGCGAGGGAAGAATGAGGATCCTAGAACTGAGCTTTGTGCTCTGTGCTCTGGAGCTTGGGGAGATTTGGGCGCAACACAGGGAGCAATGGGGAAGGCGTGGGAATGGATTGGATTCACCCGTGCCTCTTTATAACTCAGTAAAAGACACCCAAAGGCCACGATGCCGCATGGTAATCTTGCCGGCTAATGTGCATTAGATGCCACTACTAGGGAAAGGCCTAGTAGTAGTGGCGCGGGTTAAACGGCTAGTAGTAATGCAGGTGCATTCACTAAATTAGTTTCAACACACATTCCTCGCAATAATAATAATAATAATAATAATAATAATAATAATAATAATAATAATAATAATAATAAAACAAGCACCGAATCAAACAGTACATCTTCACACAATTTTTGTTGATAAATGGGCCACAGGAAAATAGAGTTTGAGACTTCACACGGCCTCGATCCGTACATCTCCAGCGCACAAGCCGCACTGTCAGATGCTTCTTTAACCCAAGACAGCAAATTAACGTTTAGTCAACGAAACCAGGCATACAAGCTAACAACAGGAACTAGCAACGAATAGCTACGGATGTGATGAAAATAAAAAACACATAGGTAACCTCCGATCCAACTTTGATCCCTCAAGCAAGTCGAAGATTGTCACCCATCACAAATTCTTCTGATCCAGGCGCCAAGCCATGCCCCACGCCTGAACACCTCGGGTGTCACCGGATACAGCTCCTTAGAGATTTTGTCCACCTAATTCGCCACACCTGCATCGTTAACGTCTCCTTGCGTTAGTGCAGTATCAATATCTTGGTCGCCATGCTGGACACCCCCTAGGATTCCGGCATGGGTTAGCAACGCCCAGAGATGTGTCATGAGCTCCCCGCCAGAGCTCAGAACTATCTTGTGCTGAGAAGCCCTTGTAGATGCAGCCAAATGGATAACGAACCCGGCCCAGAACTCCGACAAGAACCTCCACAGATCTTCAATATGATGATCTTCCAGCATATCATCATCACCGCGGATCGCTTGCATCAGCTTCTTGCCAAGAACTGCCCCCTTCTTCAATATGGTGTCGTCCTTTTCCTCGTCATACAAATTTTCCTTGTCATACAAATGGTTGCCCCCTGATGCATATTCTTCGAGCCTTGCAAGGATATGGTCCCGCAATGTACCATGGGTGCTGGAGTCAAAGGACCCGAGGAGAAGACGACATTTTTCTTCATACATCTTTATCAGCACCGATCTACCCATTAGACTGTTCCCAGGCACTAGAGGAGGAACCAGTGTGAGCACATACGCACAGTACTGCGACAATGTCCTGGCGACCATGTAAGGAGACCCCCCAAGATTTGGAGTGGCTTTCACCTTTCTTCTTTTAGCGAGATGAATCTCGCAGTAGCACGTAGCAATATGCCAAACCAGCAGAATGTGCACACAGTCCTCCACTCCATTGACCGCTTCCCTGACACTTGTGGGAAAACCAACAGCCTTGACATCGACGAATGCCCGCTCAAGGTAGTTGTCCAACCGCACGGGACATTTGGCCAAGCAGTCTCTGAGACAGTTCATCACAGTACGCTTCACTTCCGGGGACAGATGTACAAAGTACCTAGAATATCTTGCTCCAAAGAAATACCGCAATGGGAAGAAAAAACGGATTGGGATGAGAATGTTGCATTGGCCAACCTTTCCATGCCACCTTGGCAACCAGGGCAGAGACAGCCTACAGAGCTTCCGCACAAGAGCCTTGGTCACCGAGCTTCGCAGCCACCATGGATTCCGCACGTACTGGCACAACAAAATTATCTTGGTCCAATCTGAGAACACGTAAGTAATGATCTCCAATATCTCTTTTACAAAAAGAAACGACAGGAGAAACCATGTAAAAGTTACTCCACCATGAACATTGCCAAGCTCTTCTCTTGAACCGATCTTGGAAAAGCTATAAATAGCAAACGCCACACCTACGATCCCCCCTACCAGAATGAAGGATAGCAGGAGCCGGAAGCGTGGAAAACCTTTTGCAAATACTATGGCATGCCTGCTGTTGAAGAAGTCATTGAGGAAAGACACCTCGGCCTCGCTGATACGGAACGCCCTTTCCGAGTTTCTGGGCTCATTACTGTCACCGAGGATTCCTTTAAGGACCAGCAGTCTCGTCCTATTCAGCTTGGCCTCATGAATGCCAAAGTTGAAGAAGCGCCTGCGAAGGAGCTTGTAGAGTGCAAAGGACAGGCAGAGGTCCTTGAGCTCCTCATCAAGGGTTTCTTCCTTCCAGATCTTCTCAAGCGTCAGGACCTTCACCATATCAACATCTCTCAACGCCTGCAAGAGGCTCCTGATATTCTCAGTTTCCTCCACCATATCATTACCTCTTGCTTGTCCGTCTGTTACTTTCTTCTTCATCTTCCGTTTCTTGGCTTCGCCCTGCACCAAGTATCGGCACCCCTTCATTGTGCTAGGGTCAAGATCACCCCCAGCACAGGCTTTATGCTCATGACGCATATACTCTGTTAATAACTTCAAATTTTCTCTGTGGCTATCGTTGGCGAACTCCGAGGAGAAAAAGCCATGGATGATTCGTAAAGAGTTAACTGACCATAGCAGCAAACAAGGTACCCAGAGAATGTTCGGCGCCTTAGAGCGAAGGATGTTGGCAGCCCAGAACGAGGACGTCAGATCGACCAACGGAGTTTGCTTCAAGGTGATGCCGGCCGGACGGCCTATCTTCACGCTGTAACGGAGGGTGACCAACAGCACAGCCCACACCTTGTAGTAGTAGTCCGTATCGGAGGGGCGTTGCATGATCCCAAGACTGTATAAGATCATTGCTTGAGTCATTGCGTCCATACAGATCAGAGTGCTTCTCATGGCAGCCCATGTTGACCTATGCCGCAAAGCATCAAGCACATATCGGCCCACCATGAGTGCGGTTGTCAGGGCCACCACGAATTGAATAAAGATGGGGTTGAGGACTTCGCCACTGTGCACGATGATATTGAACCTCCTCATTGCAAAAGCAGCTAGATGCAGTGGTGGAACCAGGAAAATTTCTTGGTGTATGCCACCTACAAAACAGGTAAAACAGAGTTTTTTTAGATGAGCCCAACTATTTAGACCATAAATTTCCATTGGTCCAGTGGTCCACATTGGAAATATAGATACTTAGTATAAATGCATGGAGTCCATATATTTGAAAATAGTAATTTCTGAGCATAAATGTTTTTTTACAAAGAGTGGATTTTCTTAACTTAAAATGGACGATCAAGGGGTGTATGCTGATTATGGAGAACCATATTAGGTTTGAATTGAAGAATCCTCTAACACGTGACAACACATAGTTCGTAATGTCTGCATTTTTAACTGAACAAAGTCCTTCTTTTTTGCATGTCAGTTTCAAGTTACATGATGAATCTGAACGTGGTATTTACTTCACCATGCGGAAGTGCATGATCATATAACTTTTGGGTGCAACCGATGGAAAATGATAACGATCTAACAATAATATATGTGCGTAGATATGCACTCATGTTATATGCCGATTGTGGCTATTATCGAGACCTTTTACAGCGCATCTAAATTATATGAGCCATCCATTAGGACTAGATCCACCAATACTACTAGACAAAATCAGTAGTATTTTTGGTTCAAAGGGTAAAATTGAAAGACAAAAAACAAATACCCAAACTCTACATGCAATTGGATTCTTGGTGTTTTTCAGACTGGGCTAGATCAGGTTGAGTACTTCACGGCGGACATGAGATGCAACGAAGACGATTGCTGTTAGTGGATCAATCCTTGTTGTCCGGTACTTTTGGCCGTGGAAATCATCATGTACAAAGCTAGGCAAGCTAGTCTCCTAGATTTATTGATCATCTCGAGACACATTAGTACATACATGTCAACTGACTGTTTTCCGACGGTACGTACACAAGCAGGCGGCTGCAGCCGTTGCACACAAGCAAACGCAGACGCACGACACTATCGATTCCCGTCGGAACACGTCAGCATGATCTCATTGCACTAGCTATGCCCTTCCCAATGATTCTGAGCCGTCAATATGGGAAGTAGCACCTCGTCGCATACATGGATGAGTACTACTACCTCCTTCCCATTATCTAAGGCGCGTAAGCTTTTCTAATTTTTCCCAAATTGTAAGGCGTGCAAGGACTAAAGAAACAATTATTTCCCAGTCGCCCATTCATGAAAAAAGGGATCGCTAACTGGCTTTTGCTTGCCCGCAAGAAAAAACTGACATCTGCTAACGGTTGTTAGGGAAGATCGTGGGTGAATTTAATGCCTCCTGTAACCATGCGGTGCGACGACCAGGCCATGCTAATTTGAGTCAATTACACCGGTGATGCTAAAACTTGATGCAAACGATCACTTTAGTGCTAGAACTTGTGGCATACATTGAACTGATGTAATAACTTGGCTCAGACGTGCAAATACGGTGCAAATCACGTTCGGATACAAAATCGACGCTGACTTGGCACGCCAGCATGGCATGGGGCCCACTGTTAGAGACTAGAAGGCTGAGAGGAGCGCGTGTGGCCTATTTTTTGCGAAAATCCCCTTGATTTCATAAAAAAGCCCATGTCTACGTGTCTGTTCTTTTTATTTTTTCGCATCTAAGACACATGGGTCCCACCTGCAGTACATGAAAATTAAACTGAAAAAATGGCAGCCAGATCTAGAACACATGGCCTACAACAAGACTGAACGCGGTCCTGGCGACTACACAACTCACGTTCTGCTTCCTTAGGTAGATATAACAGTCCTTAATGTAGTATAAGCAGGACGCGTGTGGGGCCTAAATGGGTTGTTATTTTAAGATATACCCCTAAAAAGTTATTTTAATATATTTGTAAAAGTAAGTAATCCTAAAAAAAGTAAAAGTAGGTAATAAAAATAATGTTCCAATATTCGTGTGTTATGAATATTATACCTTTTCTGTGGGAATATAAATATTATACATAAAGATGATGATTAGTAAATAAAAACTTTTAATATACACCCATGTATTATATAAAAATGTTTAGTAAATAAGGAAATTTAGTTTTTTATTAAATAAACATGTTTAATGAATACAAAACAATTATACATGTGTAGCTTATATTTAAATTAACAAAATGATAAATACAAAATTTACTAAATATTCACTTGTATATAATTTTCACTCATAACTTATATTCATAAAATATCTATAACTTACATAGTAGACAAGATTGAATATTCATACGAACATTTTAAAATTTAAAGTACGAATATTTTTTATTATAGAAATGTTGAACTATACACCAAAAATATTTGAAAGTTATTTTGTTTGGATTTATATAATATTTATACTCCAAAAATATTTGAAAGTTATTTTTATTACTGAGGTTATAATTTACATACCTTTTAGAAATTTCCAAAAGAAACGAGCAGGTCCAAATGGGCCGTGTAGACTGCATGCCCATTTTTTTCCCTAAAAAAAGTTATCCATGGAGCAAAAGATGGTTGGACCGATGGAGTGGCTACGACCGAATTTGTGGTAACCATAGGTCGCTGGCTCGAGACTTGAAGGAATTATTTTTCATGTTGTTTTTTCAGAAAAAATGAAATGTTACTTCTCCAACATCAGCAGGTGCTTTTTTGTTTGAAATAAAAAAATTGAGAGGGTTTCCAGTAAAAAAGAAAACAGGCCCCACGGTACTAGTCAGCAGTTCGGGTGTACACAAACGTGATTTGCACCGTATTTGCACGTCCGAGCCAATTTATTGTACCAGTTCAATGTATGCCACAAGTTCTAGCACCAAAGTGACCGTTTGTAACAAGTTCTAGCACCACGGGTGGAATTGACTCTGCTAATTTTTGTGCAAAAAGTTTAGACGCCTTAGATAACGGGAAGGAGGGAGTATCATCTCGGCAGAAGGCAGGAGAATAGCGTGACCCGGCGAGAGTTACGCTGCATGGACCATCCCATGGGAAGCGTCAGCGATGATGCGAATCGCGCGGACATGAAACATCGGTACTGCAGCACTGTCAACACGGTCAGGAGTTCGCAGTTCGCACTCCCTACGTGGAAGCAGCCATGGCATGCCCGTGGCCACCCGCCGCAGCGGGGGCAAAGGCGCCGGGGGACCGTGAGCCTCTGAGTCAGAGGGAGCTCAAGGGGCAACGCCGCCGCCAATTATAGCGCTCGCGTGGCGGCTCCATGGCCTGCTGGCTGCATTGGAATGCCCGGTTGGAGCTTCCATTTGAAGGGCACGGAGCCCTGCGTCCTGAACGACGACATCTCCTTCGTCGATGCCATGAGGGCTAACATATATGATGTGAGCTCTAAAATGTGCTCCATTGTTGGACGCGCACCGCTGATGACCGGCGACAGCAACAATGAGGCCTAACGAGGATGGTCATTGCAAGGGATTTTAGAAATTATGAAGAGAAAAAGACAAAACTGCCCAACTAATCAACGACTGAGATCATTCTATACTACTTGATCTTAGAAGTAGTGTGAGTACCATAAAAAAACTCTAATCTCTTTTATCTCTTTTAGGGCATCTTCAATGGTTGTAAGGTAGTTGTTCGTAGACTTTGCCACATAGAATTTTTTATGATGTGTCATGCAATAAATGAGGAAAGAGAGGAAGGTTATATGTACATGAACCAACACCCCTTGCACAAGCTCCAATGTAGAATGAAAGAGCACTTTATTTATTATCTCACATCCTATTGGGCAAACTAGATACAACCCATTGAAGATGTTGTATGTTAAGGTGTTGGTTGATGACATGACATATTTTACCAACAAACTAATATACAGACTGTTGAATATACCCTTATTAGTTCTACATGGTGCTGCTGCTTGTTGTTAAATAAATGGAAGACACTAGGCACCAACCGGCTGTAGTGAGCAAAACATTTATTAGGCTACTCATAGTGCGGAGTATGCATGATACTAGTATATGATACTACTATCTTCATAGGTGGAGGTGGTTTCCTCCCGCTCGGCGTCGATGCTGCTGCTCCTGTCATGGTGAGCTTCTCTCCGGTCCTCTTGGCCTCGTGGTGGTGTTCGTAGTGAGGCGGCGTGGGTGGCGGCACTGCTGCGTTGGCGCATGGTGATGGGCGACGGTTTGGCGGGTCGGTTCCGTCTGGTTGGGCGGTTGGGGGTTGGAATGCGGGAGAAATCCCTGCCGGCTTCGGCCCTGACACGGTGACACCTGCAAGTGCCACAATTCCTTCCTGGAGGGTGTCGGTGGTATCCACCCCCACCATCCTCCGCGTGCCCGGGGAAACCTGAGGACTCGTCCGGGCAGCAGCGTCGTCGGCGTCGCATCCCTTCTTGGAGGTGTTGCTTGGTATGCGGCGGATCGGAGCCTTGGTCTGTGGTAATTTGTTTCCGATGGGCGCCGCGGTGGCGGGTCATTCGCGCTTTGCCAAGCTGCCGTGGTTGTCATTTGTTTCTTCTTCTTTTTCATGGTGTGTTGTGCTGCTTGCCACAGCGTTATCTGTGCTCGGTGATGGTTGCTTTGGAATACAAAGCGGGGGAAAACCCTTTTTCGGTTATCTTCATAGGTATAATGCATAGCACATAGTAGCATAATATTAATTACGATATGATATCTATTTATGTTATTCTAATTCTCTCTTTTTTTATTTTAATTGTCTGTCACATCAACCTATTTGTTAATCTTGAGTTCATGATACCGGCTAAGATACCATCACTATGGCCAGCCTTAGCCACCTGGATTGGCAAATGCACTTTGCCTAGCAGCCCTCGAGTCATGACAAGTGGCACACCCAAACCCACGTCTCAATCATTCCTAACCCCTCTCTCCCTCACAACTGACAACACAACCAATTTAGGTGTCCCAACCATTGCGGTAGCCACTGCTTTCAAGCGCAAGCAATGCCCGTCGGGGGCCAAGATTACAACACCGGGTTGAAGCACCCGGTGAACACACCGGTTGGCCCCTATTTGCAGCACCTGCGCACATCTGAATCAGAGAGAGTGGCATCGGCGGTCAGGTTTGTAGCTTCATAGCAGCTCCGCCCGGTTCGCAATCTCCACTTGCAGCGGTTATCACCGGTCGCCTGATGTACCATGGCTCATAGCAGGCCACGGATCTTTGCAGCATTTGCTCATGGTAGGCTACCTACCTTTGCAGCTAAGTGACGAAACTAAACCCGACAGATCTCGGGGTAGGGGATCCTAAGCTAGACGTCTAGAGGTGATGGTAACAAGGGCACAAGGTTTTTACCCAGGTTCGAGCTCCAAGGAGATAATACTTTACCTCTTGCTTCTCATTATATTATTGCGTTGGAATGTACAAAGTACATGTGATCTACCACGAGGTTGTAATGTGTTTCTATGAGCCTGGCCCCTCGGTTTATATAGGTACCCGGGGATCCTAGGGTTACAACATCCTAATCGACTACGTATGTTGTGACAGAGTTCTCAACATATCCAGCGTCTTAGAGTATATGTCAAGTTTTCTAGATCTTCCTTATAATCGTTTTGGGCTTTCCAAACTGGCCCCGAACAAAACCAACATGGGGGTCTACCGCCGGATTTGATAAAACCAGTCCCTCAAACGCCATGAATGTGGATGGACGTGTCCGCGGGTACTCACCGGTCACACCTCAAATTTTCCTCTCCACATTCACGTACCTCATATCCGGTAGCGTATATACGTATTACGCACGCAACGTCATAAAGCGACTATACATGATCAAACAATACCCAACGAAATCAGCATCAAACGGACAACCAAATGCACATAAACGAATTGTACATCATCCAAAAGATCATCGGAGTTCATCGCCGGACAAGTTCTTAACTTCAACAACTAAAAGACGATAATAAACATAAGCATAGGAGGTGGAACTTCTTCGCCACTTCCTCGCCGGGCCTTTGCCCTTCCGGTCGCTGGTGTAACTGTAGGCGTCAGGGGCTGGTGGTGGATCTTTGTCGTCATCGGAGGAGGTGGAGTCTTGGTCATCGCTGTCATCAAACGAGGAGTCGTAGAGGACGATCAACCCATTCATCCAGTGGACAGCCCTGCCTACTGCCACTTCAACTTGACCACCCGAGCCGCCTCCGCCGCTGCCTTCTTCATCTCGCACACAGACTACTCTATTGCAACACGGAGCACCTTCGCATTCATCCGCCGTAGACAGCTAGCGTCAGTCTTCGCCATCGTCAGCGACCGGCGGTACACCCAAGCGAGGAGCTACTTGTCCTAGTTGGGCTCTGCCGGCATACCATGGCAGTGGCGCAAGGACTGCTCAACCGCACCCCTCTCCTTGCCCCGTGCCTCTTGCCGCGGGCGGCGCACACCACCGATTCGAGAATGCGCGTGCGGGCCAGCGGCGTGGGCACTAGCACTGACCGCCAGCCGCGTGGAGCAGCGGCTGGCGGGGGAAGGGGCCGGCGCGGGGGCTGAGCGGACTGCGCTGCCATAGCGAAGCTACGCACGGGCCGGGAGAGGCCAGCTCAGGTGTTCGGTGGAGAGTTGTTGTGGGTGGTGGGCTCCGCGAGCTCCAGCAGCGGCGACGGTGTTAAGGTTGGCAGGAGGAGCGACGTTGTATCTACCATGTCGATGACGACGAGAATTGGCGGCATGGTGCAGCTGGATCTCGACGGCTGATGTGTATGGATGGACGAGCGCAGGGCGGCAGATCTGTTTGGCGCCGTTGCGGTGTCGATGGTAGGGTCGGGAAGGTCGATGCATCTGTACCTGCTCTGAAGATGGATCGGCAGAAGGCGTTGACGACGACCCATGAGAGTGCGTCGGACCGGTCTGCCCAGACCTGGTATGTGGCTTGGTTGGGACCTCCAAATTTAGATATTAGGCTTAGGTGAGAGGTCTGGGTATTCCAGTCAGCACTGCACCCCTTCATCAGTGGATATGAGTAGTGACAAATGTTGCCAAGATGGCGGATTCAGACATATCGATGCACTATTTTATAAGGTCTTCATGAATAATTAATCAAATAGTTGCATGCATCTCCCAGACGTAGAGACCGAGAGTCCTCCTACGTTCCTAAAAAAAGCATACAACAGAAATTTGCTAATTTGGACTATTAAACATCTGCGGATATGTCCAGAGAGACTGACCGGGACACCTTAAATTTTCTTTCACACAACCAAACACCTCAATTAGCTATCCTCAAATCTGGCTACTACATCATGATATGCCATTGGAATACCAAAATTTGGCATGTTCTACCTACATACTAGCTATGAAGGAGATCATCCACGGCCGCCCTTGCCTTTTCCGGCTCCCTTGTCGTCCTTCTCGCCGAAGCGGTCAACATGCAATATGTGCCAAGGCGGGTCAGGTCATCATCAAAGTTGTCTGACCCATCACTGTCCTCCCTCTTGTCTTTTTTTTGTGGGGGGGGGGGGGGGGGGGGGAGGGGGGAGTCCGGCCCTATGCGAACCGCCTGATTCAGCTGCTCTCGTGTGAGGGTGCGTGTGTTCCTCCGCTGCCGCTTCTTTGCAATGCAGGCGCAGATGGCTTCGTCCTCCGCGGCAGCGCTCACCGCTGCCTCCGCCACAACCATGTTGGCAGCTAGGCGGGCCTTGTCCACCCTCATTCTCTCCATCCCACAACAGGCACGCCCTGTCCCGGTATCTCTCATACTCCGCTGTTGGGATTGGCCCACAGTATCAATCACATCAATACACGATTGGCCTATGTGTTCCGTTGCAAATCATTGTCTCCTCCCTTTGCCTCTCCTCCAAGGAAAGGCAGCTAGGGTTTCTACCTCCCGTCGGCGGCCCTGCCGAGGGCCATGGGGGCGCGGTGGATCCCCGCCCTTGCCGGCGGGAGGGCTCCGTTTTTAGGTGTTTCTTTAAATTTTGTTCGGGTTTGTGTCCTACTCAAGAAGACGAGACAACAGTGGCTACTTGAAGATGGAATAAGGTTCTTCCCGTCTAGCCCCCGTCCCGATGGTGTGTCTAGCATCGTCGGAGTGCGCGTGGAGATGTGTCTCTGGCAGGTCTCGCGGGATTCCGTCGGTGGTTGGCTTTGGTGGATCCGCTCGGATCCGGTCTTTGTTCGTCTTTGTTCACATGTCTTCAGGTTGGATCCTTCCGGTCTAAACTTCTCTTCATCGGCAGTGGTTGCTGATCTGGTGTGTTGGTCCTATGGGGCCTTAACACGATGACTTCCCATCTGTCTACTATAACAAGTTGTGCCCGGCTTCGACGAGGGAGGGCCGATGACAGCGGCGCGTCTTCGGCTCGCTTCAGTGCTTGTAGTCATCGCTAGGTGGTCTATGAATCTGGATGTAATTTTCAGTATTTCTGGTGTTCATTGTACATCCATGATTAAAGATGAGTAGATCGACAGTTTCCCGCAAAAATAAAACACGATGGACACACGCACACGAATTTTTTTAGCCAAAGACACGTCGTACCTCTCTTACCTTTTTTTCCCTTCTTTTTCCTCTTCACCACGACCTGATACAAAATTCACCGAAACATCACGTCCTGGTTGTGTATATATACACAACCAACAAAGCCGACGTTACACAAAGCCTAAACCTACACGAACACGCCACACGTACAGATCCTGATCGGAACACAGCCTGCTACATATCGGCAAGCAAGACTGTCTCTAATATAGAGTACTAATGCTAGAATTGACATGTGATGCACAGGGGTTTTCCCCATTTATTGAGGATCAAATTTGGTGTGTGGTGAAATCACTCATCAAAAAAATCTGGATAGTCATATAAAAAAAATCCAAGGACCATGTTTATCTTGGTACTCATACTAAAATGGTCGTATGCATCCCTAGTTGGTGTAGAGGCTGGGTAAGTGTTCCCCCAATTTTAATGCAAAGAGAGCCTTGGCTCAGTGGTTGGGCATGCGGTTGTGCAGCCTAACGACCTGAGTTCAGTTCCTAGAGTTGACAGGTAATGCACAGGGATTTTCCCCCATTTATTGAGGATCAAGTTTGGTGTGTGGTAGAATCACTCATCCAAAGTGGACCTTTTACGGTGCATCATACTACCTATGGAACCGAGTAGTATTGAATCATCTCAGCCGTTGATTAGCGGGGTAGTTTTGTCTTTTTTCTTAATTAGTAAAATCCCACGCGGTGTCGGTGACCATCCTCCTGAGGCCTAGTCGTTGCCATCGCCGGTCATCAATGCGCATGTCCAACAATCGATCAGGAGGTAGCCTCCGTGCCATTGAGCGGGAGATCCAAGTCGCCGGCCGGGCATCGAATCAACCAGCAGGCCGCGGAGCCGCCGCTGCAGCGTCCTGATCAGTGGCGCCGTCGTCGCTGCAGCTCTCTACGAGGTGCCTCCGCTGCTTTTGCCTTCTTCGCTTGCGTGCAGCGGCCGCGCGCAGCCGCCACTTGATCACCGGAAGACAATCAGCTAATCATCGACGTACTAGTGCCTCATGACACTGATCAATCAACTTTTGTGCATGGTGATTTCCTTGGCAAAAATACCGTCTGACAAGGAACCGCCGGAAAGTATTGGGACGGACCGGTCCCTGCAGTCCCGTGGGAGCAGGATAACCCGAGAAGAAAACACATTGATTTCTCAATGCGTGTAGAGTTTCGGTATTTACTTTGTTAGTCTTGCAATTTTACCCCTTAAACAAGATATACTACTGATTTTTCCTAGTAGTATTAATGGATCTAGTCCATTGAACGACTTGAAATGGACGGCTCATATTATCTTAATACCCATTTAAAAAATTATGAAGACCATATTTATCTTGGTACTCATATTAAAATGGTTGTATGCATCCCTAATTGGTGCAGAAGTCAGAAGTCGGGGAAGTGCAATTCTCCCTCAATTTAAAAAAAGTCGTGACCCATGCGGGAAAAACTGCCTCCCAGGTCGGCGGCACTGCTCTTTCACCGAAGGTGGTGGGTGTGTGGTGGCTCCAGCCTACCTTCTGTGCGAGCACGCGGCCACGCGGGAGTCCAGAAATCCCCGTCCATGCGGATGGCGGTGCGGTCAGGTCTGTTGTCAGGCATCAACAACTTCGGCGTCCTTTGTGATCGTTCCCATGTGACTACCTTGATTCAAATCTGGACAGCTTGGTTGAGATAATCCATATCCAATTGGCTGTGTGCTGCAGCGACTCCTACGGCTCCATGATGACGACGGTCATTGAAAAGTTTATTTTCCAGGCTAATGGTTGACTTCGGCGGTGAGATACAAACTATGGGCAACGACTTGAGCAAAGGAATGCTTGTGCAACGACATCAACCACAGCGCATGTAGTTGTTGGGATCGTTGAGAAATGGTGACGACAACACATGAGTGACTTCGATGGTGGTGCTACTTATGCACCCGGTCTCGAGCTCCAGGGTGAAAGCCTAGGTCTGGTCAACTGTTATAGCTAGCAATGGCGATGTTTTTCTTACGTTGTTACCTTGTTGAAGGCATTGCTCGGTTATGCTCGGATTGATTCTTCAGGGTGAAAATCCAGATTCTAGCATTCGTTGTTGGATCCAGTGATGGCGGTGTTTGAGGGCCGCTCCCTCCTGAAGGAGTTGCTGTTGAAGAAATTCGTTGTCCGTGTGGTGTACATAAGATAGTTGGCGCGGATATGGTCATTGCCGTAATTTGCCGATCGTGGATATGATCGCTTGGGTTTTTAATTTTTCATCGCCTACGCATAGCTTTGCTCTTGCTATTTGCTGGCGTGTTGTATGTGTACGTTGATGTTGGCTATGTGCATCATAGTTATGGAGAGACCGGGTATGTGCTTATTGTGTTTGTATCCTTTTGATGCTTCATTATGATCTAATAAAATCCATCCTTTATCAAAAAAGACTACTAATGCTAGAAAACTCCTAATTAACACAGGCTACGTTGATCACCGGTGTCCTACCCGGACACGTAGTACTATCGGATGCTACAAGACTAACTCTTTCTATGACTAGGATAAAATTACCTAACATTCTTCCTCTAATCTTGAATTGTCATCTCCTCATACTTGTTTTGATCTTGCCTCGTTGTAGATCCACGACTTGACTATCCTCCTCAACGTATGATCTAGATTCCTAGTCACGCTCTAGGCAACACCATCGGTCACCCATAACACAGTACATGCCAACTAACTTGTAGACTACACCATCCACCCATAGCCTCATGTAGAGACAGGTCATTTGGTGCTACACCACACTAGACAGCCCTTCGACTGTGACACGCTTCATCTTCAACAGATCCGCACAGAGACAAGCACTTGGAAATGACGACGACTCACAGACGCGACGACTACGACAACTGACCGTGCAAATACGCACGACTCCTTGACTCATCTAACTCCCCCGGACGACGATCTTGACGACTCTTCCTGGTACCCTACATCGGCACCACCACTCACGTCAACGATTTTCTTCCACCGCCTTCCCGATGACAGCCTGCCGTCTCCCTCCATGTCGCTTTGCCGAACGATGATCGCCCGATCCTCCTCGACGCTGCATCACCCAACGACTCCATCGCCCACCCCGAGGCGCGACCCCGGGGCAAGCGCAGGTTCAAATCTACTTTAGCTCTAATACCAATTATTGGGATTGACCCACAGGATTGATATTAGAGCTAAAGGCACATGGGGTGGATGGATACGCGCACACAAATTTTTTTAGCCAAAGGCACATGTCGTACTTCTCTTTCCTTTATTTCTTTTTCCCCTTTTCTCTTCACCACAACTTGATACAAAACTCACCGGAACATCACGGCCTGGTTGTGTATATATACACAACCAACATAGCCGACGTTACACAAAGCCTAAACCTATACGAGGTGATCTGTCTTTCTATCCTTTGGTGGCCACTTCGGTGGTGTCGAAGAAAAGGGACAGGCGCTGGTATTTTGCATAGGATTTTCCTCTTTTTTCTATCTTTTCAGTTATGTATGATCGGTGCTTACGTGCCTTGTAACTTGATCTTTATTTTATATAAATGAGACACGTAGTACCATGAAAAAAAAAACCCACACGTACAGATCCTGAACGGAACACAACCTGCTACACGCATATTGGCAAGCCATGACCGACTCTAACATAGACTGCGGAAACTCCTAATTAATCACCGGCTACGTTGATCACCGGTGTCCTACCCGGACACGTACTACTGTCGGATGCTACAAGACTAACTCTTTCCATGACTAGGATAATCTTACCTAACATCTGCCACGCTACCAGGAATGGGGAAGCTAATGCACCGCAGTGATACAGCCTCTTAGGAGGATCCAAGCGCCCGTTGCACGGACACAATGGTTCACGCAGGACAGATCCCGCCATCGTCTGGGCGCAGTCTTCCCTGGAGCATGAGCTCACTGTCTTGCTTGCCCTCCAACACGGTGTCGCTGAGCTCGTGCAGCATGGCAAACGCCACTGTCGTTACCCTCCATGATGAGGAGGGCAACACGGCCTTCCAAAGCCAGGCGATGCCATCCGGCGTGGAAGCCTCGATGCCTTCTAACCGGAGGCGCGGTCCCACGGAGGCAAGCGCACTGGCCCGACCAAAGCGACGAAAGCTCATGGTGCCATCCCCTGCAACGGACATCAGCCGGGCTCACGCCCAACGTGCGGCGTCCTCGGCGCAGCTGCCTGGCGTGCAGCGCGAGCATGACTACAGTGGCATTGTTGCCCGTCTGCGATGGCTATTGGCCTGTAAGGCGAATGCACAGAGGGTGCTTGATAAAATGTCGTTGCTGTTTGAGAGAAGGCAAGAGAAACCTTATTTCTTGTTCTCGACAAAATGCCTCTGGTTTTCAAGTATGAGGGACTAAATGTCGACCAGAAAAGGATAAGAGACAAGATGTATACTTCTAGTAAAATTGAGGGACCAAAAACATATCTTTTCTCTTCTAATGGAAAAAATAGAATGATACGCTAGTTCAAAATGAAAAAAAAAAACAGCTACAGTTAACTTGTCATAAGTGCGAATGGAATGCAACTTGTCATAAATGCGAAGATGAAGTTCCCAAAAACTTAACAAACCGGTGAGAGCAGAAAAAAAATACATATATATACAAGGAAGTCATCAAACTGACCTGCAGTATAGAATCCACTTCACGGATGTTTGTAAGAAATTGATTTCCCAATACCTAAACCTGAAGCAAATAGCAAGATAAACTGAACATCCAGGTATATAAGCTAGTTAAAACTAAAAAGAATCATCAACATGTTGTGCCCTGGAATAGGACTATATGAGTAAAACGAAGATAACAGTACCACTCCTTTGCTTGCTCCTTCCACGACAACTGCTTAGACGAAGTGAGCGGTTGGGCGAACCACTTCAGGCTACGACCCCTGACTGACAGCCCAACGCCACGAAGGCACCACCCCCGCGCTGGGTGCACTGGGGAGCAGAAGCAATGGGAGGCTGGGCGGACTGGAGGTGTGGCACAGTGGGATCAGGAAAGGACGCGAGGCGAGTGTGATGTCCTAGATTGATTGGGGAGTAGGTGAAGACTTGGGAAGGGGACGCGGAAGGAAACTCACCGGTCGATGTTTGAAAAGAGACTGGGCATGTGGAAGAGAGTTTATTCATTCGCAAAATAAAAGAGAGAAAGAGAGTACTCATCTGACGGATCTGGCCAGTAGATGCATCTTGTTTGAAAATACCGAGTTATTTAGGCTAGTCATAGTGGGGAGTTACTTACATTAGTGTCATGCATATGTCACTAATCGGTGTTACTAATCTAAAGATAGTGTTATAGGTGGCTGTATTTATTAGCTTGTAGACTCATGTTTTTCTTGTAAAATGCTATGTGATGTTACTTCAAACACCTCTATCCTCATTAACTACAAGCCACTTAAGTAAATTTATTTTAGGGTACGTTGTGTTACTAGCTAAGTTACTTCAGTATGAGCAGCGCTAGCTGTTTGGATGGTTGCTAACCGGTAGTTGAACAGAGGAACTCGTTGTACTCAAGTAGTCCAGGCTGACATTCATTGGAATGTGTAACTTTAGGAAATGTTTTTTAATTGTCGCTTTATTCGGTTGGTCTGGACACATCTCAAAGCTCTTTTTACCTGCTTTCTCTCTTTTTTTCTGCTCATGGCACACACTACGATATGCATGTCTCTGATATGATCTCTTCTCTTTCCATCTCCAAATCCATCACTTCTAGTTCCCTTTTCACTATTTAGATTGTTCATATCTTCAAAAGAAAGATCCCGTTTTCGAAACATTTTATATATTTGAACTCCTGGAGCCAAGACTTTTAGAACAAGATCAATCTTGAATACATTCAAACATGTTTAAATTTCAACGTTTGAAATAAGTGAAATTCGCTTTCTAAAAATAGCGAAATATTTTTTGACAAACTACAACAGGTAAAGCTCCTAGTTTTTGTCATTTTCATTTATAGTTAATAATGGAGGTCCTTACATGGTTGTAGAGAAGCAATCACTTCAGTTACAAAGAGTTAGAAATTAGGAAACACTAGCCCCATTGAATGGGTATTATTTATACATTATCAATCCAGGATGACATGCATCCTTGAGACCAGGTTTTCCCCTGATCCTGGTCATATGAAAAGTTCTGATAAAATCTGATTTGCAGGCTTGGATGTTGCACGGAATGTCTTCAAATATAAATCCTGTTGGTGCAATATCTGAATACCTTGTGTTTTGGAGATTGTTAACAGAACAGGTATGAACTGATTTGTTTGCTAGTGCATACACAGAGAAAAAGTCCATACACAACTGAAGAGAATGCTGTCTTCAGTGCTGAGTTCGAGGAACTTCACCGAAGTATATCTGCGTTGCAGAGGAAAGGAGCTATATTTGTTGAAGTCATATAGTCGAGAAGATTGTTGTGAAGAAATCGATCCCTCGAAACTTTACTGTTGAAGAAAAGCTTTTTGGTTCAGTTCTGTCGTCCGAAGAAATTGACTGAGCGATGGAAGTCGAAGACAAAGTGAAGAAGCAATATTCATTTCGTTGTTCTTCTTTCATTCTTTTGAGTCATAGGACCTCCGTACTATTAAGAGGGGTATAGACTCTCGATGCTTAGATCAGTTGTGATGCTTAGCCAAAACCTATGAAAGTTGCGAGACAAATCTCTTTGTGCTTCGAGCAAATACTTGTCAGCAAGAGACTGTGATCTTCTTCGTTACAAGAGATTTGTCTCAGACCAAGGAGTTAGCATTACTTGTTCCGCAAGCAATGTTACCGTTGTGCTCAAATCTGACCGTTGGACTCGTGTCGTTCGGTCGTTGGCTGAACCCGATGTCTAATTTGGTCATTTCCGATCTAGGAAGGCTGCGGGTATAAATAGCCACCCCACTCCAACATTGTCCGTTGGCTGCTCCGCTTGAGATTTCTTAGAAGATTGATTTGAGTTTAAGATCCATCGAGGGAAAAATCAAGAGCCCAAATTTAGACAGTGGCTTAGAATCATAGTAGTTCTGAATGAGAGTTCTTGTACCTATTACTCTTGAGAGGTGCGCACTCTCTAGACGGATAGGTTTTGGTTCGAGATTTGATGAGTCGTTGTCTTCACTGAGCCTGATCTTAAGCGACCGAGAGTGATTGTGGTTTGCGAAGGTTTTGGTTCGAGTGTTGATGAGTCGTTGTCTTCACTGACAAGGATCTTCCACAAGTGAAATCAATCTGAGTCTGATCAGCTCTGTGTTGAAGGAGAATAGGCTCAAGAGAGTTTATCTTCCATGTTAAGTCACAACCCCTCCAACCAGACGTAGCCCTTTGGCAGAAGGGTGAACTGGTCTACAAAACCTGGTTGTCGCCATCGAGCACCACTGGTTCATTCTATTTCACTGCAATTCCTTCAGTAGTTCTTATATGTGCCCTTTGCCGATAGTTTATCTGATCATTTGATTATGTTGTCTATTTCAAATATCATCATATTCATCCTATCTCATTCTCATCACTTGTATTCACTGTGACAATCATTTTTTATATACCTGTGAAATCATTCCATAGTATTGTTTTTCTCGGTGCACCATGTTGTGTCTTGTTCTACGACATTTGTTTGCATGTTGTATTACCCTCATCGTAGTTAAACCAGTCGTTTCCCGTTCTCGTACTGTCATTACATCTTTCATCAAGGAGTATGCTTCAGACGAAGAAGATTGATTCAGTTCTTTTCATTCGCTACTTTATTCCGAAACTGTGATTGGGTAAGCTTCAACACTTTGGAAAGTAATTTTGAATCTCCCATTCACCCCCCTCTAGTCGATATACTCTCGGTCCTAACAATTGGTATCAGAGCGGGTACTCCCTATCTCTGTATTAAAGATCTAACGTCCTTGAAGTTTTGAGTATGTCGTATGCAGGTATATCCTCGCACTTTGAAAGATTTCCTATCTTTGATGGAAATGACTATCTGTACTAGAAGGAATAGATGACAATCAGAATTCAAGCTATCGACTATGATCTGTGGTAGATTGACGAAGATGGCTACACCGTTCAGCACCCTGATGCTCCATCTTCTAATTACAAGCCTAAGATGCGTCTGGATGCACAAGCGAAAAATATTATCTGTGCAAGCATCTCAAAGGACGTGTTCATTTAGTTTTGAAATCTTGACACTACAAAGCAACTCTGGGATGCCATAAAAAATGTTTACGAACAATTCATCTCTAGAACAGAAAATCACACTCAAATGCTTCATGCCATGTTTGCTGGTTTCAGAAGTCTTCGAAAGGAAAGTGTTATGGAACTCACCGATCGGCTGCCAGACATTGTTGAAAGACTTCAACGAGGAGTAACTGATGTCACCGATAAAGATGTGGTAAACAAGCTACTAAGTGCACTTGATAAAACCTTTGATCCTATTTTAGCCAAAATCAAACAAAGATCAGACTATGAGAGCTTCGCTATGTTGAGGTCATGACACTGCTATCAATTCATGAATAAAAGTTGGAACTAGTAAATGCCAAACAAGAATCTTCTTTGGAAAGTGAAGGAGAAATCCTCTCACACTATGGCAGCTCACAAGAAGAAGAAGATGTCGAGAATTAACACACCATCACAAGAGAATTGGAAATGCTCACACAATGACTAAGTGATCTTAGAAGATAGAACATGTATCTTGTTAATGATGATGAAGATGACATGCCTAATTCAACAAGACAGCTACCTCCAAAAGACATGAAGTGCTTCAAGTGCAAACATTTTGGTCATGTCATAGCTGACAGTGCTGGCTGGGATAGTATGCCAAGCAAAAGATGGAAATATCATCACGACAATGGATTCACACGGGTTAATCGTCAGACTAAGCTCTCGAAGACAAATGAGTCTTCCTCATCTTCTTCGATGAGACTAGCCACTAACGTGAAAGCCAGAGCTACCGTCGAATCAAATATGAGAAATATATCAGAGCTCAATTGAGTATGTGCTGAAATGGCTATTGATTCAGAAGATGACACATCTAAATCAGACTCTGAAGAAGAAGATCTTAACAGAAGGATTGGGAGAAGCAATGCATATGTTGCCATTGAATCATCGAAGAAATCCTATGAATCAAGCACCGATGATGATGATTCAAGCGACGATGAACCAAGCACGTTCTGTCTCATGGCAAAATCATCAAAGGATCAGGTATCTGCGAAACGCCAAAGATCCATGAACGAATATTCACCTGAGTATATTTCCTATGCCAAGCTGGTCAAGATTGCTAAGTCCCAACATGATGAACTTGAGATCCTTGAGAGAAATCAAAGGAAAACCAAAGGATTACTGGTCGAGAGATGGAGTGGAATCAAAAGTTGATCGAAGAGCAAGATGCTTTTTCATCAACTGTTGATGATCTTACCAATCGATATGATACTCTTACAGTTGACTACAAGAGTTTATCAGATGAACTCCTTAATAGGAATCAAGAACTCGTGTCACTGAAAGAATCTCATAACGAGCTGTTGCTAGAAAAAGCTTCTCTCTTCATCGAGCAATCTGTTCGACTTCCTGATGATTTTGTACCTCCATGCTTAAAATGCCTAGAACGTAGCAATGTAGATTCTCATGTTGAAACTTCTAATACTATTGTGAATGATATTGCTAATACTAAAATTTGTACCACTGTCCCCTCTTCCAAGGATTCTGCTGCTATTACTGAAGAAAATTGTAGGTTAAAAGGCTTACTTGAGACTGGAATGCTAAGGAGCCTAAACGGGCATCAAACCCATGTGATGTACTCAAGAAGTCCATACAGCACAAAAACCCTCAGAAGGAAGGATTAGGTTTCGAAAAGAAACTCAATGTGGACGGATCCTATTGGACTCCCGAGCAGTATCCTCGAATGACTTCGGTTTGTGCAAAGCCTACAACCCTGGAATCTGAAACTTTGACTGGTTATCATTCACCCATTCCTGTTGATAATGATGAGTCTATTGACTTAGATTACAAAATTTTCAAACAACAGAATGGTAAAGTTTTCGCTCGATATGTTGGAAGTAACTACAGGACAGGTTCACCCAAGAAGCAAATCTGGGTAAAGAAGTGCACTGTTGAAAAATTGGCTGTCACTGCTAACCTGACTGTGCAGGATAACTCTCGACGAGCAAATGGTTATCATTCGCAGAATGGGCATCGATCAAAGCTTCGACAGAAGGAGTACATGCGTACATCCTCAAGTCATTACATTCATGTTTCTTGAAACAACTTCAATGCATATTCATATAATTATCATCAAAGTGCATAGATATCTCGCAGGCCTCGCAGAAGGAATACCTCTATTCAGTCCAAGCAAATGAGGTCCTGACCTCCCACACAAGTGTGGGTTGGTGAAGAAGAACTAATCCTCTCGTGCAGGGAATTCTCTCAGGGATATCTCATGTTTATTATAAGCTCTGAACAATAATTGTTGGTGCTTTGTTCGAAGTGTTCATGCCTTGTATTTTCCTTCGGATGGCTTTGTGTTTTGAGTAAGTTTTTGTTTCTTCTCAGTTCTTTCTCGTCATAAACATGCAACTTGATCTGAAGGAAATTTCAATCGGACATCCTTGGTCACGAATGAAATTAACTTTGAAATTTCAACTATTTTGTTGCTTGCGCTTCCTCAAAACCTTCGGATTTCTGTTCAGTTACCATGCTTTTCGCAGGAAACGACTGACACATGCCCACGATCTCCCGATCGTGATCTCGTCCGTTGAATGTGGAACATCCCGTGCTTTTCGGCCGTGGATATCAGAGGGTGCGGTTTCACCCTCGGGCTATATAAACCCTCTATCCAGGATCCATCCTCCTTGGTTCATTCTCTATTCGGCCTCATACCCCTCCTCTCGCTCTCCGCCCGAACCAGAGCTTGAAGCAGCATCGACGTCGTGCCTCGCCGTGCAACTCTGGCAAAGCCCCATCACTGTTGGTCGCGCCAGTGCGGTACCTCTTATCTCCTGTGCTCCCATAGATGATCAGTACTGCCAAGTTAGGGTGTACGGATCTGGAACTAGCCCTGTCCCTTTTCTGTTCTAGGACTGTTTGTCCCGACGCCATTTATCTTGCTTTATTTACTTGCGGTAGATCTTTAGGCCTCACTAAGTTGTGACTAGTACGGTTTGTAGTTGTTACTTGTACCCGTCAAATTGGGTCTAGGGTTCATGTGTTATTGATACGTCTCCATCATATCTAATTTTCCAAACTCTTTTGCCCTTGTTTTGGACTCTAGTTTGCGTGACTTGAATGGAACTAACCCGGAATGACATTGTTTTCAACAGAATTGCCTTGGTGTTATTTTTGTGCAGAAATAAAAATTCTCGGAATGACCTGAAACTTCACGGAGAATATTTTTGGAATAAATTAAAAATATTGGCACAAGAATCAACCAAAGGGGACCCAACGACTGTCCATAAGGGTGGAGGGCGCCCCCCAGGGCGCGTCCCTGCCTTTTGGGTCCCCTGGACCTTCACTGAACTGAACTCCAACTCCATATGTTCACGTTCGGGGAGGAAAAAATTGGGGAGAAGGATTCATCGTGTTTTATGATACAGAGCCGCCGCCACCTCCTGTTCTTCATCGGGAGGGCAGATCCGGAGTCCGCTTGGGGCTCCGGAGAGGGGAATTGATATGTCTCTGTTGTATCTACTTCTCCTAATACTTTTCCTCTTGTTTTGGACTCTAATTTGCATGATTTCAATGACCGGACTGACGTTGTTTTCAGCAGAACTACCATGTGTTGTATTTGCACAGAAATAGAAGTTCCTGGATTGGAACAGAACTTTGCGCGGATTTTTTATTCAATAAATAAGAATTTCTGGAGCCAAGAACCACAGGAGGGGGGCACCTGGGTGGGCACAACCCACCAGGGCGCTCCCCCCACCAGGCGCGCCCAGGTGGGTTGTCCCCACCTGGTGGCCCCACAGACCAAGAAACCGATGCTATAAATCATATGTTCGGAGAAAAAAAATCAAGGAGAAAGAATTATAGCGTTTCACGAGATGGAGCCGCCGCCACCTCCTATTCTTCATCGGGAGGCCAGATCTGGAGTCCGTTTGGGGCTCCGGAGAGGGTGATCTTTGATATTCATCATCACCAACCCTTCTTTATCGTCCATTCCATGATGCTCCCCACCGGGAGTGAGTAATTCTTTCACAGGCTCACTGGTTGGTGAGGAGTTTTGCTAGGGCTTGATCATGTAATCGAGCTAGTTTTGCTAGGGCTTGATCCCTAGTAGTATCCATTATGTTCTAAGATTGATGTTGCCATGACTTTGCCATGCTTAATGCTTGTCACTTTGGGCCTGGGTGCCATGATTTCAGATCTCAACCATTTATGCTATCACCATTATATCTATGTTCTAGATCCGATCTTGCAAGTTATAGTCACCTACTACGTGTTCTGATCAGGCAACCCGGAGTGACAATAGTCGGGACACTTCCCGATATGACCGTAGTTTGGGGAGTTCATGTATTCACTATGTGTTAATGCTTTGTTCTGGTTCTCTATGAAAAGGAAGCTTCAATATCCCTTAGTTTCCAATAGGACCCCGCTACCACGGGACGGTAGGACAAAAGATGTCATGCAAGTTCTTTCCATAAACATGTATGACTATTTACGGAAAACATGCCTACATTATATTTATGAACTGGAGCTAGTGCTGTATCGCCCTAGGTTATGACTGTTATATGATGAATATCATCCAATGAATTCACCGATCCAATGCCTACAAATTTCTCTTATATTGTTTCTGCTAAGTGACTACTGCTACTTTTACTGTTGCACTTGCTACAAAATCATTGCTATCACTGTTGCTGCTACAAGTGCTATCTCTACTACTATCAAAACTATCACACTGCTTTGTGATGTCTACTACACAACCTTCTTCCTGTAGACGTTGTTGGGCCTGCAAGTGCACAGGTTTGTAGGACAGTAGCAAATTTCCCTCAAGTGGATGACCTAAGGTTTATCAATCCGTGGGAGGCGTAGGATGAAGATGGTCTCTCTCAAGCAACCCTGCAACCAAATAACAAAGAGTCTCTTGTGTCCCCAACACACCCAATACAATGGTAAATTGTATAGGTGCACTAGTTCGGCGAAGAGATGGAGATACAAGTGCAATATGCATGGTAGATATAGGTTTTGGTAATCTGAAAATATAAAAACAGCAAGGTAACTAATGATAAAAGTGAGCGTAAACGGTATTGCAATGGTAGGAAACAAGGCATAGGGTTCATACTTTCACTAGTGCAAGTTATCTCAACAATAATAACATAGATAGATCATATAACAATCCCTCAACAGGCAACAAAGAGTCACTCCAAAGCCACTAATAGCGGAGAACAAACGAAGAGATTATGGTAGGGTACGAAACCACCCCAAAGTTATTCTTTCGGATCGATCTATTCAAGAGTTCGTACTAGAATAACACCTTAAGACACAAATCAACCAAACCCCTAATGTCACCTAGATACTCCATTGTCACCTCAAGTATCCATGGGCATGATTATACGACATGCATCACACAATCTCAGATTCATCCAACCAACACAAAGTACTTCAAATAATACCCTAAAGTTTCTACCGGAGAGTCAAGACGAAAGCGTGTGCCAACCCCTATGCATAGATTCATGGGCGGAACCCGCAAGTTGGTCACCAAAACATACATCAAGTGGCACGTGAAATCCCATTGTCACCACAGATAAACACGGCAAGACATATATCAAGTGTTCTCAAATCCTCAAAGACTCAATCCGATAAGATAACTTCAAAGGGAAAACTCAATCCATTACAAGAGAGTAGAGGGGGAGAAACATCATAAGATCCAACTATAATAGCAAAGATCGTGAAACATTAAGATCGTGCCATAGAGAGAACACGAGAGAGAGAGATCAAACACATAGCTACTGGTACATACCCTCAGCCCCAAGGGTGAACTACTCTCTCCTCGTCATGGAGAGCGCCGGGATGATGAAGATGGCCACCGGTGATGGGTTCACCCTCCGGCAGGGTGCCGAAACGGGCTCCCGAGATGTTTTTGGTGGCTACAGAGGCTTGCGGCAGCGGAACTCCCGATCTATCTTCTGTTTTGATGTTTTTAGGGTACGTAGGCTTATATAGGCAAAAGAAGTCGGTCGGGGGAGCCTCAAGGGGCCCACGAGAGGGTAAGGCACGCCCAGGGGTGTGTGCGCCCCCCTGTCTCGTGGCCCCCTCGATGATCCCCTGGCTTGCACTCCAAGTTCCTGAGATTGGTTCTGTTCCAAAAATAACTTTTCTGAAGGTTTCATTCCGTTTGGACTCCGTTTGATATTCCTTTTCTTCGAAATACTGAAACAGGCAAGAAAACGACAATATGGGTTGGGCCTCCTGTTAATAGGTTAGTCCCAAAAATGATATAAATGTGTAAAATAAAGCCCATAAACATCCAAAAAGAGTAATATAATAGCATGGAAGAATCAAAAATTATAGATACGTTGGAGACGTATCACTTTGCTACTGATCACTTTGCTGTAGATAATTAATCTCCAGGTGTGGCTTGATACGTCTCCAACATATCTATAATTTTTGATTGTTCCATGCTATTATATTATCCATCTTGGATATTTTATATGCATTTATATGCTATTTTATCTGATTTTTGGGACCACCCTATTAACCTAGAGCCCAGTGGCAGTTTCTGTTTTTTCCTTGTTTTTGAGTTTTATAGAAAGAATTATCAAACGGGGTCCAAACGAGCTGGAAATTCATGGAGATTTTTTATGGACCAGAAGAAGCCCCCGAAGCAAAAGAGTTGGGCCAGAAGTGTCCCGAGTCATCCACGAGGGTGGATGACGCGCCCTACCCCCTTGGCATGACCCCCTACCTCGTGGCTGACTCAGAGACCCCCTTACATGAAATGAATGCCAAAAATTCCTATAAATACAGAAAATCCCGAAAAGAAAACCAAGATCGGGAGTTCCGCCGCCGCAAGCCTCTGTAGCCACCAAAAACCAATCGGGACGCTGTTCCGGCACCCTGCCAGAGGGGGGATCCATCACCGATGGCCATCTTCATCATCCCAGCGCTCTCATGACGAGGAGGGAGTAGTTCACCCTCGGGGATGAGGGTATGTACAGTAGCTATGTATTTGATCTCTCTCTCTCTCTCTCTCTCTCCCTCTCTCTCTCGTGTTCTTGATATGGCACGATCTTGATGTACCGCGAGCTTTGTTATTATAGTTAGATCTTAAGATGTTTCTCCCCTCTCTGCCTATTGTAATGGATTGAGTTTTCATTTTGAAGTTACCTTATCAGACTGAGTCTTTAAGGATTCGAGAACACTTGATGTATGTCTTGAATGTGCTTATCTATGGTCACAATGGGATATTCATGTGATCTACTTGATGTATGTTTTGGTGATCAACTTGCGGGTTCAGCGACCTTGTGAACTTATGCATAGGGGTTGGCACATGTTTTGGTCTTGACTCTCCAGTCGAAACTTTGGGGCACTCTTTGAAGTTCTTTGTGTTAGTTGAATAGATGAATTTGAGATTGTGTGATGCATATCGTATAATCATACCCACGGATACTTGTGGTGACATTGGAGTATCTAGGTGACATTGGGTTTTGGTTGATGTGTGTCTTAAGGTGTTATTTTACTACGAACTCTAGGGCTATTTTTGACAATTATAGGAATAGCCCAATGGATTGATCGGAAAGAATAACTTTGACGTGGTTTCGTACCCTACAATAATATTTTCATTTGTTATCCGCTATTAGTGACTTTGGAGGGACTCTTTGTTGCATGTTGAGGGATAGTTATATGATCCAATTATGTTATTATTGTTGAGGGAACTTGCACTAGTGAAAGTATGAACCCTAGGCCTTGTTTCCAAACATTGCAATACCATTTTTGATCACTTTTACCACTTGTTACCTTGCTGTTTTTATATTTTCAGATTACAAAAACCTATATCTACCATCCATATTGCACTTGTATCACCATCTCTTCGCATAACTTGTGCACCTATACAATTTACCATTGTATTGGGTGTGTTGGGGACACAAGAGACTCTTTGTTATTTGGTTGCAGGGTTGTTTGAGAGAGACCATATTCATCCTACGCCTCCCACGGATTGATAAATTTTAGGTCATCCACTTGAGGGAAATTTTCTACTGTCCTACAAACCTCTACAGTTGGAGGCCCAACAACGTCAACAAGAAGATGGTTTCGTAGTAGACATCAAGCTCTTTTCTGGCGCCGTTGCTGGGGAGGTTAGTGCTTGAAGGTATATCTTTAGATCTTGCAATTGAATGTTTTAGTTTCTTGTTTTATCACTAGTCTAGTCTATAAAAGAAAACTACAAATAATGGAATTGAGGTTTCCACATATGTTTCATATTTTTAATGTCTTTCATGAAAATAAGGATTCGATAATTGTGCCAAAGTGTTAGAAGAAGTATGCAATAAAATGTTTGGCACTAGATCTTTGAATGATGAGCATGATTGCAATATTGTTAGTATGAACTCTTTGAATATCCATAGTACTAGTGATGATTGCACTAGTCATGATGAAAATGTGTCTTATAAGCATGTCAATTTTTGTGGAGTGCATAGAGTTTGCAAGTACACACCAAATAGGGAAGATAGATTTTGCAGGAGCCATAAGTATTTAGAAACCAAATGGTTGCAAGAGAGGCTAGACATTTGTTCTGAAAATTTAAATTTTCTTTGCCATACTTATGAACTTTGCAATTAACATGGTCATTTTAATCTCCAATGCAAATTATTTCATGATCGAATTGTGTCAAAAAATTGTGATGACTTGATTTCCCTTGTGCATCATAATGAAATTAGTTTGCTTCTAGGTTATGAGGAAATGAAACGTATAACCAGAATTTTCCCTTGAGAGAGTTCTTGATGTTGATCTAGAGGAAAATTTTATGTATTTTGCGGTGAATTGCATTGAAAATACTTATATTGCCAATTACATAAAGACAAAAAAACAAATAGACGATGAAGAGAATACTAATGAAAGGGAAGAGGTTTCCCAATATCCCCCTATTCTTTGTTATGATGGATCAAGTAACGAGCAGGAGCTTTCTATTCAACCAATCTCATTAATAAGGAGCTCCAAAAAGAGGATTCATCCCACACATAATGTGAAGAAGAAAAAGAAAAAAATGGAGAAGCAAAGGTAAAAAGGTATCCCTCCCAAATGATGTTGCTCCTATTACTCATTGTGATGATGATAATTGCTATACTATTGGTGCTATGCATACTATTAATGATGAGAGTGATTATGCTTATGATATGCAAAGGCCCAAGCTTGGGGATGCTATGTTTGATGAGAATGACATGTTTGGAATTTATTTGCTGCAATTAATGTTTGTCCCAATCTTGCGGATACTATGTTTAATGAAAATGATATTCTTAGTCTCCCAAGTTTTGATACGCAAATTTATTATGATGATAGCATGCCTCCTACTTATGATGATTATATTGATGAAAGTGGGTTTGGAAGAGTGTCAACTTTAGGAAGTAATGATCCCACTATTTTGGAGGGTGTTGAATCTTATTGTGATAATTATAAAAGTGGATTTGGAGAGGTCATGACTTTATTTAGTAATGATTCCACTATCTTGGAAGAGGTTTCAATTGATTATGATGAGAACAAAGTTGCTACTTATGATGATTATTGTGATGATACTTATGTTATAAAAAGTAGTGATGATTATATTTATAAAACTTGTCATGATTATGATTACCATTTTTCTGAACATTACTCTTTTAATGTGGAATCAATTTATAGTATTCGAGTTTCTTATGATACTCCCACTATTCTAAGTGAGAAGAATTTTGCTTATGTGGAGAGTAATAAAATTTATATGCTTGGGGATCATGAAAATAATGCTTTATGTGATCGTTATATTGTTGAATTCATTCATGATGCTACTGAAAATTATTATGAGGGAGGAACATATTCTTGTAGGAATTGCAATAATATCAAGTATCCTCTCTATGTGTTGAAAATCTTGAAGCTATGCTTGTTTTGCTTTCCTATGCTGGTTGATTCTTGTTCCCATAAGTTGTTCGCTCACAAAATCCCTATGCATAGGAAGTGCGTTAGACATAAATGTGCTAGTCATATGCCTCATGATGCTCCCATTATGTTTCAATTCTTATCTTTTATGTGAGCATCATTGTCATCAGCATGCCTAGCCAAAAAGGCATTAAAGAAAAGCGCTTGTTGGGAGACAACCCAATATTTACCCGTACTCTTTTTATGTGTTCACATGATTAAGCTACTGTAGTAATCATGTTTTATATCTTTTGTTTCAATAAAGTTCCAAGTAAAGCCTTTAGGATAGCTTATGGTGATAGTTGTGTTGATCCCACTGAAAATCAGAAACTTTTGCCCTCAGTAAATTAGTTTTGATAGTTCACAGAAACGAGATTTTGATCTGATTCTTTTTTCTCTGGATTGGTACAAAAATTTCTCTGGTTTTCCTAAATTGGATGGATTTTTGGAGTTACAGAAGTATTCTAGAGTTACAGATTACTACAGACTGTTCTGTTTTTGATAGATTCTGTTTTCCATGTGTTGTTTGCTTATTTTTGTGAATCTATGAGTAGCATCGGAGGGTATGAACCATAGAGAAGTTGGAATACAGTAGATATTACACAAATATGAATTTATAATGAGTTCACAACAGTACCTAAGTGGTGATTTTTTTATTATACTAACGGAGCTTACAAGTTTTCTGTTAAGTTTTGTGTTGAGAAGTTTTCAAGTTTTGGGTAAAGATTCGATGGACTATGGAATAAGGAGTGGCAACAGCCTAAGATTGGGGATGTCCAGGGCACCCCAAGATAATATTCAAGGACAACCAAGAGCCTAAGCTTGGGGATGCCCTGGAAGGCATCCCCTCTTTCGTCTTCGTTCATCGGTAACTTTACTTGGAGCTATATGCTACCTCTTGAGCACTACGTTGGTTTTCCCTTGAAGAGGAAAGGGTGATGCAGCAAAGTAGCCTAAGTATTTCCATCAGTTATTGAGAACCAAGGTATCAATCCAGTAGGAGGCTCCTCGAAAGTCCCTCGTACCTACACAAACAAACAGGAACCTCGCAACCAACACGATAAAGGGGTTGTCAATCCCTTCACGGTAACTTGCAAAAGTGAGATCTGATAGAGATAATAAGATAAGATAAATATTTTTGGTATTTTTATGATATAGATTGAAAAGTAAAGATTGCAAATAAAGATAGATCGGAAACTTATATGAGAAAAGATAGACCCGGGGGCAATAGGTTTCACTAGTGGCTTCTCTCAAGATAGCATAAGTATTACGGTGGGTGAACAAATTACTGTCGAGCAATTGATAGAAAAGTGCATAGTTATGAGAATATCTAGGCATGATCATGTATATAGGCATCACGTCCACAACAAGTAGGCCGACTCCTGCCTGCATCTACTACCATTACTCCACACATCGACCGACTCCTGCCTGCATCTAGACTATTAAGTTCATAAGAATAGAGTAATGCATTAAGAAAGATGGCATGATGTAGAGGGATAAACTCAAGCAATATGATATAAACCCCATCTTTTTATCCTCGATGGCAACAATACAATACGTGCCTTGCTACCCCTGCTGTCACTAGGAAAGGACACCGCAAGTTTGAACCCAAAGCTAAGCACTTATCCCATTGCAAGAAAGATCAATCTAGCAGGCCAAACCAAACTGATAATTAGAAGAGACTTGCAAAGATAACCAATCATACATAAAAGAATTCAGAGGAGATTCAAATATTTCTCATAGATAAACTTGATCATAAACCCACAATTCATCGGATGTCGACAAACACCGCAAAAAGAGTTACATCGAATAGATCTGCAAGAAGATTGAAGAGAACTTTGTATTGAGATTCAAAGAGAGAGAAGAAGCCATCTAGCTAATAACTATGGACCCGAAGGTCTGTGGTAAACTACTCACAACACATCGGAGAGGCCTTGGTGATGATGTAGAGGCCCTCCGTGGTTGATTCCCCCTCCGGCGGAGCACCCGGCGAAGGCTCCAAGCACTACTAGGGAAAACCCTATAAACAGAATATTACCAGCAGCGCTCCTCAAAATACCACACTACTACTATTTAGCAGCAGCGCGTGTTATCGAAACACGCTGCTGACAGGAAAATAGCAGTAGCGCGTCCACCACAAACTGCGCTACTGCTATAATTGCCATGACCTCGCCCCCGCTAGTTATAGCAGTAGCGCACTATACTAAACAGCGCTACTGCTATAGAAGTTAGCAGCAGCGCGCTTCTAGGAAAACCGCTACTGCTAAGATCAGCCCACAAGTTTAGTCCCACCTCGCTCCGTGAACAGGGTGTTCACCACCTTAAATATGTTATTTCTGAAACTACCACAACCAGTTGGTCTTCACTGAACTCTATATGTAAAATTTGTGGCTGCAATATGAGTCCTCTCCAGTTCCTACCGGAGAGGACTCATATTGACAATTCAGATTGTACACAAAAAGATCATTGATGGCCAATGTATTTTTGCATTGACATATTTCTTGTATAGTTACACTTACCAGTAGCGGTTTATATGCAAAGCGCTGCTGCTATTTAGATTAGTTGTAGCGCGTTTTGGCAAACGCGCTACAACTATCCCTACCTTATCCCCACGCGCACGACCGGCCCTCACTCACACTCTCACTCTCGCCCGCGTGCCGATAACCGTCGTCGTGCGTCGTCGCCGCCGCTGCCTTCGTTAGTCCGCCGCCGAGGTACTCCCCTCCTTCCATCCCTCCTTCCTCCTCCTTGCACATCCTCCCTCTGCCTGCGACCGCCCCTCCCTGTTGGGTAACGTAGTAATTTCAAAATTTTCCTACGCACACGCAAGATCATGGTGATGGCATAGCAACGAGAGGGAAGAGTGTAGTCTACTGTAACGCCCCGGATTCGTTGCGCCAGGTGTCTGCCAGTTATTTGCCGTCGTTGCCATGTCATTTTCTTGCGTGTTGCATTTCATATCATGTCATCATGTGCATTGCATTCGCATACGTGTTCTTCTCATGCATCCGAGCATTTTCCCCGTTGTCCGTTTCGCGATCCGGCACTCCTATGTCATCCGGCGTCCCCCTTTTGTCTTTCATTGTGAGCGGGTATTAAACTTTCTCAGAATGGCCCGAGGTTTGCCAAGCGGCCTCGGTATAGCACCGGTAGACCGCCTGTCAAGTTTCGTGCCATTTGGAGGTCGTTTGATACTCCAACGGTTAACCGGGTAACCTAAAGGCCCTCTTTTGTTTGCAGCCCAACACCCCTTCCAAAGTGGCCCAAAACCCAGCAAACTCACTTCCATGCTCTCGATCGTTCGATCACGATCGTGTGGGCGAAAACCGCTCGTCATTTGGACTCTCCTAGCTCCCTCTACCTATATATTAGTCCCTCCCCCCGAAATTCGCGGATCAAATCCACCCTAACCCTAGCAGTTTTCCTCCTCGCGTCGCCGGACAAGTCCGCCCTAGCCGGACATGTCCGCCGGCCACCTCGCTCCATCCAATCAGGAGCCGCCACGTCGCCTCGCCGCCGCTCTCCTCCAACCCCCGCGCGCCACCTCACCCCGCCAGCCCTCTCTCTCCTCCGCTCCGCCCGCGGGCCCGCGAAGCCCGACCGTGGCCCGCCCGGGCCCGAACCGCCGCCGCCGGAGGCCCGCGCCCCGGCGGTCGCCGGCGACCAGCGCCGGCGCCCCCGCAGGCCCGCGCCCCGGCGCTCGCCGACGACCAGCGCCTCCCGAGCCGCCCGCGCCCCACGGCCGCGCTCCTCCGCCGATGCGCCGCCTCCCCGCCGTCACACCGGGCCCCGTGCCGCCTCCGTCCGCTCTCCGGCCGGCCTCCGCGCCGAGCGCCGCCGCGGCGCCCCTCACCATCCGGCCGTCGCCGATCTCGCCGCTCGCCGCCTTCGTCTAGATCCGGTCGAGGAGCGACCGGATCCGGCTCCCCCGTGCTCCGGAGAGCCCCCTTCAACGCCGGCCGCCGTTCCCTGCAAGTCCGGCGACGTCTCCAGGGAGATCCGCCATCTCCCCCGCCGCGTTGACTTTTCCCCGAGGTGCTGATTTTCGCTAAGTCCCCAGGATTTTTGCATATTTTATGCCATGTTCAACGCATCATAACTCTGTGCATACTGCTCCGTTTCGTGCGTGTAATATGTCAAATTGTTGGCCTCGATGAGTACTTCACTTAATTCCATCGCATCATTTTCATTTGACCTCATCTTGATGTCTGAAATGCTGTTGGAAGAGTGCATGTTGATGTTAATCTGCTGGAACTGTTATAACTTGCTCATTTGTCATTTTTGCCATGTTTGATGTGTGCATCCTATGAGGTTGATGTCTACATGTGTTTTGATCTATGCCATGTCTTATTTCCAGAGCTGCAATCCATGTATTTTTGTGAGTTGTGTGCTGAATCCATCGAGCTTGTTAAGGAGAGTACTTGCTGTTACTGTTTTGCTAGGCTGATTCTGTTATATTTTGTTGCTATGTTAACATGCTTCTACTAGTCATACTATGCATGATCTGGAGATGTTCACTAAGGATGTTTTGTTATACATGTCATGCTCTATCCATTCACGCCCTTAGTTGCAATTATAGCCTGCTGTAGCTTGTTGTTATCTTGCTCCAAAGTTGCTAAATAATGTTGCTATCAGCCTGTTAACATGAAGTTCAGTTTTGGCCATGTGCTTTTCTATTGATCCATGTACCCTATGAACTTGATCTTGCCATGCTTAGATTCACAAACATGTCTTCTTACTGCTGGTTGCGTTGCCATGCCATGTATTTCTCTGTGGTGAGTGGTTCAACCTCACCAACATGCCTACTTATTGTTGTTCCTGCCATGTATGAATCTGTAATATAACTTGCCATGTTTACATGGGTGCCATCATATTTTCTATGCCTTTTTGGCTCATGATCAGTAAGGGTCTTTTGTTCTATGCAATTAGTAGATTCATGCCATGTCTTTGTTTGCCATGATATGTTCCTGTAACATGTTGTTTGATAGCTCTAAACATTGCAACCTGATGTTATTTCTGCTAAAGTCTGAAACTGTTATTATTTGCCATCTTACCATGTGTTTTGGAGCATGTTCTAGTTGTTTCTGGAGATAGCTCAGTGTTCATGTTTTGTAGTGCTTTACCTGTACTTCATGCTCATGCCTTTTATTCTTTTGTTGGGGTGCTGTAGCTTGTTGTTTTGATGCCTGTAAGATGCCTAGTTGCTGTTGTGGACAGATTGTTGCTATGACTTGTATAGTGTGTGTGTGTTGAACCGTTGCTCCGTTTTGAGTGTATTCTATATAAAACTTGCTATTTTTTGCATGTAGCTTCATGTTATCATGTTGCATCCATGTTTGGGAGTGTTTGATTCATGCTTGTATGTATTTTGCATCAATGCCATGTCTAACTTGTTTTGCTCATATCTTCTAGGCCGTAGCTCCGAATCTAATGAACTTTATATGTAACTTGACTAGAATTTCGTGTAGATCATCTTGGTGCATCTTAACTTGCTGTTTAACAACTTGAACATAAGGTTTATTCAGTTCTGGACCAATTTCGAAATATGCATATGAGGACTTACCGTAATTGTTATATGTTGTTCCCGGCCTCATTTAAACTTGCCTTGATGTGTTGTTCTTGTTTGCATCATCTCTTGCCATGAGTAGCGTCATGTAGCTTTGTCATGCATCATGCTTGTTGTGCATCATGTCTTGTCTATGTGTGGTGTGTTTACCATGTTGTGTGCTTCTTCTCGATAGTTCTCGTTTCGTTGCGATCGTGAGGATGCGTTCGTGTACGTGTGATTCGTCTTCGTGGCTTCATCTTCTTCATGGACTCGCTCTTCTTCCTAGCGAGATTTCAGGCAAGATGACCGCTACCCTTGATCTCACTACTATCATTGCTATGCTAGTTGCTTCGTTCTATCGCTTTGCTGCGCTACCTATCATTTGCTCTTGCCGCCCTAGTTTCCGTCATATCGGTATTATGTTACCGGATTTTGCATTCCTTACGTGGTCGGGTGATTTATGGGACTCCCTTGACAGTTCGCTTTGAGTAAAACTCCTCCAGCAAGGCCCAACCTTGGTTTTACCATTTGCCTCACCACCACCTGCCTTTCCCTTGGGAGTAATTAACCCAAGGGTCATCTTTATTTTAGCCCCCCTGGGCCAATGCTTGTCTAAGTGTTGGTCCAAACCGAGCGATGTCCGGCGCCCCCTGGGCAACCAGGGTCTATGCCAACCCGACGTCTGGCTCATCCGATGTGCCCTAAGAACGAGATATCTGCAGCTCCTATCGGGATTTGTCGGCACAGCGGGCGGCTTTGCTGGTCTTGTTTTACCATTGTCGAAATGTCTTGTAAACCGGGATTCCGAGACTGATCGGGTCTTCCTGGGAGAAGGTATATCCTTCGTTGATCGCGAGAGCTTATCATGGGCTAAGTTGGGACACCCCTGTAGGGTATAAACTTTCGAGAGCCGTGCCCGCGGTTATGTGGCAGATGGGAATTTGTTAATGTCCGGTTGTAGATAACTTGACACCAGATCCGAATTAAAACGCACCAACCGCGTGTGTAGCCGTGATGGTCTCTTCTCGGCGGAGTCCGGGAAGTGAACACGATTTCTGGGTTATGTTTGACGTAAGTAGGTGTTCAGGATCACCTCTTGATCATTGCTAGTTTCACGACCGTTCCTTTGTTTCTCTTCTCGCTCTCATTTGCGTATGTTAGCCACCATATTTTCTTAGTCGCTGCTGCAACCTCACCACTTTACCCCTTCCTTTCCCATTAAGCTTTGCTAGTCTTGATACCCATGGTAATGGGATTGCTGAGTCCTCGTGGCTCACAGTTTACTACCACAACAGTTGCAGGAACAGGTTTTGCGATGATCATGACGCGAGAGCGATGCTTGCTTGTTTTGGAGTTCTTCTTCTGCTTCTTCTTCGATCAGGGGATAGGTTCCAGGTCGGCAGCCTGGGCTAGCAGGGTGGATGTCGTTTGAGTTTCTGTTTGTGTTTCATCTGTAGTCGGATGTTGATCTTATGTATGTGGTATTGTTGTATTCTTGTGACATTGTATGTATTGGATGTATCCCCACTATTATGTAATGTTGATGTAATGATATCCACCTTGCAAAAGCGTTCCAATATGCGGGTCTATCCTTGGTGGGACCTTCGAGTTCCTTTTGGATAGGGTCGCATATTGGGCGTGACAAGTTGGTATCAGAGCCTCGACCAACCCTAGGAGCCCCCCTTGATTGATCGTGTAGTTTGGCCGTTGTTGGGTCTAGAAGAAAACTGTTTTTGGAGTCTAGTTATATCGGAGAGTAGGAATTCTTTTTACTCCTCAGCCCCTTCGTTGCTCTGGTGAGGAATCTTGATGTAGGTGTTTTGAATTACTCCTCTTCCCTTTCAAACTTTCTTTAGGATCACGCAGTTGGTTTTTCGATCGTTGTTCCTCAGCTATTTTTATCCGGTGCATTTCTCGTCAACTTGACTCGAGACTCTTCATCTTTGAGTTCAATCCTCAGTTGTTTTCTTTTCCCACCCGCCCACACCTTTTTCTTCTCGGAGCCGGAGTCCGTAATTGAGTATCCTTCCTACTCGTGCGAAGTCTTTGCTTTCTTTCCGCAATGTTCTCAACATGTGTTTTCTCTTCAAGATATTCGTAGCTTCCCCCTTCCAAGTTGCCTTTATTTTCCCGCCCTCCCACCCTTTTTCTTCCCGGAGTCTGACTCTCTCTCGACCATCTATTTCATTCGCTCGGAGCCTCTTCAGTCTTCCCTCAATTATCTCAACCGGTGAATTCTCATCTCGTCTGGCGTTCTTCATCTCTTTTTCTTTTCCGGTGGATTCAATTCAAGTTTTTTCGGGTGATTACATTCTTTTCCTTGGATCAAGTGTTTTCCTTGCTCGTTCACCTCTCGCCAGCTTATCCTTTCGGAGTGTGAAGACATCTCAGAAGATTCTATTTGCATTCAATTATTTCGATGTTGTCACCTCATTCAAATATTTTAATTGTCCCGGAGCATCATCTATCTCTTCAACCTCTTTTCCAATGGTGTTTTCTTCTAGTGGGCCCTAGCCCACAAGTCTTTTCCCAGGATCTTACCTGACTCTTCTGATTCCCCAGGAGTTATTTCTCATTTCTTTTCAAGTTTGACGTAAGAATGGATCCCATCAGTCACTTGCCTTCTCCAAGATCTCATTCAAATTCTTTTCATTGTTGGCTCAACCTCTTCGCTTTTCATTCTCCCGGAGTATCTCAGTAATTTTGGTGTTGTTTTGCGTCGCCATTTGAAGACCAAAGAAGAAGATTTCTGTTAAATCTTGTCCGTTCCCCGGAGATTCGCGGTGCTAGCTCGATGTTATCCTATCAAATTGTTTCAAGTCATACAAATTGTTTTCATCCATCCGGAGTATGTCAGAAGTTGTTTTCCATTTCTTTTCACCGGAGGCCATCATTCTAGTTATCGTTCTCTATTTACCCTGGTGCTTCGTTCAAGTGTTCTTTAATCAGCTAAAGTTCTTCCTGTTCTTTGGCATCTAAATCCCCTCAAGCATTTTGTTCTTCTAATTCTTCTAGGTGATTCTTTCTCTTTTGTCAGTCTTTTCCGAATTTTTCCGGTGGTTCGTTCAAGATCCTTTTTCCTTGATTATCATATTAATCAATTCGTTCTTTCGAATCCTACGCGTGGTTCATGAAGACCTTCTCAACTTTGCGATATGTCACTTCTCAATTCTTTTTCAAGAAAAATAAGTAGTATGCAAAAATCCATTGCTTTTCATCAATTTAATTTGATGAAGGATAAGCATACAATAAATCTTATTCTTATTTCATCCAAGTGATTAATCCCTTCCTTCGGAGTTTGTTCTTGATGAATAAATTCTAGTTCCAAGTCTTTTCATCTTTTCTTTTCCGGAGTTCAAATTTCCTCGGCCATTTCATCGGAACCTCCATCTAATCATCGCAAGGCTCATCTTATTCTTTCATCCTTCATTTCTATCTCATCATCCTTTTGTCACAGGAGTTCTGCATGGTGGTTCTTCATGATTCAATTCATTCTTCAAGTGTTCATCAAGATTCTTGTTCAAGGAGTTCTAGTATCTTTTAATCTTGCATCTTGAGGTGCAATTAAATCTCTGTATCCTTTTGAAGTGGAGTTTTGCATTTATTCGTTCTTCTCAGCTATCCAATCATTTCCGCTTGTGGTCAGAGATCACCTCATAATTTTGATATGTTATCCATAAGTCCACAACAAGCTTATTCTTTTCGTTGTTAATTTTCTCAACAACTCCATTCAATCTTTTCTTCTAAGGGTGCTCTCTATTTCATTCGTGGCACAAGTTGTCATTTTATTCTCCGTTCTTTTTATTTCATTCTTTCAATTCTTTCCGGAGGTTTTGTGTTATGTCTTCATCAAGTATCATTCCATCCTCTCTAGCTCGTGTTCTATTTTTTTCCATGTTCAGCCGGAGTGCTGCCTAAATCCTTTCAGTCTTATTCGTTTCTTTTCTCATTCTAACCACTCCGGTTAGAACGAGTTGTTTCAGAGGCTATCTGATTCCGTGAGCTTTAGATTCTCGTCATTCTCGTCGTTCCTCTCTTCTTCTCGAGTGCTCTCGATTCTTTGCATTTTCTCTTGAGTTTTTGCTTCACCTCATCCTTTTCCCTTCCGTCTCGGTCCTAAGATCTCGGGACGAGATCTCTTGTTAGTGGAGGAGTGTTGTAACGCCCCGGATTCGTTGTGCCAGGTGTCTGCCATTTATTCGTCGTCATTGCCATGTCATTTGCTTGCGTGTTGCATTTCATATCATGTCATCATGTGCATTGCATTCGCATACATGTTCGTCTCATGCATCCGAGCATTTTCCCCGTTGTCCGTTTCACGATCCGGCACTCCTATGTCATCCAGCGTCCCCCTTTTGTCTTTCATTGTGAGCGGGTATTAAACTTTCTCGGAATGGCCCGAGGTTTGCCAAGCGGCCTTGGTATAGCACCGGTAGACCGCCTGTCAAGTTTCGTGCCATTTGGAGGTCATTTGATACTCCAACGGTTAACCGGGTAACCGCAAAGGCCCTCTTTTGTTTGCAGCCCAACACCCCTTCCAAAGTGGCCCAAAACCCAGCAAACTCCCCTCCATGCTCTTGGTCGTTCGATCACGATCGTGTGGGCGAAAACCGCTCCTCATTTAGACTCTCGTAGGTCCCTCTACCTATATATTAGTCCCTCCCCCCGAAATTCGCGGATCAAATCCACCCTAACCCTAGCAGTTTTCCTCCTCGCGCCGCCGGACACGTCCGCCCGAGCCGGACATGTCCGCCGGCCACCTCGCTCCATCCAATCAGGAGCCGCCACGTCGCCTCGCCGCCGCTCTCCTCCAACCCCCGCGCGCCACCTCACCCGCCGGCCCTCTCTCTCTCCTCCGCTCCGCCCGCGGGCCCGCGAAGCCCGACCGTGGCCCGCCCGGGCCCGAACCGCCGCTGCCACAGGCCCGTGCCCCGGCGCTCACCGGCGACCAGCGCCGCCGCCGCCGTAGGCCAGCGCTCCGGCGCTCGCCGGCGACCAGCGCCTCCCGAGCCGCCCGCGCCCCGCGGCCGCGCTCCTCCGCCGATGCGCCGCCTCCCCGCCATCGCACCGGGCCCCGCGCCGCCTCCGTCCGCTCTCCGGCCGGCCGCCTCCGCGCCGATCGCCGCCGCGGCGCCCCTCACCGTCCTACCGTCGCCGACCTCGCCGCTCGCCGCCTCCATCCAGATCCGGTCGAGGAGCGACCGGATCCGGCTCCCCTGTGCTCCGGCGAGCCCCCCTTCAACGCCGGCCGCCGTTCCCTGCAAGTCTGGAGACGTCTCCGGCGAGATCCACCATCTCCCCCGCCGGTTGACTTTTCCCCAAGGTGCTGATTTTCACCAAGTCCCCAGGATTTTTGCATATTTTATGCCATGTTCAACGCATCATAACTCTGTGCACACTGCTCCGTTTCATGCGTGTAATATGTCAAATTGTTCGCCTCGACGAGTACTTCACCTAATTCCAGTGCATCATTTTCATTTGAGCTCATCTTGATGTCCGAAATGCTGTTGGAAGAGTGCATGTTGATGTTAATCTGCTGGAACTGTTATAACTTGCTCATTTGTCATTTTTGCCATGTTCGATGTGTGCATCCTATGAGGTTGATGTCTACATGTGTTTTGATCTATGCCATGTCATCTTTCCAGAGGTGCAATCCATGTATTTTTGTGAGTTGTGTGCTGAATGCATCGAGCTTGTTAAGGAGAGTACTTGCTGTTTCTGTTTTGCTAGGCTGATTCTATTATATTTTGTTGCTATGTTAACATGCTTCTACTAGTCATACTATGCATAATCTGGACATGTTCACTAAGGATGTTTTGTTATACATGTCATGCTCTATCCATTCATTCCCTTAGTTGCAATTATAGCCTGCTGTAGTTTGTTGTTATCTTGCTCCAAAGTTGCTAAATAATGTTGCTGTCAGCCTGTTAACATGAAGTTCAGTTTTGGCCATGTGCTTTTCTAGTGATCCATGTACCCTATGAACTTGATCTTGCCATGCTTAGCTTCACAAACATGTCCTCTTACTGTTGTTTGCCTTGCCATGCCATGTATTATTCTGTGGTGAGTGGTTCAAGCTCACCAACATGCCTACTTATTGTTGTTCCTGCCATGTATGAATCTGTAATATAACTTGCCATGTTTACATGGGTGCCATCATATTTTCTATGCCTTTTTGGCTCATGATAAGTAAGGGTCCTTTGTTCTATGCAATTAGTAGATTCATGCCATGTCTTTGTTTTCCATGATATGTTCCTGTAACATGTTGTTTGATAGCTCTAAACATTGCAACGTGATGTTATTTCTGCTAAAGTCTGAAACTATTATTATTTGCCATCTTACCATGTGTTTTGGAGCATGTTCTAGTTGTTTCTGGAGATAGCTCAGTGTTCATGTTTTGTAGTGCTTTACCTGTACTTCATGCTCATGCCTTTTGTTCTTATGTTGGGGTGCTGTAGCTTGTTGTTTTGATGCCTGTAAGATGCCTAGTTGCTGTTATGGACAGATTGTTGCTATGACTTGTATAGTGTGTGTGTTTTGAACCGTTGCTCCGTTTTGAGTGTGTTCTATATGAAACTTGCTTGTTTTTGCATGTAGCTTCATGTTATCATGTTGCATCCATGTTTGGGAGTGTTTGATTGATGCTTGTATTTTTTTTTTGCATCAATGCCATGTCTAACTTGTTTTGCTCATATCTTCTAAGCCGTAGCTCCGAATCTAATGAACTTTATATGTAACTTGACTAGAATTTCGTGTAGATCATCTTGGTGCATCTTAACTTGCTGTTTAACAACTTGAACATAAGGTTTATTCAGTTCTGTACCAATTTCGAATTATGCATATGAGGACTTACCGGAATTGTTATATGTTGTTCCCGGCCTCATTTAAACTTGCCTTGATGTGTTGTTCTTGTTGCATCATCTCTTGCCATGAGTAGCTTCATGTAGCTTTGTCATGCATCATGCTTGTTGTGCATCATGTCTTGTCTATGTGTGGTGTGTTTACCATGTTGTGTGCTTCTTCTCGATAGTTCTCGTTTCATTGCGATCGTGAGGATGCGTTCGTCTACGTGTGATTCGTCTTCGTGGCTTCATCTTCTTCATGGACTCGCTCTTCTTCCTAGCGGGATTTCAGGCAAGATGACCGCTACCCTGGATCTCACTACTATCATTGCTATGCTAGTTGCTTCGTTCTAGTGCTTTTCTGCGCTACCTATCATTTGCTCTTCAAGCCTCCCAAATTGCCATGAACCTCTAACCTTTGACACCCTTCCTAGCAAACCATTGCTTGGCTATGTTACCGCTTTGCTCAGCCCCTCTTATAGCGTTCTTAGTTGCAGGTGAAGTTGAAGATTGCTCCATGGTGGACAGGGTTATGTTGGGATATCACAATATCTCTTATATTTATTAATGCATCTATATATTTGGTAAAGGGTGGAAGGATCGGCCTTATGCCTGGTGTTTTGTTCCACTCTTGTCGCCCTAGTTTCCGTCATACCGGTATTATGTTCCCAGATTTTGCGTTCCTTACGCGGTCGGGTGATTTATGGGACCCCCTTGACAGTTCACTTTGAATAAAACTCCTCCAGCAAGGCCCAACCTTGGTTTTACCATTTGCCTCACCACCACCTACCTTTCCCTTGGGAGTAATTAACCCAAGGGTCATCTTTATTTTTGCCCCCCGGGCCAATGCTTGTCTAAGTGTTGGTCCAAACCGAGCGATGTCCGGCGCCCCCTGGGCAACCAGGGTCTATGCCAACCCGACGTCTGGCTCATCCGGTGTGCCCTGAGAACGAGATATGTGCAGCTCCTATCGGGATTTGTCGGCACAGCAGGCAGCTTTGCTGGTCTTGTTTTACCATTGTCGAAATGTCTTGTAAACCGGGATTCCGAGACTGATCGGGTCTTCCTGTGAGAAGGTATATCCTTCGTTGATCGCGAGAGCTTATCATGGGCTACGTTGGGACACCCCTGCAGGGTATAAACTTTCGAGAGCCGTGCCCGCGGTTATGTGGCAGATGTGAATTTGTTAATGTCCGGTTGTAGATAACTTGACACCAGATCCGAATTAAAACGCACCAACCGCGTGTGTAGCCGTGATGGTCTCTTCTCGGCGGAGTCCGGAAAGTGAACACGGTTTCTGGGTTATGTTTGACGTAAGTAGGTGTTTAGGATCACCTCTTGATCATTGCTAGTTTCACGACCGTTCCTTTGTTTCTCTTCTCGCTCTCATTTGCGTATGTTAGCCACCATATTTGCTTAGTCGCTGCTGCAACCTCACCACTTTACCCCTTCCTTTCCCATTAAGCTTTGCTAGTCTTGATACCCATGGTAATGGGATTGCTGAGTCCTTGTGGCTCACAGTTTACTACAACAACAGTTGCAGGAACTGGTTTTGCGATGATCATGACGCGAGAGCGATGCTTGCTTGTTTTGGAGTTCTTCTTCTGCTTCTTCTTCGATCAGGGGATAGGTTCCAGGTCGGCAGCCTGGGCTAGCAGGGTGGATGTCGTTTGAGTTTCTGTTTGTGTTTCATCCGAAGTCGGATGTTGATCTTATGTATGTGGTATTGTTGTATTCGTGTGACATTGTATGTATTGGATGTATCCCCACTATTATGTAATGTTGATGTAATGATATCCACCTTGCAAAAGCGTTCCAATATGCGGGTCTATCCTTGGTGGGACCTTCGAGTTCCTTTTGGATAGGGTCGCATATTGGGCATGACAAGTTGGTATCAGAGCCTCGACCAACCCTAGGAGCCCCCCTTGATTGATCGTGTAGTTTGGCCGTTGTTGGGTCTAGAAGAAAACTGTTTTTGGAGTCTAGTTATATCGGAGAGTAGGAATTCTTTTTACTCCTCAGCCCCTTCGTCGCTCATTTGAGGAATCTTGCCGTAGGTGTTTTGAATTACTCCTCTTCCCTTTCAAACTTTCTTTAGGATCACGCAGTTGGTTTTTCGATCGTTGTTCCTCAGCTATTTTTATCCGGTGCATTTCTCGTCAAGTTGACTCGAGCCTCTTCATCTTCGAGTTCAATCCTCAGTTGTTTTCTTTTCCCACCCGCCCACACCTTTTTCTTCTCGGAACCGGAGTCCGTAATTGAGTATCCTTCCTACTCGTGCGAAGTCTTTGCTTTCTTTCCGCAATGTTCTCAACATGTGTTTTCTCTTCAAGATATTCGTAGCTTCCCCCTTCCAAGTTGCCTTTGTTTTCCCGCCCTCCCACCCTTTTTCTTCCCGGAGTCTGACTCTCTCTCGACCATCTATTTCATTCGCTCGGAGCCTCTTCAGTCTTCCCTCAGTTATCTCAACTGGTGAATTCTCATCTCGTCTAGCGTTCTTCATCTCTTTTTCTTTTTCGGTGGATTCAATTCAAGTTTTTTGGGGTGATTACATTCTTTTCCTTGGATCAAGTGTTTTCCTTGCTCGTTCGCCTCTCGCCAGCTTATCCTTCCGGAGTGCTGAAGACATCTTAGAAGATTCTATTTGCATTCAATTATTTCGATGTTGTCACCTCATTCAAATATTTCAATTGTTCCGGAGCATCATCTATCTCTTCAACATCTTTTCCAATGGTGTTTTCTTCTAGTGGGCCCTAACCCACAGGTCTTTTCCCAGGATCTTACCCGACTCTTCTGATTCCCCCGGAGTTATTTCTCATTTCTTTTCAAGTTTGATGTAAGAATGGATCCCATCAATCACTTGCCTTCTCTAAGATCTCATTCAAATTCTTTTCATTGTTGGCTCAACCTCTTCGCTTTTCATTCTCCCGGAGTATCTCAGTAATTTTGGTGTTGTTTTGCGTCGCCATTTGAAGACCAAAGAAGAAGATTTCTGTTAAATCTTGTCCGTTCCCCGGAGATTCGCGGTGCTAGCTCGATGTTATCCTATCAAATTGTTTCAAGTCATACAAATTCTTTTCATCCATCCGGAGTATGTCAGAAGTTGTTTTCCATTTCTTTTCACCGGAGGCCATCATTCCAGTTATCGTTCTCTATTTACCCCGGTGCTTCGTTCAAGTGTTCTTTAATCAGCTAAAGTTCTTCCTGTTCTTTGGCATCTAAATCCCCTCAAGCATTTTGTTCTTCTAATTCTTCTAGGTGATTCTTTCTCTTTCGTCAGTCTTTTCCGAATTTTTCTGGTGGTTCGTTCAAGATCCTTTTTCCTTGATTATCATATTAATCAATTCGTTCTTTCGAATCCTACCATGGTTCATGAAGACCTTCTCAACTTTGCGATATGTCACTTCTCAATTCTTTTTGAAGAAAAATAAGTAGTATGCAAAAATCCATTGCTTGTCATCAATTTAATTTGATGAAGGATAAGCATACAATAAATCTTATTCTTATTTCATCCAAGTGATTAATCCCTTCCTTCGGAGTTTGTTCTTGATGAATAAATTCTAGTTCCATGTCTTTTCATCTTTTATTTTCCGGAGTTCAAATTTCCTCGGCCATTTCATCGGAACCTCCATCTAATCATCGCAAGGCTCATCTTATTCTTTCATCCTTCATTTCTATCTCATCATCCTTTTGTCACCGGAGTTCTTCATGGTGGTTCTTCATGATTCAATTCATTCTTCAAGTGTTCATCAAGATTCTTGTTCAAGGAGTTCTAGTATCTTTTAATCTTGCATCTCGAGGTGCAATTAAATCTCTGTATCCTTTTGAAGTGGAGTTTTGCATTTCTTCGTTCTTCTCAGCTATCCAATCATTTCCGCTTGTGGTCGGAGATCACCTCATAATTTTGATATGTTATCTATAAGTCCACAACAAGCTTATTCTTTTCGTTGTTGATTTTCTCAACAACTCCATTCAATCTTTTCTTCTAAGGGTGCTCTCTATTTCATTCATGGCACAAGTTGTTATTTTCTTCTCCGTTCTTTTCATTCCATTCTTTCAATTCTTTCCGAAGGTTTTGTGTTATGTCTTCATCAAGTATCATTCCATCCTCTCTAGCTCGTGTTCTATTTTTTTTCCATGTTCAGACGGAGTGATGCCTAAATCCTTTCAGTCTTATTCGTTTCTTTTCTCATTCTAACCACTCCGGTTAGAATGAGTTGTTTCAGAGGCTATCTGATTCCGTGAGCCTTAGATTCTCGTCATTCTTGGCGTTCCTCTCTTCTTCACGAGTGCTCTCGATTCTTCGCTTTTTCTCTTGAGTTTTTGCTTCACCTCATCCTTTTCCCTTCCGTCTCGGTCCTAAGATCTCGGGACGAGATCTCTTGTTAGTGGAGGAGTGTTGTAACGCCCCGGATTCGTTGCGCCAGGTGTCTGCCAGTTATTCGCCGTCGTTGCCATGTCATTTGCTTGCGTGTTGCATTTCATATCATGTCATCATGTGCATTGCATTCACATACGTGTTTGTCTCATGCATCCGAGCATTTTCCCCGTTGTCCGTTTCGCGATGCGGCACTCCTATGTCATCTGGCGTCCCCCTTTTGTCTTTCATTGTGAGCGGGTATTAAACTTTCTTGGAATGGCCCGAGGTTTGCCAAGCGGCCTCGGTATAGCATCGGTAGACCGCCTGTCAAGTTTCGTGCCATTTGGAGGTCGTTTGATACTCCAACGGTTAACCGGGTAACCGCAAAGGCCCTCTTTTGTTTGCAGCCCAACACCCCTTCCAAAGTTTCCCAAAACCCAGCCAACTCCCCTCCATGCTCTCGGTCGTTCGATCACGATCGTGTGGGCGAAAACCGCTCCTCACTTGGACTCTCCTAGGTCCCTCTACCTACATATTAGTCCCTCCCCCCGAAATTCGCGGATCAAATCCACCCTAACCCTAGCAGTTTTCCTCCTCGTGCCGCCGGACACGTCCGCCCGAGCCGGACATGTCCGCCGGCCACCTCGCTCCATCCAATCAGGAGCCGCCACGTCGCCTCGCCGCCGCTCTCCTCCAACCCCCGCGCGCCACCTCACCCCGCCGGCCCTCTCTCTCTCCTCCGCTCCGCCCACGGGCCCGCGAAGCCCGACCGTGGCCCGCCCGGGCCCGAACCGCCGCAGCCGCAGGCCCGCGCCCCTGCGCTCGCCGGTGACCAGTGCCTCCCGAGCTGCCCGCGCCCCGCGGCCGCGGTCCTCCGCCGATGCGCCGCCTCCCCGCCGTCGCACCGGGCCCCGCACCGCCTCCGTCGGCTCTCCGGCCGGCCGCCTCCGCGCCGAGCGCCGCCGCGGCGCCCCTCACCGTCCTACCGTCGCCGACCTCGCCGCTCGCCGCCTCCGTCCAGATCCGGTCGAAGAGCGACCGGATCCGGCTCCCCCGTGCTCCGGCGAGCCCCCCTTCAACGCCGGCCGCCGTTCCCCGCAAGTCCGGCGACGTCTCCGGCGAGATCCGCCATCTCCCCCGCCGGTTGACTTTTCCCCGAGGTGCTGATTTTCACTAAGTCCCCAGGATTTTTGCATATTTTATGCCATGTTCAACGCATCATAACTCTGTGCATACTGCTCCGTTTCGTGCGTGTAATATGTCAAATTGTTCGCCTCGACGAGTACTTCACTTAATTCCAGTGCATCATTTTCATTTGTGCTCATCTTGATGTCCGAAATGCTGTTGGAAGAGTGCATGTTGATGTTAATCTGCTGGAACTGTTATAACTTGCTCATTTGTCATTTTTGCCATGTTTGATGTGTGCATCCTATGAGGTTGATGTCTACATGTGTTTTGATCTATGCCATGTCATCTTTCCAGAGGTGCAATCCATGTATTTTTGTGAGTTGTGTGCTGAATGCATCGAGCTTGGTAAGGAGAGTACTTGCTCTTACTGTTTTGCTAGATTGATTCTGTTATATTTTGTTGCTATGTTAACATGCTTCTACTAGTCATACTATGCATAATCTGGAGATGTTCACTAAGGATGTTTTGTTATACATGTCATGCTCTATCCATTCATGCCCTTAGTTGCAATTATAGCCTGCTGTAGCTTGTTGTTATCTTGCTCCAAAGTTGCTAAATAATGTTGCTGTCAGCTTGTTAACATGAAGTTCAGTTTTGGCCATGTGCTTTTCTAGTGATCCATGTACCCTATGAACTTGATCTTGCCATGCTTAGCTTCAAAAACATGTCTTCTTACTGTTGGTTGCCTTGCCATGCCATGTATTTCTCTGTGGTGAGTGGTTCAACCTCACCAACATGCCTACTTATTGTTGTTCCTGCCATGTATGAATCTGTAATATAACTTGCCATGTTTACATGGGTGCCATCATATTTTCTATGCCTTTTTGGCTCATGATCAGTAAGGGTCTTTTGTTCTATGCAATTAGTAGATTCATGCCATGTCTTTGTTTGCCATGATATGTTCCTGTAACATGTTGTTTGATAGCTCTAAACATTGCAACCTGATGTTATTTCTGCTAAAGTCTGAAACTGTTATTATTTGCCATCTTACCATGTGTTTTGGAGCATGTTCTAGTTGTTTCTGGAGATAGCTCAGTGTTCATGTTTTGTAGTGCTTTATCTGTACTTCATTCTCATGCCTTTTGTTCTTATGTTGGGGTGCTGTAGCTTGTTGTTTTGATGCCTGTAAGATGCCTAGTTGCTGTTATGGACAGATTGTTGCTATGACTTGTATAGTGTGTGTGTGTTGAACCGTTGCTCCGTTTTGAGTGTGTTCTATATGAAACTTGCTTGTTTTTGCATGTAGCTTCATGTTATCATGTTGCATCCATGTTTGGGAGTGTTTGATTGATGCTTGTATGTATTTTGCATCAATGCCATGTCTAACTTGTTTTGCTCATATCTTCTAGGCCGTTGCTCCGAATCTAATGAACTTTATATGTAACTTGACTAGAATTTCGTGTAGATCATCTTGGTGCATCTTAAGTTGATGTTTAACAACTTGAACATAAGGTTTATTCAGTTCTGGACCAATTTCGAAATATGCATATGAGGACTTACCGGAATTGTTATATGTTGTTCCCGGCCTCATTTAAACTTGCCTTGATGTGTTGTTCTTGTTTGCATCATCTCTTGCCATGAGTAGCTTCATGTAGCTTTGTCATGCATCATGCTTGTTGTGCATCATGTCTTGTCTATGTGTGGTGTGTTTACCATGTTGTGTGCTTCTTCTCGATAGTTCTCGTTTCGTTGCGATCGTGAGGATGCGTTCGTCTACGTGTGATTCGTCTTCGTGGCTTCATCTTCTTCATGGACTCGCTCTTCTTCCTAGCGGGATTTCAGGCAAGATGACCGCTACCCTGGATCTCACTACTATCATTGCTATGCTAGTTGCTTTGTTTTATCGCTTTGCTGCGCTACCTATCATTTGCTCTTCAAGCCTCCCAAATTGCCATGAACCTCTAACCTTTGACACCCTTCCTAGCAAACCGTTGCTTGGCAATGTTACCACTTTGCTCAACCCCTCTTATAGCATTGTTAGTTGCAGGTGAAGTTTAAGATTGCTCCATGGTGGACATGGTTATGTTGGGATATCACAATATCTCTTATATTTATTAATGCATCTATATATTTGGTAAAGGGTGGAAGGCTTGGCCTTATGCCTGGTGTTTTGTTCCACTCTTGCCACCCTAGTTTCCGTCATACCGGTATTATGTTCCCGGATTTTGCGTTCCTTATGTGGTCGGGTGATTTATGGGACCCCCTTGACTGTTCGCTCTGAATAAAACTCCTCCAGCAAGGCCCAACCTTGGTTTTACCATTTGCCTCACCACCACCTACCTTTCCCTTGGGAGTAATTAACCCAAGGGTCATCTTTATTTTAGCCCCCCCGGGCCAATGCTTGTCTAAGTGTTGGTCCAAACCGAGTGATGTCCGGCGCCCCCTGGGCAACAAGGGTCTATGCCAACCCGACATCTGGCCCATCCGGTGTGCCCTGAGAACGAGATATGTGCAGCTCCTATCAGGATTTGTCGGCACAGCGGGCGGCTTTGCTGGTGTTGTTTTACCATCCGGTGTGCCCTGAGAACGAGATATGTCTCGTAAACCGGGATTCCGAGACTGATCGGGTCTTCCTGGGAGAAGGTATATCCTTCGTTGATCGCGAGAGCTTATCATGGGCTAAGTTGGGACACCCCTGCAGGGTATAAACTTTTGAGAGCCGTGCCTGCGGTTATGTGGCAGATGGGAATTTGTTAATGTCCGGTTGTAGATAACTTGACACCAGATCCGAATTAAAATGCACCAACCGCGTGTGTAGCCGTGATGGTCTCTTCTCGGCGGAGTCCGGGAAGTGAACACGGTTTCTGGGTTATGTTTGACGTAAGTAGGTGTTCAGGATCACCTCTTGATCATTGCTAGTTTCACGACCTTTCCTTTGTTTCTCTTCTCGCTCTCATTTGCGTATGTTAGCCACCATATTTGCTTAGTCGCTGCTGCAACCTCACCACTCTACCCCTTCCTTTCCCATTAAGCTTTGCTAGTCTTGATACCTATGGTAATGGGATTGCTGAGTCCTCGTGGCTCACAGATTACAACAACAACAGTTGCAGGAACAGGTTTTGCGATGATCATGACGCGAGAGCGATGCTTGCTTGTTTTGGAGTTCTTCTTCTACTTCTTCTTCGATCAGGGGATAGGTTCCAGGTCGGCAGCCTGGGCTAGCAGGGTGGATGTCGTTTGAGTTTCTGTTTCTATTTCATCTGTACTCGGATGTTGATCTTATGTATGTGGTATTGTTGTATTCATGTGACATTGTATGTATTGGATGTATCCCCACTATTATGTAATGTTGATGTAATGATATCCACCTTGCAAAAGCGTTCCAATATGCGGGTCTATCCTTGGTGGGACCTTCGAGTTCCTTTTGGATAGGGTCGCATATTGGGCGTGACATCTATGTACCCTCGTAGACCATTAAGCGGAAGCGTTATGAGAACGCGGTTGATGTAGTCGTACCTCTTCACGACTCAACCGATCCAAGCACCGAACGTACGGCACCTCCGTGTTCAGCACACGTCCAGCTCGATGACGTCCCCCGGGCTCCAATCCAGCGAAGCGTCGGGGATGAGTTCCATCAGCACGACGGCGTGGTGACGATGATGATGTTCTTCCAGCGCAGGGCTTCGCCTAAACTCCGCGACGATATGACCGAGGTGGATTATGGTGGAGGGGGGCACCGCACACGGCTAAGGAACGATCCGTAGATCAACTTGTGTGTCTATGGGGTGCCCCCCTCTCCCGTATATAAAGGGGGAGAGGAGGAGGGGGCCGACCAAGGGGGAGGCGCGCCCTAGGAGGGGGAAACCTACTCCAAGTAGGTTTGCCCCCTCCCTTTCCTATTCCAAGAAGGAGGGGGAAGGAAGGAGTGGGAGAGGGGAAAGGCAAGGGGGGCGCCGCCCCCCCTTCCTTGTCCTATTCGGACTCAAGGGGAGGGGGCGCGCCTCTTGCCCTGGCCGGCCCCTCTCTCTCTCCACTAGGGCCCAATAAGGCCCATTAGTTCCCGGGGGGGTTCCGGTAACCCTCCGACACTCCGGTTTTTCTCCGAAAACATCCGGAACACTTCCAGTGCCCGAATATAGTCATCCAATATATCAATCTTTATGTCTCGACCATTTCGAGACTCCTCGTCATGTCCGTGATCACATCCGGGACTCCGAACAACCTTCAGTACATCAAAACTTATAAACTCATAATAAAACTGTCATCGTAACGTTAAGCGTGTGGACCCTACGGGTTCGAGAACTATGTAGACATGACCCAGAACTATTCTCGGTCAATAACAAATAGCGTAACCTGGACGTTCATATTGGTTCCTACATATTCTACGAAGATCTTTATCGGTCAAACCGCATAACAACATACGTTGTTCCCTTTGTCATCGATATGTTACTTGCCCGAGATTCGATCGTCGGTATCCACTACTAGGGAAAAGCCTATACATAGAATCTTAGTAGCAGCGAGGGTTAAAAACCCTCGCTACTGCTACTTACTAGCAGCGTAGGTTTTTAAACCTCGCTACTACTAAGTTGATAGCAGCAGCGCGGGTTTATAACCCCCGCTACTACTAAGCAGTCTCTACCGTGCCCCCCGGGACATGCCATAGTAGTAGCGCGGGTTTTTAACCCTCACTACTACTAAGTTGATAGCAGTAGCGCGGGTTTTTAACCCCCGCTACTACTAAGTGGCCCCTGGACCATGCCATAGTAGTAGCAATGGTTATAAACCCGCGCTACTACTAAGTTGATAGTAGTAGCGCGGGTTTATAACCCTCGCTACTACTAATCGTCTGCCATAGTAGTAGCGCCGCGTATGGCCTATTTGCAAATTTTTCAAAGTCTACCCCCCCCCCCTGTGGACCGCCTTTTCAGTTTAAAAAAAAATAAAAGAAAATGATAAAAATGTCAAAAAAATAAAAGAAAATAAGTTTGCCATGTGATATGTGGTCTAGTTGTTGGGAAAATTTACAAATATGAATTTCGACTTTATTTGCAAAATCTCTCTGGAAATTTGTAAAATGGCCATAACTTTTGCATACGAACTCGGATGAAAAAGTTTTTTATATGAAAAATCATCTACTGGAAAAGTTACATCTGAATTTAACCGGGGGTACCCCGTTAAACATTTTTAAAATCCTCAAAAACCTAACAGAAAAAAAGTTACGGGGCTTTTAAGATCTGGAGGCAAAAAAATTCAAAAAAAATCAGTTTTTTTTTAATTTTTGTTAAATCTGGTCAAACTATGGTCAAACTAATTATCCAAGAATATTAGTGTTACTAAATAATTATTTTAGTTTTTTTGAATTTTGGTCAAATCTGGTCAAACTATGGTCAAACTGTGGTCAAATCTGGTCAAACTGTGGTCAAACTAATTATTCAAGAAATATTAGTGTTACTAATTTTTTAGAACAATAGTTTCAAACTCAAATAGTGAAATGTGTGACTTCATGCTCAAGCTAAATTCCTGAGGTTAATAGGATTGACATCTTAGTATTGTCAGGAAAACAACAAGTGCAGACTTGAAAACGAGGGAGAATAGAACCCGGAAGTTAAGCGTGCTCAGGCTGGAGTAGTGAGAGGATGGGTGGCCGTCTGGGAAGTTAGATTATTTGGAATGATGAGGGGTGATTAGAGATTAAATTGAGCAGCGATGATGGGTGATTAGAGATTTGAGGTGATTAGAGTTTTATAATACATCATTTCATTTCATAACTAACTCATTAGTTACAATGCTTGCAAGGCTTGAGTATTACCGAGAGGGCCCAGAGATACCTCTCCGACAATCGGAGTGACAAAACCTAATCTCGAATTATGCCAACTCAACATGTACCTTTGGAGACACCTATAGAGCACCTTTATAATCACCCAGTTACGTTGTGACGTTTGGTAGCACATAAAGTGTTCCTGCGGTAAACGGGAGTTGCACAATCTCATAGTTGCAGGAACTTTGTATAAGTCATGAAGAAAGCAATAGCAACATACTAAACGAACGAGTGCTAAGCTAACGGAATGGGTCAAGTCAATCACATCATTCTCCTAATGATGTGATCCCATTAATCAAATGACAACACATGCCTATGGTTAGGAAACATAACCATCTTTGATTAATGAGCTAGTTCAAGTAGAGGCATACTAGTGACACTATGTTTGTCTATGTATTCACACATGTATCATGTTTCCGGTTAATACAATTCTATCATGAATAATAAACATTTATCATGATATGAGGAAATAAATAATAACTTTATTATTGCCTCTAGGGCATATTTCCTTCACTCCCTCCTCCGCCGCCGCCCTCCTCCCTCCGCCTGCGGCTGCCCCTCCTCCCTCCCCCGCCGGCAACCCTCCTCCCACCGCCCTCGACCTCGCCGCCCCTAGCTACCTCTCCATCGCCCCCACCCCCTGCCACTAGTTAGTACTAGATTTAGTAGTAGTAGATGTTAATTTAGTGTTCATAGCTAGTACTAGATGTTGCTAAGTTAGTACTAGAGTTTTAGTAGTAGTAGATGTTAATTACTAGTAGTGATGGTACTAGTTAACTAGGGCAGTATGATTAATCGTAGTTGTAGTTGAACTACTTTAGTTGTAGTTGAACTAGTTTAGTAAGTAAATTAATAAACTAGTTGAACTAGTTGAATTAATAGAACTAATGTATTTTTAGTAAGATAATTAATATAACTAGTTGAACTATTTTATTTTTAGAAAGAACTAGTTTTTTTTCTATTTATAGTAAGTTTATATTTATTAAAAACTAGTTGAATTAATAGAACTAGTTGAACATGTCATATTTGTTGTTATTTTTTAGTTTAAGCAATTATTCGGGATGAATTAGTGATAACTTATATGGTTTCAGGTGACCACCGTCGTCCCCGTCACCGACCCCCTCCGACATCCCCGCCGTCATCCCAGTCACCGACCCCCTCCGACATCGAGGTGAGACCAGCCAAATATCCTTGTATATCTTGTGTTGTTGCTCAAATAGGATATGTGGTTGCCCAAGTGGCCGTTCATGTTCAGTTTACATCTCCGAGTGGCCTATGTTTTGCCGGAGTGTTGATTAATTTCCGTTCCAGCAAATTTCAGGCGCTCGATATGTCCTTTTTTAGCAAAGGTCATGCTGGATTTTTTCGTGAATTCTGGCATGACTTGTGCTAGAATATGTACAAGTTTAATATTTGAATTATGAACGTAGGAAATGTCATACTCGGACGACGACAGTCTCCCGGGGGAGTGTAGCTGGTGCCACGATGATCGAGGTATGTGCGACAGGTTCGTTCAGCTGGATGAAGATCGACGCTTCAGCACTAAGCTCGAGGAGACCATCGATTGTGAAACAGTACGCAACAACGACAAGTGTTTTTTTGTAATTAAGCATGACTTCAACTATTTCAATGTCTAATTTTCATATTTTACAATTCGACTAGCTTATCCCATGCCATGCAAGACGCTATGTCTCGCAGAGGATGGGTTTTGAAGACCATGAAAATTTTGAAACAAAGAAAATAGACCTAAGGACCCATCATGATATGGATTTTGAAGTAAATTTGTGCAATGCTCAGAGCGTAACCCATTTTGGTTGCCAAAATTGGGAAGCACTTTGCAAAATGTATGGTTTTTATGAGGGTATGATTGTCACCATGGATCTTGGTGATCCTAACATCGAGCAAGACAATATGGACATTTGGGTCCGTGTTGATACGCTTCCGATTGTACCGCTATGTGAGTTTCTCAAACATAGTTATTAACTAATTTATATTTTTTATTTCAAAATAGTTGATAGCTTATTTCCATTGATAGCTTATTTTGATTCTTCAAAGACTGTGCGGAAGATGGTAGATAAAACCCACTACATCGATGGCACCGAATTAACGTATAAGGATAAAAATCATTTGATCGCATTTTGTACTCTTCTTGAGAATTACAATAACTATTATCGAACTCCTCCAAATTATGGTGAATACGTGCCACTAGTGCATGTGTTGAACCACGGTAACTTCTCTGGAGATACCCTGGTAAGATTTTTTACTATTACGACATCCGTGCATCTTTTGCATACTTCTAAAAATAGTACATCATTACTAACTACGAAGTTATTATTATGTTTTTCAACAGAAACTCCTGATGGATTGTGTGCCTCATCTGATGTCTCTGCATGGTCGCCTCTCAGTTCTGAACATACTGCCAGGTAAATCTAGGGAGCTCACCTGTGCATATCGGATTTCTAAAACCCGTGAACACATGTTCATCAAAGAATGGAAGAAATGTATGGACATTTGCAAGGAGGTTCTTGGAAGTAACATTCAGCAAAAGGCAAGAATTGGAGACAGGCTAATCTCCATTCTCCATAATGGAGAGTCAGGGGCTATCTTGTTTTTTGCTATTTTACCTTAGAAAATGTAGTAGGTCTTAATCGAATGTAATATGTCCTATGAGGTACAATATGTTTATTATGTGGTAATGTGTTAGAGTTGATAATGAGGAGTACTTGTGATTACGACTAGTGACCAATTTGCTATGTGATGTCATTGATGAAAACGATGATCTTGAGGAGGTGTTATATGACAATGATGTATTATGATGATAAGTTGTTAATGATATTATGATGATGATGATATTATTATACCATTGGGTGAAAGAAGCGCGGATTAGTTTCAAGTGGATGGACATCCACTTGAAACTAGTCCACGGTTCTTTCACCCCGTGATGTAATAACTCATTATGATGTAAAAACAATCTCTAAATTCCTGTTGTATGAAAACTTGTGTAAAGGTGTATGAATACAACATGAAATAAAAAAGAAATAAAATACTAAATAATAGTAGTAGCGCGGGAAAGGAGAAGCGCTACTACTAATTACCAGTAGCGCTGTTCTGAAGAAGCGCTACTACTAAGTCAATTTAGCAGTAGCGTGGATCTAGGCGCGCTATTGCTAAGCATTAGCTGTAGCGCCTTATCAGTAGCGCTCCTGCCCGCGCTACTGATAGACCTAAAACCCGCGCTGCTGCTAGGCTTTTCCCTAGTAGTGAAGATGGGATCTCGCGGATACAGAAGGTTGCGGCGGCGGAAATAGTTTTTCATGGTGCTCCTGGATGTTTTCAGGGTACATGGATATATATATATATATATATATATATATATATATATATATATATATATATCTATATATGTATGCGAAGGAGGTAGGTCGGTTGAGCCACGAGGGGCCCACGAGGGTGGGGGCGCGCCCACCCCCCTAGGGCGTGCCTGGCACCCTCGTGGCAGCCTCAGTTGCGTTTGTTCCAAAAAGATCGCTCCCGAAGGTTTCATTCCATTTGGACTCCGATTGATATTCCTTTTATTCGAAACACTGAAATAGGCAAAAAAACAGCAATTCGGGCTGGGCCTCCAGTTAGTAGGTTAGTCCCAAAAATGATATAAAAGTGTAAAGTAAAGCCCATAAACATCCAAAATGGCTAATATAATAGCATGGAACAATAAAAAATTATAGATACGTTGGAGACGTAACAAGCATCCCCAAGCTTAATTCCTGCTTGTCCTCGAGTAGGTAAATGATAAAAACAGAATTTTTGATGTGGAATGCTACCTAGCATAATTATCAATGTAATTTTCTTTATTGTGGCATGGATGTTCAGATCCAAATGATTCAAGACAAAAGTTCATATTGACATAAGACATAGTAATACTTCAAGCATACTAACAAGGCAATCATATCTTCTCAAAATAACATGGCTAAAGAAAGGTCATCCCTACAAAATCACATAGTTAGGCTATGCTTCATTTTCATCACATAAAATACTCCCATCAAGCACAACCCCGGTTTCAGCCAAGCAATTGGTTCATACTTTTTAATGCGCTTCAGCTTTTTCCAACTCTCACGCAATACATGAGCGCGAGCTATGGATATAGCACTATGGGTCGAATAGAATATGATGATGGAGGTTGTGTGGAGAAGACAAAAAAGGAGAAAGTCTCACATTGACGAGGCTATCAACGGGCGATGGAGATGCCCATCAATTAATGTCAACATGAGGAGTAGGGATTTCCATGCAACAGATGCACTAGAGCTATAAATGTATGAAAGCTCAACAAAAGAAACTAAGTGGGTGTGCATACAACTTGCGTGCTCATGAAGACCTAGGGCATTTTGAGGAAGCCCATCGTTGGAATATACAAGCCAAGTTCTATAATGAAAAATTCCCACTAGTATATGAATGTGACAACATATGAGACTCTCTATATGAAGAACATGGTGCTACTTTGAAGCACAAGTGTGGAAAAAGATAGTAACATTGTCCCCCCTTTATTTTTGGGCATTTCCTTTTTTTCATTGGACTTTCTTTTTTTTATTTGGACTTTCTTTTTTTATAAGGGACAATGCTCTAATAATGATGATCATCACACTTCTATTTATTTACAACTCATGGATTACAACTCGATACAGAACAAGATATGACTCTATATGAATGCCACCGGCGGTGTACCGGGATGGGCAATGAATCAAGAGTGATATGTATGAGAAATTATACATGGTGGCTTTGCAACAAATACAATGTCAACTACATGATCATGCAAGGCAATATGACAATGATGATGTGTGTCATGATAAACGGAACGGTGAAAAGTTGCATGGCAATATATCTCGGAATGGCCATGGAAATGCCATAATAGGGAGGTATGGTGGCTGTTTTGAGGAAGATATAAGGAGGTTTATGTGTGATAGAGCGTATCGTATCACGGGGTTTAGATGCACCGGTGAAGTTTGCACCAACTCTTAAGGTGAGAAAGGGCAATGCACGGTACCGAAGAGGCTAGCAATGATGGAAAGGTAAGAGTGCGTATAATCCATGGACTCACATTAGTCATAAAGAACTCATATACTTATTGCAAAAGTTTTATTAGCTCTCGAAACAAAGTACTACTATGCATGCTCCTAGGGGAAGGGTTGGTAGGAGTTAACCATCGCGCGATCCCGACCTCCACACATAAGGAAGGCAATCAAAAGAGCACCTCATGCAACAAATTTGTTACACAACTTTTACCATACGTTCATGCTACGGGATTTGCCAACTTCAACACAAGTATTCTTTAAATTCACAATTACCCAACTAGCATGACTCTAATATCACCACCTCTATATCTCAAAACAATTATCAAGCATCAAATTGATCATATCATCCAATTCACTTCCTATGATAGTTTTTATTATACCCAACTTGGATGCCCATCATTCTAGGACCAATTTTATAACCATAGCAAATACCGTGCTGTTCTATAAGACTCTCAAAATAATATAAGTGAAGCATGAGAGATCAAAAATTTCTACAAAATGAAACCACCGCCGTGCTCTAAAAGATATAAGTGAAGCACTTGAGCAAAATTATCTAACTCAAAAGATATAAATGAAGCACATAGAGTATTCTAATAAATTCCAAATCATGCGTGTCTCTCCCAAAAGGTGTGTACAGCAAGGATGATTGTGATAAACTAAAAACCAAAGACTCATATAATACAAGACGCTCCAGGCAAAACACATATCATGTGGCGAATAAAAATATAGCTCCAAGTGAAGTTACCGATAAACGAAGA